>OV121089.1:31763221-32963221 GCA_921293015.1 Phorcus lineatus
GAGTATATGATAATTTTCAAATAAAACCACCATATAACAGCTTTCATTAACTTCATTAAAAGCCACATTCATTTCACAAGAAACACAATTGAGTTTGAGAATTGTTTTTCGAATTTTTTATGGACACGCTCGACAGCAACATATAAATCGCTGTGAGATGATTTAACAATATCTTAAACCTAATTTACATTTACAACTTGATGCAATGACAGATATCTTCCTTTTTTCATATTTCTTGAAATTCTAATATCTTGGCCTTGTCTGCGGTTATTTAAACTGAGGTAACGAAACAAGGACCGTAGCCATGCCCATAACTATAGCCTACATTCCAACGTTTTGTGACCTAGACGCTCGGCGATTCATTCATTATGTTGTATCACAGGGATGAATGACTACCACATCTATATATCACAATCTATATATGAATGTGCCAAAACATACTTCCGTCATGAACTCGGTTATCATCTATTCTTTCATTGGTATATATATGCGACGTAGGCAATGTTTTGTCTTAAGTCCCCTTTTTACACGCCCACGCAAAAATGGATACACCGACCCGCTTGGCGTAATGTACCCCCTGCAACGTATAAGCGGGGTATGAAAACTCATCTGTGAAATTATGACCTTAACTTGACAAGTGCATGTTATTAGAAAACTTGTTGCCCCTTAGTATATCTAAGGATTTGTAAAGCGTAGCAATAAGGAACATGATGAACATGTACTAATTGGTCACTGAATATGCAGAAATTATTTCGTCTCAAAGAAAAACAAACATATTGCATAAAACTGAAACATAAATCAGTAGGAAAAAATACTAATTGCTCAGCCACTGTGCATTATCAAACATTTTAATATTGCTGATACTAATATACATATATGTAAAAGGAATAAAACATTTGTAAGTATTGAATAAATGAGATGCAAACAACACGATAAGTAAGACACTGATTTTAAAGATGTAATTAAATGATATACAGTTGCTGCTTATAATTTCCATTTTGAAATCATTATTTAAACAAAATTAGAAATAATCCTAAATTCTTCAATGAAACAAGTATGGGCCTTACTTTTAGATCAATGAGTTAAAGGTTCATATCTACGCTACATACATATAGTGTACATACACTTCTAGCATTACCCAAAAGAGGCATAGGGTAAAAATATACAAACTAGCATTTTTCATATTTCTGCTACAAAGAAGCAATCAAAATTATTTAAGGCAAAACTTCGTCAAAATAGTATAAATTTGTTAACGTTATGATAAATATTACATTATAAACAAAAATAATATTTTGAATTGAAACTTATTTATAAAAATTCAATTTAGACCTCGGTGTTTCACAAATCATTCCCTAATAAGTTCTAGCGCGAATATGCATATGATATTTAAATATGCGGTAGGAATATTTTGTTTTACATCCACTCAAAAAAAAACAATAAGTTTCAGCGGAACAATGATTATGTGAAGGCCTATTTACATGATATTTGAACTAACTTTGCAAACTTTTGTTTAGCAGTTGTATGAGGATTTATTACCCATATGGTTATTCATAAGCGGTGTCATATTTTTAATATGAGCACATGTGCACATATCACTTTTGCCTAGCAACGATTGTCATAGCGCGAGTTACCGTATGTCGTCGTCTGTGACGTCATAAAATCATTGTTCGTGACGTCACTGTAGCGGGCCGGCGGGTAATACAAAAATTCACACTCGTTTCGTTAAAGTCATATGACACACTTCCTCGGGTAATAATCTCTATATATATCATTTTGAATTTTTTTGTCAGACAACAACATTGATTTATTGATGCCTAAATCCTAGTCTATCAAATTATCAACTATACTTTTCCGCTAATGACAATCTATGTGCGTGTTTCAAAGTCGCAAAAAAGAAATGTTTGTTATGACGTTGAGGAATACCCACTCCACAGAAAATAAGTGCATTAACAAGCCAATAAGTATTGAAACGTGACACCAAATGGTGTAATCATTTTGCTATAAGTTAAGGAACCTCAAATGGGTTTTCTTTGTGTTAAATGATCCAACGAGGAAGTTAGATTGAAATAGGTGATATGCATTACATGACGTTTCTGAACTCTACTATATAAACTGGTGTATAAGACACCCAGTCAATCAATCAACTGCCTTCAGGTGGAGACTTTGGTCAAAGTCTCTGGTTAATAAGGTATGAAGTGTTATAGTGTTTGTTTCATTTACATGGACATTCAATGAATACATGTTTATATTAAGGTAATTATTATGATCAGAATGTTCTGTTATGAATTTGCTTATTTCGACTGACGAAGTAATTCTTAATTGAGTTTCGATAATTTCAAGTTTATGTTTTATTGTATGCTAAATCGACTGTGCATGTAAGATTCAAACACAATTATCTGTTGAATACAATTTAGAAATAGAAGAAAGGGAAATATTTAGAATGAAAATATAACTTGTTTATGATTTGAGTTTTGGACTGAAAGTCTTTTACTCTTATAAAACTTTTTTTTATCGCAAATGATTATCATATTTTACTTTAATGTAGTATACCGTATGAGTTTAGAGTATTTGGAACCTTACAAATTCAATGTAAGTGACATTGATAATTTCATTTGTATTGTAACAATTTGTGCATCGACGCATTGATGCTGATTGTTTATGTCATTCGTCCAATGGCACTGTTCTCTACAATCTTAGATTAATGACTACTGGTTGAAGATAAACAAGATTAATTATTGATAACAATTTCACTATCAGTTTTTTGTCATTAGTTCCATTTTTAATCTAATTTCTTTTGTGAGGAATTTGAAATAAAATTATAAACAACATTTTATTCTTCTTGTCCAGAATCCAACTACTTACTGGTGGATTTTTTAGTCTTTCGACTCGAAGTTAAGGCAGTATTAGTAGAAATCTAGAATAAAATTGTAATTGTTCCCAATGATTATTAATGTATTGGTTAATGCCTGATGACTTATATTCTAACGATATTGCATGTAAATATAAGTTCCAGTGTTTACCAAATGTTCATTTGTTTGTATCATTCAATCACATAATTTTTTATTTTAACACCTTTTTCAAATTTAATTTTTGTGTAAGTGATTATAAAGCGACAATCATATGTTTGTCGATAAAGACACGTTCTATAATTGTGTATACTTGTTGGTATTGAATGGCAAATTACTCATCATAGATATCATTTATTGACAGAAACTATTGGTCAATGTGATGTGATATGCTTGCACGATGTGATATTTTTGTTGAACAGAAGTGACTAAGATATCATGTAAATGGCATTATCAACATTTTTATTTTTCTGTAAAAAAAAACGTACGATTGATCTAATCACGTTCCACTAAAACATTAGTCTAGTAATTGTAGGTCCTTCATCATTTAAAAACATCGCGAGTTGTCAGCTGACTTATTATGATCTCTTTTTTTCTACTAACCATCTTTAAATGTACGATTTTCACGCTTGATTCAAATCTTCTCTTCTCTTTATACGTTTTCACACGTTACAGACTGATGCTTGATTATTATGATACAGATCAGATGGATAAATTGGAATATGGGTTCAATTTCACATTTAAAAAGTAAAGGCTATATTAACATGTTTTATCGCTTCCAGTATTTAACAAAGGCGTTTTCATATATCTGTTGATGTGATTTCATGCAAATTTAAGTCCTCGCTAAGTTAGAATTTTCTTTTCTCCCTTGTTGAAGTTAACACATATTTGGTTCACGATGGCAACATCATAACAATGCCTTTGTGATTCTTTGATAGGTCTGTTAAATTTTCCACATATCTATGTCTTTATCACTCATTTACTTGATCATATTTATTTTCACTGGTGATTAAACTGCCTTTTACTTGCATCTGTACGGAGCTGATGGTGCATTAAATGTTCATAATCTGCAATTGACCTATCAATCACCAATTCTCTGTATGTCGCTGAACGTCTTCATTGGGCGTTCCGTTACCATTAAACATGTCAAGCATGATGGTAAATTTGTTCCAAATTTGCTTCGAAGACAACGTGTTTTTTCGCACAGCAAATTTTCTTCATAATAGATTTTATAGCTTCCATGTTGAGTATATATTAGATGGTAAGGGCCTTCAAGAGGATGGATTGAAAAGTATGCTCTTACAAATTTGGACGGGTAAAATGATCTTGACCTTCAAGTGTAATGGCAGTTCTGAAGTGGATTGAAATTGTTCATTTGATTTCAAAGTCGTGAAATGGAAATTTTTCAACATTGAAAGGGTGTACAACAAATGAATTGCAACTTCTGTTCACACGTTAAATGTAAAATACATACACGACAATATAACGTCTTTAGCATTGCCTATATTTGGAAATAACTACATCGAATTATAAGATAATCAAAAATCTAATATTTTTTCTAATTTTAAGTTTAGATTTCTTATACGACAGATTTATTGATTTGGTGGCAGCACATGCATCCATTAAAACACCAAAAGAAATGTTTAGTTAAGTCATAGTTAACTCCTTTTTGCAGCTTCCGTCGAACAATGGGTTTTCAGAAGTTAATTTTTCTCTTGTTGATGGTCTCACCAACAGTGTTTGCAGGTATGGATTTTACTATTGTGGTTATTACATAGTGTACATTTATATTACGAGGAATAAATTTATATTCAATATTCATAGTAAACTACTTACGGAATTTTAAATTATATTATGGTAATAGGCGTTTTCGTTCTTTACTACATGATCATAATACATGTTTATCATACAATGGATAGTGTTCTCGGCATAATAAAGTCAAAGGATATATTCGATATCCTTTTGGGTCATATGCGGATACTAATGCAAATTACAGATGTCAATTGCCGAAAATGTCTCTGAAAATTATCATGACCAGACACGATTTCGAATGCCTGCACAAACTGAGTCTCATTAAAATATTTATGATCTAGTGCATAAGAGTTAAGTTGAAGAAATGACAGCTTGTTCGTGAAGTTTATGATCAAGCAGTGCAAATTACTTTCATCGGTTGACATCGTTAAAACCTACCGAATATACATATTTTATTGAATGAACTGAGTGAATTAATTTTTTACTCGCGGGAACCCAAGGCAGATTGTGTCAAATGTTCCATGACTTGCTATGTAGTTTCGATCTATCATTCATGTTGCTTGTTTATTGGGTTTAATTGTGTTTAATATGTAGACTAAGTCTTGGTTAATCTATCCGTGACATGGTGTTTACGTTTATGGATAAGGGAAGTAAGACTCGTTTTAGTGAAATATGCTCGACGCCTGAGCAGCCGCGAATGCAAAGGTGAATATATGAAAGATCGAATCTACTTTAAATCGTTTATTTATATTCTTTTACATCTCAAATCATGGTATGGATTAAAGAAGATTAAAAAATTGAAACATTTAGAGCTTGCCATAAAACAGCCCTGCTTTCTCATAGCCAAAGAAAGGAGAATTAATTTGATGTTAATTAACCGTGAGAATCAGTACACTGTTCATTTGCTAATATCAATGCGCGGAATTTGAAGAAACTTCTGCTGCTTCACAATCAAGGGCAAAATAATATCTATCAAATGAGTGCAACATTATAAGACGACCTGTTTTACTTCAAATTGAACTCGATTTGCTTCTGAATTATAGTTTTTTTAAAAATATGTATAATCATTGTATTTATCTCTCCAAACTAAGCAGTGCAGAAACGATATACAAGGGAGACATCGTGTTTGCTTGATTATCATTATCATACTTATTATTTTCATAACACTTGATTGTCAATATCTCAACAGACCCATGCACAGAGTACACACCTATACCTGACATCCACCGTCGTGATGCTCTGTACGAGCTGTCTAGTGGAGAAGATCCAATCAA
Source organism: Phorcus lineatus (assembly GCA_921293015.1). Lineage (NCBI taxonomy): Eukaryota > Metazoa > Mollusca > Gastropoda > Trochida > Trochidae > Phorcus > Phorcus lineatus. Next base: position 31,769,094 of record OV121089.1, read on the forward strand.
CGACCGAGAATTAGTTGAAGGCTGGTACGGAGATATGACCTACAAACTTCTTGACGAGGCTCCAGGCTTCTTCAAGTGTGGAGGATTTTATCCAATGTGGAGGAGCGGTAAGTAATTGTTTATAGGAAATGTATATGAGCTATTTGGTATGAAATTTAAATAAAAATGTATGTAGGGAAAATATAGAAATAAGACAAAAATATTTGATGATAGGCATCGGCCATCCTTCTATCTAATGAGTGACGTCACGGAGTTATTGCCTTTTGACGTCATGTATAGTTGCGTCATGTCATTTCATGTTCGAGGGTTTTGCTTTCGCAAATGCTCTATTAACTTATCACTATCATTGCCGTTATAAATCTTTTACGAATTAAACAATTTGGTATTGTGGAAAAATAAAATAGATACATCAACTATAATGTGAGTTTAAATGCGGTACAGTTTTTCGTGCGTAAGTACACAAGCAATCGTAGAGAGTTTGTACTACATGTGACGAGACGCATCTGTAGCTTATTACAAAAGATATTATTGTAAAGTCTAGCTAAAGAAGCAGCATCTTATTCCTTATAGGACCAACTGGTGACATCATTACGATCTGTATGGAAACAGAGTCTGATGTCTGCTCTGAAACATTCCAAATAGAGATGAGGACATGTAACGGCTATGAAGTTTACTATCTCCAGAAAGCTGAAGTACATCGAGCCTCCTACTGCTTTGGTAAGAAAATTGTTTGTATTATTTTAAAAAATACATGGAGAATAACACACAAGGCCTCATTAATGTCTTACGAGTCACGAAAAAGCTCGGTCAGTAGCCATAGGAAATTGACGAGTTTGGTATAATATTTATCTAATGATGTCAAAATGTCTTAGATTTGCCTTTTTGTAAGGTAAAGGGGAACAATTCTGGAAACAAAAACCATTTCAGTTAAACAAGTCCGCAATAATACACGTTAGTTATTTGCTCAGTCGATTCGTAACGTTTTTGTCGTTACCGAGTTTGTGCTAATAAAAACAGAAGTGGATGGCAAAAATGATTTGTATAATAGTTGTTTTTTCTTCGTATAAGTGATGACAATAGCTAACAGGCTATGTAAAATATGCCAACATTTACATCCAGGTTCGATTTTGTCGATTATAACCAATTTTTATTCTCCTTGATTTCACAAGAAAACCTTGACTTGAATATTAATTTTCTCATTGTTTTATCAATTCATATTATAGATTTATGATTGACAAAAGAAACACATATACAGTAATGAGGGAGAATAAAAGAACAGATGGTATTGTCTAGAAAGAAATGATTTGGATTAAGAGAGAATGCATAACAAAAATGTCTGCATATCCTTAGTGCATGTACTTTAAACATTTTCCTAAGGAATTTATATTGTATCAACATATAGATCTTATGGATACAGCAAAGGCACCACGTCGTACTAATACAAAATAAGGGCACTGGAAAATGACTCAATATAAGTTTCGAAATACGGTATTATATATCGCCCTCTATAGCATGATAATATTTTATAGGTAGGAATTACAAAGTCCTATATACGTAGAAGATACTGTCGCCCACATAGTAAATACTTAGTTACTTCTCATAGGAAATATTGTCACATACATGTACGTCATCTTTAAATTTCACCAATCTCTATCACTGGCTAATTAAAACCTTGCTGCCAACCAATCAAATTATAAGAGCAGCACCTCTTCGGAGAAAAGTTGAAATTTAATATGATTTCTGATTGGACTATCGCGATACGTCGCAGCGGCCAGGATAACAAGCACAGAAAAATTGGCTCTTAGGCCTGTTTTCGAAAGTCATTGGGGCTAGCGAAAGTATCGACCATGCATAGGGAGATGCATGAACATGGGAGATGCTATATGTATGTAAGTTCTGTGTATGATAATCTCCTACGGAGGACATAGTATGTTCATATGCCTTACTATATTCTATGCAGGAGATAGTAGAAAGTTGAACAGAATTTGTTTATTACGCTAATACGCTTCTTTAAAACAAGATAAATATTGTAAACCCTCTCAACAACACTTTAATAAAACGACAGAAAATAGCATTCACTTCCGTTAAAATTCTTGATTAGGAAATTGTATAACTTTTAAAAGGAAACTTCGTAATTTTCATAACAATGTATTCGTGACGTTATACCATGTATGCTGATATGCATTGAACGTTCCTCAAATACTTATATTTAAACACCTTTCGGGCCTTGGCTCTATTGTTTGTCAAAGAATGAAGCGTTACTCCTTTAGTTACAACCTTTAGTAATTGGTGCGCGCCAGCAATGTCACAGTGTCCGGTTGTCTATCAAAATCACGAAACTTCTTTCACGTTTTAAGGTTTAACATTCCTTGTAAGGCAGAAATTGCCGATCAATTGATGCCCTTGCAACGTTTGTCATATGTGACTTTATGACGGAGTGTCTGTTTAAAATTACATGATTTAAAATGAATCAACTTGATAACAGATAAAAAAGATTCTAAAATAAACGTTGTGGGCGCGAATGTGTCAATGCGTTAATTAATCAAAAATATAGTAATTTCAAAATCTTTTTTTCACTCAAGCCTTATTCGTTATTCACATATCACATTTAAAGAATTTGTACATGTAAAAAAAAATTTACTGCCGTAGATATTAGCTTTTTCATTCTAGAGCTTAGAAGGAGATATTTAAGCCATAAACGTGTTATGTCAAATGCGATTTTATTCAATAGATCTATATCAAAATATGATCTTATTGCAGTTATATTATAGTATGTGTATCTGGTTCCATTGTGGCCACGCGATGTCAGGAAATAATACCCAAAAACTGTAAACAGGTATTATCTACCAATTGTCTAAGTCATTGTTTCGGTACAAATCCTGCAATCGTATCTAAAAAATCTTAGTTGATAGTGTTTTGACATATCAGATATAATAACGTTTGCACTTACCGATAACAAGTTCTTTTCTCTGCTTGATTGATTTATAAATCCTTCTATTCATTTATATAAAAAAAAACATCGACATTACCAGTGCTTTGGATATCATTGAAAGACCAACGCAACATTCTGTTTCACTGTTATCATTTTGCTTAGAAGATCTTTTGACTGATTGAAATAATGCATTACGAAGGGCATGGTTCACTGCTCCAAAGTATCGAATAAAAGATCATACGTGATTGTACGTAATCATGTGGAAAGTTATTAAGCAACTGTTAAACCATGTTCAATTAGTAATAGATATACAAGGGTGACTATAAACGTGACGTATTAATATTTGGCACCTCGGAATATTATCACAGAGGGCTGCGATGAACCTGAATTTCCTTACCCTCAGAAGACTGAAAAGCAAGTTTGTCCTGATTGTATTTACAGCTCCTGTTTGTCAATGTGAACTTAATATTCCGCCCCATTATTTACTTGGCGGGTCGACAAATGCCATAGGCTATACGGTGGCATTTAATAGAAATAAGAAAAACCGTGTTGTCTCTCAAACAAACTGGACGTCAGAGAGGACGATAGTGTTTCAGTATTTCCAAACCTTTAAAACATTCAGAGCTACTAACGATGTTAAAGATCTCATAAGACCTGGCAAGCACCGTACGAAAACGATACGAGAGCCACGACATCAAGCGGCCCAAATGGTCCTACGCTCTCAAAGCAGCACTAATGGTTTAATCAAAGTGTGATGGAAAAATGCATCATGGAAAAGGGTTAACGTTTCTGTCGAGAATTGGTTTTTGTTGCATAATGTTGGTGGAAAATGCGCAATGCAACAGTTTTCCGCAAAATACAGGAAACGGGACCCTTTTGAGAAGGACCGGTAATGGTACGGGGGTCCATTACCACGATTTGAAGGATGGACATTTAGAGAAAACCTATGCCCCACATAGCCCGTGTTGCCATCCAACTCTTTCAACACATCGGTTGAGGCGATTATATGGCCAGCCATTGGTCTGGATTCCAACTTGATAGGACTCTTTTTGGGCATATTGGGCCGCCATGTCAGACAGAGAGCGATTAAAATAATCATGACCTTTTTTCATTTTCTCAAACATTCCCTTTCTAGTAAAATATCCTCAAAATATATTATTACATTTACAACGTTACGAAACATTTACATTGAAGTTTTCACGATAGAAACACTAGGGGTTTTGCTTGATTAATTTCAATATTTATATAGTATCTTGTAATATCTACTAACAATTTCGTATGTTGAAACTTTTACTTTAGGTACAATGTGACGTATATCTACTTTACGATTGGCTAGTTTAGTGCATTTCAGGAACCCATATTTAAGGAACTTTCGCTTCTGTCAATGCAATAAAATGATTATTATTCTTAACCGTTGACCTACATCAATACTAGCGAGGATATAAAAAAAATGGTGGGATTTTCACAAGATTGGAAATATTGGTTGTTGAAAACGGGTTAACTAGAAAAGTGTGTAGCCTTGGAATCTCTCAATTGAAAACAAAAGATGAAATATTCTATATTCCCTAATTTTTTATGCATTGTAGCTTCCGTTTTTAGTCTGCAGATTGTATGGAACATTTGAATATTGATTAAATCATACTTGAATCGGAAATATATCGGGTCAGCTTTTTAAAATGAATAAGTATAGATTTTACAAATACCTTGTTGGTAGTTAACCTGAGTCATCGTATTCCTAGATCTGTACACCACATTATCAATTTTTATAAAATAGGGAAAATATGTTATGGACCCATGAGTTACAAATCAATGTCAATTCGACGGATGAATATATCGAATAAAGAATTTTCATTCTATCGTGACAGTCAATTGATGCTTTTCATTTGTACCATTAGTTGACAAAATTAATTTATTTAGTTTTGATTTTAACCTCGTCAAAGTCCGTGTAAATACGTCAATGAGTGTACATGGGTGTCAGGATTTCGTTTCTGACAAACTTCAATCGGTGTTCTAGCAAATGTGTATAAGTTTCAAGCATAAAGTGCAGATGGGTCTTTATAATAATATATAATAAACTGACTGAAATAACTGATGAAAATCTTTTGTTCATTGGAAGCTCACGATAAACTGAACTAAGCACTTCTTTTAAAAATTTAGCACAGATGTATATCATCATATATATATTGACATGTAATCAGCAAGTTGTAAAGTTGTGCTTTTGGTGTTATTACCAATTTGTGATTGATTAAAATGAAATTTTATGTTAATTATCTATATTGTCTTTAACAGTTGGTCACAGTTGGTGAAGTCTTCGTGTTATTTACTTTAAGGAAATTTTTCCTTTGGTAAATGCTTTAAAAGGTTACAATTATGAATAAGTTTTATTTTGTTTTAACACTGTTAATTATGGCTTTGAAGAAGAAAGATGCATGTATTTATGCATACCTAATTTACTTAGGCGATTATTTTTCATTCTTTGTGATTGTTGACTAATGTGGTCAACATATATATCGACAATTAAGGATTTGATGTGATTCATATCTGATATACATGTTAAATCATAAAAATTGAAAAAAGAATTAATGAAGTTCAATATCGTCCAGGTATCACTATGCATGTCATAAAAGAGCGTTTCCATAAAATTCACCTCGAGAGTACTAGTGCTTTATTTGAAAGAACATTCTACGTCAAGTTAACTGATCCGAGAGTACTAATTCGTGCTATTAACTATCGGTTATTGTTATAACAGCATGTTGTCATGCACAAAGGTCGTCTAATCGCCACGGTGTCCACATAAGTCAATCTCTATAGATCATTTTTCAAACTGACAGGGTGTTCATTTCAAGCAGCGTCATAAATTATGCCAATTTAAGCCAGGGGGGTATGAGATAAATATCTTATGAACAGCTCATTGTATATAGTCTACAGTGAACCTAAATGTCATGCGATACTGTAAATTGTCATGTTAACAAAATATGGACAGCTTCATTGTTTTTAAGTAAAATGGATTTATCAGACTAACAGAAGAGTTAATTTGAATAGTTATGTTAACCAAAGTGTTTCACCTTCATCATTTTTTAGATATTTATTTTTAAAAATGTTTAAAGTGATATAGAGTATGTTTCATGAATTTTGTATGTGGCTTATGACCTGGGGTCAGTTCTATTCGTCTATCTAAAGTTGCAACTTTTTTTTTTTTTTTCAAATTTTTTTATTCACATCTGCATGGGCCATTTACAGGTACATATTTTTTTTACATATATTGTGTAAAGGAAAAAACATGTAAAAAGGTAAGTTCATCAATTTAACAAGATGTACAAATGGTGTTCAGGTTAGTACATTTTGCAATGGCAACCATTTTCTCATGAATTCATTTGACCGATTTCTCATTCTGGCGATATATTTCTCTACTTGAAAAATATTTTTCAAAGAAGCACTAAATGCATTAAAAAACAAAGATTCGTTTCTAATACAGCTAATATATATATATCGTTTTGCAGCTAACAGAATATGATTTACCAGCTTGAAATTCTCAGACTCCTGAATACCAAATAAAATGGATTTTAGACTGAACTGAATTTCATAACACAGGTGCAGTCTAAGAAAATGTTCAAGTTCAGACCAGAATAAAGCAACCATTGGACATTCATAGTATACATGGACAATTGATTCGGTTTCGTTGTTGCATCTAGTACACAAACTACTGTCAATTAGTTTTATTTTAGACAACTCAAGTTTAGTATATATAATACGATGTAAAAATTTAAATTGAAAGTCTTGAAGTTTAATGTCCTTGCAACATTGTCTTGGAAGTTTAAATATTTCTTCCCAGTTAAGGTCATGAGTGAACATTTGTTGCCATTTATTACAAATATTGGGGAGGTTGTCGCTGTGCGTTAGTTTATCATAGATCTTCCGAGAACCCATAGTAGGATTAATCCATTCCATTAAAAAAGTGTTAATGTGCAGATCATAAATACAGATTAGACTTGAGTTGTCTATCACATTTTTCCATTTGTTAGGAAGATTGCTGACAACACGGTAATGGTCTAAATATGTACCCTTCAGATTAAATTTTATTTTCAAGTCTGGGAAAGGAAGGAAGCCTTTCTCGCAACATAAGTCTTTAATATTATGTATTCCCTTTCGAAACCAGTCTTCAAAAATAAAAGTTGGATCCATACATTGGTGATTAAACCAAATTGGTTCGGCCAAGATAGCACCGATATTTTGTGCGTCTACTACATGTAACTGATAATATTTACTCCAAGTAAGTAACAGATCTTGCCAATAAGGGTTATTTGTTTTAAAAGTCCCATAGGATGAAATGTTGGCACCCAACTTGAAAAGAAGATTTAATGGAAAATAGTTATTGTACAACTTTTTATCCCTACTTTTTCTTAGGATGTTAAGCTTAAGTGCAACAATAAATGAGTTTACATCTACCATTCTCAGTCCGCCTTTGTCATAATTTTTTGTCATGTTCACCCTTTTTACTTTATCAGGTTTAGAATTCCAAATAAAACTAAAAAATATGGAATTTAACTCATCAATAAATTCCTTTGGCGGATGTGGTAAAGCAGAAAAAATGTGTACAAGTGTAGATAATGCCAAAGCTTTTATAACTGTTATTTTCCCAATCAATGTCAATTGGCGTTTACGCCAATTTCCCAGTAATCTTTTTATGTTTTCTAGTCTTTTTCTTGTATTGATGACCCAAAGTCTATCTAGCCTTGCATTTAGTTGAATGCCCTGAACCCAGTCTAATTCAATATCATCACAAATTTGGACATCCTTGCCAATCATTGATCCTAGCCATATTGCCTTAGTTTTATCAGAGTTCATTTTGAGTCCTGAGTATTTATAAAAAGTTTCCAAGGTGTCAAGGGCAGCTCTTAAGCTTTCTTCTGAGCCATCTAAAAAAAGTTGAGTGTCATCAGCATATTGTCCCAATTTCTGCTCTGTATTATTCAGATAGATACCCTTGATCTTAGCATTATTCCTAATCATATTGGCTAATATTTCAGCAACAAAGAGAAAAAGATATGGTGAAATAGGATCCCCTTGTCTACAGCCTCTGCCATTATCAAAGAAGGAAGAAAGATGGCCATTTTGAATGACACAAGAGGTTGCATTACTTATCAATATGCGTACCCATTTTATCATGTGGGGTCCAAAGCCAAATCTTTTCAATACTTTAATGATAAAAATTTTGGATACAGAATCAAAGGCCTTTTCAAAGTCTATTGACAGTAACATACCTTTTTTGTTTTTTAATTTTGTTTCTAGGATAATGTCATACATCAATCTTATATTATCTGCCAAAGATCTCCCCGGAATAAAGCCTGTTTGATTTTCATGTATTAATTGGTTAAGAACCGTTTTTATTCTCCTTGTTATACAAGAGCTGATTATCTTGTATAAACAATTTAAAAGTGTTATTGGTCTCCAATTTTTAAGATATTTTCGATCTTTGTTCCCCTTGGGCAGACATGTAATAATTCCTCTATTGATATTTAGACTCAATTGTTCTTTATCAAAACATTCTTTGACAAATCTGTGCACCCAGACTTTGAGTTCTTTCCAAAAAAACTTGAAGAATTCTATTGGAAAACCATCTATCCCAGGGCTTTTGTTATTTTTCATTTCTCTTACAGCTTTTGAAATCTCGTTTATTGTTATTTCTTTTTCTAGATCTTCATTTTGTTTGTCCTGTAAAGAAGGGACAGAGACTGTCAAGAGGAATTCTTCAATTTCTCTTTCTAATACTACTTCGTTTTTTGAATACAAGTTTTCGTAGAATTGTTTTTGTTCTTCTAAAATAAGTTTGCCCTCTGTGATTTCTTCTCCCTTATCATTGATTAATTGGTTAATTAATTTACTTGTATAATTTCTTTTCTCCAGATGGCAAAAATATTTTGTGGGTTTTTCCCCTTCTTCATACCATTTTATTCTATTTCTTACTTGAATCCCCCGTGTTTCTTCTCCCCTTAATTTTTCGATTTCATCTTGAAGGTTTTTGAGTTCTTTTAGTTTATTTTCCTTAATGTTTTGGAAGTTTTCACGAACTTCATTTTCAACTGTGTGGAGTTTTGTTTCCAATTGTTCCATTTCAGCATTCCGTTTTTTCTTCAAAGAGGAAGAGAAAGATATTGTTTCACCTCTAACCTTCATTAAAAAGGTTTCCAAGAAAAGAGTATCACTAATAGTTAATTCAAGATCATTGTCGTTGATATTTTCTATGCCATGGTGAATGTTTCTGTCAAAATATTCTTCTTTCATTTCGTTCAAAATTATATTCACTTTTTCCACATATTCAGTGTTATGTAATAAAGAGGAGTTGAATTTCCAATACCCTCTGCCCTTTTCTTTACCTAGAGAATTTGCAATTGAAATTGTAACTGCTGAATGGTCAGATTTGTATCCTGGGACAATGTCACTTTCTAAGGTTAAATCTGCTATATCTTGAGATACTAAAAAGAAGTCTAACCTAGCCTGTTGCCTCGGATTTTTTTTCCACCATGTAAAGCGGTTTAAAGATTTATTTTGTTGTCTCCAGATATCACATAAGTCATAATTTTCAATCATATCTAAAACAAATTGCCTTGCTTTTGGGTTATTAACATGTCGATAGTTCTCTAAGTCTATTGAAGGATCAATCACAAGATTCCAATCCCCACACATGACTAAAGAGTCATTTTCAAAACTATCAATAATTTTAACAATATTCTCGTAAAAAGCGGGGTCATCGTTATTTGGTCCATAGATATTGGTTAGAGTAAATCTTATTCCTTCAACAGAGATATCTGCAACAATAAAGTTGCCATTAGGATCTTTCACTGTTTTAGTTATTTTTATTTCAATATTATTATTAAAAAGGATTGCTACTCCTCTAGCATTAGATCTGTAAGGGGCGATAATACAATCTAATCCCCATTCATTTCTCATGATTAGCTCATCATTTTCAGAAATATGAATGTCTTGTAAGCAGATAATAGAGCAGCGTTTTTTTCTCCAGATATTCATGATTTCTCTTCGTTTTTTCTTTTCCCCAAGACCCCTACAGTTGGCTGAAACTATTTTAATTTTGTTAGCCATTGTCGTATTGGTCAATTTCAAATATGTTTAAAATTTTGTCTAAGGCAATATGGCAAAGTTGTTGCACTAAGTTTACATGTTTTGAAATGCCCACAGATGCGAAGTTTTTAAGTGAAAACAATGATAAAACAACAAAAAACAAAGAATATAAAAACAATGAAAAGACTTGGAAGCGATACTAAAGCATGGATTTGTCCTTCTCGCCCAGTATGTAAAAATAAATCTCCATTTTGGAGCTGTAAATCAGTGACTTAAAGTAAGTATTTCTAACTTTCATGACGAATTTGAAAATAGTCATTTATCCACAGATCAAGTAGTAGAAAGAGAAAAAAAAAAAAAAAAGGGTAGGCCTACTCTTGCTACATGGAAAATGTATATGACCCGAAGGTCAGTGGTAAATATTTAGTATTCTTATTATTTAGTATATACTATGTATACTTTCAAATATTTTCAAATAAGATCCATCGATATCAATAAAATTATCAATATCTACATGAAAAATAAATTTCGACAAATAAATTTACGATCCATTGTTCGCAATACAGAAATAATGGCCGATATCATGTAAAAATATATGATCAATACTAACATTTAGATGAAGTCAGTAGGAATCACTAAAATTATAAATTTGTAGTCTTAAGGTTACAATACAGTCCACTGACGGTGAAACAAATAATAAAATATTGCATATCAAAAATTTACCGATTATTTGTTCAATATTTACCTTTTTTGTATGATAAATCCATTCCACGAATATCCATGAATTTAACACAAATTAAAATTTTAATGTCAGTTCTTCGCCATGTGGCCCAGTCCATCCTTAAAAAGTTTTGTTATAAGTTTCTAGTAGAGAAACTTTGTAAATTTTCACATTTCCAGGTTGATCATGTTTTACAGCGTCCTAACAACATGAGAAAAAAGAAAAGAAATAAAGAGCAATCACTTTGGCAAAAAAAAGTCTTAAAATGCCACTGTATCTACGAGATACGATAACTTGTTCATGGATTTTCGTCAAGGTTGATAGTTTTCCACGGGGACTCCGAATCTGTCCTGACTTGAAGTTGGATGTCTGTTCCCTTTTCTTGAATTCTAGTTTGTAGTTTCTTGATTTTTCTCAGTTCAGCTTTGGAGGCAAGCTTTCCTCTAAACTTCTTCAGTTTGACCGGTAAGTCCGTCCTTATGGTGATTTTCGATTCACGGAGAATCGAGGCTTTCTTGTAACTCGCTTGTAGTACTGTATTTCTGTCATCCAGCTTGACAAATTTCGCAACAACTGGTTTCGGTTGTTTAGCCGTGTACGGATTTGTTGAGGTACGAGGAAGGCGATGAATCGCAACGAACTGCATATTTTCTACCCTGTCTATGCCTAGCGATGTGAACAGTTCTTTGCAGGTGGATTCAGGGTCTTTAGCGTCGAGAATCCCGTAAACCAACAAGTTAGTTTTCCTCATGTACAATTCTTGTTGTAGGAATTGTTGGTCGAAGTTCATTTTCATTTCTTCGCGAATTTCATCGATTTCTGCTTTATTTGACAATATTTTCTGGGAGTTAAAGTTTACAGTTTCTAAAACATCTGTAAGGTTATTCCTCAGTTCAGAGATTTCCGCTTTTATTTCGTTCGTCTGTTCCTTGAGTGAAGAGGTAATGAAATTCATCAATTTGTCGTCGCACGTGGTTTCTTTTTCAGACATGGCTCCAGGTGACAAGTTTTCAGTTTTGTCGTGTTCGTTATTCGTTGTAGACAAAAAGTTGGTTAATTCTTTTTGTGTATGTGTTGATGGTTCTCTTGAGCTTTTATTTCTATTATGTCTTCTCAAGTTTGGCATGTTACTTGTCAAGATTGCTACAGATTAGCTGAGCGGGCGAGAGCGGGTGGATCTCAACTGGAAGTGATCTAAAGTTGCAACTTATCTCTTATGCCCAAATCATGATATTTTCTTGTTTTTCGATAGCATTTTAAATTACAAATATTAAGAAGTCGAAATTCAGCGTTATATTTACATGTGTATTAGTAAAATGACCTATAGCTATTTGCTTAACCTATATTTCCCGTGGTGTCTTCTATAAATAAGTTTCCATGATTACGTTTGAGTCACTGCCGCGCGCCATTGTCCGGTTTTCGATCATAAATCTCGACGCCTTTTCGGTATATTGTCACTATGCTAGTATTGAGATGTCATCTTTCAGAAACAACCACTACTTTTTAATCAAACAACACAATTTATTACGTTTGACTTATTTGACCCCAACAACATGCTCTTTTCCCCTTTAACAACCAGTTTTCTTGCTCCGGTTTGAAGAAAGTCGAAACGAAAGTTTTTAACATCGACTTTTAATGCTAGTCAGAGTTACCTGCCTATGACTCGGTTCGAACCCGCAATCGAACTGAAAAAGTACACAATGTTGTTCTAACGCAGATAATAAAATTTCAATTTCATAATGTAAAGTTATGTTGGAAATATTATTTTTAAAGATGTGATTGTTACAATTTTCTTATTTTTTCAGTGAATAATCCAGATGGTAAGTTTTCATCAATAAAAAATATTACTCTCTTTCATTTGTTAAAGTTTAAACGAAATAGTGATACGTTAGTAACTGCATTATTCGAATTTAGTTTAGGTTTACTTATAAACAGTGTACTAAAGTAATAGATTTCATAATGTCTTTGTTTATTGCCTAATAAACGGTTTGAAGTTCAGTTTAATTTGTCCTTTTCATACCGTGGATTAGCCAGTGAACAAACACATTATGAAATCTCTTACTTAAGTGAATCTTATACATTCGAACTTTGAAATTCAAGGGAAGTTTCGATTTCCTTATTAAATTGATAATTTCAATCAAATGTTAAAACAATTACAGCAATACAGACGTTTTGATTTCAATGTAACAGGCCCTTAGCTCCGCCCACATTAGAGCCGCTTCACTCACGTGAGATCTCTAACAAAGAGTAGTTTGCATAAAACATTATGAAAAGAATTATCATGTTTTAAACTAAACTATTTTAATCAAACTTTAAAGTCAATTATGAGTGTTAAGTCTGTATCTTATCACTTACAGAAAGATGTTTGTGACAGCATACACGTTGATAAAGTAGTTCTGATGTTCATACGACCTTGTTTCAGGAGGCAGGATTTTGTGTTAACGCCAAAACACGGCTGTCAGACCTTGTAAAGTTTAAGGATTTGGAATGTATACCGGTCACATGACCTTGTTCAATCAGAAAGGAGTATATCGAATAGATTTCAAAGTTTGAAATAAAATAATAAAATAGTACACAAGTTTCAATCACAAAGTGAAAGAATATATGAAGTATATTTCCTGTATTTTTCAATAAATGTTTTCTTCCGTTTTTTTCATATTTCATTAACTAATTGTTTCGAAATTTAACAAGAATTTAAATAAGTTATAAGATATTTGTTGCCTCTCTTGAGAGAGGATATAAATGGTACTATCATCATCTTTAGCATTGACGAAGGCTTTCTACTGCTTACAGCGCCACCACCGTTCCACGTCAAACCCTTCATAGCTTTTGATCTGGAGCATGAAAAGTTCCAGAGTAACCTTTTGTTTCTCTGCAACTTCACTCAATCAACCGAGGATCTGTTCTACAAGACGATCTGGTACGTTGAGGGTGCTCCTGTCCACACGTTTGAACCAGCTCAGTGGACAGAGGACTACATTGCAGATACCACTCTAACTGAAGGCATCTTGATGGACAAAGGATTCAAGGCTGGAATAACGGTAAGAAATTGGTCCTTCAAATCATTGTGGAGATCTATATGTATGATTTCATTGATTTTTTGGGTCATTAATTCTTATTCTGTTAATGGCATAACATTTTCCATGTAAATTTGCTATGATCGACCTTAAACTAAATTCTATCTTAAACTTAATCTCCCTTAGAATTACAATTAAACTACCTCAGTGTTTTGGTTTTCGGAGCAAAAATGTACATCCTTAGTGGAAAAACTTAAATCAAGCATAAACTTTATCACAAGCAACAAAGGTAACGGAGGTGGAATTTTTATAGGTTTTATTTTTTAGGTTATCTCATGAAAAAGGTTTCTTGGACCCTGGATCATGTTCTTTTCTGAGAACAATTTATTTACATTTCATGCCAAGTACTCCAATGGGTGGACATTTTGACGTGGACTTCGTGTTTGATATGAAGATAATTAACTTCCCAATGCTTGTTAAATAATTATATATGGATGTTGATGTGGTTTTGAGTGTCATCAGAGGTCCAACAGATATCTATTCGTAAAATGTTAATAAATATTTGCAACATTGGTATTGATATATCGTATATCATACTAAAATATCCAAAAAGATGTGAAATAATCCCTTGATGTTTTTTGTAGATCCACTGCTCAGTTCGAGCTCAATACCACCTTGATGGAGGTTCATCCGAGAGTGATTTGTCTGATGGCACATTTGTTGGTGTTAAGGTAAGGCAGAGCCGTAATGAGAAATGACTTAAACTACTGGTAATAAGAGACAGTTTGATGGTTTCCTTAAGAAAGTTTTCCTATATGTAACTGTATTTCCCTTAATCTCTTAATGTTTCTCTCAAAGACAGTAGCCATCAACATGATTTTGATGAGAATTATTTTTTTCAGAAATTATACTTACATGCATGTAATCTATATATTCATAACAGATTCACCATTGGGAAATTTACGAATTGGCAGAGGGAGAAGTGCGCGAGCTAAGCATGGAAATAACAGTGCCCTTTGGATGTGGGACGTTCTTACAGTCAGTTGGCCAGAAATGTTACTTCAACGTTGAGGTTGTTACTTTGGAAAATCCTGATGATTGTACTTCAGCTGCGGTGGTTGAAAATTCCTGTGGCATCAGACCATTGGAAGCGGAGAGTTGGTGGGAATGGTCCTACATAACATTTGTAGGCAAGATAACATCAATGTATGGCGAATCGTCCGGAGTATCTCATTTGAAGTTTAAGACTCCGGCTAAGCTCTACGATTTGTCAGATTTTTGGCAAGACTATGACATTGGACACGTTGCAGTAAGTTGTATAAATGTAATATGAAAGAATAGTAACTCGATTTTTCAAATTGATATGTCTGGCGTTTGAGTTGTTTTTACTTATTTGTTTCGAACCTAATCTTAACAATTAGCTGTACATGAGGATTGGGCCATTATAAGACCCATTGTTCGGTTATTCTATTTCATCTTTTTATTTACAGATCAAGACAACTAAGAACACTTCAGCTATCATGTATAAGTACTGCTCTATGGATAATGACCCGTATTTGAATACTTTTGATGGCAAGTAAGTAACGCATGTGCATGTATTTCGATTTTTAAGAGTGGGATATTGCAGTTGTTGGCGTGTTCGGCTTCTGGTCAAGATGTCCGATGTTCGAATCCCGCCTGGGGCTAGGAAGTACGATTTTGGTGCATTGCTACACCTTATTTCAGTGTAGTATCACCCATGATCCGCTAGTAGGTTTCACCGAAATGCATAACAACAATAGAAGCTTGCAATAATACTGTAAAATAAGTGAAATACTCTTGTAAGCGGTGTATAAATCAAAATCGCCTCACCTCAGCGCGAAATGCACTTCGATTGAATTAAAAGAAAAGGGCGTAGATGTGCTTTATGAATTTATTAAATGAAATGTATAGATAAGTGTTCACAGTCTAACAGATAATTATAGACAGACTGTGGTCTAAGACTTCATCATTCAGTGTTGATATTCCGATAGTTTTGATTAAAATTATACAGAATTCATCAATATCACTTATCTACAATGTCAAGCCTCTTTATAACCATCGCCAATTACGTTGAATTTACTTTTACTGTACTTTACTTTCATTTTGGAAATCTATGTACAACTTGTATTTCAGCTGGCTTAGTCTTTATGACATTGGCGTTTACATGCTTTATGAAGACGAAAGTAGAAATATTGAAGTAAGTTTTCCTTTTAAATAACCCATTTACATCAACTTCGTTCGCTTATGCCGTTTGTATCATGAGTTCCATTGATATTTTATCAAAGTTAAAAAAAATATATTCATCTCGATCAAGTTTGTGTAATACTCAGAAGATCGTGAATCATTTGACTTCTTTATTCAATATGCCCTTTTCAATCCCTTCCCTCAACACCTATAGTTGATGCAAGCAAAGTGCATTGCACGATCATTCATATTATCATTTATTCATACTGTACCTACATGTAGGTACAAGTAGAGACTGAGTTTTGCAGTCCGGAAGATCTGTGGTGGGGAGGTGACCCTCACTGTACCTGTGGTATAGCTGTGAGAGCAGGAAGGACGGTGTTTGAGATCAGTCACTGTGACACTCCTGTCTGGCACATCGGCTACACGGCCTGTGGGGACGGGGGAGACGTGATGATTGTCAGGAGGAACTGGGACAACTATCAGGTAAGAGAACGGTGTTGAAACGGGGGGGGGGGGGGGGGGGATATCTTTGTCTAATGCCTTAATGGGGTTGGGGAGGGTATGCAAAAGACAATGTTCAAATTGATACAGTTGATTCTATCTGTATATTTATTACACAACTGTATTTCATCAACATTTCAAAATGATTGCTGACATCATCAGAATTGAAAATCGATTTATTAAGTCAATATAAGGCATGTAGGGTATTTTTGCAGCTATCATAATCTTATATTGTTCTGTTGTTGGCTGTAATTGGTATAATAACTATTTTGGTCAATTTGTATATTCATTTGCAAATCTAGTGTGGTATCTTTGACAATGTTTAGAAATCTAAGAAACATTCTGATATTGAATTTCACAGATTACTCTTCCGACAGGAACCATAGTTGAAGTGTGGGTTAATACTTGGTATACCCAGTTCCTGAATGTTTACTTATATCCAACTGCTTTGGATGAGGGCAAAAGCCGGGGCATGTGCGGGTTATTGTCTGATGTCATGGAAGATGATTGGACCATGAAAAATGGGCTCGTGACAGAATTTCCAGAAGAATTCACCGATTCATGGAGGTGAACAGTTTTCATTATCTGTTTATCATCTTCTGTTGTTTATTTGCAAAAACTTTGCTTACTTATTGATAATAATAATAAATCATTTTTCATATGTCTTACATGTATTGGCGCCTTCATAATTATCATAGAATCTGGAAGTATGTGTAAGACGAAGTCTTTTGAAGTACGAGGACGGATTTTTAAGGGTGGATACATGGAGGGGAACCAAACTGGTTTATGAATCGAATGATGGTATTATTCAAATGAGGGAAATCGATGATTAGTAACACAGTAGTAAGTAGCAGCGATTTCCGGCTATTATGTATATTGCAACTCTGACTTTCATTCGGTCTTGATGGTTGATGGTTTTCATGCACTAATTCATCAATGTATTTGCTTGCAAATATAATTGTTTTCTTCTTTCCGCCCATATTTTTCTATTGTCATCATACTGATTTATCTATAAACCATATGGTCCATCCTTCTCTTCTAATGGATGCTTTAAGGCATTTGCCATCTTTGACATTAGGTTTATGAAGAAATTCTTCAATTTTTACAACTTGTAATGATTAAACTATCAGTTTTGATACAATATGCACAATTTTGATATTGTAAACAGTAAGACAGATTAGTCATTTTGTTCGCGCTATTCTGTGCAAAACAAATCGAACACAAACGGAAATTACCCTCGGTAAAATGTCTAAGCTAGATTATGTTTTAATAATGTATGAATAATATTTCTGTAGAGACAAATATCTCTTTTCAAATTGCGTTTCTACAATAACGTTGCCTTTTAATGTTCAGAATAGCCAAAGAGGAGAGTCTGTTTAACCCCGATGTTATCGAGAATGGATTCTCGTCCTTCAAGCCCGTGTATCAGTATTGTACCTGTGATGAATCAACTCCAGACAAACAAATCACGTGTTCTGCAATGGCTGCATCAGAAGTGTGTATCAACCCAACAGGGATGGACCAAGTTGAACCCAGAGACTGTATCATTGCAAAGAGAAAAAAGAGAATGGCTACACCCAAACTCCGACGTTTCAAACGGGTAGGGTCTTTGGGTTAACCTTTTTTCTCGAGCCCTCATCTTATTTACGAATGTTGCACTTGTAAAATACGATAGTAATTGAAGTGAAATCGTTTGCATTCTATTTCTATTTCCCTCTTTTTTGCTTCCACATGATCATGAGGGTAAAATATGCTAATAATCATACTGGCATCGTTTCTCTGTAGTATCCAATGATCTTGAAAAGCTGTATTCAATGAGATATATACTTCTTTGAATTGTAGGGGCGGGATAGCACAGTGGTTAGCGCGTTCGGCCTCTGATCAAGAGGTCCGTGGTTCGAATCCCGCCAGGGGCTCGGCAACTAAGTCTGCAGCAGAGAACTGTTCTGCACGCAGTCAGGTTTGGGTGCAATGCTTCACTGAATTTCAGTGCAGTACCACCCATTGTTCGCTAGTTCCAGCCGATGCTGGTTTCACCGCAATGCATAGCCACAATGGTGTTGCGGGCTTTTTCCCTCCAATAATACAATACTATATAAGTGAAATACTTTTCAAACGGGCGTTAAACCCAATATTACTTCACCCCATTGAATTGTAGTTTCAGAAAGTAATAATTCCATTAAAACCAACCAGTGTAACCCTAACTCAATATTGAATCTAATTTTCATGACAATAACGCCCTAACATAACGCTATCCCTTGCGTACATACATCCGCTGAAAAGAAAACTTTTAATACATAGTCTACAGCAGAGAATAGCTGGCGAAATGGTTGGAATGAATCTGCAGCCACGGCCTTCTGCGAGTCCAAATTTGCTGAGTCCGCGTCTGTTCAGATGGTTGAAGCCGTCCCTGGTGTTGATTTGGAGTCACCGATGAAGGCCTGCGTTGCAGATATAAAGGTTACTATACATCCAAAAATTCATCATCATCATCATCATCATCATCATCATCATCATCATCATCAATACAGCATTCAAACATGTACATGTACAACACAATATGACAATATACAGAAATCTGTTCATAAGACATTTTAAAATCAAACTTGGTATAAAAATATCGACGTTGTGTACAAAACTTTCCCATATTTTATGTGGATCCATGAACTGATTATGTCTATTTATTGGATTCGCGAAGGCAATTAAATCACCTTCAAGGAAATTTCGCGCTTACATGTACACTGATCGGTGAAAACTACATTTAGAATATCCGTCAGACATTTATTCTAAGGTTAGGGCAGGGAATCCATTACTTAATATTTTGTAGTATTCTTAGTGTCCGTTATGAAGACAATCTTTTCGCAAAATTTCGAAAAAAAATCTGGTGCAACTCGACAAAGGATTGAAGATTTTTCGATTCAGTAATATAGATGTAAATTTTCCACTTCTAATCAACTGAATCTCGAACCAAGGCCAGTGGAACTGACACCTTTACGTCAGCCGCCGTGTCCAGTGTTGCTTCCCAGGCTCGAAGAGAAGCCCTGGTCAACCCTGTCCTGAGTGAACCGAACCCAGACGACCCTTCAGCTCCTACTCTGTATGACGTAATCACGGGTGACACGTGTCCTGGAGACTGTAGTGGGAGCGGAACCTGCTCTGCAGGTAAGTGATGAAAAAGGTTTTCACATCACCTCTATTGGTTCACAATCATAGTTATTTAACATATTTAGGAGTTATAGATCTATCAGCTACGATTATGGCCAGTACGTTCCAACGTTCAATCACAGTCTAATTTTTGAAACAGAGAAGACTGAAAAGCAATGATAACCCTTTGGTATTTGACAGTAACAGAAAATTCAAGATCATCTATGCCATACCTTTATTGGTTCTATTTTTTATATAAAGTTGCAAATAAAAACGTTTAGTAGGCAGAGCTTGTGAAGATTGGATTGCATAGTCACATCAAAGAAAAGAAGAAACTCAAACTCAACTCGACTGCCAAGTTAGGTTAATAATGTTAACAATGAGTGTCTGTTACATGTCCATATTCCATTTAATGTTTATATCCACCAGGTAAGTGTCAGTGTAGTACAGGATTTGGAGGTGGAGATTGCTCTGTAGATCTGACCAAGCCCCCTCATCTTGTTCTGGTGGCTGATGATGGTATATGTGATATGGCAACAGATGACTGTCTTCAAATACCTGCTGTTGGCAACATCTTTACTGGATCCGAGGACTCAAAGTGCCTGATTGAAAAGCATATGGTAAAGTATGACTAGCCAGACCGCTTAACATTAGAGGCTATGACCATTTACACAATGCAAATAACATGGCGATTTTAAAATGTTATATACCATAACTAGCATGCGTTATACATCTAAACAATGTCAATTACCACCCGATAACGTAATTCATGTTGTCCTACAAATCATTGCAAATTGTCTAAAGAATGATATAAAACAATGGACGTTATTAATCCCTCCAGGTACACTCATCTGCAGAAAAGACATACCTTAAAACGACATCATCTCAGTCAATGTTCGAGAGCATTAGTGAAGTGTTCTGTACAATACCTGAAATGTCTGAGGATGAAGTGGTCGTCTCCATCAACATCTCCGTCTCCCACGCCGGCGACATCTACAGCAACGAGCTTTCCGTCCTCGTGTACGACTCGAGTTGTGTTTACGTCGACCACAGCACTGGAACCTGGACACTACAGGTAATAAGTAAAAATATTTGGATATATACATTAGCACATTCTGTTATGTAATGTCTTTTTGCCGATATACATATGCCCCCCTTCCACCGAACAGCGACCGATATGCGACTGTCCCCGATCACCGCGACCACGTCGATCGCAGCTACCGCAGACTTTTTAGCTACCAATTTTAAACAATTTAGTGTATGCGTTTCCACCAAATTACTTGTACGATTCCACTGCGACAAAAAAGTGATCACATATCCTTCTAGTAGCGAGCACATTGATACTGAGTTGCGTTTGTTATGACAGGTCGTATAAATCGCAAGTAGGTCCCCAGACAATCACACATCCGTGTTGGCGATTATTCATGCGAGCGAGTAGGACCAAGCTGAGACCACAGCCACAGTTTCTGCGATCAGCATGCGATCGAGTTACGATTGACTGGCGTCCGTTGCGATGCTTGGTGCGATCAAGTGAGACCACATTACGACATTTGCGAGTCATGTACGACTCGAGTACGACCATGACGACATTTCACACGACCGCATTGAGATAAATGCTACCTCATTACAACTTTTTGCAAGAACTGTCGGGTCAGAAGTATAAGAATGACCGCGAGCAGCTGCATTCATGCCTTTCTGAGTCCGACTGGCATTCTCCTGGAGAATGTGGAAGATGAAATGGTCCTAACTGTTGGTTTGCTTTATGAAACAATACAAGAACTGCAGAAGATGGGCGATTGTACTTTAGCTGTCATGAGACATCATCAATAATGAAAGAAAAGAAGGCGTCGACGCCATGCAATGTGGGTACGAGAGTAGCTCACCCCTTTGGAGAAACAAGAACACAGTCAGTACTACCATCTTGTCCAAAAATTGAAGAAGGAAGATCCACATTTGTTTCAGAACTACATGAGAATGCCAGTGGAGCTGTTTGGTGAAATTTTGGAGAGAGTAGGCCATCACATTGTTGGTGAAGGCAGCAACTACAGAGCCTCTTGCAAAGGCAAAAGTAGCGCGATCGCTATGCAAGTGTGCACGATCGAGTTGAGAGTACATTGAGACTAATACGACCCATTGCGACGAAATTGGCGAGTAGCACATTAGTCGCATCGATCGCAAAAGTTGTGCGATTTTTGAAAACAGACAATCGAAATCGCAAACCCCTCTGCGACAATGTGCGATCCATGGCGAGTGAGAGAGATACTTTTAGCGATAATGGGGACCTTCCCAAGACATCAGTGCGATGTCATTGGGAGTGAATGAGAGTAGGCACGACTTGGGGCCAAAAATCGGTCGCAGTGAGGTCGTATGCTCGGTGGAATGGGGGTATTATAAATATGTAACATCTTGGCCAAAATAGTATTTTAAGTGTTAAATGAGACCACTTGTTAACTAATAGAATCTTTTTCTCCCAGACTGGATACTGCGTCTTCAAGGGCAGGTGTGCCCCTGAAGGTATTGTGAGAAGTGACAACCCTTGTATTAAGTGCATCGAGGATGGTCCTGCTTTGTCTTGGCAGCACGTTACCGGTAGGCTCATTCGAATACATTTAACATAATGCTTCATTATAAATCTAACTGCTGAGGGTTTCCCTCCAAAACTAGTAGACAAAGCTGACTTCTTGTTCGACACAAAATAAAATAAAAATGCAGAAAAGAGAAGTGATAATTGTCCGCAAACGATCTTAGGCATTTGTTAGAGCCTAATGCGAAGGTATACATGTTACTTGACATATACGTGTCTATCTACTCGTTCCATTTGACTTCTTTTTGTGTTGTTAAATGTGTGTGTATCTATTGACAGAGAATGGGTGCGCTGATGGGAACCTCCACATCGGTGAAGGCACCGGAAGTAGCGTGTCCAAACCACCAATCTTCCTGACAAGCATTCTTGTTCTGTGTCACTTCCTCCAGAAGATGTTTTAGTTGTCCTTTTTCTATCTCATGCGCGTTTAAATAACGTCTTTTATTACACAAATATTTGTACTTGTGTGTCCCAATTTCCTTACAACATCTTTTACTTTTGATACTCCCTTTCTTGCTTACTGTTTTCTGATGTATAAACAGACAACAAAAATTTTAATATATATGCGTTTCTTTACATTATCCACAATGAACATTACATTCAATATTCAATTTTGCGAAGTTTTTGCAACTTTGAGCATGGAACTATTCAAAGTTATATAAAAATAATTAAATGATAGAGAAATAATAAGAAAAGTTATTTCGTGTTGAAAATGTAACAAAAATAAATGATTATTTCAAGTAGGCACAAGTATTTATGTATTCGATGAATATTCATTCCCAATACATTTTTATTTCAAAACTTCCAAATTGCCTGCTATAAACATTTTAAAAAATAAATTTTCACTTTTTTGCCTAATTCGAAAGTGGTACATTGAAAAATAAAACATTAAGTGATATCTTCATTATACAAACATTCCACTTTTAAGTTGTGTTTAATTATATCGTGTGCTACATTTTTTCTTTTTAACATATTATCCTGTTATAGTCTGTACTTATTACTCTACTTTATTTTAACAAATACTTTACTGCTATTTTTTCAATTTCTTAAGTGAAATTATGAAATGTTTATTTCATAGAAAGGTTACAAAGGTTATAATAAAACTTCTTCTTGCACATGCGTCTCTATTTTATTATACATGATGACAATGATCTCCGATCCCCTATAGCTGAACCTAATGAATGTACGATGTACATAAATGGTGTTACGCTGAACCTTGTAAGCTTATATCAGTATAGCGACACATTAATGGTACGATTTCATGTGTTGTATAGTAATTTGCTTTCTTACCGAAGACATTTTCTACCTGCAAAACAACCTCTTTATTGTGAAAATAACGACGTTTCGGTTGTATCCACCTCATTGAGGCGAGAGCATGAACACCACAATATCTTTATTCTCACAAGGAAAAGCTGTTATTAAGAAAATCTTCCTCTTCTCATATCATTTTTAAATGCTTTTCAAAAACTACATTAGACACAGATTCGCTTTATTCATGGGAACGATACCATTGATGCGCCCATAAAATGACTTTTAATATTCATGATCAAGAGTGGTGAAACGACAAAATAGTAAACCTAGCTTAGAAGAGTATCATGCATAGGTATAACACCAATTAATGAATGCTGTCGATGCAAGTTGAGGTACTTGCGTCCGCTTCTGAAAACTATTGAAACAAGTGTGACAGTGCAGAACACTTCCCTTCTACATATAGATTCAAAATATTGGTAGGATCCCAAATCATGACTCTTGATCAAAGTTAAATGTTCTGAAACGGCTATCTCGTCCCATTTCCAATCCACATGTTACAACGGTATCATATATGCTTATCTTATTCATTATGAATTTCTTTACTGAAAGCAAATAATTCATTAGAAAAATAATGCGTATCAGTGTCTTTATAATTAGATATTGAGACATATCTATTAATCAATAATTTGTTAAGTGTTTTGAAACTGTACATTGTACGCCTGTTGAGAAATTTAGAAGGAATTAGATTAGTATTCGACATAGCTATACATTCCCGAACAAATAGTTTTTCCCTTACTTCAGTTCTTATTAAATTATCATGTGCTTTGACATTATCTTTTTTTCATACAGTGATAGTTTTTTAATATTTTTCTAAGTAATCGAAACGTTTTAAATAAATTAACTTTATCTATATTAGATAAACGCTACATAGGTGAAGCCTTTGATTTATGTACCAATTGTTTCAATGGTTAGAATCATCTTACTACTCGAGAAGCTTACTTTATATTGTGTACCAGGCAGTTTACTGTTCGTTGACAATAAAGGGAAAATATTTATCAATTCTTAGAAATTGTTACTTTTCGTTCTAGTCATTTCACGAAACAAAGGAACTCATGATCAAACTTTCCTAATCCGTTGAAACGAGTTATTAAGTTTCATTTAAACAACGATTAACCCATTAGTACAGCTCAACAACCTCATTTAACGAATAACAAAACAATGAAGTTGTCAAGAAATTGAAAGCGATTTGTTCTTAGTTATGCTAAAAAGACGTTGATATGGATGAGATGGTAACAACTACCATTCACTACAAAGCTTCTAAGTTCTTATTATAAAATTTCTCTGATACTTACAAAAGTTAACCTCACTTATACATTGAACCGATAAACGAACTAAAACTGTATTAAATGAATCTGGAAATAATAATCAATGGTGGCTAGTCCAAAAATATTCAACTGAAGGGATCATTTATGTAAATGGGTGGGGTTCACTTCACATGGTCTATAACTTTTTTCAATAGGATGGATTTTACCTTTCAGTTTGACCTTTACTTGTCTTTCATTACATATTACAACATGTGTTGATGTGCAAATGTCTGGGCTCTTGTATAAAAAGATAAAAAGTATAATATATAGAGACTTCAAATAGCATCCCATTTAATAGCATTTTTATAAAACTACTGAGTGGTCTGAACGGGCATAACCAACGTGATTAAATTAAGTATTTCATATATTACTCGTTAAAGTATATCAAAGAAAAAGCAAAATTGCTGACATTACCACAGTTGCCGCCAAGCTGACATTTTGTCGTCATTCTTGACAAAGCCAAGATCATGTGACGTCGGTCAGTACGCTATGTTAGGATACAATGTGTTATTGCATTGTAGATTTATTAAACGGTGGCATCTTTAACGGGAGAGTAATTAAGTGTTTCATATAAACTTGTTTTTTTGTAACATTTCATATATTTGTTAAGATTTTTCTTAAAGCATTAGATACACGGTTTCAAGTCGTAAGAAACGAATAAAAAAACCTCCTACCAGTCAATTTGAGCAATTGAACCGTTCGTGAATTAACCGATATGAGCATTACTATTTTACAAGATACAGTGCCAGAGTAAAATATCACACATGTATATAGTTTCATCCATACATATAGATACATCTTTTTAATACCATTTAAACGCAATATTAAATGTTTTCTACTGTATTTAGAATTCATATAGTAATGTCCACTATTATTGGTTAGTATGGAGCAGACTCGGTTGGTGTAAAATATACTATTGTTGTTACAGCAATCGCGACTGGTCACGTTCAAACCCTGGGTTATGGGGTAGTGCCACAGCTGGTCCGACCCTCAAGAATCTCTTATTGCCACAAATCTACAATTACGTATGTAATGGTTCCATGAAACAGTTCTGACAGGCTTAGAACCGCTAAGACCGCATCTTTCTGTTGAGTCACCAATGTATGAAATACTGCATTCATCGGAGCTTTTTGTTAGATCCACAGAGTAAATTACTACTAGAATAATCAATCTGTCTGGTTTTTTTCTTGTTTTAATGCTGTCAGTGGTGTTGACGGCAATCATTGTGTTTTCAAAGAAGGTAATTCTATATACAACTTAACAAAATATAAATTAAAATATTAAAGACATTAAATAAAAAGACGGACCAAATTACATGCTTGGTAAAAAATTAAAAAAACGAAATAAAATTATTTCTCTGAATTACTATCAGTTAGCGCAATCAGTTTCTAATGAAGACCATCGTCACAAGAACATGTCGCGCGAAGGCCAAAATTGTGAAGTCCATATGGTCTGAAGTGGTCGCCTTTGTAAATCTGTTTCATATGCGACTCTCTCAAAAACTCTGATCGAATATTTAAGTCACTATCGTCTACTTCAAAACATTTTTTGCAGGAACGTCCGATAGAAATTTTGTGCAGACACAGCGCAATTTCATAACGTTATAACACTTTCAGCCATCCGTGAATTGTGATAAGATACTTAGTGTGAGCTTTTTTCTTGTATGTATTAGTTCTTTAAAACTGAGAAATTGAAAGATTTGATAGATTACTGTTTCATCTTTCGATGAAAACATTGCATTATATATTCAGTAAACGTATATATCAATATTAACTTAATGATCGACAGTCACAAATCAATAAAATATTGTGTTTATTTTTTTCTTTAGTGAAAATATTTGGGGGTATCTACAATTTGTACTCTTGAAAGATAGTTTTAACTAAGCATGCTATGCATGTCCTGCGCATGCCGTAAGCATTCTGTGCACATGAACAAATAGTCTAGTCCTCCTCCACAGAGGTTTCCAATGATTCATCGTCATCCCCATCATCACTATCATCACCCTGACCATCAATCATATTCTGGAGACAGCAAAGAATGTTTTGTGGTTAAATGTCTTCATCTGTTAACAAAGATTCAGTGGTTCCGTTTGATGTGTCCAAGCCATTATCATGTAGTTTTCAGGAATGAGTCTTTGGGCCATTTTCCACACTGCTACGTCAAAGTTGGCTCTTTTCAAATGCAGGAAGAAACTTCTTCTATTAGGTGGTTAGCCGATGTAAACGTGCCGTGATGCCTGTAGTGGTTTGTATAAATGAGAAAAGGTCTCAGTTTTTGGTTTCCCGTATCAAGCACTCGTGAACTTTATAAACTGTCAAATGATTGAAAGTGGGAGGTGTCATGAATTGCAAGAAATGCAAGTGCAGATGTAAGTCTGAGCATTAATTTGAGCATTCTTATAGGATTGATTTTCCTTCTCCTTTGAAAGGACTGATTGGGTTTCATTTCTCGTAAGCTGAAAGTTGTAAGTTCGATTATGGTTTATCGTGGATAATGTCAGTTGCAATACGACGACAAACATTACATATGCAAACATGTGCGCCTTCTGAAACTTCTTATACTTGCTTACTTATTGCTTGATTGTCCTCACTCCCCCAGTGTACATGGTTTCGGGCATATGCTTTTCGACAGCTGGTGTCACAGTGTACCTCATGCAGCAAAGATATCCCACCTCTTATCCTACTCAAATTTGCAAATGGTTTTCAATCCATCTGTTTTAGATTTTGATGTACTCTCTGTGTTCCAAGTTCCAAATCGCTTCACCTCCTTTACAAATATACAATCTTTAGTAAAAAGAACAGTGTCACAATTTGAACGTCTACGACTGAAGTGCCTTTTGTATAACAACGTTAAAGATGATCTTTAAAAATTATGTATCCTAGCTACATTTATCTTGACTTCAAATTGAAAAGGACTCACACTTACATGTGTAATTCACCCCAAAAGATACTCGCTTGTAACACGGAAGGTGGTTCTGGCCACCCGACCTTTTTAAATATAATCTTTATTTGTTATTAGAACTTAAACACTTTAAAGAGGGCAAGAGAAGAAGGAATATTTGTATTCAAAGGTTTCATTATATGATTTTTTCTTTTTGTCTATGGTTTATATGTTGTATTTTAGAAAGAGAATGTAGATGATTTTTCGTATAAATTCATCATTAATACTTTATAAAGCACTGACCCTGAGCCCAAGTCCTTGGGTAGGGTGTGCCAGGATGGGCCCGAAGTAAGTAATCTCATAAATCTCAGTTTACTGCCCCAGGGAAGGGTGATCATTATTTGGCTTACAATCCCACGGAACATTCCTACATTTGAAATATAAATACTCTCATGATATACAGTTAATTCATAAACGTTGTCCTAATGTCCTAGCGGAACGAGACAAATACTGCTTGAGAATTTAAAACTAAATGCATTAATCCACACATCAGAAATATACATAAGCTGTTACCTAATAATATGCTACCTATAATATACATATATATATATACATGAACATGGCAAAACTTACACGTAAGACATAGTCAAGTCAAAGTCAAAAGATTTGTATTGTATGAAAGGCCTCCGGCCCATATACATAAGAGTTACAGCATAGCAAAAATGGTAGTATACAATATGATATAGCAACATTCGTCCTGTTTACAACAGTATTTAAGGGATAATAATTTGTTTAATGAGAAGGTCTCTTTTAGCTAATGCATGCTTTATATATAAAGACAACTGTACAATAATTTCTTCATTATTAGTTTGTAACAAAGATATATATGCATCTATTGGTTGTTTTTCTAGGAAGTGGTGTGGTATATATTTCTCTCGTAAATCCACATAAAAAGGACATAAAAATGTAAAGTGAATTTCATTCTCGATACCTCGGTTACATAGAGGACAACACCTACTTTCTTTTTCGATAGAAACTTTTCTTCCCTCATTTAACATATTGTATGTCAATTGTAATGGACTCTCGGTTGCGCGGTAGGCGGTTAAGACGTTGCCTGCCAATTTAGAGGTAACTAGGTTATAAATCTTATGTTTCTAATTTGTAAATTTTACAATTCAATTTGTTTGCGTTGATTGAATATCTAGAAACCGAACGGTGGTCGTTAAGCGATAACCAAACTGCGCAGATAATTTTTATGTAATATAACCTTAAACATAAATTAAGGACATTATTTCCCCAAGTGGTATACATAGAAATGTCCTGTTTGGAGTCTGCACGCCTTTAATTAGACTTTACGTGAAACCGTCACCCAGCCCCGGTCGCTGATCGCCATGCATGACGTTGACCTCACCTATCATGACAGGTTTTCTCGAGAAAAGTCAAAGCGCTTAAATGTCATCCGTGAATATTCGGGGGAATAGCAGGAACTTGACACTATGAAAATCCAAAATAGCAACAAGATTAATGTCATGGGCCTCGGATCTCTCGGCGGGGGGGGGGAGTTTGTTGGTGTGAGGGGTGTGATGAAGGAAACAGAACTAAGACTGTTAAAAGAGAAAATGTATGTACACGTCAGAGATGTACTCACCAATTTAGACGCCAATACCAATTTTGATACAGTATGTATTCAAATAAATAAATGAATGGATTGGTAAACAGTTTGTGTGACCCCTATATGGTATATCTCCAAAAAAAGTAATTCATAACAAAACGTCATTCGTCAATACTGATGACAAATTCATTCCAATTTCTCGAGGTGAGGTGATTTGATTTGGGGGTTCAACGCCGCCTTCAAGAGTAGCTAACTTATATCGAGGCTTGTATTATTATTGTAGGTTGAAAGCCCGCAACACCATTGTGGCCAAACATTGCCGTAAAACCTGCGAGCATGAGCTGAAGTAGCGAACCATGTATTGATTGCTAAATGTACATGTTAAATAAGGGAGGACGTGCTGGGTGTATACAAGGACTGCACTTCTATTCTAGTTTGGTGAATGAGTGACCGTCGAAACTTCCCAGTGACCAACCATCATCATTCCAAAGTCTCATTTTCTTTTTTTCACTGCTCTGGTATCCCTTTTATGCAATTCAAGGCTACTTAATTTTTAGTAAAAACAAATGTCACCGCTTGGCAGCACATGGACCAGCAGTTGATCACTCGTGGTTCACTCGTGAACAAAGCGTTTTTCGACCACTCACTTTCTACACTGCTCCAATATAATGAAATTAAGAACCCAAAGAACAATAGCGATAGTGATAGCCTTCATTGTCATTAATTTTTTTAACTTTTGTAACGAACTTCGAATTAGGTTTCCTCTGAGTTTGCTTTATCATCCGCCTTATTGTGTCGGTTTTGGACAAACCTCTTATTCTTAAGGTAAGAAGTCTTATGTTTTTGTTTATTTTTTAATTTCTACATGAAAACTCAATAAATTTATATTCAGAAAACGAGTATGATCACAAGGTTCCTTGGTCCTTAACCCCTTTATTTCATTTCAAGCTAGTGTTGTTTTATTAGAATGCAAACTATGCGACTGTACTTTTGCGATAAACAATTTGATAGAAAGAGAAAGAAAGAGTTGAGTCCTGCAATGACAAGTTTATAGCTAAGGGATTTTCACAATAAATTCAAATGTTAACTTACTCATAATGCGAACTATGAGTATTTTGACACAACAATACATCATTGTTGCCACAACGTCCACATCGTCCAGACAATATTTCATTGAGCTAATGTATAATAGAAATTAAGAAACTGTTCTTGAAAAGATGCCATGTACATTAACCATGCAATGTAATTGCATATAATCTTATCATATACATGACTTCTTAGGTGCATGATGTTTTTTTTAATCATTTTATATTTAATTGATGTTGTTAAAAGATCGTACATGTATATCTAAATAGCAACCTAACTATCACTTACATAAACAGAAATTATCAGTTGTCTGATAACTTTTTTTATAAACGTAATATATATATATTATAGCAACCAGATAATTTCAGTTAACAAATGGATAACTTCTATTGCGAGTTATACGGTTCCCATTCGAGTTTTAATCAAAACGTCTTTGAGGTGTTTAAGCCCCAATCTTAATGGATTCCCATTTTCACTATTTATATAATTGAGACCCAATATAAGTATAGATTCTTATGCTTGAAAATGGTATAAAGTTTCTTTCAGGAACGTCGCAATTCAGCAAACAAACTAGTATTGTACTTTTCCCCGATGTTTTAATGTTAGTTCGTTAATTGTCTGCTGGCCGATTTTGGGATAAATGTCCATGTCTTGTCCACTTGATTTCTAACATTATGGTTAAACATCAGTGGAACTATCGAGGACATTAAAAATGTATATAAACATTCCATATATACACTTTGATGTGACAAGTTTGGTGCAAGAAGTATTTTTGAAGTTTTGATTTTGTCATTTGAAGTTTTAGTTGTGGTTTGATATGTTCTGAATTATTGCCTTGAATCACTTGGCTATTTTGAAGATTTGTCCACTTACAACTAAAACATACCTAAATATTCCAATTTTTGGTAGTATAGTTGATATATTTGAAGCCTACGATTATTACTTCTAAAGTTAGTCTCAAAGAAGCTTATCCTTTATGATGATTAACCAATGGTTCAAAATATAATTTTTGATTTACTAAAACTTCCAGGATGTTTCTTCTCATATAGTCGTATCTGACCAGCAATAATGTGTATTCCCCAAAGTGTTTAATGTATTGTTTTTATTATTTTGTCTTCGTATAATTATAAATGTTCATTTTTTCGATAATAGAAATACGAGGGGAAGTCAATAAGTTCGTAGAAGTGCATATAAAACATAAATCAATTGTTTTGATATTGTTACTATTTTTCAATTTTACCCACGGGACTTCGATGCAAATTTGCCCATTCGTTTTTGAGACTGTCTATGCCCCTGCGGTAGAAGTCTTCTTACTGGTCCCTCAGCCACGTCTTTAGCTGCCTTGAGTTTATCATCATCGCCAGAGCTTTTAACAGGCAAGTGTGATTTCAATTTGCGAAACAGAAAGAAGTCACTTGGGGCCGGATCTGGACTATAGGGGGAAGGTTGAGCGTTTAAAGACAACCTGGTGCACTTGAGACTCTTGTGCATTAGAGCGTTGTCATGAAGAAGCATTACTCCAGCAGCCAACATGCCCAGCCCCATCGCCGCTCTCAAATGTTTCAACAAGTCAGCATAGCACACTCCTGCTATTGTAGTTTTAGGTGGTTTATAGCCTCGTATATTGAGTTCCAAAAAATGGTCGCTTTGATCTTGCAAGCTGAAAGGCTGAGTTCTTAACTTCTCTGGCGCAGGAGAGAGCTTATGCTTTGATTGTATTAATTCTTGCTTGGTGTCTCAGGATCCCAGTGACGAATTAACGTTTCATTCCCTGTAACCAGACGGGCATTACAAATTATGGGGATCATCATTGTAGATGTCCAAGAGCTCAAGACTGTATTCATTTCTTGTGTCGATTGTGGGCATTTAAGTTTAGTGGCACCCATCTTGTAGACACCTTGGACTGTGCCAGTGCTCAAGAACTACTGTGCAAAGGCTCAAGAATTACTGTGCAAGAGCTCATGAATTATGGAACAGATATCTCGTCCATGTTTATTCTAAGTTTGGATGCGTCTGAGCCCTTTACCAGTACAATATGATCTGTAATGGATTAAACCAGTCTTTACTAACCGTTGACCCAAAACTCAGCTGACTATTTTGCAACAGTAGAAAAGTGAGGGGCGTCTTTCCCATACATATTGTTCATAAATCTTTGTATCTGGTCGCATTAACCCCTTCTTTCGTGAAAAACTAAATAACCGCATGATGCTCAGTTTTAAAACTTTTCATGATTACGGTAGGGTACCTATCTTCAAAATGCTCTTAATCTCAAGTAAATGATCGAGGAGGGTTGTTTATGTCTGTAAACTTATCTGACCTATGACATCGAATATGATTTCCTCAGAGTTGTATTGATACTCACTTCTATGAACTTATTGAAACCCCTCGTTTATACATGACCTTCGGATATTACCTCGAATTTTATGTTACGTTTTCTGTTATGAAATTTCAGTTTTAAAATGATAAATTGCTTTTGATGAATTATATATTTTTTAAATGGTTAATGATCAAAGCGTAGTTATGTCACTGTGACAAAATTCAGTATAGCTATTCCCTACATAGGTGGTAACTCTTACCAAGGACCTATGTCCTAAATAGAACTAATAATATTCTTCCTACGACTTAGTATCTCCATTGTAGGACATAGTATGTCAATTGTCATCTATCAGAGGAGTACTGAATATGTTCTGGATTCAAAGCCAACATGAAATTTTCGCAAAAGTCAGAACTTTTTTTCTTGCAACGCCTGTATCGGCAGTTTTGAATATCTTTTAATCCGATTCCATTAGAATCCATATACATTGATAATGGGTCAAGATAACGCGTTGTGGTAGGAGCGAATATCAGATAGTATTTGTATTTTAAGTATTTGTATTAAAAAAATCGAATATGATCCATGTTGATCACATCTTTCCTTTTTTAGTTTTACGATGGGGTTTCACAAGTGCATTCTTCTATTGCTGATGGCCTCTTCTACATTATCAGCAGGTATGTCCTAGCTATTTTTGATACGATTTGTGTCTTTTAATTGTATTGATTTGTATATAAATATTTATTCTGGTTCATTAAGTTTCTATACTTATGAATCAAATATTGAAATTATCATTTCAGTCCATACCATTTTTATAGCTAATTCTAATGAGATTTGTATGTAGACCTCTGTAATTTATATTAAGAACAACTGCAATAGTACAGATAACTGCTGGTATGGTCAATGGTGGCGACGTTGCCCGACTCTGTGTGTGTTGGTTCGATTCAAGCAAAGGACAGGACTCGAACCAAAAACGTATATATATGTATGTTAATAACACTGAGATTTATGTATTCAAACCATTAATCTCTTCAGTCTGAAAGGCATAGTCCGCGATTTTCATGAGTTTTTATTTAGTATAGTTAATTTTGAAAATACCATACATTATGTTATGAATACGAGTAGGGGCCAAACCACACGTGCAACGTAAAGGGATAATAGACATATAATCTTTTCATTGGCCTTAAAATTATAGGTATCTGCAACATTCATTACTTCTCTATAAAATAAAATCACTGATAGCGTTCTGCACTATGGTATGTTATTTCAGCCTCTCAGGGAGTTTTACTAAAGTGCGATAAAAATGTTTGTGCTAAAGTAGGATTATAAATTATAGAAGCTATGATTCGTGTTTTGAATTATCGCATCAGACCCATGCACTGAGTACAAACCTATCCCTGACATCGACCGTCGTGATCCTTCATATCAGCTGTCTGACGGAGAAACGCCAATAAACGATCGAGAACTTGTAGAAGACTGGTACGGAGATGTTTCCTTTAAACTTGTGGACGAGGCTCCTGGGTTCTTCAAGTGTGGAGGATTCTATCCGATGTGGAGGAGTGGTACGTATCTAATATCATAAAATCCTTTTGATTATGGATCTTGTCTATATATACTCTTTGAAGTGCATTTTATAACGTTAGAATTGTAGAATAAATATTGTTTATAAATCAATGATTAACAGATTGTTTTGATTTTTTTCACAGAGGCTTAAGCACTATATACTAAAACCGATGTATCAAAATACAATTTTAAATCATATTTCTAACCAATTGAAGGAATACAAGGTTATAATGATACATGGGTTATTTATACCTTCTATAAAGTATATAGGTAGCATTAACCATACCTTGTATTGTAGAACAGTTTGGCCTGAATAGTTATAAACGTCACTGTAAATAAAAATGTTATACATAATGCGTAATGAGAGCATCTTGTTTATTCTAGGATCAACTGGTGACACCATTACGATCTGTATACAAACAACTTCTGACAACTGTTCCGAAACATTCCAAATAGAGATGAGGACATGTAACGGCTATGAAGTTTACTATCTCCAGAAAGCTGAATTACACCGAGCCTCCTACTGCTTTGGTAAGATGATTGTTTTTAGTATCGCAGTTGTTTTCAAAAATAAGGCACATGCTGTCAAAAAAATAGAGAAATATCTAATTCCATGAAACCGAAAGGCAAGTTATGAATCTTTTGACATTTGTGATGAATTAATATGCATCGAACGTTTTATTTGCTACAAAACCACTCCATGGATACTCTTCCGTATAATAATGTCTTTTTCAAATGTTAGTATTTGTTTGGGTTTCTGAAAAAATTTAAATTTCAAAGGTGTAACCATCGTTAGAGTTTAAATCTAGTGTAAAGACATACGTGATATCAAAAGAGGATGCTTGAAATACATTTTGTCTGCCAATCAAAAATTATGAATTATGAAACGACCTAGGGAGTTGATTTTTGTCAAAGAAGAAGTCGTTCAATTCAAGGTTAAGCAAACGCAACAAATAAGTACAAACAAGCACACTTGATATATGAAAGATATGAAGTTCAAGGACGACTGCAGAAAGGAATATATGTTTTTTTGTATACAATGTTTGAAACTGGTATTATAGGGAAAATTCCAAAGTGAAACGTGTTGTTAATCAGATATATTCCAAGAAGAAATCTATGATAATAGAGTCAGGAAGGGCATCGACTGTCAGTCTCATCGCGTTGCGAGTATAAAGTTTAACGAATTTATTACAGAGAGCTCTAACCTTTACGTCCATATAATTGCAAAAGTACTCATACGGTTAGTGTTAATTACGAGTTCCGGGTAGGTAAGTTGGCTAGACAGGAACATGTCAAGGAAATTCTTTCAACAAAACATTGATAAAAAGATAAGAATAATCTTCACTTTCGTTAACAAATCTTAATCGATATCAAATCATTCAGACTGTTTGATTTGTTTCAATTGTATAGTCTAATATAGCAGACGGTAGACTTCAGGGTGAAAAAGGAGATCAGTGTTATTTCATCTTCACGGTGATGTATGCATGACGTCAAAAGTGAAAATGGTTTAGGAAGGAGCATGGATTCAAATGCATTGGTTCTCATCTGCAGAGCCTATAACATGAACAGAGCTTACAATGGAGCTTCATATTATCATTAACTGTTTGGACGACTTCAGAGTTAACATAATTGATAAGTCATTTGACATGCAGTCATTTCTGTAATAAATAGCTCATGAGCGCTCTCAGACAAACCAGGAAGTATCGTGTCATTTAAATTACCCTGGCTTGGTTGAGGCTTGAATGAAAGCCGTGTCGCCGAATGAGAGATAGTAATTCTGTATTAACAAAAGATAAGAAACTTTATATAGGACAAGCATGTTCAGACTTTTATCTTTTGTAGTCGTAACATTTGAAACCCTCATCAGTAACGATAAGTTGACTTTATCTCTGTGGTTATCTGAATAAGAGTGTGTAATATATGCATTAAAATAGATTATATGTTATTATACTGTTTAAATGATACCAACAATATTTTTACAATATATGTTATACCATTCTGTCAAGGGTGACATAGGGATATATTATTCCCGCGAAAGGTTTTATGCACCGAGCGAACTAACATAGAACTCATAAAAATAATTTGACATAGACCGTAATTAAAAATATGACGTAATTATTTTTACTTACATGTTGACTAGACCTACTACGCCTTGCCTCCTCTTAGGCATCGGCTTAACCAACAGACGAAAATTCGAAGAGTAGGGATTTTACTCATTCCTACTCAATGGAAGTCACTCGGTGGTCTCATGACGTCACTCCCACGAACCTTCACTCCCCAAATAGGCTTAGAAAAAGATCAACAGGCAGATCAAAGCGGGGAGGATTGGCGGGACTAGAGCGTCTAGTCAACATATAAGTATAAACGATTACGTTTAATCAAAAATGTACTATTATCTAAATACCTACATGTTGACTAGACAATACTATGCCTAGAATCACATTGCACGTTCAGCAGCCTTGCAAGGGTCGATGACTGCCGACCTTAGGGACACACCCTGCGCCCGTTTGTCTAACTCCTTCGTGCTCGTTGGCTTTGACAAGAACAGTCGACGTCTGCCATCTGTCAGATTGCGAGTACGCTCCACATATACCCTCGAGGCCCTCTTCGGACACAGAAAGTGACCTAGCTCTCAAGGGTCAAACCCCAGAGCCTGGATGGAGAAAGTACGTCCCGCCTAATCAGCTGCTTGTTTTTTCTGACGAAATCGGGAGCTCAACCTGATCTCAAAACGAAGAAGGTTTGCCTGCAAAGCATGGATCTCTGAAATCAGGGTCGCGGAGGCCATGGCCACCAGAAAGATGACCACTGAACGGGAGGTCTTAATGAGACCAAGGCTGGTGACCTCCACGGGATCAAGGAGGGGATAGCCGACATGTAGGTATTAATCGACGACGCCATAAGATGCCTCATATTACAATACTCAGCCACTCAAACCACGCGGGGCACAGAATGAGGCGAAGGCCTACCACTGGAAGTCATAAAGCTTCCTAGTGGTCTTCCTATGAGAGGTAGCTATGATGTTGGCGACACACCGGGAGTAACCACTAAACCTCTTTTATTTGAGGACGTTGATGTTCAAGCCCTTCTCTGTCTGAGACGAGGACGGACGGGGGACGAGGCCGGAGCGGAACCCCAGCAAAGACGCTCTCGTCCACCCACCACCCAGCTAGGAAGCGATAAAGATCTAAGAGTGAGAGCTATGGCCTGACGACATAGATCCTCTCTGATGTGGGGGTTCAGGAACACCTGTAACGGGCGGATGAATAACCTCCCACTGCGGGTCAGGTCCTGAGCTGACGTGAGCAACCCCAATACTCTTTGCCACTAGCGTAAGGAGAGCGACACATCGAGGGCGTGATTCATTAACCGATCGTATCAAGGCACCCGTTCCCTCGGTACGAACCCACGGAACAGCTGAGTGTCTAGGATGGCACCTAAGAACTTCAGGCGAGTCACCGGGACCAGATCCGACTTCTCCAAGTTCACTAACCACCTAGACGTCAGAACAGGTTTATCGTAAACCTGAAATGCGCCTCGAGAACTACGGGAGAAGGTCGTGAGCGAGCCCATTGTTCAAATACATCAGAAACTGAATGTCACACTCGTGTAGAAATTGGACGATAGGCTTTGTCACTCGTGGGAACAGCCAGGGGGTGCCCGACATCCCGAAATTTAGGACGCACCACTGAAAATGTCTCCCGTTCAGAATGGAGGTACCTGCAATCCCGACAGTGAATCAGAAAGTGCAGCTACGCATCCTCGAGGTCGTGAGACACCATGCAGTCGGAGCGCTCCAGTGATTGCATCACAGAGGGAAGAGTCAAGAGACGAAAGTATGGCGGCCGATGGAGGTAATAGCGGTTGAATACCTTCAGGTCGTGAATAAGCCGCCACTTTTTTTTAGTTCCTTTTCGGTATAACAAACACTGGGGAGTAGAATACCGGAGTTAAATCCGCGGTCGGGACCTCCTGCACAGCCCCCTTGGAGACAAGACTCTTCACCTGTTCCAAGGTAAGTTGGAGCCGGTCCCGAGACAAGGGACGCTCCCTTTGGGTACAGGTAAGAGGAGGACGAGGAGACAAGACGGGAATGCGGAAGCCCCGACCCAGTATCCGACAGACGAACGGGTCTAACCCCAGTTGCTCCCAGTTACTGACACTGAAGCCGGTGGCCCAACGGGCCCTACGATGCCGGAACAAGCGGAGGAGGAGGGTTAGAAGGTGACCACGATTCAATTCTTCCACTTCCCCTTCTGAAGGGTACGATCCCCGGACCCCGGTCGTAGGGACTTGGGGGTTTGGTGACCTGTGCATCCATGGCAAAATCCTCCCTCCCGAAACAGGTCTTTCTGTTTTCCAATTTTCTGATAAAATACGAGTTCCCTCCTTTCTACAAATTTACTTTAAAGAAAAACAGTTTTTTAAGATGATAGACTTGGCTTAAATACAATAAATCCTGGCTGAAGTAAATCATCTCACACATTCATCTTCTAACGCCAAACACCGAAAAATAAAGTCACTAATGTGCAAATAGCACCTCTTCAAATCATATTTTTACTTGTATAAACCCTATAAATTAAAGGCATTTCAAGTCGTTCTCTTTGGTATGACATATTTTCAAAATTACATTCTAGTAATTGGCATCAGCAGTCTACTATCCAGTCGATCAAATCGCGACGTTGCCATCATGTTGAACCATGTAACTATGAAATAATTCTTTTCAAGAAAAGACAGTCCTTTGCGATAAAATGACATCATGGATTGAAGTTTGTTTTAGGCGACTTTAACATAAAATTGTCAATTGCTCATTGGTAATTGTTGTTCATTCTTTGGAGTATTTGCACAAATGAGGCTTGTAAAAGGCAAACTGACACGGTTGCTTTAATATTAGATTAAATGAAATATATTTTGTCGATGTAATAAATTCAATTGACATCTGTTCAAAACATTATTATCTTGTTGAATGCACTGCACATGTCAGATTGAAAATACATTTGCATATAAACACGTTTCGTAAGTACGTGACTGTGCTTAATTCGAAAGAACATTCAAAATCAATTTAACTATGTCAGTCTCGCAGTTATATAAACCAATCTTCAAACTAGAGATTTTAAAGTTTAATCCATTCTAACCACAAGTTGTCTTGATCATTTTAAGGTAGCTGCTTAACTTTCAGTTGTCACTTCAAATACCGCAATGTTTCCGAAAATAAGACAGAAATGTTCTTATTCAATATTAATGATTATGCGACACTTTGTGCAAAGTTTAATATCAAACAATGTAGTAATTAACATTTTCTTTTCTTTTCAGCAAATAACACAGATGGTAAGTTTTCATTGATAAAACATTTATAATCCTCTTTAACTGGTTAGATTTTAGTCAAATTAGTAATACCGTAACCACTACTCATTTCGAGTTACCTATAATCAGAGCACAAAATAAAATAGCAAACCAGATTTATTCGCATTTTAACTTTCTTCTTTCTGATCTCTTGACGAATCATTAGAAGTTGATTCTTTAGTGAGCAACACCAGTGTACAATCAATGCCAAATAACATTTATCTCTTCTTTATGAGTGTATCATGTACGTAGTATATTTTATAATAACCTATAGACATCATTCGTGTCATCATGTCCCGATGAGTTATGACGACAGGGTTTCTTCTTGCTACAGCGCCACCATCATTCAAAGTCAAACCATTAATTACTGTTGATCTTGAGCACGAGGAGCACATTAGTAAACTCTCATTCCTTTGCAACTTCCCTCGATCAACTGAGGACTTGTTCTACAAGACGATTTGGTATGTTGAGGGTGCTCCTGTCCACACGTTTGAACCAGCTCAGTGGACAGATGACTACATCAATGATACCACTCTCACAGAAGAAATCTTGATGGACAAGGGATTCAAGGCTGGGATAACTGTAAGAGTTTTACAAATCCTGGGTTAGATCTTTGAGACTGATATTTCTAATCTTGATAACACCTTCCATAAATGTTTATAACTTTTTGAAGATTTTACAGAAGAGGTAATTTAAGTAAAACTGGCCCGGCGTGTTTACAAAGAAGACATTACTACGCCCAACTTCCCTCATTCAACGGTAATACAATCAGATGGTTTCTTTTATAGATTCATTGCACAGTTCGAGCACAGCACCATCTTGATGGAGGCTCGTCCGAGAGTCAATTGTCTCAGGAAAAATTTGTTGGTGTTAAGGCAAGTCTAATTGATAAGTGGTTTGCATAGTACTCAGAAGACAATGAAAGGCAGGGCATATGTATCCAGATACTGCTGTATCCATATATGCTTTTCATGTAGTAATGCAATTTACTTATAAAAATGTGATAAAAAAGACACGAACAGCATAATGATTATAATGATGGCTTATTTGACTTAGAAATTAAACCAACCTGCAATATTTCGATATATTCAAGCGCTAAATATTTGTCGATCAATGTTCACAACAGATCAACCATTGGCATCATTACGAATTGGCAGAGGGAGAAATTCGTGAGCTCAGTATGGACATTACAGTACCGTTTGGTTGTGGAACGTTCCTTCAGTCTATTGGCCAGACATGTTACTTCAACGTTGAGGTCGTCACTTTGGAAAATTCTGATGATTGTGAATCAGCAGCGGTGGTAGAAAATTCCTGTGGCATCAAACCCTTGGAAGCGGAGAATTGGCAGCAGCGGTCCTACATAACCATTGTTGGCAAGATAACCTCAAAGTATGGCGAATCGTCCGTAGTATCTCACTTGAAGTTTAAGACTCCGGCTAAGCTCTACGATTTGTCAGACTTTTGGCAAGACTATGACATTGGACACGTTGCAGTAAGTTGTAGAGATATATTATGAAAGAAAGTCTTCTGTTTTGTAGATAGGTCTTGCGTTTAATTTGTTTGTTCTTATTTGTTTGTAACCTTCGGTCATTATAAGTCATTTTAATTCAGTTACTCTTTTCCATCTTTTTATTTACAGATCAAGACAACTAAGAACACTTCAGCTATCATGTATAAGTACTGCTCGATGAATAATGATCCGTATTTGAATACTTTTGATGGCAAGTAAGTATCACATGTGCATGTATTTCAAATTCTTTAGGGGCAGATAACCCAGTGGTAAACGTGTTTGGCTTCGTATCACAAATTGCGGAATTCGAATCCCGCCACATGTTAGGCAACTTTGTCTACACTTTTCAACTGTTCTACATGCAGTAAGGTTAGGATGAAATGCTACACTGAATTCCAGTGCAATACTACTCATCGTCCGCTTGTTCCTGCTGATGCTTGCAGGTTTGCGTAGCCAGAGAAGTAGCCTACAATAATACTAGCAGCAGCGAAATAAGTGAAATACTTTTGAAAGCGGTGTTAAACCCAAAATCACTTCACCTAACCTAGATATCTCAAACGCACTTCGCTTAAATTGAAAGAAGGAATAGAAGTGCTTTTTAAATTGATTGATATGAATAAAAAAACTGCCCATTCTCAGTTGATAT
Source organism: Phorcus lineatus (assembly GCA_921293015.1). Classification (NCBI taxonomy): domain Eukaryota; kingdom Metazoa; phylum Mollusca; class Gastropoda; order Trochida; family Trochidae; genus Phorcus; species Phorcus lineatus. The sequence continues at coordinate 31,810,844 of OV121089.1, forward strand.
AAACATAATGGGCATCAGCCTCAAAGACCTCATCATTCATGATAGATATTCCGAAAGTTCCGAATATTTTACAAAATTCATCATTATCACTTAACTGCCTTTAAAATACTACCTTTGCCAATTACTTTGTATTTACCTTTACCGTACTTTGCTTTCCTTTTGCAAATTCATGTACAACTTTTATTGCAGCTGGCTTAGCCTTAATGACGTTGGTGTGTACATGCTTTATGAAGACGAAAGTAGAAATATTGAAGTAAGTTTTTCTTTTAAACACCCCATTTTCATAATCATTACACGTTACAAACTTCGTTTACTCGACCGTTTGTTTCATGAGATAAAAAAGTTTATAAAAAAGTATGCTTTTAAAAACCCATTCATATCATAATAAGTACACGATACAACTGCGTTCTCTAAGCCGTTGGTCTCATGAGTTTGATTACTAACTTCTTTTTTAGATTTGTTCATCACCGTCATTCAAGTTGGTGTTTTAATTTTACACGTCAACACAATAGATTTCGCTCAACTCTTACAGTTGATGCATGTTAGTTATGTCCATTGCTACATTATTAATCACATGGTACAAAGGTACAAGTAGAAACTGAGATTTGCAGCCCGGAGGACCAATGGTTGGGAAGTAATCCTTACTGCACCTGTGGTGTTGCTGTGAGAGCAGGAAAGACGGTGTTTGAGATCAGTCACTGTGACGCTCCTGTCTGGCACATCGGGTACACCGCCTGTGGGGACGGAGGAGACGTGATCATTGTCAGGAGAGACTGGAACTACTATCAGGTAGGGAAATGTGGTTCAAAGATGGAAATCTGTTTGCTATATGTCTTTCATGTTGGAAGGTAGAAGAGATGTTTCAATAACCCTCGGTGGTTGTAATAGGAAATGGTTTCATAGGTGGGATGTTTTCTGTTTTTATCTATATTACTCATTGAGATTTTATCAACATAAGTTAATAATATGATTACTTAAGGTCTCCGTCGAAAATCGGGAAATTGACGTATGTAAATTTCAAATGGTTTCATCGTAGTTGAACAAAACATGTATTAACTAGTTTGGGTAAAACGGGCATTGTGGCTATGTAAATCACAATGTTATTTTTTTGCAGTGATAAATTTAATATTTTTTTGTGAAATACAATTTAATTTACAATTCTACCTCGCATCTTCAACATAAGTTGTCTTGCCGAATACCTTTCAGAAACAGTCTTCCATTTACAGATTACCCTTCCAACGGGAACCATAGTGTATGTGTTGGTTAATACTTGGGATGCTCAGTTTCTGAATGTTTATTTATACCCCACTGCTTTGGACGAAGGCAAAAGTCGGGCATTGTGTGGAGTTTTGTCTGATGTCGTTGAAGATGATTGGACCATGAAAAATGGGATAGTGACGGATATTCAAGAAGAATTTACAGATTCGTGGAGGTGAACATTCTACCTAATATCTATTTCATAATACATATATGATATAGATGATACTCAAAACATGATTTCTTCCATGTACCGTACAAATACCGTACATTAACATGTATTCAAAAGGTAGCTAAATTTTGTTAAATCGAATTGAACATTGTCACATTTTCGTTTTGTCTTGTTCTTTATGTATTGGTACTGTTTTATTTATAATTGACTTTGGAAGTAAACCATATGTGTTTGTTGTTTAGCATGCACTAATTATCCAATGGCTCTTGTTGGTCCCTTTTCACATGTCAGCATGTCGCTTTATCACATGATTCCTCTTGAACATGTTCCATTCAAAGTCCTTCTGAGGCATTTGTCATTCTTTGACATCATTTAAACGATGAGGAGATGTTTCGATTTTTAGATATTATTAAGATAAAACTCTCTGATTTGATAACAAATTATAAACTGATTCCTAATTCTTTCAGAACTTTTTTCTTTTATTTGTGTTATTCTTTGCAAAAACATTGAATCTAACACACACAAAAAGAATAAAACCCTCGGTGAAATTTCTCAGCTTGATTGCATTATAATAACGTTTTTTCTTACAGTTAGACAGCTACAATTCGAATTGCGTCCTAATTTTCAGAATAGCCAAAGAGGCGAGTCTGTTTAACCCGGATGTTATTGAGAATGGATTCTCGTCCTTCAAGCCCGTGTATCAGTATTGTACCTGTGATGAATCAACTCCAGACAAACAAATCACGTGTTCTGCAATGGCTGCATCAGAAGTGTGTAACAACCCTGCAGGGATGGACCAAATAAAACCCAGAAACTGTACCATTGCAAAGAGAAAAAAGAGAATGGCTACACCCAAACTCAGACGTTTCAAAAGGGTAGGGGCTTTGGTATAGTTTTTCCCTTGAGTCCTCATCTTATTTACAAATCATGCATTTGTAGATTAAGGTAATGATGAGATGCGTGTTTTTCTATTTCTCTTTTTTTGGCTTCCAAGGATTAGAGCGTCTCGACATATGCTAATTATGATACTGGCAATGTGTCTATGCTGCATATAAACAATATAAGTAAACATTATACAATGATCTTGAAAAGCAGTAATCAATTAAATGTATTCTTTATTCAATTGTAATTTTTTTCAAGTGATAATGCCCTGAATGAATGCCTTTATAAATAGTTTACCTACTTTACGTTGCTTTGGCATAGTAACGTCACACTTTCCCTTGAGTACATCCGCTTAAAAGAAAAGTTTGAACTACAGTCTACAGCAGAGAATACCTGGCGGAATGGATGGAATGAATCTGCAGCCACGGCCTACTGCGAGTCCGAATTTGCTGAATCAGCGTCTGTTCAGATGGTTAAAGTCGTCCCTGGTGTTGATTTGGAGTCACCTATGAAGGCCTGCGTTGCTGATATAAAGGTCACTCATCCTCAACATTTTGTTCACTTTTAATTTCCATATTTCATATGGGTCATTGAAATGTTGACGGTTTTATGTTAGATTTGATGACGCAATTAGTTCACCTACACAGAATTGTCGCACTTACATGTACATTACCCTGTAACATATACTTCTTTGAATTAAGAATATTGGTCAAAAATTAAATCTAACTTTCGGGCAATTCATCCGTCACTAAAAATGTTGTATTATTCAAAGTGTACCGTCTGACCATATATACAATCATACTGCATGTGATATTTTTTAGCTTAACTTCCCAAGACCATGTCTAAGCAAAGGATTAAATACTTTTCAGTTCAGTATTTGAGACGTTATCTTAAAACTAACTTCACTTCTAATGATTTGAATCACAAACCAAGGCAAGTGGAACTGACACCTTTGCGTCAGCTGCCGTGTCCAGTGTTGCTTCTCAGGCTCGAAGAGAAGCCCTGGTCAACCCGGTCCTGAGTGAACCAGACCCAGAAAACCCTTCAGCGGCAACTCTGTATGACGTCATCACAGGTGACACGTGTCCTGGAGACTGTAGTGGGAGTGGAACCTGCTCTGCAGGTAGGTGATATGGAAGGTTCACTTCACCTCTATTGGTTCACAATCATAGTTATTTAATATATTTAGGATTTATAGATCCCTTAGCTACAATTATGGCCAGTGTGTTATAACTTTCAATCACTTTTTTTTATTTGAAACAGAGAAGACTGAAAAGATATGATAGTCTATTGATACTTAGACAGTGGCAGGAACTTCATGATCATTTATGCCATACGTTTACTGCTTCTATTTCTTGTGTAAAATTGCAAATGAAAACGTTTGATAAGCAGGGCATGTGAAGAGCGGATTGAATAGTCACATGGGAACATTCAATATTCCCTCTTCGTCATACAACATGCATTGCATAGAATGTGACATTAATTTTGACTTTTCAAGATTCATGCCTGACAACGTCAAGAGATGAGGAAACACATGAATTTCACGATTTCCGAGTTAAGTTAAAAATGTTAACAATTAATGTCTGCTATATTTCAATATTTGATTTAATGTTTGTTTCCAAAAGGTAAATGTCAGTGTGGTACAGGATATGGAGGTGGAGATTGCTCTGTAGATCTGACCACGCCCCCTCGTCTTGTGGCTGATGATGGTGTGTGTGACATGGCAACAGATGACTGTCTTCAAATACCTGTTGTTGGAAACATCTTTACTAGATCAGAGGACTCAAAGTGCCTGATTGAAAAACATATGGTACAGTATCAGTGGCCAGATCCCCTTGATAATTTACACAAAGCAAATAACTAGCATCCGGTTTATATCTAAAGAATGTCAATTGCCACGTGAAAACGAATTTCAATTAGGTCTTCGAGATTAAATAATTGCCAAGTATGTAAACTATGATTTAAGACAGCGGATATTTTTAAACCGTCCAGGTGCAATCATCGGGTGAAAAGACATACCTGAAAACGACATCATCCAAATCCATGTTCGAGAGCATGAGTGAAGTGTTCTGCACGTTACCAGAGCTGTCTGAAGATGAAGTGGTCGTCTCCATCAACATCTCTGTCTCCAACGCCGGCGACAACTACAGCAACGAGCTCTCTGTGCTCGTGTACGACTCGAGTTGTGTGAACGTCGACCACATCACCGGAACCTGGACTCTACAGGTAATGAATTAAACTAATACCAGAACATATATCATATATTATCATATTTTTTATTGATTAAATGTAACAAACTGACGACTAAATGCTTTTGTAGTGGAAAATCAGTTCCTGGAACTCTTTCACCAAAATGAGGGAATTCTAAATTCAATATGACGTGTTTTACTCTCAGACTGGATACTGCGTCTTCAAGGGTAGGTGTGCGGCTGAAGGAAGTGTGAGAAGTGACAACCCTTGTGTCAAGTGTATTGGGGATGGTCCTGCGACGTCTTGGCAGCAAGTTACCGGTAAGCTCATTTGGATGCATATCACAGGAATTCTTCATTGAAAAACCCAAATTTTGAAGGTTCTTTCTTAAACGAGTACAAAAAGCGAATACAAAAAGCTGCCTTCAGGTGTGACGCAAAATTAGTTTACAACACTCAAATATGGCTTTAAAGCAGATTATTGTAAAAAGAATTCCGAGCAGATTACAAGCACATTTACTCAACAGGAAAGATAATTCAAGTGAACATAACGATACAACAATTATATTCAATTTAACTGTGTTCATAGAGGTATCATAAAACTACAAAGTGATTTGATTCTTTTTGGGTGTTCAGCTATTGGATTCAGTCTAAGTTTGATGAATTTGTGGGAAAATGGGCAATGTATTTAAAACTGGAGTGGTTACACAGTAAAGAATGAATGAGTATGCAACAGTGAGCGAATGAGTTTTTTTTCCATTCTTACCTTTTTTTCTTGCTTCCTTTTGTCTTATGTACTTTCTTGAAAACACCTGTTATCATAAGTCACAGTCTGTGTGGCTTAATGATGTAATGATGTATCAAGATGTGAGATATAAGGAATATAAAACAAATTATAAACAATACCAAACATAGCCAACCCAATTATATCCTATTCACCCACTTGAAAATGCACTTAATCCTTTTGAAGTAGAATGGTAAACTGAAACTGTTCAGAACAAAAACGTCTACCTGCATATTGATTTGTGATTACAAACTCGTTGGAGATTTTCAATTCGGCACTTCTGTTATAAAAAGAATTGTTGAGAGTGATAACATTTTCATCTTGAATCATTGAATAGTTATACAGACAATGTCATAATTTAGGAAACGTTGTCACACACTTTTGCTAATGTATTTCAATGATATTGACATGTCAATTTGTCAAAAACTGCCCTAACACTTTAAGCATGTAGCGGATGAATAAATACAAACTTAAGATAACTTCTATCAACTGTAGCTATTTTATGATTAGACAGTACTGATTAAAATTATATTTCATGACATTTAAAGTTTAGACAAAATATATTGAAGCAGCAGTAACTATTTGATTAAAACTCGTTCAAAACCTAACCGACTTACAATTCTATCGTTTTTGCTTATTAAATCTTTTCCAATTCTATAGAACTACCTCTTTTTATCGTCACACCAAGCATCAGTGTGGATCTTAAACATAAAGAGGTATTCAGTAAGCTATTATTTCGCTGCAACTTCCCTCGATCAACTGAGGACTTGTTCTACAAGACGATCTGGTATGTTGATGGAGCTCCTGTCCACACGTTTGAACAGATGACTACATCAATGATACCACTCTCACAGAAGAAATCTTGATGGACAAAGGATTCAAGGCTGGGATAACTGTAAGAGTTTTACAAATCCTGGGTTAGATCTTAGAGACTGATATTTCTAATTTTGGTAACACCTTCCATAAATGTTTATAACTTTTTGAAGATTCTACAGAATAGGTAATTTAGGTAAAACTGGCCCAGCGTGTTTACAAAGAAGACATTACTACGCCCAACTTCCCTCATCCAACGGTAATACAATCAGATGGTTTCTTTTATAGATTCATTGCACAGTTCGAGCACAGCACCATCTTGATGGAGGCTCGTCCGAGAGTAAATGGTCTCAGGAAAAATTTGTTGGTGTTAAGGCAAGTCTAATTGATAAGTGGTTTGCATTGTACTCAGAAAACAATGAAAGGCAGGGCATATGTATTCAGATACTGCTGTATCCATACATGCTTTTCATATCGTAATTGCAATTTACTGTCAAACAAGTGATTAAAAAGACACGAACAGCATCATGAGTATAATGATGGCATATTTGACTTAGAAATTAAACCAACCTGCAATATTTCGATATATTCAAGCGCTAAATATTTGTCGATCAATGTTCACAACAGATCAACCATTGGCATCATTACGAATTGGCTGAGGGATAAATTCGTGAGCTCAGTATGTACATTACAGTACCGTTTGGTTATGGAACGTTCCTTCAGTCTATTGGCCAGAAATGTTACTTCAACGTTGAGGTTGTCACTTTGGAAAATTCTGATGATTGTACTTCAGCAGCCGTGGTAGAAAATTCCTGTGGCATCAAACCCTTGGAAGCGGAGAATTGGCAGCAATGGTCCTACATAACATTTGTAGGCAAGATAACCTCAATGTATGGCGAATCGTCCGGAGTATCTCATTTGAAGTTTAAGACTCCGGCTAAGCTCTACGATTTGTCAGACTTTTGGCAAGACTATGACATTGGACACGTTGCAGTAAGTTGTAGAGAAATATTATGAAAGAATGTCTTCTGTTTTGTAGATAGGTCTGGCGTTTAATTGGTTTGTTCTTATTTGTTTCGAGCCTTCGATCATTATTAGTCATTTTAATTCAGTTACTCTTTTCCATCTTTTTATTTACAGATCAAGACAACTAAGAACACTTCAGCTATCATGTATAAGTACTGCTCGATGGATAATGATCCGTATTTGAATACTTTTGATTGCAAGTAAGTATCACATGTGCATGTATTTCAAATTTTTTAGCGGCAGATAACCCAGTGGTAAACGTGTTCGGCTTTGTATCACAAATTACGGAATTCGAATCCCGCTACATGTTAGGCAACTGTGTCTACACCTTTCAACTGTTCTACATGTAGTAAGGTTAGGATGAAATGCTACAATGAATTTCAGTGCAATACTACTCATCGTCCGCTTGTTCCTGCTGATGCCTTCAGGTTTCACCAAAATACGTAGCCAGAGAAGTAGCCTGCAATAATACTAGCAGCAGCGAAATAAGTCAAATACTTTTGAAAGCGGTCTTAAACACAAAATCACCTCACCTAACCTAGATATCTCAAACGCACTTCGCTTAAATTGAAAGAAGGAATAGAAGTGTTTTTTAAATTCATTGCTATGAATAAATAATTGCCCATTCTCAGTTGATATAAACATAATGGGGATCAGCCTCAAAGACCTCATCATTCATGAAAGTTCTGTATATTTTACAGAATTCATCATTATCACTTACCTGCCTCTGAAATACAGCCTTCGCCAATTACTTTGTATTTACCTTAACCGTACTTTGCTTTCATTTTGCAAATTCATGTACAACTTTTATTGCAGCTGGCTTAGCCTTAATGACGTTGGTGTGTTCATGCTTTATGAAGACGAAAGTAGAAATATTAAAGTAAGTTTTTCTTTTAAACACCCCATTTTCATAATTATTACACACTTCGATACAAACTTTGTTTACTCGACCGTTTCTTTCATGAGATCGATTGAGAAAAAGCTATGCTTTTAAAAACCCATTTACATCATGATAAGTACACGATACAGCTGCGTTCACTAAGCCGTTGGTCTCATGAGTTTGATTGATAATTTCTTTTTTTAAATTTGTTCATCACGGTCATTCAAGTTGGTGTTTTACACGTCAACACAATAGATTTCGATCAACTCTTACAGTTGATGCTAGTTATGTCCATTGCTACATTATTAATCACATGGTACAAAGGTACAAGTAGATACTGAGATTTGCAGCCCGGAGGACCAATGGTTGGGAAGTAATCCTTACTGCACCTGTGGTGTTGCTGTGAGAGCAGGCAGGACGGTGTTTGAGATCAGTCACTGTGGCACTCCTGTCTGGCACATCGGGTACACCGCCTGTGGGGACGGAGGAGACGTGATCATTGTCAGGAGGGACTGAAACTACTATCAGGTAGGGAAATGTGGTTCAAAGATTGAAATATATTTGCCATATATCTTTCACTTTGGAAGGTAGAAGAGATGTTTCAATAACCCTCGGTGGTTGTAATAGGAAATGGTTTCATAGGTGGGATGTTTTCTGTTATCTATATTACTCATCGAGATCGAGATTTTATCAACATAGTTGATAATATGATTACTTAATGTTCTCTGTCGGGAATCGGGAAATTGATGTATGTAAATTTCAAATGGTTTCATCTTAGTTGAACATTTATGTAATAACTAGTTTTGGTAAAACGTGCATTGTGGCTGTGTTTATCACATTGTTATTTTTTTAAGTGATAATTTTTTAAATTTTTTTGTGAAATTCAAAATTTTAATTTGCAATTATACCTCGCATCTTCAACATGAGTTGTTTTGCCGAATACCTTTCAGAAACACTCTTCCATTCACAGATTACCCTTCCAACGGGAACCTTAGTGTACGTGTTCCTCTTGCACATGTTCCATTCAAAAGGTCCTTTTGAGGCATTTGTCATTCATTGACATCATTTAAACGATGAGGAGATGTTTCGATTTTTAGGTATTATTAAGATAAAATTCTCTGTTTTGATAACATATTGAGAAACTGATTCCTAATTCTATCAGAACTTATTTCTTTTATTTGTGATATTCTTTGAAAAAACATTAAATCTAACAACAACAAAAACAGAAAAAAACCTTGGTGAAATGTCTCAGCTTGATTGCATTATAATAAGTTTTTTTCTTACAGTTGAATAGCTACGATTTGAATTGCATTTCCACAAACATGTTATCCTTTAATGTTTAGAATAGCCAAAGAGGCGAGTCTGTTTAACCCGGATGTTATAGAGAATGGATTCTCGTCTTTCAAACCCGTGTACCAGTATTGTACCTGTGATGAATCAACTCCAGACAAACAAATCACGTGTTCTGCTATGGCCGCATCAGATGTTTGTATCAACCCTGCAGGGATGGACCAAGTTGAACCCAGAGACTGTACCATTGCAAAGAGAAAAAAGAGAATGGCTACACCCAAACTCAGACGTTTCAAAAGGGTAGGGGCTTTGGTTTATTTTTTCCCTTTAGCCCTCATCTCATTTACAAATTATGCATTTGTAGATTAAGGTAATGATGAGATGCGTGTTTTTCCATTTCTCTTTTTTTGGCTTCCAAGGATTAGAGTGTCTAGACATATGCTACATATGATACTCGCAATGTGTCTATGCTGCACATACACAATATAAGTAGAAATTATACAATTATCATGAAAAGCAGTAATCAATTAAATGTATTCTTTATTCAATTGTTAATTTTTTCAAGTGATAATGCCCTGAATGAATGCCTTTATCAATAGTTTACCTAGTTTACGTTGTTTTGACATACTAACGTCACACTTTCCCTTGAGTACATCCGCTTAAAAGAAAAGTTTGAACTACAGTCTACAGCAGAGAATACCTGGCGGAATGGATGGAATGAATCTGCAGCCACGGCCTACTGCGAGTCCAAATTTGCTGAATCAGTGTCTGTTCAGATGGTTAAGGTAGTCTCTGGTGTTGATATGGACTCACCTATGAAGGCCTGCGTTGCTGATATAAAGGTCACTCATCCTAAACATTTTGTTCACTTTTAATTTCCATATTTCATATGGGTCATTGAAATGTTGACGGTTTTATGTTAGATTTGATGACGCAATTAGTTCACCTACACATGTAGAAAACCCTTCAGCGGCGACTCTGTATGACGTCATCACAGGTGACACGTGTCCTGGAGACTGTAGTGGGAGAGGAACCTGCTCTGCAGGTAAGTGATATGGAAGGTTCACTTCACCTCTATTGGTTCACAATCATAGTTATTTAAGATATTTAGGATTTATAGATCCCTTAGCTAAAATTATGGCCAGTACGTTACAACTTTCAATCACAGTCTTATTTTTGAAACAGAGAAGACTAAAAAGAAATGATAGCTCATTGATGAATTGACAGTGGCAGGAACTTCATGATCATTAATGCCATACTTATAATACTAGCTCTATTTTTGATGTAAAATTGCAAATGAAAACGGTTGATAAGCAGTGCATGTGAAGAGTGGATTGAATAGTCACATGGGAACATTCCATATTCCCTCTTCGTCATACAACATGCATTGCATAGAAGAGGACATGAAATTTGACTTTTCAAGATGCATGCCTTATAACGTCAAGAGATGAGGAAACAAAAGAATTTCACGGTTTCCGAGTTAAGTTAACAATGTTAACAATTAATGTCTGCTATATTTCAATATTTGATTTAATTTTTGTTTCCAAAAGGTAAATGTCAGTGTAGTACAGGATATGGAGGTGGAGATTGCTCTGTAGATCTGACCACGCCCCCTCGTCTTGTCCTTGTGGCTGATGATGGTGTGTGTGACATGGCAACAGATGACTGTCTTCAAATACCTGCTGTTGGAAACATCTTTACTAGATCCGAGGACTCAAAGTGCCTAATTGAAAAGCATATGGTACAGTGTGACTGGCCAGACCGCTTAACATTATAACCTATGACCATTAACACAATGCAAATAACTTGCATGCGTTATACTTCTAAACAATGTCAATTATCACCTGAAAACCTAATTCATGTTGTTGTACAAATCATTGCAAATTGTCGAAACAATGATGTAAAACAATGGACGTTATTAATCACTCAAGATACACTCATCGTCAGAAAAGACATACCTTAAAACGATATCATCCAAGTCCATGTTCGAGAGCATCAGTGAAGTGTTCTGCACTTTACCTGAGATGTCTGAAAATGAAGTGGTCGTCTCCATCAACATTTCTGTCTCCCATTCCGGAGACAACTACAGCAACGAGCTTTCCGTCTTCGTGTACGACTCGAGTTGTGTTTACGTCGACCACAGCACTGGAACCTGGACACTACAGGTAATAATGAACAAAAATATTTGGAACTTACATTCACACTTTCTTTAATTTAATGTCTTTTCCAGCAATATACTGATATTTATGTGATATCTTGGTATTTTAAAAGTTAAATGAGACCGCTTGTTATTTCATGGAATCTTTTTTTCCCAGACTGGATACTGCGTCTTCAAGGGCAGGTGTGCCCCTGAAGGTAGTGTGAGAAGTGACAACCTTTGTATTAAGTGCATCGAGGATGGTCCTGCTTTGTCTTGGCAGCACGTGACCGGTAAGCTCATTCGAATATACATTTAACATAATGCTTCTTTATACACTTAACTGCTGAGGGTTTCCCTCCTAAACCAGTACACAAAGGTGACTTCTTTTTTGACACAAAATACAAAGGAAAACTGCAGAAAATGGAAGTGATAATTGTCCGCAAACGATCTTAGGCATTGGTTACACCATGTGCGTTGGTATACTTATTACTTGACATGTATGTGTCTATCTACTAGTTCCGTTTGACTTCTTTTTGTGTTGTTAAATGTGTCTGTATCTATTGACAGAGAATGGGTGCGCTGATAGGAAACTCCACATCGGAGAAAGCACCGGAAGTAGCGTGTCCAAACCACCAATCTTCCTGACAAGCATTCTTGTTCTGTGTCACTTCCTTCAGAAGACGTTTTAGTTGTCCTTTTTCTATCTCATGCGCGTTTAAATAACGTCTTTTATTACACAAATATTTGTACTTGTGTGTCCCCATTTCCTTACAACACCTTTACCTTTGGATACTCTTTCTTGCTTACTGTTTTCTGATTTATAAACAAACAAATAAAATTCTTTGATATGCCTTTTTTTAACATTAACCACAATGAACATTATATTCAGGAAGAAGTTTTTCCAACTTTTAGCATGGAACTATTCAATGTTATATAAAAATGATTAAATGATAGTGAAATAATAAGAAAATTGATTTTTGTGTTGAAAAGGTCGCAAAAATACATGATTATTGCAACTAGGCACAAGTATTTATGTATTTGATGAATATTCATTCCCAATATGTTTTTACTTCAAAGCTTCCAAAATGCATGCTGTAAACATTTTTTAAAAATTCTTCACTTTTTTGCCTTGCGTTAAAAGTGGTACATTAAAAAATAAAACACTAAGTGATATTTTCAACATACAAACATTCCACTTTTAAGATGTAATTTATAATTATATTGTGTGCTACTTTTTTCTTTTTAACATATTATCCGGTTATAATCTTTATTTATTACTTAACTTTATTTTAACAAAAACGTCACTGTTATTTTCATGCAATTCCTAAATTGACTTGGAAATTATGAAATCTTTATTTTATAGAAAGGTTTTTCTCTACATGATGAATTATATAACGAATCCGTTACTTTCTAACAAAAATTATTCTTGCACATGCGTCTCTATTTTATAATCAATACATAATCAATGTACACCCTTATAAATGAATCTAATGTACGATGTACATGAATGGTGTTACGCTGTATCTAGTATGCTGATATCAATATTGAACCTAGTTTGCTGATATCAATATTGTACCTAGTATGTTGATATCAATATTGTACCTAGTATGCTGATATCAATATTGTACCTAGTATGCTGATATCAATGTTGTACACAGTATGCTGATATCAATATTGTACACAGTATGCTGATATCAATATTGTACCTAGTATGTTGATATCAATATTTTACCTAGAATGCTGATATCAATATTGTACCTAGTGTGCTGATATCAATATTGTACCTAGAATGCTGATATCAATATTGTACCTAGTATGCTGATATCAAAATTGTACCTAGTATGCTGATATCAATATTGTACATAGTATGCTGATATCAGTGTAGCGACAAATCAATGGTACCATCTAATGTGTTGTTTAGTATTTTGCTTTCTCAACGAAGACATTTTCGTCCTTGATAACAACTTCTTTCTTGTGGAAATCACCACGTTTCAGCTGTATCCACCTCATTGAGGCGTGAGCATGAACATCGGAATATCATTATTCTCACAATGAAAAGATGTTATAAAGAAAACCATGCTGTTCTCACATCATTTGTAAATGCTTTTCATAAAGTACCTAAGACATAGATTCGCTTTATTCATGGGTACGATACCACTGATGCGCCCATAAAATGACTTCTTATATTCATGATCCGGAGTAGTGACACGACACAATAGTAAATAGTGAAGAGTAAATAATGCATAGCTATAACACCAATACATAAATGCTGTCGATGCAAGTTAAGCTAGTTGTGTCCGCTTCTGAAAACTATTGAAACAAGCGTGACAGTGCAGAGAACTTCCCTTCTATATATAGATTCAAAATATTGGTTGGATTAAATCCCACATCATGACTCTTGATCAAAGTAGAATGTACTGAAACGGCTATCTCGTCCCATTTCCAATCCACATATTACAGCGGTATCATATATGCTATTCTTATTCATTATGAATTCCTTTACTGATACCAAATAATTTATTCGAATTATTAGATATTGAGACATATTTATTAACCAATAATTTATTAAGTGTTTTGCTCATACATATTTTTTGCATCTTTTGAAACTGGACTATGTACGCCCGTTGAGAAAATTAGAAGGAATTACATTGGTATTCGACATAGCTATACATTCCCTAACAACTTCAGTTCTTATTAAATTGTCATGTGCTTTGAAATTATATTTTTTTAATATAGTGATAGTTTGTTTTTATAATTTTCTAAGTAATCGAAATGTTTTAAATAAATTAACTTTAACCGCGACATACGTGTTAGTGAAGCCTTTGATTTATTTACATTCACGAAACAAACTAACTCAAACTTTCCTCAGTCATTGAATCGAGTTATTAAGTTTCATTTAAACAACGATTAACCCATTACTACAGCAAAACAACCTCGTTTAACGAATAACAAAACAATGAAGTTGTCAAGAAACAAGAAGAATTTCCTTTGTGAAGTAAAAGCGATCGATGGGTTCTTCTTTATGCTAAAATGACATTGATATGGATGAGATGGTAACAACTACCATATAAGAGTCATTTGCGATGTAGATTGAGTTAATATTTCACTGATAATTACAGAGTTTACCTCACTTATACATTGGACCCTCAAGAGATAAACGAACTAAAACTGTATGCAATGAATCTGAAAATAATAATCAATGGTGGCTAGCCCAAAAATATTCAACTGAAGGGATCATTTATGTAAATGGGTGGGGTTCACTTCACATGGTCTATCACTTTTTTCGAAAGGATGGATTTTACCTTTCAGTTTGACCTTTACTAGTCTTTCATTACATATTTCAACATGTGTTGATGTGAAAATGTAAGGGCTTTTGTATAAAAATATAAAAAGTATAATATATATAGACTTCTAATAACATCCCATTCAATAACATTTTTATAAAACTAGCCATAGTGAGTGGTCTGAACAGGCATAACCAAGTTAGATACCCGGTATACAGAGTATTAAACGGGATTAAATTAAGTTTTTCATATATAACTCGTTAAATTATATCAAAGAAAAAGCAAAATTGCGGACATTACCAAAGTTGCCGCCTAGCTGACATTTTGTCGTCATTCTTGACAAATGTGACATCATGTGACGTCGGTTAGTACGCTATGTTAGGGAAACAATGTGTTATTACATTGTAGATTAATTAAACGGTGGCATCTTAAAGTAATAAAGTGTTTCATATGAACTTGTTTTGTAACATTTCATATATTTGTTGTGTTATTTGTTTATAAATGATATTTTTCTAAAAGTATAAGATACAAGGTTTCAAGTCCTAAGAAACGAGTCCAAAAACCTCCTATCAGTCAAATTGAGCAATTGAATCGTTCTTGAATTAACCGATATTAGCGATTACTGCTGAACAAGAGACAGTGCCAGAGTAAAATACCACATATATATATATATATATATGAATGAAAAGTTGAATTGGTTCAAACGCAAGGTCACATATAGATTAAAGGGGAACAACAATCCTAGCCTTTCAGACCTAATTGACCAGCAGTTACATAATTGCCATAGCCGGTAAAGAGGTGACACGATGCCTGAATTCAAAATTCCAAATTGATTTTATTTTTTTTACCACTTTAGAACGTTTATTAACTTAATTTGGGTGTCTATGACATATTCTAAATCTTATTCCACCATTCATTGCAAATAACTAAGGCATAGGCCCCACGTCGGCGACATAACACAATGGTGGAGGCAGACATTAAACTTCAACCCAACAACACGATGCCTGCAGTCCAATTTGGAAGATGGCTATAGCTTCTCTACTATCACATGTCGCTGTGAGAACACCTGCAATCGGTCGACTATAGGGTGAGCATGTCCTTGCCGTACAGCCATTGGCCTTTTGTCGATGATTATTGAAAATAAGTAAATATCATGATTTTGGCATTTAAGTGATGAAAATGCAATTATTTCGAAATATATCAATTCTTTAATTTCAGTAAGCTGCCTTACGCCCACATACAATCATAAACAAATAAAACAGAATTAGAGAGGAAGTGAATTGACAATGTTTATTCCAGCTCGTCAACTGAAAACATGGGAGTAGAGCGAGATTACAGTGACTGTTTAGACCAGACTTTCCAAGTACTCTTTAACTTCCTTGAAGTGTTATAAACAACGTATGTGATCGATCTCTTACATAATATCCTTATTATCATCAGATTGTTGGTGCCCTTTTCTCTGTAAGACTGGTAAATACATATTCGTTAACAATTACTGCCAGGTTTGTATACATCATTTTTCAAGTCATTTTTATTCTTATCCATTCGTAATTAGAAATCCCATATAGGAACTATCAGGACGCATGATGTACGAGGTGAACCCCTTGTCGATGACTTTGAAATAATGAAAATATTAAATCAATTTTCGATTGTATCATCATGAGATTATTTCTTTAAATTTTACTGATGAATAGTCAACTCAAATGCGAGACATACTAAACCGGACCCAAAAAAACAGTTTAAAACACCCTATCATCAAGGTAACCCTTTTAGTTAAACTTTTTAACTAGTGACCAGTATATCCTTCATGTATTCCCTTTTTATAACTATCAGTGATATTTTAAAATTATGGCAAACGTGTGTTAAATTTCTGAAAAATGATTGTGTCTTTGTTAAATGTCAACTTGGTGTTCAATTATGCTCTTAAAACGTTGGATAACTATATGTGAATTGTATCAATATTAAAAGTGCATTGATTTTACAGTTGTTTAATCCAGGTTCAATTTACTGCCAAATATAAAAAAACAACCCTCAAACCCCTATCTGCCATAGATAAGAAATTTCAAATAGTTAGGAATTGAGTAATAGTGACGAAAATTAAAAAAAATATCCACACAAGTCAAAACCTAACTTTTAAAAATATCGACAGAAATATTGTGAACTTTGTAGTGTCCAAGCTTACAAGTTAAATGTCAACAACTGCATAATACCAGAGCACCAGAATTGTTTATCTAATTTTGTAAAAGGTGAGGGAAATAAAAACTAAAAAAGATTTCACTTTACAAAGATTTATATATTTTTTCTCATATCTCATATCTCATATGGCAGTTCAGTTGTAGAACGATTTGTTTAAAACGACATTCTCACACGCGTATCCGGTTGGGTAATTCGCGCGTGTAAGGAAACCGCGCGCGTAGGATGCAGCGCAGAAAAAACACCGCTGAGTAGAGAGCGCGCTGATTGAATTTTACGACTCTCGCGGGGCCTCGCTAATAAAACACTGGAAGTTAAAAATTAAAGTTGTAGACCACCTTTAAATATAACATACTTCACTTAGTCGTTTGAAGAATCATTTTAATTCGATACTAGTATTTCGTCAATAGTATTGACTCATCAGGGATGAAACGATATGATCGTTAACATCGCATTTCAAGCGTTTTTATAACAAAATATACGTACAATGTACAAGGATATATTGTAAATTATGCTAATCAGGTGACATCAAGGTTCTTCCTTGTTGGTCTTCTGATTGAAACAATCACTCTCTTATGAGTTTACCCCTTGAGCAATATGTTAATGTGACATACTCCCTTTTGTTTTTAAATAGCTCAGTTAGAGATATATGTCAGTGATTTAAGGGTAATCACCTCATTGTTTATTTAGTGAGGGTCTATAGGTGTCAATGAAGGACTCTTCAAGTCGTAAAAATGCATTTGAGACACTGCCCATGTTAGATTTGTGAAATAATTCATAGAAAGGAAATATTTTGAAATCACCATTTGCACAAGTAGAAAGATGTTTATTTACAAATAAACAGCGGTATCTGCTATCGTTACCTATTTCTTAGGCATTCAGTTTTACCAATATAGGATTTTTTACACTAAGGGCACATTATTGCATAAATGACATTTTTTGCATTGTAATCAAAGTTAGATTTTTTTCAAATGTTTTGCCATTGTCAAATGTGAAAGACGAGCCTTCTAATAAATGGGGACATGTGCCACATCTTTTATTTGAACATTTTGAAACTGAAGGTCTTTCTGTTGGGTTTTGAATACCATCATATTTAGCCCTTGTTAAGATGTGTTTACGATTTATTGGCTGTCTTTTGCTTTTAATGATTTTATTTCTTTTCAACATTTGGCCTAATCTCTTGTCTTGACTAAGCATAGGTAAGTCCCGATGTATAACAGGGAATAATTCTGCATTGTTTTTATTATGTGTTGTCACGAAAGCGATTGTATGTTGGTCCTCATTTATTTTATCTTTAGGAGTACGTAACTCTTCAAGAGGGAGTGCCTGTGCTTTATTTATTCCAACTTTGATAAGAGGTTCTGGATAGCCTCGCTGCAATAGTGAAAATTTTAGTTCCCCTAATCTTAGAGACCTGAGGTTTTCATTGCTAATTATGGCACAGACACGTCTAGCTAGACAATAGGGCAAGTTTGTTTTGACATGTCGTTCATGTGCGCTTTTGAAATGGAGATATTGTTTTGTTTTCAACTTAGAAATTTTGTGCAGACACAGTGCAATTTCATAATGTTATAACACTCTCAGCCGTTCTTGAATTGTGATAAGATACTGAGTGTGGGCTTATTTGCCTGGTATTGTATGTATCAGTTATTTAAAACTGAGAAATTTAAAGATTTGATAGATTTCTGTTTCATCTTTCAATGAAACATCGCATTATATATTCAGTAAACGTATATATCAATGTTAACTTAATGATCGACAGTCACAAATCAATAAAATATTGTGTTTATCTTTTTCGTTGGTGAAAATGTTTTTGGGTTATCTTAAATTTTTACTCTTGAAAGATAGATTTAACTTGGCATCCTATGCATGGCCTGCGCATGTCGTAAGCATTCTGTGCACACGAACAAATAGTCTAGTCCTCCTCCACAGGGGTTTCCAATGATTCATCGTAATGGATAATGTCAGTTGCAATACGACGATAAAACATAACATCTGCAAACCTGTGCGCCTTCTTAAATTATACTTGCTTACTTATTGCTTGATTGTCCTCACTCCTCCAGTGTGCATGGTTTCGGGCATATGCTTTTCGACAGCTGGTGTCAACGTGTACCTCATGCAGCAAAGAGATCCCTGTCAAGATCACCATAATTTGGTTTAACTGTAGGTAATATCACTTAATGTGGTTGGACTGTAGTTGGTATCAGTATGGTTAAGTGAGGTGGGAAGTGTGCAAGGTGTGTGGAAAGTTTGCAGAAAAGTTATAAAATGTGTTTGGAAAGGTTGTTGGGTACAGTCATGAAAGGAGGCTTGAGAGAACAGGTCGACGGGTGTATTTTCATGACGTGAGTATTATTTGATTTGTCCACAATTATATTGTTGTAACATGAATGTTCATATAGGAAAAGTATCATGGCTAAAGTAATATTGGTGAAACCATGTCTCACATGTATGTCATGCATTTAATGCAGTCAGTATTTTACATTGTTAAAACAATGTTGTATTCAGCGAGTGTAAGCATTTGTTGTGTAGTGAATAACGTATGTTGTTCTGATATGATGCTATAATTGCTGAAGTGTATGAATCATTCTGAGCAGTTTCGCTCGTTGTATGTAGAATGATTGTGTATGTATTTTAATCATTCTGAGCTGTTACGCTCGTAGTATGTTGAATGATTATGTAAGGGTGTAAATCACTCTGAGCTGTTATACTCGTAGTATGTTGAATGATAATGTAATGGTGTTAATCATTCTGAGCTGTTATGCTCGTGTGTGTTGAATGATTATGTAATGGTGTTAATCATTCTGAGTTGTAATACTCGTGTGTGTTGAATGATAAATATCTTATCATTTTGTATAGTGTCCGGGTCTAGTGCAACCCGAGAATTGTGCCTGGGCGACGTTCCGCCAGAAACACCCGTGGTGAAACACCAGACCAGTGGGCGAGGTCAGACCCCAGGATGTGTATGCCTTTCTGGACCGCTGATGTGTAGGCGTCCAGCGTGTAACTGACACAGGACTTTTTACTGTGAGACGTATCTCGTGATCGGCCAAAGTGGACAATAAGCTCTGCCATGTGTATTCTTGGACATTGTTACAAGTATTAGAGAGTATAATTTGTTTAAGTATAAAGCAAATATGTAATATGTAATTAATTGCTATAGGTTAATGTTGTATTCACTGGAAGTATTTGTGCGTGTGTGTAGTGTTCTGTGAGTATGTTTGGGTAACAGTGAGTATGTGGGTGTGTTTGTATGCGAGATAGAATTGGGGGAGGGGATTTTATATAGATATTTATTGCATTAATTTTGAATCTTGTTGTCATTTCATATTGTGACATTTTGGTGGCAGCGGTGGGGTGATAATTTCATAAGTCACATGTGGGATGGCTTGCAGGGTTTAGTGTAAGGCAGTATACTTGTGTAGGCTTTTGTTGGTTGCTCTCGACAACTTTCTTCATCCTTTTCCGCCTGGTGCTAGTGTCTGTAGATTGGCTATAGTGTAACAACCCATTTGATACATCTTCCCTTTGATTGATTGTACATTTCTACCTAAAGGGGTATTACCTTTTCATTAATCATGGATTTAGCTGGGATTTGTGCTTTGGGGAAAGAGTTAGGTTATAGTGGGGAAAACTTACAGATATTTGTGAAAGAGCAAGTCGAGATAGAGAGGGCTAGAGAGAAAGAGAGGTTAGATAGAGATGAACGAGAGAGAGCGAGGGAGATAAAGAGATTAGAAAAAGAGGAGCGAGAGCGTGAGCGAGAACGTGAGCGAGAAAAAGAGGAGCGAGAACGTGAGCGAGAAAGTACTTTAACTTTAGAAAGACTTAGATTAGAGAAAGATGAGAGAGAGAAGATGAATGCAGTTGAGGTTGAGAAGTTAAAGTTAGACACTGAGAGGGAGAGATTACAGCTTGAGTTTGAGAAGACTAAACTTGGTAAGTCTTTGAAACAGGACGACGTAAAGCAGCAAAGTGTACCGAAGATGCCTAAGATGCCGCCATTCGAGGACCACAAGGATAACATCGATGCATACTTGCAAAGGTTTGAGCGTATAGCTAAGGCACAGTCATGGCCGCAGACGCAGTGGGCAACCTATCTCAGCACCTTATCGAAAGGTAAGGCACTTGAAGTATATTCACGTTTAGATCCTGACAAAGCTGACGACTACCAAGCAGTGAAGCAAGCACTATTGAAACGGTATGAGATGACTGAAGAAGGATTCCATCAAATGTTCAGGACTGCAAGGATTGAGACAGGTGAGACATTTACTCAATACATGGTTAGGATCAAGAATTACTTTGATAGATGGTTAGATCTCAGTGATAGTGCTAAGACTTTTGAGGATGTTCGAGATTTGATGGTAAGAGAACAGCTTTTAAATGGCGTCAGTCAGGGACTTTGTATATTTCTGAAGGAGAGGAAGCCAAAGACTGTGGAGGAAATGGCTAGGTTAGCAGAGCATTTTGTTGAGGCTAGAGATGGTGGTTTAGGTAGATTTGTTAATTTGTACAATCAGGAAAATGAAAAGCACAAGGGTATACTTAGTCAGGTTAAGAAACCAGTGCAGGGGGAGAAGAATGACTTTAGAGGGTTTATACCAGTCGAGGAGCGGAAGTGTTACAGGTGTGGTGAAGTTGGTCACATGTCAGCCGCTTGTCCAAAGTGGAAACATAAGGCTAAAGGGAATACAGGAGCAGCTAGTGTTATTGTTGAGAGTGTTGATGTGTCAGTTCATTCAGTTGTAGAGGAATCGGGTGAGTGTTGTGAAATAGATTCCATGGTATTACTAGAGAATGATGATGCTGTTCCAGTGGTTGAAAGTGTTGATACAGTGATGTCAGGCACGATGTGTGGTATGTGTGGGTCAATGCCTGTACAGGTAGGCAAGTTGTGCGGACAAAGTGTGAATGTTCTGAGAGACTCGGGGTGTAATGGTGTCATAGTCAAACGATCACTGGTAGATGCTGATTGCTTTGTTGATTGTGAACGTCATAACTGTACTTTGGGTGATGGTAGGGTTCTCAAGGTACCAGTTGCTTGGGTTGTTTTAGATTCTCCTTTCTATAAAGGTACGGTCAAGTCAGCTTGTTTGGACACACCGTTGTTTGATGTGATGTTAGGGAATATCCCAGGTGCAAGAGCTCCCGATGATCCGTTGCTGGAGGAACAGGATGTTGTAGAGTCAGTAGCAGCTGTAGAAACTAGAGACAGCAGAGGAAGTGTAGGGAGGAAGGTATGAAACCAATGAAAGTGTTACAGTCTGTTGGTATTTCACTTAGTCGTAAGGAGTTCATAGAGAAGCAGTTGTCAGACCCAGGGCTAGACAAGGTGAGGAAATGCGTTCAGGAGAACGGGAAGAGGACTACGGCAAGGGGTACATCAAAGTATTTCATTGAGGATGATATGTTGTATAGGGAATACAGTGGTAGTGATGGCGTAGTATCTGTTCAGGCTGTTGTTCCTACCGGATTGAGGTCAGAGGTCATGAAAGTTGGTCATGAGTCGGTGATGGGAGGTCATATGGGCGTGAAGAAAACGTTAGATAGGATTACATCTCAGTTTTATTGGCCTGGTATTCAAGGTGATGTTAGGAGGCATTGCCTGACTTGCGATTTTTGTCAACGTACTATTCCAAAAGGTAAGGTTGGAAGGGTCCCTATAGGTCAGATGCCATTGATATCTACACCATTTGAACGAATAGCGGTAGACTTGATTGGTCCTTTGTATCCTGTGACTGATAGGGGTAATCGCTATATATTGACTGTGGTAGATTATGCTACAAGATACCCAGAGGCAGGTGCTCTTACAAGGATAGAAACAGAGTATGTTGCGGAGGCTTTGCTAGAAATATTCAGTCGTGTGGGCGTTCCCAAGGAGATGTTGTCTGATTTAGGTGCTCAGTTCACTTCGGCAGTCATGAAGGAGGTCAGTCGGTTATTATCTCTGAAGCAGTTAACCAACACACCATACCATCCCATGTGTAATGGGCTAGTTGAGAGGTTCAACGGGACATTGAAGCTTATGCTTAAAAGGTTGAGTGCAGAAAGACCTAGAGATTGGGATCGTTATTTACCAGCTTTGCTTTTTGCTTACCGGGAAGTCCCTCAGGAAAGTCTAGGGTTTGCTCCTTTTGATTTACTTTATGGCCGGAAAGTTAGAGGTCCTGTACAGGTCTTGAGAGAGTTATGGACTAAGGACATTCCAGATCCGGAGACTAGGACGACGTATCAGTATGTGTTAGACCTGCAGAGTAGGCTAGAGCAGACAATCGAGGTAGCGCACTGGTCGTTAGCAAAGGAATCCAGTAGGTACAAGAAGTATTTCAATAGCAAGGCAAGGGCTCGTCATATGAAACCAGGGGATAAAGTTCTTGTGTTGCTTCCTACCAATCATAACAAGTTGTTGTTGCAGTGGAGAGGACCTTTTGTGATTGAGGAGAGTTTTGGTGTTGGCAATTATAGGGTCAGAGTAGGAGATAAGTTGAAGACTTACCATGCTAACTTGCTCAAGAAGTATGTTGAGAGGGAGTCTAGTTGTAGCACTGCTGTTTGTGATGTGAGTGCTAATCTCCATCAGTATGTCTGTACAGGTCTAGTTGATGTTGAGGAAGGTGATGTAGATGTGGAAGGGAATTTACCAGAGATTATGTCACCAAATTAGAAGGCTAAGGAGACTTATCTTGATGTCAATATTTCTCCAGAGTTGATGGATGAGCAGAAAGTTGAGGTAAAGGCGTTATTAGAAGAGTTTTCAGATGTTCTGACAGATTTACCGGGAAGGACAAATTGTATGGAATACAAGATCAGGTTAACTTCATCAGATCCAGTTAGGTCCCGTCCTTATCCTTTACCCCATCATATGAGAAAGACAGTCGCAGAGGAGGTACAGTCGATGTTGGACTTGGGTGTGATTGAACCTTCTGATTCACCGTATGCATCACCAATGGTGTTGGTAAAGAAGCCTGATGGTACATATCGGTTCTGTGCAGATTATCGCCGTATTAATCGTATTACCATTTTTGATGCGGAACCAGTGACTTTGGCAGAGAGTTTGTTTGCAAGGCTGAGTAAGTGCAACTTCTTGTCAAAATTTGATATCAGTAAAGCTTACTGGCAGATTCCATTTGAGGAGGTAAGTAAGCCGTATACAGCTTTTGTTACTCCGGATGGGTTTTACCAGTGGACTGTTATGCCTTTTGGTGTCGTCAATGCATGAGCAATGTTCACCAGACTGATGGGGAAGGTGTTAAGAGATGTAGATCATGTGGATAGTTACATTGATGACGTGTTGGAGGGAACTGTGGATTGGTCTGAACACATGGTGAGTTTGAGAGCCGTTTTCACTAGATTACGCCAGTTCAATATCACAGCGAGAAGGTGATGATAGGATATCATAGCATACCATTTTTGGGACATGTCGTCGGTAAAGGTAACATTACTCCCGACAGTAAGAAGTTGTCTACTATCTTGGAGTTATCCAAACCTACTACCAAGAAACAGGTGAGATCATTAATCGGGTTAACAAGTTATTACAGGAAGTTTATTCTTAATTTTGCGGCAATTGCATAACCTTTGACAGATTTGACAAAAAAGGGTAAGCCTAATACTGTAGTTTGGGATGAAGCTCAGGAACAGGCGTTCCAGACGCTGAAGCAACTCATGGCAAGTGCACCGATTCTCAAGTTACCCGTCTTGGATAAATCGTTTCTGTAGAGGACGGATGCCTCAGATGTTGGTATTGGAGCCGTACTCCTTCAAGAACACGAAGGTGAGAAATTTCCAATTATGTATGTGAGCAGGAAATTGTTGGATCGAGAGAAGGCGTACTCTACAATAGAGAAGGAGTGTTTAGCCATTGTGTGGAGTGTACAGAAATTGTGTAGATTTTTGTATGGGAGAGAGTTTGCGCTGGAGACAGATCATGAGCCTTTGGTGTGGATGACAAAAGCTAAGTTGGCAAACGGGCGAGTTATGAGGTGGGCCTTAGCTTTGCAATCGTACAAATTCTGTATCCGGGCGGTGAAGGGTGTGGAGAATGTTGGGGCCGATCTTCTGAGCCGATGCCCAACATGAGTGGGGTTTTGCTTTCCAGTACTCTGTGTATTCTGTGTGATCTTAGTATAATGTATAATTGTTTTTGTAAACAATTTCCTAGGATGGGGGGTAGTGTCAAGATCACCATAATTTGGTTTAACTGTAGGTAATATCACTTAATGTGGTTGGACTGTAGTTGGTATCAGTATGGTTAAGTGAGGTGGGAAGTGTGCAAGGTGTGTGGAAAGTATGCAGAAAAGTTATAAAATGTGTTTGGAAAGGTTGTTGGGTACAGTCATGAAAGGAGGCTTGAGAGAACAGGTCGACGGGTGTATTTTCATGACGTGAGTATTATTTGATTTGTCCACAATTATATTGTTGTAACATGAATGTTCATATAGGAAAAGTATCATGGCTAAAGTAATATTGGTGAAACCATGTCTCACATGTATGTCATGCATTTAATGCAGTCAGTATTTTACATTGTTAAAACAATGTTGTATTCAGCGAGTGTAAGCATTTGTTGTGTAGTGAATAACGTATGTTGTTCTGATATGATGCTATAATTGCTGAAGTGTATAAATCATTCTGAGCAGTTTCGCTCGTTGTATGTTGAATGATTGTGTATGTATTTTAATCATTCTGAGCTGTTACGCTCGTAGTATGTTGAATGATTATGTAAGGGTGTAAATCACTCTGATCTGTTATGCTCGTAGTATGTTGAATGATAATGTAATGGTGTTAATCATTCTGAGCTGTTATGCTCGTGTGTGTTGAATGATTATGTAATGGTGTTAATCATTCTGAGTTGTAATACTCGTGTGTGTTGAATGATAAATATCTTATCATTTTGTATAGTGTCCGGGTCTAGTGCAACCCGAGAATTGTGCCTGGGCGACGTTCCGCCAGAAACACCCGTGGTGAAACACCAGACCATTGGGCGAGGTCAGACCCCAGGATGTGTATGCCTTTCTGGACCGCTGATGTGTAGGCGTCCAGCGTGTAACTGACACAGGACTTTTTACTGTGAGACGTATCTCGTGATCGGCCAAAGTGGACAATAAGCTCTGCCATGTGTATTCTTGGACATTGTTACAAGTATTAGAGAGTATAATTTGTTTAAGTATAAAGCAAATATGTAATATGTAATTAATTGCTATAGGTTAATGTTGTATTCACTGGAAGTATTGTGCGTGTGTGTAGTGTTCTGTGAGTATGTTTGGGTAACAGTGAGTATGTGGGTGTGTTTGTATGCGAGATAGAATTGGGGGAGGGGATTTTATATAGATATTTATTGCATTAATTTTGATTAAATTTCATTTATTCAAGCTTTGAATCTTGTTGTCATTCCATATTGTGACAATCCCAAACTCTTATCCTTCTCAAATTTGAGAATGGTTTTCAATCCATCTGTTTTAAGTTTTGATGTACTCTCTGTGTTCCAAGTTCCCGAACGCTTCACAGCATTAACACCCTCCTTTTTACTAATATACAATCTTAAATAAAATGGAGAGTGTTACTACTTGAACGGTTACGACTGAAGTGCCTTTTGTATGACAACGTTAAAGATGATCTTTACAAATTATGTATCCTAGCTACATTTATCTTGACTTCAAATTTAAAAGGACTCACGCTTAGTTCACCCAAAAGATATTCGCTCGTAACACGAAAGGTGGTTCTGGCCACCCGACCTTTTTAAATATCATCTTTATTTGTTATTTGAACTTAAACACTTTAAAAGAAGGCAATAAAAGAAGGAATATTTTTATTCCAAGATTTCATTATATGATTTTGGCTTTTTGTCTTTGGTTTATGTGTAGTTTTTTAGAAAAATAATGTAGATGATTTTTCGTGTAAATTCATCATTAAAAGTTCATAAAGCGCTGACCCTAAGCCCAGGATGTGCCAGGAGTTGCCAGGATGGGCCCGAGGGAAGCCATCTCATAAAGTCATAATATTGCCCCGGGTAAGGGGCATTATTTGGCTTACAATCTCACGGAACATTCCTACATTTGAAAACTAAATACTCTCTATACAGTTAATTCGTGAACGTTGTCCTAATGTCCTAGCCGAACGAGACAAATACTGCTTGCATGAATCCACGTATCAGAAATATATTAAGCTGTTACCTAATAATATGCTGCCTATAATATACTTATACTTAAGTAAGTATGTCAATTGTAATGGACTCTCGGTTGCACGGTGAGCGGTTAAGACGTTGCCTGACAATTTAGAGGTACCTAGTTCTAATTCACTTTATCCAATATACATCTTATGTTTCTTATTTGTAAATTTTTTTGAATTTTTAGAATTTTACAATTCATGATCAATTTGTTTGCGTTAATTGAATATCTCGAAACCGAACGATAACAAACTGCACAGATAAATTGTACGTAATATAACCTTAAACATAAATAAAGGACATAATTTCCGAAGTGGTGTCAATATAAATATCCTGTTTGAATAATATCATTTACGTGAAACCGCTTACCAGCCCCGGTCGCTGGGCGCCATGGATGACGTTGACCTCGCCTATCATGGCAGATTTTCTCGAGAAAAGTCAAAGCGCTTAAGTGTCACCCTTGAACATTCCGGGGAATAGCAGGAAAGCGACACAAAGAAAATCTAAAATAGCAACAATTCGACAGGCGACAGACTTTGAACTTTCTTTTTTTCAGACAGGATTAATTTCATGGTTAACTAGATACTCGGATCTACTACGCACTTAGCAGGGAAAAGGAAACAGATCTAAGACTGTTAAAAAAGAGAAAATGTATGTAGGGGTCAGAGATGTACTCACCAATTTCGACACCAATACAATGTGTTTACCAGTTTAGTTACTAGGTGAATTAAGAGTATGGAAACAATATTCTGATTACGAAATGTCACAGATCGACGGTTAGAAGCCAGACCAAATTTGAATCCTTCTAAAACCTGCTTTCTCTCTCTACCTTTGCCTTTCTTTCCGTCTGTTCCTTCATCCTTTCGACCCCTTTCTCCCTTACCTGTCCACTCCCTTTTGGATGCTTGTCATCCACGAGTTTAACAACTGAAATATTGTTCAAAGCACGTTTAACCCCAACTCACTCACTCACTCAAATGCACAGTTGTTTAAACAGTATTTATTCAAATAAATGAATGGATTTTTAAACAGTTTGTGTGATCCCTAAATAAATATCTCTCCAATAGTAATTCATAACAAAAAGTCATTCGTTGATACTGATGACAAGCATATTTAAGGTGCAATTATGTGTAGGAGAATGTCCGAAAACTGGCCAATAGTGTTGCACGTGGAGCATGTTTGAGGCCGTTGTGATATGCTTAACACTACTATACCATGTTTGTCGTTGTGTTCGCTGTAGATACGTTTCCGAAATTATGTGAGTCATTGACGCGCGTATTTGTCCAGTTTTCGATCACATATAACAATTTTCAGCTTTTTTGTTACTTCGCTGAACTGATGAGCATTAACATTGCAATTTTCAGATAACATCAGTAGTTCTCGACATCATAACGCCATTTTCAAAGTTTGACGTACTTGACCCCAAGAACATACTCTGTGCCCCGTTAATCAAGGCATTTTTATCACATATTGAAGCGCCATTCGGATTTGTACATTTTGAAAATATGAAATATTTCTTTTTATAATCAATAGAAAAGAATGTAAATTTTGTCAAATTTGTCATAATGAAGATAATAATATGAGATTTTTATCGAAAACAATCGCATATTGATCTGCTAACATATTTCATCTTCCTAACATGGGGGCGTTTTCATATATCGTATCAGAATGGTTAATTACATGTTATATAAAATGTTACATAAATGAATGACTATATTTAGAATGAATAAAAAGGGTTGCTTAGATTTGTTTATGCAACTGCAATCCTTGCGAGCAGTGATGCTGCCTTCAGACCGTTGAGGAGAGGATAGCCTAGACAGATAGAGTTCGAATCTCGATTGAGTCAATATTTTGAAACTTTTATTACTCGGAACACGGTCAATTTTAATCAGACTGTAACGATATACAAATTCAACGTTAGGTTTCACATTCATTCCAACTTCTCGACGTGAGGTCATCCGGGGGTTTAACGCCGCTTTCAAGAGTATCTCCCTTATATCGCGGCTGCTAGTATTGTTGAATGGAGAAAGCCTGCAACACCATTGTGGCTATGCATTGCATATATACATGTTAAATAAGAGAGGACGTGTTTGGTGTATACAAGGACTGCACTTCTTCCATGAGTTTGGTGAATGAGTTACCGTCAAAACTCCCCAGTGACCAACTATCATCATTCCGAAGCTGATGTCAAGATATTTACTCATGAGTTAAAAATATAAAAATAATAATAGTAGTTTTAAAATCACTTTCAAATTGATAAAACACGTCATGGTTACTCTCCAGTAATGAATGTTACCTCGTTAAGAATACAGTACAAAGATAGCTTTCGTTATTTATTACATATAATTACACCATGTTTAATTAACACTCCTCTATTTTTTCCAGGCAAAGGAGACAATCAGGAGATAAACATACTGTGCTTGAAAATCAGAGGAATCATGATAGCTCTAAATTTAGTTTAAAGTCGAAATTGTAACGTGAGGCTTTAAATGGATAATTTAGAGCTATCTTAATTCCAATATATGCCTCTGATTTCCAAAAACAGTATGTTTATCTCCATTCTACCATAACAACGATTTATATTTGAACTATTCTTTTTCGCGTTAGCTCCGCTGTGCTGTGTCATAGAAGCTCGTGCACCATTTTCACGGACTGACATTCACACAGAGATGACGTCTTTTGGAATCTCGAATGACTTTACTGGTAGCAAGCCTCGGACATAACCGATAATTTCCAAATGTTGCAAAGGGAGCTCACTCTATTCAGAAGACGTTAGTATTTCGTAGTCAGCGTGAGCGTTAGGAATAAGTTTCGCATTATTTTAATACTCGACGTCTTTATTAAGGCATTTATGTTTTGAATAAAGATTTGAGGTGAGTGCAATCTGTATTTTTAAGTTTTGATGAGATATTCTGTCAGTTTAAACTGTTTCAAGACCATCAAAAGGCCTAACGCCTAACGCCATGTTACTGAATACTTGCCTTTATGAAATTTAAACTTCGGGGTTTTGCCGGGTTTAATCGTGTTTCGCAATTGCATAATGAATTTTTATATTATCGTAATTCGCAATAAGGATTTCTTTTGTGAAAATGTCTGGCGAACAAAATTCGAGAATATTGTTGCTAGGCAACTAGTGAATTCTTGCGCGTTAGACGAAGTAAACAGAGCAAAGTATAACCAGATTATACGCCCTCTGATTTTTCAAAACAGCCCATCAGAAATGTCTATTTCGCACAGTAATGGTAGAATAGCTGATCTGAAGGTCCAAGCTACCACATCTTAGACATCAATGCCTACCCTGTTGCATGGGCACCAGAAAATCGAGCTGCAGTCGTGGCGATGCTGGCCTACAAATCTACAGAAGACTCAAAAGGCAGAAGAGCTACTTTCCCCAACTGCCATCACACAGATGACATTTGGAAATATCAAAAAAGTTCCAGCTTACAGAATTTGGCGAACATTTCCTCTTCATAAACGATGCAACAGATGTAAAGATATTAGGATTTGGCACCATGGAAAGCCTTACCGATCTCGACCTTGGGTTTAAGGGCCTTTACTCATTTATTTATAAATTTCATTCATCAAAAAACAACTTTTTGTAAATCCTAAATGGAGTTATTAGAAAAAGATTGTTCATCACTTTTTCTTCACTGCTCTAGTGTCCCTTTTATGCATTTCAGGGCTACTTAATTTTAGCACACACAAAAAATTGTCACCGCTTGGCAGCACATGGACCAGCAGTTGATCACTCGTGGTTCACTCGTGATCAAATCGTTTTTCGACAACTCACTTTCTACACTACTCCAATATAATGAAATTAAGAACCCAAATGCAAAGAGCAATAAAAAGTGATATCCTACTTTGTTTCTAAATTTTGTAACGAACTTGTACTTAGGTTTCTTTTGAGTGAACTGCTGATATAAGGAAGTTGACTGCAATAGTTTAGTTGTATGACATGACGCTGCCGAACATCTGTATAAAGTAAAATTTACGACTCCCTAGATCATCCCCCTTATTGTGTCGGTTTTGGACAAACCTCTTATTCTGAAGGTAAGAAGTCTTTTGTTTTTGTTTATTTCTTAATTTTTACATGAAAACTCAATAAATTCATATTCAGATAATGAGTATGATCACAGGGTTCCGTGGTCCTTAACCCTTTTATTTCATTTCAAGCTAGCGTTGTTTTATTATAATGCAACCTATGCGACTGTGTTTTTGATAGAAATTCGTGTTTTTCAAAACTTTATGGAAATCGATGAAAGAAAATTGTTTTTTATCAATATATGTCTTGATTTTATAAGAGTTTAGTCCCCATTGACGGTATTTTGCCTGCAGTGACAAGTTTATAGCTAAGGGACGTTCACAATAAATTCTAATTTAAAGTTACTCATAATGCGAATTATGAGCATTTTGACACAACTATACATCAATGTCGCCACAACGTCAAGACAATATTTCATTGAGCTAATGTATGATAGAAATTAAGAAACTGTTCTTGAAAAGATGCCATGTACATTAACCATACTATGTAATTGCATATAATCTTATCATATACATGACTTCTTAGGTGCATGATGTTTTTTAATCATTTTATATTTAATTGATGCTGTTTAAAGATGGGACATGTATATATAAATAGCCATCCTATATAATAATTTTGAAACCTTACAACTATCACTTACATAAACAGAAATTATCAGTTGTCTGATAACTTTTTTTTATAAACGTAATTTATATTTTTTTCATAGCAACCAGATAATTTCAGTTAACAAATGGATAACTTATGTTGTGAGTTATACGAGTTTTAATGAAAACGTCATTGAGGTGTTTAAACGCGAATTTGAATGGATTCCCATTTTCACTATTCATATAATTGAGACCCATTATAGATTCTTTTGCTTGAAATTGGTTCTTTAAGGGAAGGTCGCAATTCAGCAAACAAACTAGTATCGTACTTTTCCCCGATTTTTTAATGTTAGCTCGTTTATTGTGTGCTGGCCGATTTTGGGATAGATGTCCATGTCTTGTCAACTTGGTTTCTAACATTATGGTTAAACATCAGTGGAACTATCGAGGACATTAAACATGTATTTAAGCATTCCGTATATACTCTTTGATGTGACAATGGTTCAGAAAATAATTTTTGATTTACTAAAACGTCCAGGATGTTTCTTCTCATATAGTCGTATCTGACCAGCAATAATGTGTATTCCCCAAAGTGTTTATAATGTATTGTTTTTAATATTTTATCTTCGTATAATTATAAATGTTCATTTTTTTCGATAATAGAAATACGAGGGGAAGTCAATAAGTTCGTAGAAGTGCATATGAAACATAAATCAATTGTTTTGATATTGTTACTATTTTTCAATTAAACCCACGGGACTTCGATGCAAATTTGCCCATTCGTCATTGAGACTGTCTATGCCCTTGCGGTAGAAGTCTTCTTAATGGTCACTTAGCCACGTCTTTAGCTGCCTTGAGTTTATCAACATCGCCAAAGCTTTTACAAGGCAAGTGTGATTTCAATTTGCGAAACAGAAATAAGTCACTGGGGGCCGGATCTGGACTATAGGGGGGCCGGATCTGGACTATAGGGGGAAGGTTGAGCGTTGAAAGACACCCTGGTGCACTTGTGACTCTTGTGCATTGGAGCGTTGTCATGAAGAAGCATTACTCCAGCAGCCAACATGCCTCGCCCCATCTTGATCGCCGCTCTCAAATGCTTCAACAAGTCAGCATAGCACGCTCCTGCTATTGTAGTTTTAGGTGGTTAATAGCCACGTATATTGAGTTCCAAAAAATGGTCGCTTTGATCTTGCAAGCAGAAAGGCTGAGTTCTGAACTTCTCTGGCGCAGGAGAGAGCTTATGCTTCGATTGCATTGATTCTTGCTTGGTGTCTCAGGATCCCAGTGACGAATTAACGTTTCATTCCCTGTAACCAGACGGGCATTAAAAGTTATGGGGATCAGCATTGTAGATGTCCAAGAGCTCAAGACTGTTTTCATTTCTTGTGTCGAGTTTCGTGGCACTTTTCTTGTAGACACCTTCGCAAGGGCTCAAGAATTACTGTGCAAGAGCTCATGAATTATGGAACAGATATCTCGTCCACGTTTATTCTAAGTTCGGATGCGTCTGAGCCCTTTAGCAGTACAATATAATCTGTAATGGAAAAAACAAGCCTTTACTAACCGTTGACCCCGCATAAACTCAGTTGACTATTTTGCAACAGTAGAAAAGTGAGGGGCGTCTTTCCCATACATATTGGTCATAAATCTTTGTTTCGTAAGACACTTGATAACCGCATGATGCTCAGTTTTTAAACTTTTCATGATTACGGTAGGTTACCATGTTCAAAATGCTCTTAATCTCAAGTAAATGATCGAGGAGGGTTGTTTATGTCTGTAAACTGTCGTCAGATGGCCTATCTGACCGATGACATCGAATATGATTTCCTCAGAGTTGTATTGATACTCACTTCTATGAACTTATTGACACCCCTCGTTTATACATGACCTTCGGATATTACCTGGACATTTCATGTTAAATTTTATGTTAAGTTTTCTGTTATGAAATTTCAGTTTTGAAATGATAAATTGCTTTTGATGAATTATATATTTGTTCAATGGTTAATAATTAAAGCGTAGTTGTGTCACTGTGTAAAAAATCAGTATAGCTATTCCCTACATAGGTGGTAAGGACTTATGTCCTCAATAGAACTAGTAATATTCTACCTACGACTTAGTATCTCCATTGTAGGACATAGTATGTCAATTGCCATCTATCAGAGGAGAACTGAATGTGAGAATAGTTTCACTACCGCCTACTAGATGTGAATGTTTTGTTCAGGACCTTTAGGCGAATTGATTAGCTTTTGGACCAAAAACAAACAGATATATTTTTGACAAGAAATAATTAAAATGTTTTGGATTCAAAGCCAACATGACATTTTCGCAAAAGTCAGAGCTTTTTTTCTTGCAACGACTGTATCGGCAGTTTTGAATATCTTTTAATCTGATTCCAATAGAATCCATATATTGATAATGGGTCAAGCTAACGCGATATGGAATCAGCAAATATCAGATAGTATTTGTATTTCAAGTATTAATCTTTAAAAAAATCGAATATGATTTATGTTGATCACATCTTTCCTTTTTTAGTTTTATGATGGGGTTTCACAAGTGCATTCTTCTATTGCTAATGGCCTCGTCCACATCAACAGCAGGTATGTCCTAGCTATTGTTGATACACTTTGTGTCTTTTAAATGTATTGATTTGTATATAGATATTTTCTGGTTCATTAAGTTTGTATACTTATGAATCAAATATTGAAACTTTCATTTCAGTCCATACCATTTTTATAGCTAATTTGAGATTTGAGATTTGTATGTAGACTTGTATAATTTATATTATGAACAAATGTTACAGTATTTAATCTGGAATTACACTATCTGCAATAGTACAAATAACTGCTGGTATGGTCAATGCTGGCGGTGTTGCCCGACTCTGGATGTGTTCGTCCGAATCCAGCATGCGTATCTATGTTTGTAAATTGAGATTTATGTATTCAAACCTTTATATCTCTTCAGTCTGAAAGGCATAGTCTGCGATTTTCATGAGTTTTTATTTAGTATAGTTTATTTTAAAAATACCGTTCATTATGTTATGAATACGAGAGCAGCCTAATATATACGCGTAGGGGCCTAACCATACGTGCAACTTAAAGGGATACTGGACATAAAACCTGAGAGTTATTATCAATCCGTCCTTCTTTACAATTTGAACCAGTATTAAAGCTGCGGTTTAGTAACTAACGGGCCTCGTTAAATTGAGCATTTTTATATAAATTGTAACTTTAAACTTTTTCACCTAACTGTTTTCATTGGTCTTAAAATAATAGGTATCTGCAACATTCATTACTTCTATCTGAAATAAAATCCCTGAAAACATTTTGCATAATGGTATGTTATTCCAGAAACTCAGGGATTTTCTCCAGAGTGCGATAAAAATGATTGTGCTAAAGTAGGATTATAAATTATAAAAGCTATGATTCGTGTTTGGAATTATCTCAACAGACCCTTGCATAGAGTACAAACCTATCCCTGACATCCACCGTCGTGATCCTTTATATGTGCTGTCTGACGGAGAAACGCCAATAAACGATCGAGAACTTGTAGAAGACTGGTACGGAGATGTTTCCTTCAAACTTGTGGACGAGGCTCCTGGGTTCTTCAAGTGTGGAGGATTCTACCCAATGTGGAAGAGCGGTATATATCTAATATTATAAAATCTTTTTGGTTATGGATCTTGTCTAAATATACTCTTTGAAGTGCATTTTATAGCGTTAGAATTCTAGAATATATATTGTTGATAAATCAATGATAAACAGATTGTTTTAATTACTTTTACAGAGGCTTCAGCACTATATACTAAACGATGTATCAAAATACGAATTTAAATCATATTTCGTACCAATTGAAGGAATACAAGGTTATATTATGATATATGGGTTGTTTATAGATTCTTTAAAGTAAATAGGTAGCCTTAACCATAAATTGTAATGTAGAACAGTTTGGCCTGATTAGTTATAAACGTCACTGTAAATAAAAACACTATTTATCAGGCTTAATGTTAGCATCTTGTTTATCATAGGGTCAACTGGTGACACCATTACGATCTGTACAGAAACAAACTCTGACACCTGTTCCGAAACATTCCAAATAGAGATGAGGACATGTAACGGCTATGAAGTTTACTATCTCCAGAAAGCTGAAGTACATCGAGCCTCCTACTGCTTTGGTAAGATGACTGTTTTCAGTTTTGCAGTTGTTTTAAAAAATAAGGTACATGCTTTCAAAAAAGAAATATATCTAATTCCATGAAACCGAAGAGCAAGTTTATGAATCTTTTGATTTTTTTTATAAATTAGTATGCATCGAACGTTTTACATGCTACAAAACCACTCTATGGATATCCTGCTGTATAATAATGTCTTTTTCAAATGTTTGTATCACTTGATATTTTTCTTCTTTCATTGACAGTGTCAATAATTGAATGTACTTGAACCTTCCAAACGGTTATGGAAACAACAATTCTTCTGTTCAGACACAACCTTTCAGGATTTGCTCGCACAAGAAAACCATGGTTCGAGAACAGATATAACATGAGTAGAAATAATCTAGGAAAGGCATTATGACAGTGTAATATTATATCAAATATAATATATATCAAGGTAAAGGTTTCATGGTTTAAGACATAAACCTTAATCGGTTTCTGAAAAAATTGAAAATTCAAAGGTGTAACAATCGTTAGAGTTTGAATCTAGTGTAAAGACATACGTGATCTCAAAAGAGGATGCTTGAAAAACATTTTGTCTGCCAATAAAAAATTATGAATTATGAAACGGCATAAGGATTTGATTTCTGTCAAAGCAGAAGTCGTGGTTAAGCAAACGCAAAACATAAGTACAAGCAAAAACAAGCAAACTTGATATATTGCGAGTATAAAGTTTAACCGATTCATAACAGAGAGCTCTAACCTTTAAGTCCATATAATTGCAAAAGTACTGATACGGTTAGTGTTAATTACGGGTAGGTAAGTTGGTTAGAGAGGAACATGTCAACGAAATTCTTTCAACAAAACATTGAAAAAAATATATCAACAGCTTCAACTTCTGATCCTCAAGCTTAAATGACTTCAGCATGGCGGTAAGCTCCAACGTCTTAGAGAATCTGACATCCTGCTTGACGGCCAGAACGCTCAACGTTCAACGCTGAAAGATAGGTTGAGCTGGTGCCTCCCTTGTTTCTTCCTACGAAAGGACAATAAAAACTCTGCTACAAACTGGAGAAAACTCTAACCGGATCTTGAGATATCTCTTCACAGAAACCCACAAAACACAGCCACTTGTCATCGTATAGCGATTTAGTGGATACTCTATGAGACCGGGAAATAGTGCTGGCCACCCGGGACGAATAACCCTTTGCCTTCCAAGTCTTCTGTAGATGGTCCATATGGACAGATGAAACCGTCCTGGGTCGGGGTGACGAAACTGACTGTGAGGATGGACCAACAGATGAGGCCAAAGAGAAAGCGGACATGGTGCCCTTACGACGAGGCCCCGCAACTCTGGGTAGCACGACCTTGCTGGCCAATGGGGCTTGACCAAAAGCAGTTTGATCTGTTTCGTCATCTTGATCTTGGCAACGGCCTTGGGAAGAATATGAGTCCAAGCCCTGGAACGACATTGACAGAGCGTCCACTGCCATCGCCACTGGATACGGTAACGGGGCACGTATGCCGGAAGTTGAGCGTTTAGCTTTGTAGCGACCAGGTCTATCACCGGACGATGATAACTCTGGCACAGGATGTTGAATGCTTCGACATGAAGAATCCACTCTGTTGGCGATGGCTTGTCTGGTCTGGACACACCGTCGGCCAGCACGTTCCTGCAACCTGGTATGTTACCCTGGACCCTGATGTTATTGCTGTTTAACAAGTGGAACAGTTGAAACGTCTGGTCCAGAAGTCTCTGTGACGACGTCTTTCCCTGGTTGGTGTTTAACCACACCACTGTGGAATTGTCCGACGCCACTAGCAGCCGAGATCCGCACAGGAGCGGAAGCCAGTGCGTTAATGCTAAAATGACAGCCTTACAGCTCTAGGTTGTTGCTGTGCCAGGACGTCTGGACTCTCGACCAAAGGTCGGCTGCTGACTGATCGTACATGTGAGCGCCCCAACCCTGAAGAGAAGTGTCCACGAACAGTTGTCGATCCGGGATCCAATCTGTCAAAGAGAAGCCTGCGTCAGAAACCTCTGCAGCGGTCGCAGCAGTAACCAACCTCTGTTGGTGAGATACTGTGTTGAGTAGAGAAGACCTAACAGAGACTGCCACTCCCTGAGAGACATCGCACTGATCAAACCTCTATGCACAGACACCAACATTTTTGTCCACCTGTCCGGGGGCACTCTGACGAGATCTGTCAAAAACAACCCTCCGATGAAGGTGAACTGCTGGGAAGGGACAAGTTGCGACTTCTCGGTGGAGAAACTCGAGGGCCAATTGAGACTGTCTGAGAAGCAACT
Source organism: Phorcus lineatus (assembly GCA_921293015.1). Taxonomy (NCBI): domain Eukaryota; kingdom Metazoa; phylum Mollusca; class Gastropoda; order Trochida; family Trochidae; genus Phorcus; species Phorcus lineatus. Next base: position 31,849,000 of record OV121089.1, read on the forward strand.
ATCGCACACTGTGGTTCATCAGATAGTCGTCGATATACGGGTCGAACTCTAGCCCTCGAAGAAGCAGGAAACGTATCGGAGCCGTAATGCGTGTGAAAAGCAACGGGCCCGTAGAAATTCCTAACGGGAATACCCTCCACTGGTAATGGCTTCCCTTGAAAATAAACCTCAGAAACTTCAGGTGAGGTCCGTAGATGGGGACGTGGAGGTACGCATTCTGGAGATCCATGCTGACAAACCAATCGTTGTGTGAGAGTTTGGAACGCAGCAGATCCAGGGTGATCATACGGAAATGAGGCGGCTCTGCCAGGTAAAGACCGTTGAACACCGCCATGTTGTGAATCATCCTCAACTTATCCATGTTCTAGCGCCCTCTTGTCTAGCAGTGTCTGAATGTTTGAAACCATATGCTCTTGCTGGGCTAACGGATACACGCGTGATCGGGGCAGATGGGTCAGAGGCGGAGACTTGACTATTGGCAGCTTGTAGCCAGTCTCTAGTATTTCTGTCACGAGGGGTCTTCCAGGATTGTCCAGTTGGGGCAGAAAACCCCCAATCTCACGCCTACGGGGATATCTGAAATTTGGACGACTGGAGGCGGGAGTGTCCAGCCGTGAATGTCCTGGTCTCCAACGGCACCTGTAAGCAGGCTTCTGCTTCTGCTTGCCTGGAGTCTGAGGGAACTCCTGCCTCCGTTGGTAGGTGTTTGCATTCGAAGAGGCTGCTACTCCAATTCTTGCCTCCAGAGCGTCCTTGACCAATGAATGGGGTGGAATCAGTAGCTCCGAAATCGCCGATTTCCTGTCCACATCCGGCCCGGGAGAGGGACATGACACCAGCCTGTCCGCGATCCAGAGATCTCAAAATGAGTCTCCTCTTCTTCGGACACATCTTCTAGGCATTCCTCGTATTCCGGCACAAACTCGTGTTCCTCTCGAAAGGTAGGCGAGCCTGACCGCACCCGAGAGGATGTCACTGTAGAGGAGCGCCGAGGTGAGCGTGGGGAGTCACACGAGATGAGGGGCACCTTGGTGATCGCAGCGGCGACCCTCGCGGAGGCGTCGGACAAGGCGAGGAGCGGCGAGGCGGAGAGCGTCGAGGAGAGAGGCGCCGAGGTGGAGAGCACCTAGGCGAAGATGGCTCCGGCTCCGGGGCGGGTCCGAAGAATAGGCGAGCGTCGCGGAGACCTCCAGCGGGCAGATGAGCATCGCGGACGTCTAGTAGGCTCTGTCCCCGGTGATTTTTGGCGTTCTGCACGCGGTCCGGTCCCTGTATTCGCCAGGGAAAGGACCACATCCCTGGGTGTTTGGTCCAACAGCGCCTGCTCCCGGGCCAGCGCGTGCCCACACAGAGTCTTGGACACTAAGGACTGGATCAAGTGGATGTCCGGGGCCCCCAGGTTGACGGCCTTTTCGAAGTCCTCCCTTGAGATGGACGGCTGTCTGGGTGGGGAAGCCCATAGAGGTATTAGCTCCCTGGGTGGCGGCTGTTACAATGATATTTGACCGACATTTTGTATAACTTTGTGATACACGTACATATCAACATTGCCGAGCTCTGGTTGCAGCCACTGGTGGAATTAGAGCGAGGCTCGGTAATTACTGTAATTGTAACTGGAAGTCGGAATACGGATTCTACATCCTCCCCTTTAATTTATAAACTTAACGGAATATCTAAGATGTAAACTTTTATTTAGAGTCTCTGGAATAATAAAGAAAATTGGTCAATTTGATTAGGGAGTCATATAATGACATAGTTTAGAGTCCTTTATAACTTCCATGTCACTTCAATCACTGGTTGTTAAAATCTATATGGTGATCCGAGCACTCGTTTGACTATGAGAATGATTTAAAACTTTTAACATTCAACAGATAAACTTTAACACTGATCAATGAACACTGTCTCTGCAGATTGTAACACTGACTCCGCAACCTCGAATTCTGTCCGTGCTGCACAGTCTTTAACCAGAACACTGAAATAAACAGTGTCTCTGAAATATAAACAGGAACAGTCCTTGAAAATAATAACTTATCAGTCTCTTTTTAGGATGCATATATTGGGTTTGGTTGCACTATTCTTCCACTCCTTGTTTTTAGCGGCGAGCCTCGGGTGAGTGTTGTCGACATGTGCTTAGGGCTTTTGACAGGTGTTGCCGTATACTGGGAGTTCTCACGGGGCAATTTTATAGTTGTTCTGTTGTCCGTGTCATGGGTTTTTGTCTGTCCGCTGGGTGAGGAGACTGGTGTTGTCCTTGTCCCTAGTTTGGACGGTGAACATTGCTTCTTTGGTGATACACATTCTTCTCTCTGAAGTTTGTCGTGGACAAGCCTCCTTCAGAATCAATGATATATGATCTTGGCGTCTCGTGTTTGTCTCTAACGAGTCCTGTTCTGTTGAATCCTTTGTCTGTTTGTAATCTGACTTTGTCCCCAGGTATAAGATGTCCCATTGGTTTCGCAATTTTGTCTTAATGTTGTTTCTGTTGCTCGGCGATCTCCCTAAGTCTGTTTTGTATTGTCCTTTTATCTTTGAGTGAGGGCTCTAGGAGTTTCGAAGATATTGATTTACGCGTGGTGTGTGACAAATGAAAAAGATATACAGGATGTAAACTATTTGTATGAATGTTTTACTTTACACGAAAATTGTAACCCACAAGTAAAAACACTATCCATATAACGATGGTTATACAGTCGAGTTATAGACTCGTTTCAAATAGTCACTAACATTTATTCAGAGAAATTTACGGGTTTTTTTAAATAAAATTTAAAATAACCAATACTCAGTGCGACTTAAGAAAATACGGATTTTTGTGGCGATGGTTTTGTAGCCATAATGGTTGCGGTGGTTATGAAGCCAATATTGATTGGTGTGATGTGGTGGAATGATATATGTGGTGATGGTATTGGTGGTTGTTAGGGGGTGGTGACATTGATGATGATGACGTAACTGGTGGTTGTCAGTAATTGTGGATTGTGATTGAGGTGGTTGTGGACCTGGTGGTGGACGTTGTGTTATGAGGTGATGTCGGTGCTGCAGGTAGCAAAAAGGTTATTGAAACAGGCCTTTCTGTTTTCCAATTTTCTGATAAAATACTAGTTCCCTCCCTTCTACAAATTTACTATAAAGAAAAACAGTTTTTATAAGATGATAGACTTGGCTTTAATACTATAAATCCTGGTTGAAGTAAATCATCTCACACATTCATCTTCTGACGCCAAACACCGAATGATTAAGTCACTACTGTGCAAAAAAAGCACCTCTTCAAATCCTAGTTCACTTGTATAAACCCTATAAGTTAAAAGTAATTCAAATCCTTCTCTTTGCTATGACATATTTTCAAAATTACATTCTAGTAATTGGCATCAGCAGTATACTATCCAGTCGATCACATCGCGACCCTGTCATTATGTTGAACCATGTAACTATAAAATAATTATTTTCCAAAAAAGACAGTCCTTTTCAATAAAAATACACCATGGGTTGTTTGGTTTAGGCTACTTTAACATTGATAAAATTGTCAATTGTCAATTGTCAATTGCTCATTGGTAAGTGTTGCTCATTCTTTGGAGTATTTTAAGCTTATTGCCCAAATGAGGCTTTTAAAAGGCAAACTGACAAGGTTGACTTGGAAATATTCAAGGATGATATTCATTAAATGAAATATATTCTGTCAAAGTAATAAATTCAATCGATATATGTTCAAAACATTATTATCTTGTTGAATGCACTGCACATGTCAGAATGAAAAAAACTTGCAATAAACGCGTTTCGTAAGTACATGACTGTGCATAACTCAAAAGAACATTCAAAATCAATCTAAATAATTCAGTATGGTTGTTATATTAACCAATCTTCAACCTAGATATTTTAAAGTTTAATCTATTCTAACCACAAGTTGTCATGATCCTTTAAAGGTAGCTGCTTAAATTTCAGTTGTCAGTTCAAACCCGGTTATGTTTCCGAAAGACAGAAGTGTTCTTATGCAAATGATTCAGTAATTAATGATTATGCTACACTATGTGCAAGGTTTGATATCAAACAATGTTATAATTAACATTTTCATTTCTTTTCAGGAAATAACACAGATGGTAAGTATTCATCGATGAAACATTTATGACCCTCTTTGACTGATTAGATTCTAGTCAACGTAGTAATACCATAACCAATACCCATTTCAATTTACTTCTTTTCAGAGCACAAAATAAAAAGGCAAGCCAGATTAATTCTCATGTTTACTTTCTGTCCTTGTCATCTTTTCACAAATCATTCAGAAGTCGTTTCTATAGTTAGCAACACCAGGGTACACTCAATATAAAATAGAATTTGTCTCGCCTTTACGGATGTGTCATGTGCGTATTCAATTTTGTAATAACCTATAGAAACCACTGGTGTCATCATGTTGCGATGAGTTCTGACAACATGGTTTCGTCTTGCTACAGCGCCGCCATCATTCAAAGTCCAACCCTCCATAACTGTTGATCTTAAGCACGAGGAGCGCATAAGTAAACTCACATTCCTTTGCAACTTCCCTCGATCAACTAAGGACTTGTTCTACAAGACGATCTGGTATGTTGAGGGAGCTCCTGTCCACACGTTTGAACCAGCTCAGTGGACAGAGGACTACATCACAGATACCACACTCACAGAAGATATCTTGATGGACAAAGGATTCAAGGCTGGGATAACTGTAAGAGTTTTACAAATCCTGGGTTAGATCTTAGAGACTGATATTTCTTATTTTGGTAACACCTTCCATAAATGTTTATAACTCTTTGAAGATTCTACAGAAGAGGTAATACAGGTAAAACTGGCCCGGGGTGTTTACAAAGAAGACATTACTACGCCCAACCTCCCTCACCCAACGGTTATACAATCATGTGATTTCTTTATAGATTCATTGCGCAGTTCGAGCACAGCACCATCTTAATGGAGGCTCGTCCGAGAGTGAATTGTCTCAAGACAAATTTGTTGGTGTTAAGGCAAGTATAATTGATAAGCGGTTTGCATTTACATTGCGTATGTATCCAGATGTTGCTGCATCCATATATGCTTTTCATGTATGTATTTGCAATAAGCGTATAAAAATGTGAGAAAAATACACCAACAGCATCATGATTATGATTAGGACTTATTTTATGTAGAAATTATACCAACCTGCAATATTTTGATATTCTCAAGCGCTTCATATTTGTCTAGCAATTTCGAAAACAGATCAACCATTGGCATCATTACGATTGGGATGAGTGAGAAATTGATGAGGGAGTTATTCGTCAGCTAAGAAATTATCTGCATTACATGATGAATTTGAATAGCTGAGAAATAATTTTATCAATGTTCCTTGCAGATCTACCATTGGGGAGTATACGAATTGGCAGAAGGAGAGGTGCGTGAGCTGCAGATGGCAATAACAGTTCCGTTTGGATGTGGGACGTTCTTCCAGTCTAATGGCCAGAAATGTTATTTCAACGTTGAGGTTGTTACTTTGGAAAATCCTGGTGATTGCACTTCAGCAGCGGTGGTTGAAAACTCCTGTGGTATAGAACCATTTGAAGCGGAGAGTTGGCAGGAATGGTCCTTCGTTACCTTTGTAGGCAAGATAACATCAATGTATGGCGAATCGTCCGGAGTCTCTCATTTGAAGTTTAAAACTCCTGCTAAGCTCTACGATTTGTCAGAGTTCTGGCAAGACTATGATATTGGACACGTTGCAGTAAGTTTATAAAGATAATTTATGAAAGAATGGTATATCAAAAATATTCTTCTGTTTTGTAGATAGGTAATTGGTTTGTTCCAATTTGTTTCGAACCTTCGGCCATTATAAGTCATTATGTCTCCCCCTGAAGGGTCAGGAGACATATTGGTTTTTGCTAAGTTCCTATCCGTGTCCTCGTCGGCGTCGGCGTCGGTGTTCCCATTCGTTTCCGGAGCATAACTATGAAATAACTTAACTAATCTTCACCAAATTTTGTATACATCCTCTTCATATCATGTAGATGTGCCTTTTTGGGGTTTCAACCACTTTTCATTTCATATTTGTTTCAATGGCAACAGTCTGGACTTTGTCATTTTGAAGGGTAGTGTTAGTTTCCAGAGCACAACTCAGAAACTGCATAACCAATCTTCACCAAATTTGGTATACACCCTATTCATATCATGTAGATGTGCCTTTCGAGGCTCTCAACTTGTTTTTAGTTTTATATGTTTTTCCCAATTGCAACAGTTTGGACTTTCAACCTTTGACAACTCTGTCCCCCTAAAATCAGTACACTTAAAATGAATCATATGTAGTAAATATTTTGTCAAGCATGACGAACTACTAAGATGTTGATTAGGTAAAACTTAAAGTTTATGTTGTTTTATTGAGAAATTATTACATTTTACTTGAATTAAAAAAACTCCAAGGAATTTTCAAAAACAAACTTATGCTAAATTGGTGAAAGGGGGAGACATCTGTTTTTATGAGTAAAAACACTTTCTAGTTTTTTTCAGTTACTTTTCCATCATTTTATTTACAGATCAAGACAACTAAGAACACTTCAGCTATTACGTACAAGTACTGCTCGATGAAAAATGATCCGTATTTGAAGACTTTTGATGGCAAGTAAGTAACACATGTGCATGTATTTCAAAACCTTATGGGGCAGATAACCAAGTGGTAAGAGTGATCGGATTCGTAACACAAATTGCGGTGTTCGAATCCTGCCACATGCTTGGCAACTTTGTCTGCACTTTTGAACTGTTCCACGTGCAGTAAGTTTGGATGCAATGCTACACTGCATTTCAGTGCAATACTACTCATCGTCCGCTGGTTCCTGCTGATGCTTGCAGGTTTCACCCAAATGCGTAGCCAGAGAAATAGCCTGCAATGATACTAACAACAGTGAAATAAGTGAAATACTTTTGAAAGCGGTGTTGAACTCAAAATCACCTCACCTAACCTGAATATCTCAAACGCACTTCTATCAAATTAAAAAAAGGAATAGGTGTGCTTTATAAATTGATAGATATGAATAAATAATTGTTCATTCTCAGTAAATATAAACATAATGTTGATCAGCCTCAAAGACTAGATCATTCAGGATAGATATTCCAAAAATTCCAAATGAATTGTATTTTACAGAATTCATCATTATCACGTACCTGCCTCTGAAATATTACCTTCGCCAGTTACATTGCATTTACCATTAGTGTACTTTGCTTTCATTTTGCAAATTCATGTAAAACTTTTATTGCAGACGGCTTAGCCTTAATGACGTTGACGTGTACAAGCTTTATGAAGACGAAAGTAGAAATATTGAAGTAAGTTTTGCTTTTAAACACTCCATTTACATAATTATTACACGATATAAACTTCGTCCACTCGGCCGTTTGTTTCATGAGATTGATTGATAAGAAGGTTGGCTTTTAAAAATCCACTTATATCATAAGTACACGATACAACTGCGTTAACTAAGCCGATGGTCTCATGAGTATGATTGATAATTTCGTTTTTGAATTTATTCATCACGGCCATTCAAATTGATGCTAGTTAAGTTCATTTCAACATCATTCATCATATGGTACATAGGTACAAGTAGAAACTGAGGTTTGCACTCCGGAAGATCTGTGGCGGGGAAGTAGTCCTTACTGTACCTGTGGTGTTGCCGTGCGAGCAGGAAGGACGGTGTTTGAGATAAGTCGCTGTGACGCTCCCGTCTGGCACATCGGGTACACCGCTTGTGGGGACGGGGGAGACGTGATAATTGTCAGGAGGAACTGGGACAACTATCAGGTAGGGAAATGTGGTTCCAAGATGGAAATCTATTTGCTTTTTGTCTTTCACTTAGAAAGGTAGAAGAGATGTTTCAATAACCCTCGGGGGTGCAATAGGAAGTGCGTTCATATATATTGGATGTTTTCTGTCTGTAACTATATTACCCATCGAGAGTTTATCAACATAATAGGATTACTTACAGCTCTCTGTCGAGAATCGGGAAAATGACATGCAAAATTAAAATGGTTTCATCATAGTTCAACATCTATCCATTAGCAATATGTGCATTGCGGCTATGTACAAATCACATTGATTTTTCATGCAGTGATAAGTTTAATAATTTTCCATATTTTGTTTTAAGTACAATTTAATTTGCAATTCTATTGTCGCATCTTCAACATAAGTTGTCTTACTGAATACCTTTCAGAAACAATCTTCCATTCACAGATTACCCTTCCAACGGGAACCATAGTTGAAGTGTCGGTTAGAACTTGGTATTCTCAGTTTCTGAATGTTAATTTATACCCAACTGCTTTGGACGAAGGCAAAAGTCGGGCATTATGCGGTGTACTGTCAGGTGACGTTCAAGATGATTGGACCATGAAAAATGGGAGTGTGACGGATATTCCGGAAGAATTTACAGATTCGTGGAGGTGAACATTCAACCTAATTTCTGTTTTTCATTTCCTAATATTTATGACAATGAATAATACTCAAAACATAATTTATTTCATCTCCTGTACAATTACTGAACCTTTACATGTATTTAAAAGGATGCTAATTTTTCTTCATGGAATTTAACACTGTCCCAATTTAATTTTTTCCTTTATGTTTTGGTACTGCCGTAAATATTATTGACTCTAGTAGTAAATGTGTTTGTTGTTAGCATGCTCTTATTATCCACTGGTTTTGGTTGCAAATAGTAATTTGTTACTTCTTGTTCGTCCTTTGTCACTTGTCATCATGCCGTTTTCTCTATAAACTATATGATCCCTTTTGATAATATTCCATTAAAATGGCCATCCTAAGGCATTTGTCATTCTTTGACATTATTTAGATGATGAGGAGACTTTTCGATTTTTAGATATTGTAATGATAAAACTCTCTGTATTGAGAACGTATCTATAAACTGATTCCTAAGTCTTTCAGAACTCTTCTCTTTTACTTGTGTCATTCTTTGCAAAAACATCGATTCTAACCAAAAAAACAACAGAATATAACCCTCAGTGAAATGTCTCAGCTTGATTGCATTATAATAACGTTTTTTCTCTTACAGTTAGACAGCTACGGTTCGAATTGCGATTCTACAAACATATGTCCTTTAATGTTCAGAATAGCCAAAGAGGCGAGTCTGTTTAACCCGGATGTTATCGAGAATGGGTTATCGTCCTTCAAGCCCGTGTACCAGTATTGTACCTGTGATGAATCAACTGATGACAAACTAATCACGTGTTCTGCTATGGCTGCATCAGAAGTGTGTATCAACCCAGCGGGAATGGACCAAATAAAACCCAGAGACTGTATCATTGCAAAGAGAAAAAAGAGAATGGCTACACCCAAACTCAGACGTTTCAAAAGGGTAGGGGCTTTGGTTTAGTTTTTCCCTTGAGTCCTCATCTTATTTACAAATCATGTATTTGTAAATTAAGGTGATAATCGAAATGATATTGTCTGCATTTTATTTCTTTTCTCTTTTTTTTGCTACCAAGGATTAGAGCGTCTCTACATGTTTCTGTGTTTCATATACGCATTATATGTAAAATATATACAATGATATTGAAAATCGGTATTCAATTTGATGTATCCTTGATTCAGTTGTTTATTCTATCAAGTGATAATGCCCTGGAATAAAACAATAAATGCCTTTATCAATATTTTATCTAGTTAATGTTGCCATAACATGAGTACATCCGCTTAAAAGAAAAGTTTAAACTACAGTCTACAGCAGAGAATACCTGGCGGAATGGTTGGAATGAATCTGCAGCCACGGCCTACTGCGAATCCAAATTTGCTGAATCAGCATCTGTTCAGATGGTTAAAGTCGTCCCTGGTGTTGATATGGAGTCACCTATGAAGGACTGCGTTGCTGATATAAAGGTCTCTTATCCTCAACATTTTGTTCAACGCTTTCAAAATTCGAATATTGAGAATGGAATTATAATGTTGACGTTTAGTACAACACTTTTAATCATATGGTTCATTGAAATGTTGACGGTTTTATTTTATAATTGCTGACGCAATTACTTCACCTACAAAGAATTGTCGCACTTACTTGTACATTACCCTGTAACATATAATACTTATAATTAAGAATATTGGTCAAAAATTAAATCTAACTTTCGGGCATTTCATCTATCACTTAAAATTTTGTATGATTCAAAGTGCACCTTCTGACCATATACTGCATGTGGTATTGTTGAGCTTAGCTTCCCAAGACCATGTCTTAGCAAAGGATAAAATACTTTTCAGTTAAGTATTTGAGACGTTATCTTAAAACTAACTTCACTTCTAATGATTTGAATCTCAAACTAAGGCAAGTGGAACTGACACCTTTGCGTCAGCTGCCGTGTCCAGTGTTGCTTCTCAGGCTGGAAGAGAAGCCCTTGTCAACCCGGTCCTGAGTGAACCGGACCCAGACGACCCTTCAGCAGCGACTCTGTATGACGTCATCACAGGTGACACGTGTCCTGGAGACTGTAGTGGGAGAGGAACCTGCTCTGCAGGTAGGTGATATGGAAGGTTCACTTCACCTCTATTGGTTCACAATCATAGTTATTTAATATATCTAGGATTTATAGATCCACTACCTACAATTATGGCCAGTACGTTACAACTTTCAAGCACAGTCTAATTTTTGAAACATAGAAGACTGAAAAGAAATGATAGCCCATTGATAAATTGATAATGGCGCAGGAACTTCATAATCATTTATGCCATACTTTTAATACTAGCTCTATTTTTGATGTAAAATTGCAAATGAAAACGGTTGAATTGAATTATTGAATCGTATTGAATAGTCACATGGGAACATTCCATATTCCCTCTTCGTCATACAACATGCATTGCATAGAATAGGACATTAAATTTGACTTTTCAAGATTCATGCCTGACAACGTCAAGAGATGAGGAAACTCAAGAATTTCCGAGTAAACTAAATAATGTTTACAATTAATGCCTGCTATATTTCAATATTTGATTTAATGTTTATATCCATCAGGGAAGTGTCAGTGTGGTACAGGATATGGAGGTGGAGATTGCTCTGTAGATCTGACCACGCCCCCTCGTCTTGTGGCTGATGATGGTGTGTGTGACATGGCAACAGATGACTGTCTTCAAATACCTGCTGTTGGAAACATCTTTACTAGATCCGAGGACTCAAAGTGCCTGATTGAAAAGCATATGGTAAGTATCAGTGGCCAGATCCCCTTGATATTATAAGCTATGACCATTTACACAATGCAAATAACTAGCATCCGGTTTACATCTAAACAATGTCAATTACCACGTGAGAACGTAATTCATTTTGGTCTTCGAGATTAAATCTTTGCCAATTATGTAAACTATGATTTAAGACAGTGGATATTATTAAACCGTCCAGGTGCAATCATCGGGTGAAAAGACATCCCTGAAAACGACATCATCCAAATCCATGTTCGAGAGCATGAGCGAAGTGTTCTGCACGTTACCAGAGCTGTCTGAAGATGAAGTGGTCGTCTCCATCAACATATCTGTCTCCCACGCCGGCGACAACTACAGCAACGAGCTATCTGTGCTCGTGTACGACTCAAGTTGTGTGAACGTCGACCACAGTACCGGAACCTGGACTTTACAGGTAATAAGTAAAACTAATACCGGAACTATACGAACTTTTTATTGATTAAGTGTAACGAACTGACGACAAAATGCCTTTTTAGTGGAAAATCAGTTCCTTGAGGTGAGGTGAGTTGAGTTGGTGATTAACGCCGCTTTCAAGATTATTTCACTTATAACGCGGCTGCTTGTATTATTGCAGGGAGAAAGCCAACACCAATATGCATTACGGTGAAATTCTATGTAGCATTGCACCCAAACCTGGCTGCGCGTAGAACAGATCTCTACTACAGACAAAGTTGTCAAACCCCTGGCGGGATTCGAACCACTGACCTCTTGGTCCGAAGCCGAACGCTCTGACCACTGCACTATCCCGCCCCCTCAGTTCCTTGAACTCTTTCACCTATTTGAGGGAATTCTAAATTCATCATGACGTGTATTACTCCCAGACTGGATACTGCGTCTTCAAGGGCAGGTGTGCCGCTGAAGGAAGTGTGAGAAGTGACAACCCTTGTGTCAAGTGTATTGGGGATGGTCCTGCGTTGTCTTGGCAGCAAGTTAAGGGTAAGCTTATTTGGATACATTTCACAAGAATTCTTAATTGAAAACCCAATTTCTGAAGGTTCTTTTTTAAACGAGCCTTCAGGTGCGATGCAAAATTCATGTATTCGTACAATAAAACGGCAGGAAAGGGAAGTGAACATAGTCTGTGAACCATCTTTGAATGGTATAATACCATGCTCAAAAGAATACGTGTTACTTGTAATGTGTACATTTACACATCCCATTTGACTTTTAATATTGTTAAGCATGTATGTATCTGTTGACAGATAAAGGTTGCGATGATGGGAACCTCCACCTCGGAGAAAGCACCGGATCCAGCGTGTCCAAACCATCTATCGCCCTGTCGAGCCTTCTTGTGCTGTGCCACTTCCCTCAGAGGATGTTTTAGTTGGCATTGTTCTATCTTATGCCCTTTTGAATTACTTCTACACGTATATATGTAGATATGTATTATGTGTGCGTCCAAGTTTCTATACAAGATCTTCATCTTGTGACAATCCTTTTCTTTCTGAATACTTGGATTTCTGATTTATTAACCGGCAAGTGTAATAACTTATATAGGTTGTCTTAACACTAACCTTAGCGAATGTAATTAATATTATCAAAAGGACTTTTCAACTGTTGTATAGTACTGATCAAAACTATAAAAAATGAGTGAAATGATAAACAAATTACACATATAAACAAACAACAACATGAGGCACAATGTTTTCGTTTGATGATACTTCATTCCTATCAACTTATATGTCAAATTTTCCGAGGATGCCTGCTATGGAAAAATAAAACTATTGTTCAATTATTCAGACCACATCAGTATGAATATGATCTTATATTGCTTTTCATTACTTTCCTTCTAAAGTGAATATTTCATTGTTATTTTTTTTTTAAATCATTTATATTGACATGGAAATCATGGCCAAAACATTTTTCATATGTTTATTTCTCCACGATTTCAATTTATTTACATAGTAATAAAACTGCATCTTGTACTTGCGTCTCTTGTTCATAATTATACGATGTCAACGAATCCCTTGTACGAAATAATTTCATGGTGATACAATTTACCTGATAGACAACTATCAGTATACCGTCATCGCAACGGTACGATTTAATGTGTTGGTTCGTAATCCAATTGATATCTTGAAGAAAGGATTTACCGGATAACAACTTTTTAATTGTGAAAGTTACGACTTTTCAGCTGTATCCCACTTCAGGAAGGCGTATTATAAGCGTAGTTATTCTCACAATAAAATTTTATTCTGAAAATCTTGCTGCTCTCATGTCACTTCAAAATGAATTCAAATACTGCATAAGACATACATTCGCTTAATCATACGAACGTTCCATTGATGCGGCCATAAACTGACTTCTAATGTTCATGATCAAGAACCGTGACGCGACGACATTGTTAACCTAGCTTTGAAGAGTAAATAAAGCCGAGGTATAATATGAATGAAGTTAGATTAAAGCAAAAAAAAAACTAAAGTACTTTTAATGCAATTCAAGGTGCTAGCGTCCTCTCGAACGTAGAAAGAAGGGCGACACTGCATTGACTTTCGCTAGCAATTGAATTTTAAGTATAATGTACTAACTTCAACTAGCTATCTCGCCCCCATATCCAATTAACATGCTACAACGAGATCGAATCGATGCTGTTGTTTTAAACATATGTTTTCTGTTCGATATCAAGATATGTTTACGTGATGGCTGTATAAAACAGGCTTAACAATTACTTCATGAAACTTTTATATTTACCAATACCTTTTAGAAAGTATATTTTGGTTATATATTATATCTTATATTGAGATATACACCCGGAAAGAAATATAAAACGAATATCATTTGTATTCGACATAAACATACATTTTGCATCATTTTTTATTTATAGCTTTGATAACTATTAAACCTTCTTATATTCCAAACGTATTAAATGAAAAACTTTAACTATACTGAAGAAAACCTGTTTTTTTTATGAGTGTTTTCAATGGATGGAATCCTTTTACTACTCGAGCACCTTACATTTTTACATATTACCAGAGAATAATCCTCGTTGAATTGTAAAAGGAAAACAAGTTATCAATGTATTTATCAATAAAATTTCCTTTAATTTCCCATCTAAAATAGCTCTCAAAGGTAAGTATAGTTTCATTTGCAACGAGCTGCAAAGTCTCATGTACACAATCTATGAAACATTACCAGAGCCTAACGACCTTGTTACAGATGAACAAATCCATGTCTTGGGAGTTGCAAAAGAGATGGGTTCTTCTCTCTTTCTAATGAGAAAATCATACGACTTTGGTCGTAGATACCGCCTTCTCACAACCATTAGCGGGATACATTGAATTCAGAAACTATTTAACAATGTTATGTGATATCACAAATTGTTCAAAGCTCATAAATTCTTGAGATTAGATATTTTTCGTGAATAGCGATCTGCAAACCTCCCATTTATTTGACCCTAATGGTTTTAGCAGAGTAGGGCCGCATGAATGGACGTAAAATATCACGGTTGCTGGTCAACAGTTTTTGAAGTTAGAGTTCACTTATTTCAAATGAGGATGGGGTGGATTAGATAAAATGTTTTGACGTGCAAATGTTGGGGCTCTGGAAGCTAATCTTTATACCGGGCTTGTATAGATGAAGTAGACTTGAAGAGAGAGGATACCTTTATATAAAACTTGTATTCAAGTACTCAAGAAAGTATCAATAATGTACTCTCGAATGACTGTTGACAATGGTCAAAATACATGTACGAAGCACTTCGCCTCAGAGATAAATCAAGGTGTTGTGAGGGCTCGGGAGATGCAAAAATGTTAATGTAGCAGAGTTCATTCATGAAATTTTTTCGATAAACGTTTTAACAATAGAAATTGCATAGATTGACTATAACTGTATTTTCATAAGCATTTTTATAAACGGTTTGAGGTCCTGAGAAACATGACCGCTAACCTGTAATGTGGTATGACAGGATATGAAGCGTTCATAAAATATGCGAGTGCTCGGTTTCGTGATATACATTGTCTAAATACAGGTTCAATAACCTTAAACGTCTTTTTATCCCTTATCATTGACACTCATTATATTTCTTTTCATCATGAATAATGTTATTGTTTTTTATTATTGTAAATTATAAATATCTTTATATTACAACTTGTCATTCCGTCAAATATATCGTTACAACATTCATGTCGTTATGAAGCGATAGGAATCATTGAACTATTTTCTTCATTTAGTGTTATTTTGTGAATATATAAGTGATGGCGTGAAATATTGAGTAAAATCGTGTGAAAAAATTCTATCAAACATGGGACTTTTACACAGATAAATGATCTATTCATGGAGCATACCCAATGAAATGGCAACTGAAAATACCCGTACCTTTTTAGCACCATACATTCAACCAAACATTTTATCCCGCTTTAAGGGGGACTTGATACAAATTATCCAAATGTCAAACAATAGTTGAATTTTGTAATAAATTGTACAATAATGTTTTGCACCCAGTGGCCCATTGTGCTGTAGGTGTTAATAACAACAAAAACAAAATATCACACTCGTTATATTAATCAACATAAAGAGGGTTTATAGAGCATAATGAATGTTATCAAAACTCTAAAAATACTTCTCTAAAATCACAACCACCCTCTTTAAATTATCAAAAAACGAACGCCAGAAAAATATCTGTAAGGGCATACACATCATTAAACTCTTTGATATTTATAGTTACTCACAAGCGAACGTTCCGATTCTAAAATGACAAACTGAAAACATGTCACTGGGCCTCCTTTCACAAAGCCCTAAGGTGATCGTAATTCCTTAAGGTAACCTTAGTGCAATGTTAAAGTATGGGAGTTAAGGTTAACCTTAGTTAAGGTAGCTTTGTGAAAGCAGAATATGTCTCAAAATAGCATTCTAAGAACAACAGCCAGTTCAAAACAACACAGAACATTTCCTTATTACTTTAGGGATTTGCATCCCTCTTATGCGTCTAAAGGTCTCTTATGAGTGGCAAGGGATCATGCTGAAAAGAAGAACAAAAAGAAAATAAGTTGATGTGACACAGACATGATTACTTATCATACCCTGGGAATAATGCGAACAAACTGTAGGAGCTAAGGTTAAACATAAAATGTCCAAGGAAGTTTGTGTAGTCTTTCTCATGTAGAAAACTGTATAAGAGCGGCGTGAAATAAAGCAAGGCTCTTTAAATGTAGCGACCAACGAAGTGACACTAGTTGGTACCGATGTCACATGATTATAGGAAATGTTTGTTTTTAGATATAATTTTGAAAAGGCATCACAGTTAGATTGTACATTGTTAATGATCACGTGATTTCACGCCTCTAAAAATGTCGCTGATTTTATGTTAGTTGCTCTCTATTCAATGACACTACATTTGGTTGAATGTATATGTAATATTTCAGACGGAACAACAGATGTTACCAATACAGCGTTAATTCTATATTTAAACCATTTTTCAAATTTGTCATTTCAATTTCAAGATCATAGTAAAGCAATAAGTTTGACAGTATGCAAAAGCATATTTACTTTATATAAAGGTAGGTTAAACATTATCTCTTCACATTTGATCGAAAGACCTGTCCCTGGGTCAAATCTTGTTTTCATACGTACTTATTTTTTGGCATTCAAATTCTTTCTACAATTTAACTTTGAAATTATTGTCGTTTTATTTGATTATCTTAAATTCTTGAGAAATACAAACACAAAAATAATACGGATTACATGTCACTTATTCGTTGACATTCAGGCATCCTCAAAATCCAATCAAACAATCATAAAACTGTCAACAAATAGTAAGCATGATCCTCCTCAATACCAACACCTGTCACTAAAAGAATGTTCGGACAGAATATGATCTGATATGAATTCAGGATTTAATGCATGTTTATTTCTGAACCGCCACTTTAAATTTTAGTTCGTAAGGTACATTACTGCTAATCAACTGCAAATTATAAAACCATCAGCGAATCAAGTGGATTGAAAGAGTAGAAAATGAGATTTCAGTGAATTTGTAAAATCCAATAACCATTACAGAGCACTTGGGAAGCGACCAATCAGTGTTCAATGAGACTGTAGAATGGTCAAAGAAAATGAACAGCAACTTTATATTGGTCGCTTAATCTCAAGATCGTGTCGCAGGTCAAATACCAATAGTGCAAATAAGTCAAGTTGTGATTGACTGTCGTTCTAAATGAATAATTATGCCGTCAATGTGTCAAAGGAGGTTTTCTTAACGCTAACCTCTACTGGTAATGTTACTTGCTTTAGACTAAAATGGCATAATGGCAAATGAATAATTTCACAGACAAAAAATATTAATGAACATGTAATTACAAAACAATTACATTTAGGTATTCTTTGTAAGATATACCCTGATCTAGTTAGGCGTGCCTCCTCTTTTTTGCATGACAAGTCTCATGTGTGGTAGAGTCGTAAGTGGCATAATCAACTCCCAACTAAACAGTGTGAGGGATTGTGGGATGTCTTACATGGAGAGCAGCATTTATTATCACAGTAAAAACCCTTTGAAGTTTCATCGAAGGCAACTGATGTTATTTTAATGGATTAAAACGACCTAACGAAATTGGCTGATTTAACTCACTCTTTACTGACTAAAGGCACTGACTACTCACTGGTTGAATTTTTTTTATTTTAACTCACCAATTATCATAGATACATTATATACTTGGATGTCACCATTTGCAATATGGCACATCAACAGATAGATCACATGTACATTCCAACTTCACGTGGATGAAGATATCTTTGTGGATAGAGAGAAATAGCATGTAGCAACAGCTTTTTGAAGCTTTGCTTCCTGCAATATACCAGGAAGCCTGAGTTTTCCTCAGGCCACACTAGTCTTTGCTCTTCTTTGTTACATAAGACGTGACGTAGGAAGGTGTCCGAACATTTATAGGTGGAACACTATTCATCGACACAGTGACCAGAAACATATATTCTCGGAATGTGAAATCCTTGCTGCACCCATTGGTCATTATCAGTTACGCCATGAATCAATTATTCACTAAAGTCTCATCTAACGTACCACTGATTAACTACCTGGAAACCATTTATTTTGTAAATACTGTTAGAAAATGTGTTTGTACTCTACGACATTATTGGGGAAAATAAAACCATCATTCATTCATTCATTTATTCATTTATTCATTTATTCATTTATTCATTCATTCATTTATTCATTCATTCAGTTACTCATTTATTCATTCATACCTACTTGCACGGCACAACATTTGAATAATCCAAGGTCATTCTCTCTTGGATTAGTACAATAAACTTATTGAATTTGCATTAAAATATTATTCTACCATGAAAGTGCTGGATACTCGATTCTGATTGGCTGTTTTGTCTGACTCAGAAGGTGTCAATTCACGATTGAAGTTGCTCTGTTTACCCGAAATCAGTTTACAATGTATTAATACATACATTGACTTCCAGTTCTCCGAGTCGATATTCCGCTTGCAAGTGGGATTAATCTCTTTCCAAAAGGAATTAACCGTATTTGTGTTTGTGTGTTTACATGGAGAGAGCAAATTGTTTTAATTTTATGTCTTATTTTTTACAAAATAAGAAGTTTGAGTGAAAAAATATCGTAAACTAAGCTTTCCGCTACTGGGCATGCAACATCATTCCTTCGAATGCGGCAACAAAACAATGACGTCATTTCCCGAGCGCTTCTGACGTCATAAACCCTATTGCGACATCATAGTGGTCGACTGTTAGAGTCATCTATTAGCGTCATAGGGGTGTTGCGGTCTTTGTTTGCTATCAAAACAAGAAAAAAGACTTTTTAAACGATTTGATATTTACATTTGTACTACATACTATGACAAAACCATTTCGTGAACACGCTTTAATAGATTAACTTTGTTAACGGTGTAATTTAAGTTCAATACTAAGACGCAAAATCCCCGATGCAGTTCATGTTTGTCTCCGGAAGTTGAAACATTTTACACTGTGCTGCGCGTTCGGTTTCAATTTAAAATTTACTCGCTATCAATCCAGTATAACATGTCTCTGATTTTCAAACACACTAGGTTTATCTCGTAATTGACTATGCATTACCGAAAATCTAATTGATTGAATTTAAGGAAAGAACAAACAAGTGTTTAGAATGAATAATTATATCAATGACTTCCTCATTGGAATAGAATGTGTCGTCTTATAACCATAAAATGATACATTTTATGACATTATCATTTTCCAATTCAACAATACCTCAAATAGTCTTAAAAAGCCCAGATATATCTATTAATGTAACAGCAATTGTTGATAAGTGTTATCGCATATAATTCTACAGTTCAAACATCATTAGATGGAAACTATGCAAAATGACATAAAACAATTCTATGTCTATAAACTTTTCGAATTTCATGCTGAATGGGTTATGTCGAAATGAGATCCCCGAGAAAAATCGAAAAGACGAAAAGGGTTTGTGATATGAAACCCATATAAATGTACAATATCAACAATACAATATTATCTTCAAAATCTACCACGAAACTTCCTTGAAGTTATAGATTAACGGACTTGAAAGGGCTGGCATAATTTAATAACATCGTCCGTAAACGATGTTAATCGTCAATTTGTTTGATGTATTCCACATAGGATTGATATACGCACGTGCATAATTGGCAGTTAGGTGACGGTAAATTTGTTTTCATATACATAAATATTGTAATGACGCCTTTAATCTACAGTTAGAAATCTATTAACTATGTCGCCTCTGAAGTTCTGAACCATGTCTAAATCATTCAGTATCTTCACTTTGATCTTAAGAGAAACTCTTAAAAATTCACTTCTTCTTCATTGTTCTAACATTTTCGTTTAGAGCAGCAATAGGGAGATGTAAGTTTAACCAGAGAGTATAATGGTTATCATATTTATACCCATTCTCGTACCCAAGATGTTATTCAACCAATTTCATCAAACATTAAGTCTTTTACAAGTAGTATTTCCCTGTACTAAACTTTATAAAGGAGACATTATATGTTTTAATTGTGACAAATTCTATGATTGTTCACTTATGAAGATTATACTTTTAAGAAGAACAACAATGGGTTGAAAAGATTGATATTTATAGTGCGTCTCTAGAAATCCAATAACATAACGATCTAATGCAAATGTGTATTCCGTAACAATGAGTAGTCAAACTCCAGAGAAGATCATCTTGAAAATAAGATTTTAAAAGTTTTCTGATACTTTGTTTTAAGATATCAACAGTATAGAAAAGTTTGAACCAATTGTGGTTATGTTGTAATTATTGGGCTCGGTGTGGCCTAAATACTTAATTCCCTGTACAAAATATATCATTTAAGCTAAATTTTATGCAATATTTTTCATGAATCATCCCTTTGTAAACATATATGAGCGGGCAGCTGTAAATGATATATATTAGCCAGCATTTGCTGGAACTAGCGAACCATGGGTGGTACTGCACTGAATTTCAGTGTAGCATTGCACATAAAACCTTACCGCGTGTAGAACAGTTCTCTACTGCATAGAAAGTTGCCGAACCCCTGGCGGGATTCGAACCCTGGACCTCCTGATCCGAAGCCGAAGGAGTTAACCACTGCGGGATTGGACATGAAGCTTTAAATATTATGTCATTATAACCTTGTACACGTAATATAAGATTGCATTGCTAAAACATTATTTGTTAAAACATATATAATATACGAGCTATTATTTGGACCATTTGGACCAACGATGTTATGTTAACACGCACTAGGTAAATGAAAATCCACTTCATCCAGGTAAAGTAAATGTATTAGGATTCACGTATGATATGTACTCTTAAAACGAGGTCAGACACTATGATTTTACAACTAACAGTCTTAACACATGAAAACACCGATTTCCACTTAGAAATATAACATCCTTGTTTTGCTTTTGATGTTTATTGTAATATAAATTCTAAATCGTTATCTCTACTTTAAGTGAAGCTTGTTACAAATCAAATTATACGCATCAACATGTCAAGTGTAAATCAAGATCAACTGAGGCAGCTGTATATAATGTACAAAGATTTTTCAAGAGTATAGAGAAAAGTTTTTGAGTCATAACCTTCACAGCTTATATCGTCAAACTGGCCGTCAGACAATTGCTATAATCAAATCATGATGTTTTTGCGTAAATAATCCAAAGCCGGTGTGTAAAGCAAGTTTTTGTGATGTTCGTAACTTAATAGACATGTAATTAAGGTCTTTGATATTCATTCGGACATAACAGAACTGTGATACGATTGATTACATTCCTTAAAAGTGATTGGTTATTAATGTCTTAATGACGTATAAGATGTATATAAAGTAATAACGTAACTTGTAATTGCCCATTTATGCCTAATCTTTAACAGAAATTGTTAGTAAGTGAAACTCTAACAAGCATTTATTTCCTACGGGAAATTTAGATTGAAACAATTTGCAGGAAAAAGAGATTATTTTTCTTAAGCTTTAGGCATTATAGCATGAAGTATCCTAATTGTCGTTGGAAATTGAACAACTAAAATAACAATGTGAAAGTTGAAGTGGTCTGTAATGTAATCCCATGTGACTTTCAACCAATAACTGCTTCACATAACATGTAATTTGATGAAGTTTAGAAATTTGAAAGTCTTATAATTCATGACCGAATTCTAGCAATTTGTATTAAACTTGACCAAATAGATCTTCCAAAAACAAAACAATAAACCGTTTTATATTGTTTACTCACACTATTTTGTTTTATTAAGAAGTTAAGTGTCAGTGGTACCATATCTTCAAATTAAATAAACTCATATTTCATTCAACTTAACACAATTTCGACTCAAATTGTTTCCTTTTTACTCTTAGTTTCTGTTCACTTTCTCAGAATAGACATTCTATCGTCTCTTCGACATGCCAATAAAATATCCTGACTACAGCAATACTCGAAAACAAACTTTGAGAGAAATTGAAATGACAAGTTATTTTCTTGACATATATACCATGCTTTTTTCCTTTATATGTCTTCTGCATGTCATGTGTAATGAGACTTGACAAGTTCCATATCCTTACACATTTTTGGAAAGGAAAGGAAAGGAAAAACCTTGTCATTTGCTTACCCATCATGTTGTACTAACACGATAGCTTTAGGGACTTACCCACCATTGGCCTCAACAGAGGTGTAACATGCAACTCAGAAGTACACAGCAAAGGATGTATTGAAAACGTCTAATCTAACAATTATGAGACAGAAAAAGAGTGGGAATTGGAGAGGAAGAGACAGACAGATGAACAGAGACATAGATTTAAAGACACACAGATGGACAAAACCATCCAGATAGAAAGATAGTGAGACTAAAGTAAGAAGAAACACTGAGAAATTTCATTGAGAGAGAGACAGAGAGGCACAGAAAGAAGGTAGTTAGGATGACATTAATAGGAGAATCGATCTAAACTCAGTGTGACCTCCATTAATAGAGGAAATCGTATTGATATTAACATAAAAATTCATGGTAAAGTATTAATAATGAAAATCTTGTTATCATCAAGTTAAAAGTAATCAGTTCATCTTTTACCTTTCATTGCACAGGGAAACCAGATACCTTATGATATTAATGTCCCAAAGACAGTTTAGTGTCAAAGAAAAATTGATTATTTTCAAGGGAAGTACCATTTGAAATTCAGTCTTATCAGTTAATGAGTTTCATGCTTAATCCTCAAATAGGTTAAAATGAGTACTTCATTTGCAGTTTTCTAATTTGGCTCCTAGATGCAATTATGAAATTAATTTACAAAGCAATTAATGATAATATGTCTGAAGACACGTTTAAAAACATGTTTAACTGAACCTACAATCGATATTATTGCTTGCGCATTATCTATGTCCTTGTTTACTGAATCAATAGCAATCCTTTCTGATTCAAATTGGTTTGTGCATTCAAGTAGAAGACACTATTCGATTTTGTTCTTCAAAATTAGAGTTTGGAAGAGAAATCTAGAAAATCTAAACAAGACTAAGCTTGTAAAGGGACATATTTCAAAATATTGGAATTGATTAGTATTGTTTGATTCCCAGATTGTTAAAAGTATTTCTCATTTGACAAAAAGAATACATTTTGAAATCCAATTCTTTAATTCAAGTAAAAACATTCAAACAAATTTGTGTATTCATTTTTAAAATATTGATTAATCTATCTAAACATCACTTAAACCATGTCCTGAGGACTGAATGGCATGTGTGCAATTTAACACTAATAAGTAATAAGTATTTAATCTATACTGTATTAACTATAAAATGAGAAAAACATATGATTTCATATATAAAATTGATTGATGTTTGGCTGCTAAATCATTTTCGGATAGGTTTGAATGTCTTAAACCACATGATTCAGCGATGCAAGGACATCATCTGAGGATCATGATCATTTAACAAACAATTCTGTAGCACATTCGTTTGGTTAAACTTACTTGAATACGTTTTCATAACTCTAAAAGTCCATCTTATTACATCACTGAACTTTAATAAGACTGACTTAAAAGCATTTCTCTTTATAAGTAAGTAGACAATTCAAACTTACAAGAAATTATACTCCATGTGTAAAGACTGTTCCTTCATAACATAATTGAAATTCTTGCCATTTAAAGAGCCACTCCGTGATTTTCATTACATATTGTCCACCTTTGATACGAACCAAAATGAAATGATATAAAATCAAAACATCTTAATTTCTCACGACCAAAAGACATATATGTATGGCAAATACCGAATCGAAAAATAGCCTCATAAATGCACTGAGGCGGAGATCACACGTTCAGTTTACATGGATACTAGTTATATAACCTAACAAACACTATCAACTCCAAACTGACCTCCTGGCGGCTTTAATTAAGTCTCCAAAATTACGTTTGGCTGTTTGACGCGCGCCACTGTCCGGTTTTCTATCATAATTGCGACTTTCTCCCTTCGTATTGTCACTTTTCAAAACCAATTATCTTTAAAATGATTCTTTTTGGTAACAGTCGTTACTTCGCGATCGAATGACACCATTGATTAAGTTTGGCATATTTGACTCCAACAACCCACGGAGTGGCTCTTTAAATCCTCGTAGAAAATATTAATCTTGAAATGTAATTAATGTCTAATCAACAAGAGACCGCTTGAGTTGAATTAAGTTAAAGAGATTATCATCGTAGTGTCAAAAGTTTGTATCAATGTAATCAATCATTACAAAATCAAAATCAACAATTTCCATTCGAATTTCGCTGCTGTTTGGGCAGATTAAAAATATTAAGAGAGTTTAAAGGAAATAAAGACAATCGAGTGAAAGTTAGTAGTAAATAATGGAAATATCGTGAGAAGGAGTGGATACGAGATAAATATCCTCCAATGGAGACGAGTTGATTCTTTTTAACCAATTCACTCTTTTGAATGTATTCTCCATGTCAATCCAGTATTACAAGAAACTAGAATTTCTCAATATTGATGTACCAGTTTACATTTATCTACCGTATCTACCAAAAATTTGAAAGAGTTTAAGTCATTTTATAAAATTCTCAAACCGTGAGCAATGCTTCTTTCATGGCTATAGAAATTACAGTTACTCCTTGAAGATATTGATATTTGGAAGAAGTTATCGTTGAAACTCAAGGCCTCAAGGCCTAAGTAGAACCCAATATCACTGTCATAATTTGCTGTTTTCCTTCCCGAAAAATGTCAAAAACTGAAGTTTAAGGAATAAAAATGCTGATGAGCTAAATGAATGACAGTCTTCAATCTAGAATCGTTTTGACTCATTACAACTTTGTTATCACTGTCACTTTCTTCTATCAAATGTTTAATTATAAAACCAGTGAATGAAATAGATTCAAATAGTAGAAAATGAGATTTCAGTGATTTGTAAATTTCACATTTCGCTGTCATTTAGTTTTAAATGGGTCTTGAGAAAAGAAGATCACCATCGACCTTCTATTGATCGCCAAGTCTCAAGATCATGTCTGAGGTCAAATACCAGTAGTGCAAAGAAGTCGAGTTATACTTGACTCTCTTACTTGATGAATAGTTATGCCGTAAAAGTGTCAATAAAAGGTGTTTTCTTAATGTTTATATTTCTGATTACTATAGAATTAAATTAATAATAGACTGACAACAATTTACAAACGTTTACTATTTCCATTTGTGCACTTTTTGTACGTTTTGCCTAGTTCAAGTGCTGCCTATTTTTGACAAGAAATGTCTCTTATGTGATGAAGGTTTTGGTGATTGAAACATATTTATTTCTTAAAAGAATTGGATTGGTAAACAAGTTGCAATAGCTTATGTGAATACCGTTCTAGAATTTATAAACAAACATATGCCATGGTGAATTTACATTACTTGATAGATTTACAAGAGCCAACATTAATACTCATATATCATAGTGAATTAACAGTAATTGATAAATCTGCAAAAACCTACTATAAATTATTGATTCATGATATTTACAATAAAAGTATACTTACTTTTTTAATGTAGGCTACACAATTTCAAGTTGTTTGTGACGTAATAATCCACTAACTGATATACTGCCAGAAACTTGGGACATACGGAAATATCATGCACGAGCAACTGTTTGACGTTAGGCCTCTTGAAATATACATGAAGCTTGGGGGTTTGCTCAGAGGTCCCTGAACATGGTGCTAAAAGAGGTGAAGTAGAGGATCTGAGCATGACCCCACTATGTTCTCCCAAAATTGCTTATTAAATGATATTTCAATGATAAGAAGACGAAAAATGAATATTCATATCAATGACTTCCTAGTGAAAACAATTTATCTTATAGCAAAAGAAAAATTACCACTCATGCCATTTGCCTTTAATCAATTTTGCAATTCAGATATCGTTCCGATCAAACTTTGCAAATTGTCTTTAAAACCAACTGTATGTCGATTAAAGTAAAAACTAAATTTTATTAGCAATGGTGCTATTTTTTCAATAAAATATGGATATTTTGGATGGAATAGTGCGTGTCATGAAATGCATACAACATATATACGTTAGATTGGTGTCAATTATCTTCACATATTTCAAATAAAGCTTTTCTGAAAGCATAGCTTAACGGTCGTCAAAAGGCTTGCATAATCCAATCACATCGTCTGTAAATTAAGTTAATAGTCAATTTGTGTGAGGTGTTGACATATACACATGCATAATTGGCTATTAGGTGACGGTACATTTATTTCAACAAACATTGCAATCGCAATTAAGTCTTTGATCAACAGTTTGAAATTGATCAACTCTGTAATTGATTGAAAATCTTTGAATAATGCCTAATTCATTACTTAATACTATTGGACGGTTGTTGTGTCAACCTTGTCAACCAAGATCTGTAAACTGTTTTTATAAGTGTTTTCCAACAACCCGTATAATTTTAATAAGATGACATCATATTTTATTTGTCAAACATGACTGTTCACTTATGTAAATTATACTTTTGAAAAAGGACATAAAATAAGATTTGTGGGCAAAGTAAGAACAATGAGTTCATAAAACATTGATATAGCGTCTCTGGAAAGACACTAATATATTGATGGATGGATTCCTGCATTCCATGTACAATGAGAAATGAAGTGTAGATAAGATTATCTTGAAAATTAAATCAAATTTCCTTTTTTGTATTTTCATTGCAGATATGAATAACATAAAAAGTTCACATTAAACTATTAATTTGCACCCTATCCTTATGAATTTGCAAACATGTCAACGAACAGATTCTGACCCAAAATCAGAATTATCAGTAATCACTTTTCACCCAATACATTATTCTCGGCACAAGTGTCATCTTGTTTTTGCTTTCTCCTCTCATGCTTTGGATTGGGAAAATGTAAATTGACATTGAAATGTTTAACATTAAAACAATACAAATACTTGTACCAAAAGGTTTGAAAATGATTTTCTACTGGTAACATTTTCCTTAAAATATATATCTAAAATCGAATCATATTCATCTAAAACACTTACATTTAGACAATCGTGTTCAAATGATTTCTGATATTACAGAACGTGCCAAAGAAAATTGTAATAATGTTTAGAAAAATAAAAATAACATTTTGCTCAAGAAGAAATTATCAAGTTATTGTGCATACCCGCGGTTTGTTTTTACAGTTATGTCACAGAAGGCTATGGTCTTTTACATTAATTTTTCAACTCTGTGTAATGTTAAGGTTCATATGGAAGCGATTTCTTTTTAAAAAAATACCATATACACTTACCTCCCAAACTGGGATGTACGTTCATGTGTGCATACAAATCGATAACATTAATCAATAAAATGGTAAATCTGACATAATCAACACAAAAACTCCTGCATAGCAAACTAATGTTCGCATGTTTATGAACCAAGATACAAATATCATTGTACTTGTCAAATCTTTGATTCATGGCTCGAGGTGAAAACACACCATATGGCGTATGTTTTCGATCCCCAAAATGACTTTTTTATTACCGAAAACTTAACCATTTCTTTGACCTTTTATCAGTAGCCGGTGCGTGGTAGGGGGCAAAAAACATTTTTTTTTATCCCTGAGTGTTCCAATTAGACACAAGGCTCTTAACCTAACCACTATGTAGCTGTAGTTGGGATGAGGTCTGGTAGAAATTCCAACTGGTTTTCTTATCACTAAATTTTTTTAATTTACATGAACAACATGCATTTATATCAATTTATATAAGCTGTTTGAAGTCATAACTTTGACAACTTAAATTATCATGGCTGTCAAATATTTGCCATAATCAAACCGTGATGCTGTTGATGAAACAATCCAAGGCCGGTGTGTTTACCCACTTTGTGTGGTTTGCTCAACTTGATAGACATATAACTCATGTCTTTGATATTCATTTTGGCATGACAGAACTGCAAAACGATTGATTACACTGCTTGGAATCGATTGATTATTACTGTCCTAATGACGGATTAAAGATATATAAAATAATAATGAACACAGTAATTGTCTATTTATACCTTATTTTCAACTGAGATCATTTGCAAAAAAAACTCAAATAAGCATCTATTTCTCACGGGAAATTTATATTGAAGCAGATCCGAAGCATATTCGGAGAGACATGGTTATTTTTCGAAGACTGTAAGCATTGTAACACAAGTGTTCTAATTTTCGTTCCAAGTTTATGCATTTAAAATTTAAATAACATCGTGACAGTTTAAATGGTCGGCAATGTTTAACATAATGATCATTTATATGAAGTTCATAAAATTCCAAAGACTAATACATAAGGTATGTGTTTTAAACTTGTATAACAGATTTGCCACTTGAGAGAATTCATTGAGAGAGCGAAACAGAAAGAATGGTAGATTGGGGCTAAATAATCGGAATTCTTGAACTTCCTGTGGCTTCAATGAATTGAAGGAGAAACATTTTTGTTTTTTTGTGAATTGTGAAATTTAAAACGTGTTATCATCATGTTTAAAGTGATCAGTTCATCTTATGAATATATAATTGTATTTGGTGAAGAAACACTTGTGCTAATTATTTTGGAAAATTATGTTAAGCTTTCAAGAAAAGTCCCTAATTATCAAAGGCACACACATTTCACATTTGATCTTGTAAGTTTTATACGAACTTCTCAAACAGATTAAAATAAGTTATTCTTGTGTTATTTTTCACGTGTGGTTCCTACATGAATTTATGGAATGTCTTTAGAAAATGATGAATAAAAAAGTTGAAACCAATATTAGACAACATGAGTTAAATCAAACCACATTTTTATCACCAGCGCATGATTTATTGCTCTGTTTACTGATTCCTTTTTGATTAAAATTGTTTTCGTGTTCATTCAAATAAAGGCACTGTTTGATATTAATCTTCGAATAACTTGTTTACCAATCCAAGTATTCATGGAAACAAATGTGTTATAAACCATAGGAAATACTCATGTATGTTTTGACCTCATATCCATCAATGACTTAAACATTATAGAACAGTATATATACTTTGACCATCATGAACATGACATTTTTTTATCTTCTGACAGAACAAATAATTACACGATGTAAATCATTTAGATGTATTCATTTATACTGAACAGCAGCAGTGTTCATGAATCATATTTTACGTTTAATTTCAAAAGACATTCATTTTGTCAATTATATTTTACAACAAATGAGAACTGGAAGTCCTTATATACGAGCGTAATCGTGTTAAAATATAAAATCATATTTTATTTCGGGACTTCTCATCAATAAAAAAATTTCTCGAATTCTGAAACATACCTTTAAGTGAAAGAGATTATCATTGTACTGAGAAAGTTTGAATCATTTCAATCAATCATTCTCAAATCCAAATAACCGATTTTTATTAATGTTTATAAATATATATTTTTATTTATTTATAGTGTTCTACTGTTTTAATAGGTATACATCTTGTAAATAAGGTATTAAGATATGAGAAAAAGAAGACAGACTGAAATCTAAATGATATGTTATAGCAAATGCATGAGTAAGAATGAATCCGTGAAAAGAAGCATCCCAAACGAATGGTTTCTCCTTGTCAATCCATATAGGTCGCATATCTAGTGTTTGATACTTTGTGTTTTATATTCTATTTTATATTCCTTTATTTTAAATGATTCAAATTTCTGATGATATCTCATGAACTCACAACCAACGTATATCCTTTACATTGCACGAGCAATGCTATTTTCTCACAGAGTGCGTGGCACTTGCAGACCACCATCCCTGCATCGCACGTGCCTAATTCACGCTAACCATGTTCTCCATGTGCAGAGTACACTCTACCCGGCAAGTAAGGAATACGGGGTCCTTTTCTGACACACTATTTGTCTTGGTCAACACATCAACTTTGCGTTTGAGATTTTTCTTTAAAATATACTTTATTGTTGACTATAAGGTATCATGAAACCTTAAAAAAAACTGAAAATCCTCGTGGCACGAAAAGTCAATAAGCAACGTATTCTTAAAAATGACCCTATAGATACACAACGAGTAATTTCGTTATCATGGACTTAAATTGACTAAACCTGTATTTCAAAATCATGTCTATATAATAATTTGTTAAATTTATTGCTCATAAACCCATATAAAATAAGTGAAAATACGCTTTGTGATAGTAATGAAAAATATGCCTTTATTAAGATGGATGGTATTGAAAATTAATTCACATTGCTTTTGCATGAACAATGATTAAAAACTCATTTAGGTTAATGCCACAGTCATCCCTCACTGACATTTTTTCTATCACAAATTGCACACAGAATTCGTGAAATGCTTCGTTTGCAGATAAGAATTAGCAAAAGTAAGTATTGCTTTAGGATTACTGTGACTATAAAGTAAATAACATGATCAGAACAGTGAACTGCAAAACTTTTCTTTTCAGAATGATGAAGACTATTGATGTAATGGAACTGTAAAACATGATTCTACGGATTTGTCAAAACAACATATCAGATAACAAAAATGAAAAAATGCATCTTTGAAATAGTCATTGTGTTTAACCAACTCAGCTAAAAAAGGATTCTCAAAGTATTCATTAACAACAGCATTGCGAATAGTTTTAATAAGAGATGTCATCAGGCAGATGCTACTAGTATATTTTTCTCACACATCTGACGAATTGAAACAATTACATCAAAACTCATCAAACAAAACCAGATGCACATATGACATTAAAGGGGTAATTGGATTTCTCAGTTATGGGTTAAAAAATGTTATTTCCCCATTGCTAACAATTTATTCTCGACAATTCTTAAAAACAATCGGTAAATGTAATATTCTTCACAAAATCAGATAGAAAAACCATGATCATTATGGATAGAAAATATACATGATTAATGATTGGTCTATTATATTATCAAGGTTAAGGACCGGAATATGAAAATAATTAATAACCTAAGATGAATGGAAAAAAAGTAAACAAAATCTCTCACCTACATTAATATTTGATAGGAGTGTCACTTGACATTTTGAAAATTCACGGTTTTGCTTCATTAATGGCTACATACATTGCGGTAACTCCTTGGTATCGAGTTATGTATAAGTAACATGTCCTCTCAGAATCTTGGAATTTTCTTATTTTACAGTTTATCTCGAATGTTAGATCATGTTAGGAGATATTTCTAATCATATTAACTGTTTCAGTTCACTTTCTAATCTTGCAATGAAGAGATTGTTTTCTCTACTTATCCTATGTGCTCTGTTTTCTGCACTAATGATGATAAATGTGACATTTTAAAGAGGCGATATTTAAATCAGGTTCCTAAATGTCACCTAAGATGAATAATGATTCAAATAATGTAAGATAAAGGATTGAAAAACCTTGTTTTTTATATCATGATTTTGTTTCACAAGTATTTCACGAAATAAAAAAATAGCCTAGCCGTATCACACATTCGTGTGAAATTGATTGTTGACATGAGAGAAATATCTAGTTTTAAAACTGTATTTTAAATTCAATCTGAATTTAAACAACTTATACCGTTTTTTTTAACATTGATCAAGGTTGTAAACTGAAAAGGAAATGTTGTATATACCTTTTACTTTTTGTTTCCATGATTGATACAATTCACATATACCATATATCGAGGCAGTGAAAGGAGGGACGGTTTCAAACGGACATGTTTTCAACACATGTGTAATAACGTTAACGTTTTCATATTCATGTTGTCTTTAAATAAAGGTAGCTTTTCGACAATTACGTGTAAATGATAAGAAAGTAAATGGAGGTATACATGTTATCAAAAAAATGTTTTTATAAATGTGACCACTTTTGAATTGATATATAAAGCACCTCTGGTTTTCAAATTATTTTTTTTTACTAATTAAAACAAATTTATCCGAAACATATTTTGAGTTTCATCATTATCCAATTGTGGTATAGACATTGAGATGAATATAGTTATATTCATCAATTCATTCATTCATATTCAAAATACATTTTGGTTGCACCTCCAGTAATCCTGGAGCAATATAGTAAACTAGAGAGAACATGAGTAATATCTGTAGATTTTTTAATAATATTTCTGAAAATTCATTCTGAACGTATCACACAGGGAATTGTTGATGACCAAACGTAGTCTTGAAAAGACATTATAAATAATTTGCCCATCATGTTTCGAAATATATTCGCACATAAATCTTTTGGCGAATTTCTAAGTGACATACATTAGAAAAGCAAGGTTTCCTCAATGAAGGTTTCGTTTAAGAATGCCTGTTTTCTTTTTTATACATATTATGCATAAACGTTATAAATGACCAGCAAAGCCGTGAAACCAGATCAAATATCACGGTAGATTTTGTAGTTAGACAGGATGGTTAGTCAACACATCAAATACTTGGTTTTCCTTACCGTTAATGCAGTAAACATCTTATGTTTTGGTTGTGATGATTGTTAATGTTTGGAATATGTAAGAAATTAGGACAGAGTAAAGAGGATTAAATATGCAGAAATAACAATTTGCAAGTAAGAGTGCTAAGCTTTTACAAAGACCCAATCCATTTTGTAAACCATATTTATTTTTGTCATTTTGCCATAGTGTCCTGGCATCACGACCAGGTAATATCCAACTTGTAGGACAGAGTGTTCCTTTTACATCGGCCTGAGTGTATCAGTAAAAGAAAAGTTACATTCAATTATTTTGATAATTGTAATCAATCAGAGTGCCTTCTTTAATCTCAACTTCATATAACTTTCATTGAAAACTTCACTGCATTGGTGTAATTGATTACAATTTAACCTCAAATCCGTACGCTATACAGAAATTGGATGTGCATGTTCTCTATAATCAAAAAGTACGCAGTAACAAATTTCTTCATATTCGTGAATAAATAAATTTTTCCATAATTTATGGAGCACAGTGGTGTAGTGGTAAGCTTGCTTGCCTCTCACGCCAGAGACCCGGGTTCGAATCCCGGTGGAGACACCAAAAATTTGTGACTTGGGTCTCTTCCTGTGTTGTGTCCCTGGGCAAGGCACTTCATCCACATTGCACTCAGTCCACCCAGCTGTTAAAATGGGTACCTGAATATAGGGTTGTACGGACTTAGCGCTAAGTAGCTGCTGTAGTACAATTCCTTCAGCGTAATAATGTACCGCCAGTGAGCAGTGCCTCGCACTGGATATTAGGCGTTAAAATGTATATTATTATTATTATTTATAACCATTAGGGAAATCTCATTTTGCTAACCAACCCTTATCTATGGGGTTTTATTTTACCTTGGCAACTTGGCAAACGAAAATTTGGCAACTTTAAAGTTTCAAGATTTTAAATACGCATCTAACAATTTTAATCACAGCTAACGTTTTTAGATCAAAGTCATGAGACTCACTAACTCGATTTATTGCATTTAGTACTATCTGAACTAATATCACTATTACTATGAATGTTTAAGAATTATAATACCACTACATAAGAAGTTGAAAGTGACTCACGTTACAGTATATAAACAAAATCATTACAAGGAATTCATGTTGCTTTACTTCAAAGTTTCACACAAAGGGGGATTACTTCGTCTTTCCTCTATTGTTGAACTCATATGAGGAAACCATGAACATTCTGCAAGCATATGCTTACCTAACGCATGTCTGTCACTGTTCATATACTCTTTTGCACGGACTATAACAACTTAATTAAGGGAATAGGTTTGTCTGTACAAAGATAATAAGTGGTAAAAACAAGCATAAAACTTGGTTAAAAAATAAACATGACAGTAAGGATTGACATATTCAAATTTATACATCTTGAATAACGTAGATGCATAGTTTTGTGGTCTTCAATGTTTCAAATCATCACTTATTCTCTATACGATGTTGATTTATTTTACATGTTCAAAAAGAGATTGATAGATACACATGGGAAAATGGTAATTAAGTGACACTCAACTTAGAAAGAACGTAACATAACTTTAATATTCTAAGTTTTGAAAATGATTAACTCTGAAACTGCCCAAAAATCTTTTAAATGGTAGTTTTTTTCAACAAACAAGTAGGACGACTAATTCACGTTATTCTGTTAAATTGTTTCATTCCATAAAGCAAACTCTAACAAACATTTATTTCCCCAGGGAAATCATAAGTTTTTTTATATCAGCAGAAAACTCCTAAATGCCACCATTTTTGCTTACACAAAGACATGTAACATTTAAGAGAAGATCCGATAATTGCGATATCATTCTAAGGGGAAATTTGCTTCGCATCTAATACAGATCAGTAAAAAGATAACAAAGATAGAGCAGCTTTAATAAAAACAACAATTATTACATACATCATATTGCAAAATGCATTTGAACAACTTTTTTTAAGATAATAAACATTATTACATCAATGTGTAACTTATTTAATCAATTTTACATTAAAACAAGGTATGCCATGGCTACAAATGATTGGCGAAACCTTATGTTCTACCAGTCGGCAGGCGCAGCTTTAATCCAGATTGTGGCGACGAATATTCAGAAAACAATATGGTAGATTGGTATTTTGGGTTTCTTTAGAGAAAGTTGTTGCTCATAATAATTGCCGATAATGTCAATTGTAAGTCGAACAATTACTAAAGCAGTGCTGACGATTTTAAAATTAATCATTATTTGAAAGACAGGTTTTAATAGCAACGCACAAGGGTAAAGGTAGTCAGACTTTGAATGAATGTTCTATAAAACAACCTCAAGATAGTCTGATTATAATTTAAATGTTCAAACGTTTCTTATAGATTTTGCAATGTTTTCATTCAAAGAAAGTTTTGAACACGGTACCAGAATAATTGTATTGTTATTCAATTTCAACATTCTCAATAGTAATATCATTTAATGTTGATTTTTCTTGAGCATTTGTCGTTCCTTCAGATTCTTTTATCAGACAAACATTGCAAATTTATCAGGGATGTTATTAAAAGACATTTTAGCATGCAATCCAGTCATTGGTATATAGAATGATCAAATTTTAAGAACTCAACATCGCTATGGAGTATTAGGTAATGGACGAACAATCGAAGTTACTTGGTTATCTCGTATAACAAGTTGAATATTTTGTTCATGGTTTCAATGAAAATTCAAATGGGCAGTCAGTCTGTTCAAATTACCGTTTAGAGTCTTCTCACCTGTTTGATGCGCACACAGTACTATCGAGACATATCTATCAGAGGTATATTTTGCAAGACTACAATATTACTTGCCAAAAAGGAAACAAATTGTTTGCAAAGTTTCACCACTAGAGATTTTTAAAATATGGCCCCCTTGTTCTTTGGGCCATCTGGGAAATATATTTAGGTATATCATTGAAAAGATCATGAAATTTGTAAATATACGTTTTTTTCACAAAAACTATAAGTGTTCTCATCGATCAATCAGGCTTAACTGTTATTTTAAAGTTCAGATAGAAATCAAACTTCTTGATGCATTCTGAAGCTTCATTTCTGACATTTGTCACATTTGTGTTGGGTTATCTCTTCTTAGTGACAATCAGGTGACATATCACACAAAACGTCACTATAACACGTACTAAACATATACTCATGCCAATAAAGTTGGTCACGCTCGCCTCAATTGTCGAACAATGCCTTAAAATTGGTACAAAGCTTTTTGTGTTCAAAGCGATTCAAACATTCACCCGAATGCAACTTGAGAACGTGATAAAATGCAAAGCACGTGCATTCAACATAACCTACGCGTGCTAAGAAACACGGATTATCGCCCTTATTGAAGCGCACGGGTGCGCCACTCGTCATTGAAATTGCGCAAGTGTTACAATAAGTAATTCTGTTAATAAATTGACACTGCCTTCTTGACTTTGTTAAGGCACAAGCTGCTGAAATCTGTTTACATTGCACCTTGGTATTTACCCAATTTTAATGTTATTGATTTGAAAGAGAATGAATTCCTAACTGAGCCACTGGATTTACTTGAATATCATGTCCATGTATTCGCACTCATACTGCAATCAAGTAGGTGCTCTGGAACACCTTTTGTGTCTATAATTACATTTCCAGTCCGCTTAGAGAATTTGAGGAAGGGGTGACAACTTTATTGGCATGAGTACATATCGGGATGAACAGTTTTTTTAACTTGATAAGTTGTGTTTCGCAAAGAGAAAAAACACTTTGAGGGATGGATAGATTTGTGAATTATGGTTTTGCGTGCATCAACGTCCACAATGCATTTTAGTTCACTCTAACCATCCCCATACACAATGAAATTACTAATAGGAACAATGCTACATTGCTACATTGTATGTAGTAATTGCTCATTTGGATGATTTTGTAGGTATCAATATGAAGGTAAAACAACATGTGAATTATGAGACGAGAAATATAACAGAAGAAACTTCCTCAATGTTGAAAGAAAAATAGTTGAATTTAAACAACAAAACAGCTGCATTAGTAATGTTTTCTAGTTGAAGCTAGCTTCTTATGGCAAACCCCTCCTAATTAGTCAAACAGTACACTTCACGCAAAACGCCAATGGATTATATAGATGCTTATATCTTTATATATATATATATATATATATATATATATATATGTATATATATATATATATATATATATATATATATATACTTCTACTATAAAAAAGAAGGTCAGTTAAAAAAAAACCAAATGTGAATTGTACAAAGCTTCAATGTCAAAGAAATGAATAGAAGAGAATTATTTCTCTTTACAATTAATTCCAATTGTTTGTTGTTTGACGTTATTACTTACAGAAGATTAGTTGTAATGGTTCTTATATGATAAAGTATTTGATATCATTGTTGGTTTAAAATTCCAGAGTCGTTACGACAAGCTAAGATAGTTGAGATCTCCTCAACGAGATAGCAATATATCTGATGTCTTTGAACATTTATTGTGATATGACAGAAGTGCAGTACGTTGGATATTACCGTCTTAATGACATTCAATATAAACATCAAATAATTCTTAAAGTGGTAGAATGGCAATTTATTCTGAATATTTAACTCTAATCGCCTGTGAAAGGAAACTCTCATAAGGGTTTATTTCCCTTAGGACTATTTGATGGAAGCAGGTAGGAAGAAAATAATTGTGTTTATTAGGCTTTTAAGATTACAGTATGAAGTGACCTAACTTGGCATCAAATTGATCCCTTTCATTGATAAATATAATTTAAACAGTCTGCATTGTTATCCAATTTGACATTTTGACTTGTTGCTGGTAAAAAGAAACATTATGTGTATGCAGTTGAGAAAATTTCAAAATTTGATTGAACGTTATCGAAGAGAAAGAAACACGAGCTCTCTTTGTTTATATTATAAGATTGTTCATATCATAAGTATTCTTTTTTTTAATTAATTAATTTTTCTTAACACTGAAAATATTGATTCAACTCTACTACACAAGGATCTGTTTCTATAGTTGGTGACGCCTTCCTCACACGGAGCTTCATGAGTCCCCTAACATGATGTGTTTTTAAATGGCATGACCATTCACAAGTTTCTGTTGATCTTCTTAATGCATTCGGAATCAAATTGTTTACAAGACAGCAGAAAACCACAAAAAAGATTGTTATCATATTCCAGTATCTTTTGTGCTAGGGTCATGAAACTGACTGCTCAACCAGGATGAAAACATTAGACTCATTCTTCCATCGTTGTCCTAATTTAAAGTACACAAAACGAGTTCACAATACTTTAATCCGAAAGTGTACGGGATTTGATCAACAGCTAGATATCCAGGTATGGATAGGCGACATCTAGTTCAAAGTAAATGATGATCTAGGTATCTAAAGATATCCCAACTACTTAATTATCTATTATCAAATGAGAGAGCGAGAGAGAGCGAGAGAGAGAGAGAGAGAGAGAGAGAGAGAGAGAGAGAGAGAGAGAGAGAGAGAGAGAGAGAGAGAGAGAGAGAGAGAGAGAGAGAGAGAGAGAGAATGAGAGGGGAAACAGAGAGAAAAGATATAGCGAGAAGCAGAGACAGAGGGGGTATTAATTAACAAATTACCTTGTGTTCGAACATTACATCTTTGTTGTCGACCTTGGTCTAAGCAACAGCATTTTCCGTAAACAAAGGACGGAACTACTTTTTATAAGTATGAGTTTTCCTTTCTGTCAGCCTTTCTACATCTGTAGTAAGTTTTGTCTTTTTGTCATAGACAGGGTTGAAGAAATGTTGCTACCCGATACCTGTAAACGGAAATAAAAACTTTGTGAAATCTGTATTATAAATCTGTTTTCTAATGAATTTTTAACAACAGCAGCCATTTTTGTAATTTACAGGGGTGCCAGAATTGCTTTCCGTTAAAAGGAATAACATAGAAATAGGAATGTCATGTTTAATATCCATGTCTTCCATCAAATGTCCTTTCATTGCCAATATAGAATGTCGTGAAATTATAGTTCAAACAAAAGGGGATATGCATATAAAAGCTTATTGAAAAATTGTAGGTTATGTATTTATTGTTCCTTAAAAGTTATACATGCACAACTCTTGCAATATCTACGTCTTATTCATTGAATTGCCCGATTAGCAGACGCAAGACAGGCGCATGTCAGAAGTATAGCATCACGTGCATTATGTGTGAAATTCGCGTGCTGTGCGTGATTTTTTTTTTATTGTAAATTTTGGACAAATAGCTCCCAATGAATTCCATAACAGTCATATCAACATGTTATTTTAAAAAAACATTTACTATTCTTTATGATTGAAGTTTTATGTTAATGACTATGGGCTAAATAATTTAGATATCTACGCGTCGTGGTTTAATCAAAACCTTCAACGACTAAATAACAAACGCTAGCGGTTCAACAATAACATAGTAAGTTGAAAAATATATTTTAGTTCCAGATTAATAAACAATTTAAAATTATTTACTTTAAATTAAGGGTCAGATTACTTTAAGTTTTATTTTGGATAAGTGAAAGATGTATTGATTTGATTTCACCGTCAGTACAAATCGTTGTAGACACATTATTAGAAAGGATTGATACAGAGGAAATAGCTGGATATGTTTTCTGTTTACTCGTTTGCGTTGTCTTTGCATTTATCAAATGCCTTTAGTGAGGGATAAATGGTGAAACCAATACCAGACAACATAATTGAATAAAACCACAGCCAGTTTTAATGCCCTGAATCAATAAAAGTCATTCCTTTTTCAAATTGTTTTCGTGTTCATGTAAGTATAAGACACTGTTTGATATCTTTCTTCAAAACTAGATCTTGACCACAGTGTATTGTGTGATATCCATGTTTATGTAGAGTAAAAATTAAACATCAACGTTGATTCACAAATTGTTTTAATTTTCATGACAGAGGGTGTTAGCTCTAATAGAAAATTTACTTCAATGAACATTTCAGTTCTTTTTTAGCTCCTAAAGGGGCAGTAGCACGATTTTTAAAAATATTTGTTTCTTTCAATTTCCTCCATAGTTTAAGCCAAAACACAAGGGAAACAATTTTCATAAATCTCATGATGAAAATTAATTTTATTTTACTTTCGAACACTTTTAATGGTAACGCATTAAAATTGTTTGTATATTCAACTTTATTCTAACATATATAATAGCTTGACAAACAGGCTATTCCGAAATAAAGACGTTCATTATTGATAAAATCGTCCACTTCATTAATTCTTCTTTCATGTGATGCTGTGTATGTCAGAAGTATCCTAGAAAATAAAAAATGATATGTAATAAGACCATTGAATAATTAATATGATTTTCATTATGAATTTGACAAATATCCGATGTGTTAAATTCTTTTTTATGTATGAATTAAAGTTTTCATTTTCAAAAATAATCTGTCTGAATAAACGCATGCAAACGATGTGCATGGCCATTATTTTTTGATTTGTTGAATTTTAAAAATAAACTCTGGTAAATTATGTAGCAGACTATATTTGTTTAACAATCATGTTGAAAATAAGTTTTCAAAACGTATGTATATTTAATGTATGTCGTACTCTGATTTCTTATGTATAAATGATTTTAAACCCCCCAAAATGCTACTGCATGTGCAAAAACTGTTATTTGAAATTATAATTGAAATCTTTGGCATTTAAGTTCTCGTATCAATGCGTTTATTTTCAGTTTTGAAATGTAATTAATGAATTATCAATAAGAGATCGCTCGAGTTAAATTAAGTGAATCAGATTATCATTGTACTGACTAAAGTTTGAATCAATTCAATCAATCATTTCAAAATCAAAATCACAAATTTTCCATTTAATTTGCTCTGCTGGGTCTTTGGTCAAGAGAAAATTCCCAACTTATTTACACCAAAAAAGAAGAATAAGTGAATCATTTTTCGTAGTATAGAAAATGCTTGAAGAGAGGTAGAAATGTTTTTTACAGTCTTCCGAAAGAAACGAGTTGCTACTTTTGAACAATCTACTTCTCTGAACGTATTCCCAATGTTAATCTATGTATGAAAAGCAACAAAAACTTTTCGTTATTTGGCGTTTTATATACTACTTAACATTTCCTCTCTCCTATTATTTTCAAAGAATTATTAATTTTTTGGTGCACTCTAACAGGATATCGGACATAAACCTACAACCCACGTGAATTGGATATATGCACAAACAAACGTATTCTCTCATAAACTACGAGGCAATACCCCGCATTGCACAGGCTGCATCGGTCTACTCTCGGTAGGCTGCATACTTTACCCGAAAACAGGGGGTCTTTTTAGAAAGTGTCTGTGGAGAGATACCAATTTACGCTTGCATGTTTGAGTCTTCATTCACAGTTTTTCAAAGCCTAATTTTCACATTTGAGACGATTTATTACCCTAGGCTGAGATATTTTTAAATCATATTTCAACTCGACTGTATAGTAATAATGCAAAAATAAAAAGCTGACTTACCTCGAGGCAAAAATGTCAATATGCAAAATAACCTTATGTTAACAAAACAAAATGTTGTCACCAACACGGACAAACATTGCTTTTCAATACCGTAGTGTAACATCATGTAGACAGAAAGACAACTATGTAAAATTCTTCGCTCAGATACATTTCTGTCATAAGGAGAAATTAATTTTTCTTTTGAGAATGATGAAGACTTTCATATAACCTTAAGCACTGTCAGTTCCAAATGATTTTGTATACGCTCTCGTCGTTTGCTCTACATAACCTATCTCTTTCAATCTGTCAACTTGCAATTAAAGAATCAATAATCAAAAATATACTGATAAAAATAAGATTATTCCTTATTGATTAATAAGATAACCTTGTATTAAAAGCAATTTCACCGGTATTAAATCTGTTTTATTTCAAAAGTGACCCAATTTCATATTTCAACTCGGCACCAATACATTTTCGTCTCAGAGATTAATATACCATTTTAAATAGATGTGCGGGGGAGCCTACTGCTCTGTCTCTCTCTCAACAAACAACAAAAATAAAACCTCAGTAATTTAAAGGTTGTTGGTAATATACATTGCAGTCAGTCCTAGAGACTATTGATATTCGGGAGAAGTTATCTTTTAGTCTCATTGTTTAAACATTTTTGCCTTTTACTATCTTGAGACTGTTCTGTTAAGCCTCAAAATGTCCTTAATGTCCTCACGAATACAAATCACTAATGAAGAATATATATATATATATATATATATATATATATATATATATATATATATATATATATATATATATATATATACAATACTTAGCGGATGCGTTTTCAGTGTGATATTGATATCCCTTGCCATTGTTAACTCTATACTATTAGCAACACAATGTATAAGTTACCCTGATGATCACTATGTTGTGAAACCGGTTGGTAATGAACTTATATGAAGACCAATCTTCAGTTTGTTATTTTTGAAGAATATATATATATATATGTATAAAGCAAGTGAAATATGTTTTGTGCCTGAGATTCGGAGTCAGAAGGGAACAGTAACACAATTTTTAAAATATTTTTTCTACAAACTTGTTCCAGTAAATATCAGTTTATGCCAAATGTATTTTCTTCGGAGGGACATCACTCAATTTTATCATCCGTAGTCTTTAAGGAAATATAAGAGTACAAGCTAAACACACCAGTGGCCATTTTAGCGTGAACAGCTTTCAAAACTGCTTCTTTTGATCGAAAAGCAACATTGTATTACAACTGGAAACATTTATCTTCATTTTCGAGAAGTAATTGTTGTTTTCCCCTTAGGTTCCTTAATGCATTCACGAAATGTCTTTAAAATGTGATGAACGATGAAATGTCAGAAATTGTTGATTCCAATACCAAACAGCAGCACGAATGAAATGAACCCACAAACAATCTTATTGCTAGCGCACGATTTATGTCTCTGGTTACTGAATCAATATAATTCCTTTCTGATTCAAATTGTTTTCGTGTTCATTGAACAGTGGAACACATTGATTGATTTTTTTCAGCAAAATCAGACTTTCAAGCAATTTAAAGAAAATGGATAAGATTGAATGTGTAAACGTGACCATAGGGACATATTTCAAGCAATTGTAATTGGTCTTTGAACTTTGATGCCAATTTCTGTTGAGAGCATTCTTCTTTGTTGGTCAAGATTAGAGAAAAAATCAATATATATTGAAATATACTTTTGAAGGAATTCTTGAACAATGGCTGCTGTTAGAACTCTGTGACATTATATAATTTATTTGTCTTGTTCTGATTGAAATCAATTTCAGGTTCAAATGTACAGAATTTATGATGTGAATATTGAATTATTTTTTAATTATTTCTATAGTGTGAAGTTATGATTGTTTGTTGGTTGTTTATAAATTCGAAGAGTAATATTTTGTTGATAGTCCCAAAAGAAATGCTTTGCTCTACATTCAATAAAAAGTAATGGACGGATATGAAGCTATTTATATAGTACGTTAAAGAAGTTACACCTAAGCGAACATAAAATACTTAGCGGAAGCAACTTTACTTTTATGTGAATACCTGTTATTTAAACCAATTAGAACTATTATGGATAAAAAAGATGTCATTTCCCAATAAGAACTATTATGAATAAAAATAATGTAATTTCCAATATCAAACAAATTAATGTATAGTTGCTAAAAGTTTAACATAATTAAATATCTTAAAATCTCATAAGTCATAGGTGTAAGGCTATTTCTTTGAACATTTATTGTA
The DNA here is from genome assembly GCA_921293015.1 of Phorcus lineatus. Taxonomy (NCBI): domain Eukaryota; kingdom Metazoa; phylum Mollusca; class Gastropoda; order Trochida; family Trochidae; genus Phorcus; species Phorcus lineatus. The sequence goes on from OV121089.1 coordinate 31,892,199, forward strand.
CATATATAACACAAATTAATTTCTCTTCAATCAAAACCTTTAGAAACGATACTGCACATGCAAAACAGATATTTGAAATCAATATTAAAATTCTTGACATCTTAGTTCTCCTATGAAGTTGAAATGTAATTAATGTCCGATCAATAACAGAGCACTTGGGTTGAATCGAGTGAAAGAGATTATCGTTGTACTGACAAAAGTTTGAATCAATTCAATCAATCATTGTTAAATCAAAATAAACAATTTTCATTTAAAGTACTCTGCTGTTTGAACAGGTAAAAATTCTTTTAAAAAGAAAGAGAGAGAGAGAGAGAGAGAGAGAGAGAGAGAGAGAGAGAGAGAGAGAGAGAGAGAGAGAGAGAGAGAGAGAGAGAGAGAGAGAGAGAGAGAGAGAGCGGAAATTTAGTAACACTTGACTGAATATGCATTAAGAGTTGATTTTTTTTTCAAAAATCCACTCCTCTGAATATATTTTCAATGACAATTCACGTATGTTACTAAACTAGAATTTAGTTTTAGATTACTCAACTTTCTCATGTTCTCTCAACGGCACGACCAAAGCTAATCTATCACGCGTTGCGGTGCAATTGGCCACCAAAAACCCTGCATTGCATGTGCTTAGATCATGCTAGCCATGGTCTCCATGTGAACTCCACACTTTACCCGTTAGGAGCACAGGGTTCAACCCACAAACTTCACATATTTCGTATACTTTGTATCTCAAACGGTTTATTACCCTAGTCTGAGGTATTTCTTAAAGCTATGCTTTAGTCGACTTGAAATATTCATGAAAACATAAAACATTGCTAGCCATATGAACTGTTGAAAATAACCCAATGTCATCATCATCGACTTAAATTGATTATCAACACTGTGTTTTAAAATCACATCGACATAAAGTATAGGTTTGTTGCATTCGTGACTCAAATGCATTTCTGTCACAGAGGAAAATACCTATTGTGACAAAATGAGAACAATATGTCTCCATCATTTTGGATATCAGTCATGTTGAGGCTTTTGTTTAAAATAAGATGCCCACGCAAGTAGTTCCAAGGAACAAGTTTTCCATTACAGATTATATTCTCCAGAGTCTGACCTCAGAGATAAAAATATTGAAACGTGTGCACATGAAATTAAGCATAAGCAAGTATTCCTCATTTCTAAATTATTGTTATCATAAATCACAATAATAACATAATAAAAATTGATCGATTTGATTAAATCTAAAAGGATAGATTGCATCTTTCAAGTTTGCAGTGTGTTATAGTCAAATTAGCTAAAACAAAAGTGACCATTAACAGAAACATAACGTATAAATCTAATAAGATATGTGATCAGGCAGATGCTTGCTGTTTCTCATATCTGCACACGTCTGCCGAATAGAAACAATTACAACAGAACACATTAAACACAACCAGATAATATAATATTGGTGAGGTAATTGGATATATCACATATGGTTTTATACTGTAACTTAATTTTTCCAAACTCGATTATGATTTTTTCATTAAAATTCATTAAATACAATATTTTTTATTGAGATCAAAGAGACAACCCATAATCGTTGCAATGGCAAATATTGATAACTACATGATTACTGTTTGATTTACTGCTTATATTTTTTAAAGCGTCCTCACTGATATTAAAACTTTTTTTTGGGTACCCGAGCAACGATATGCTTTGTAGTTTTATCAGTTATACATGTTCCTAGACGTACAGTGTGAGTTCAAGCAAAAACCAAACACTTGCATGGTTTGAATCAGGTTAGGATTCGATTTCTCATGATTGACACATCCATTTTAGTCTTACAAAGTCGATGTGTCCAGACTTCCATGTTGATGTTGAGAGATGACACCTGTGAGATATTCATTATTTAGGATGGGTCGAAATGGCGGCTGATCTTGTCAATGTAATTATTTTATTTATGAATTTACAAATATGATTTATATATGATTGTTTAAAGCACAAACAGTATAATCTAGACTACGTGGTACTGGACATAAATTATGGATTATCACAAGATAATGCTAAGGTTGGTTTGAAAGTTTGAATGAATGAAGAGTCGGCGATGATCTCGACTATTACGTGTAAAGGTTGGTTTTCATGTTCACCATTCCAATGTCAAGCTCGCGGGCGCATGAATCGGTGCACCAATTAGCAAGTCTTGTCAGGGTTTTTCACATGATCATTTCATTTTTACAAGAAGGTACTTGTTAATTGACTTTAATTAGTGGGGAAATACACTGAGCGCGTAACAGTAGGGTAACTTTTGTTTTCCTAACAGTTGGACAAGGGAGCTACTTTTTGGCAGTACGTCATCTCTTGTTTTTAGAGTTGCGCCTAACCCAGTCTAACAATGAGTAGCCGATATTGCTGTGCAGTTCGAGATAAGTAAAGTTAAGGATAAGTTAGAACTGGGCCAAGAACAATAACCATGCAAAGAAAAATTATCTTAATTAATCTCTATGAACAAAATTAAAACGACATGGATGACTCTACAATTATTTCAAAAAGAGATAGAAACGCAGAGATATACATTGCAATCAATGTTCATTTGATTCCATAATCCATTAAATCTTTTTTAGCTCTAAATGCATATCAAGTAAACCACATACAATCCTTTTCGTTTTTAATAGTTACCCAGTGAGGATAGGTGGATATTAAATTAAAATATTAAATATCTATCAACAACTGATATATGATATTGATTATTGTGTAGACTTAAGCAATAAAACAAGTAAGGACAATATTTTCGGTCGTGCTGAACACCCAATAAAGAAATCGATAAAATTAAAATGTGATAAGTTCATATGATATGAGTTTATAACGGCAACAGGGAAGTTTAGGCTTAAGGCTTATTTTATTCGCAATAAGAGAGATATGGAAACTTTTTTTGTTGTTTTATTTCTACATGCATTTGATAAATGTCTCTAGAAATTGATGAATGATAAATGTCACAAAATGTTGAAACCAACATCAAGCAATATCTTTTAGATGAGCGAAAAACCAATGTTATCATCTTCACAAGACTTATTGTCCAGCTTGGCTAATCAATATCATTTTTTTAGTTCTCAAATTGATTTCTTGTTCATTCATGTAGACTCACGGTTTGATTGTTTTCTTCAAAATTGGATTCGCAACAAGAATTTTTTAAATAATAAGATTGAATGTGAGGCATTTCCGTGCGGAAATAGTTCAAACTATTGAATTCATATGTGAAATTGTTTTTAATGGATACTTATGTTTGTTTAGAGTGTATATGTAACTGTTGTGATATCTAAACGAATTTGAGCTGAACTTTTGCATTACTTTTCTTTAAACAGGAAGTAGGGTAAACGCTGATATAGATGTGATTGACAAAGAATGAAAAGTTATGTTTGTCAAATGTAAAATTATTATTTCACACTCGAGGTTAAAAACTTTCTGTTTGTAAACTTTCAAAAATATTTTCAATCTATCAAACCATTCTTATTTCCATGGTCACATGAGTTGGTCATTTGAGCAATCAAACGCATTTGAAAATAATCTATTGTACAATTAGCAGTATGTTGCTTGAATGAAGTCTTTCGCAAAATTAATGATGATTATAACCAGTTTATGAATCACGCGTAAAGTACATTAGATTAAATCAACTGAAAATCTATGAACACTATAATTTGCTTCAAACGTGATTTTACATCGTAGCTTATAAGTCATTGATGTGTTGTCAGTTCGAAAACAATGGTCCCTTTAAGCTATTTCTTCATTGATCCCTCTTTTTATTCACTTAAATTAAATCAACTTAGATATTGTATTTCAGTAATAATCACCTATAGATTCAAAGCTTATATTTTGACTCAAGCCAAAACCCATTTATAGTTAATAGAAATGAGAAAAAGAACATATTTTAAAACTAAACTGTTAAAGAAAATTCAAGTACAGAAACCTTGAATAAAAATAAATCATTTAAAGATAATGTGCTGCTCTAATCTCTAAATAATGGAATTATTGAAGCATTATTGAAACATCCCTGGAACTATTTTGCATATTGTGATTGCAATGTAAAATTAGATAGTTAAAATGCTTGCCAAGATATTTTTCGTAACTTGTGTTTTAAAAGAATGTAATTGATGTTATGCAAGATTACCATGACATTTAGCAGATTACTCTTGCACAATACAATTTTTGATTTCAATCAATCATTTTTAAATTAATATTCTAATTTCTGATAGAAAGCTTTGTTGTTCCATCAGATTAAAAAAACACAGATAATGTTTACATCTAGGACTGGATTTCAAAACCTGTTAGAGACTATGGAGAAGGATGGACTTAATAATAGTAATGATAGAATAACTGTAAATTCAAATTATGCCAATTTCAAAATGTAGCTAATGACTTCGTGTTATTCATAATAAGGCTTTTGTTAGAAAATAGATTAAGTTTGCCCACGCATTTAGATTTAATTCATTATGAAAAACTTACAAACCTTCATATACACGCAATAGTAAAGAATAAATGAATTTGTCTTTAAACATATTACACTGTCAATACTGCGTGGCTTGAGATTTGAAAATGATCACTTCAGGAATGCTGTACCTAAAATAAGAACCTTAATTTTACAACAATCATCTGCAATCTCTTTCTTTTGTAAATGATGAACGTATAACAGATCTGTCATAATTGACGGATTTCGTTATTTTTTATCGTCTTTTGCTATTCATCATTTACTTCTTTACATATATCAATTTTGATTTATTGTGTTGTAGAGTAATGTCTTACGATCCTGTTCTTTACACAATATAAAACCAAAAAATCGTGCATATTGCATGTCTATATGTTGTTCAAATACTAATTGCCGAAAAAGTGGTTCTCCAATCATTTGTTACCACCATCAAATTAAAAAATCTACATCGTTTAATTACTGACGAATGCAAACAAAAATGAAAAATATGAGAATATGAAATGTTCGCAACCATTTTGTAAATACTACCAGTTTGATAGATACGAAAATCAAAACATTGAGATATCAGGGATGGACACTGTACAACTCTAATGTCAAAACTGAACCTGGCAGCTGCACATTGTCCTAAAGTTGTTTCCTTTCGTTTGCTTACACAAATAGAGATGTTAGCCGGTTAAAAGTATGTTGTAATGAGAACCAACTTGACATGCTGTTTTTATGTTGAAATGGTATAAAATTTTCTATTCATTGTGTTTTCTATAGTAGATTATACTTTTCTTTAAGACAAATGTTAGCACAATTAAAAATACATATCTTGTTATGGATTGAAAATTGAGAATCAGTCAATTATTAATGCTTTTTATCTTGATCATAAGTATTTTGTGAAGAATGCAAAATGCATGGAATCTCAACATGTGTTACCTTTTCACGTGATTGAAGGTATATTTTTCTCATTATTCCAACAAGCATGCGGGAATAATTAATAATAAATAATTAGGGTGATTTTGTCACCTTAAAAATAAGTAATGGTACATTTTAATGCTTGAAGAATTGTATAACAAAAGTTTCTTTAATTCAATGTTCCTAAGATTGTAAATCACAATACCAACAATCCCCAGTAAGTGAAACACATTGAAATACATGTAAGTGTTTACATGACATTTAAATTATGATTTTCTTCTCCTTATTTTCATTATCGTTTTTTCAATCACCTTCTAATTACCTCTAAACACTGGTTAGTTGACGTAGTTTAAATACAACCCATGTGTCTATTTAAACAATGTTGAATTATCCTTAAAATTCATATATGCCATTTATGAAAGTGACATTAAAGGCAATAGTGCAGAAAGTTATTTTGTATATACAAAGGATTCTAACATGATGCATATCAACCGATATCAAAGACGACTCGCACCCAACTCAAGTATCATGAGCTGTCTGCTTTAGATGAAATTCCTAAATGATGTCTAATTTGTTGCATCACATGTTGAACTGTTAAGACCTTTTTAATGTTTATGTAAATGAATCCATTCTCCCAACTTCATCATTATTCAATTTGGTACATACATGTTAATAGAGATAAATATTTTTGCAGAGTAAGTGGCAGTTTTTCTTGGACATCTCAGAAAAGTTCTGAACAAGTTATCTCTCACTGATTTTGTCAGTACTAAACGATATCTTGCAAAATGGCTTCAAAAACGTTTGTAACAACTTGCACTTTATGGTTCATCAAACCAAATGTATGTATACGATTCTCTTCTTAGTATCATTTTATGAAAATGGACATTTTAAAGAGGAATATGAGGATGTGGAAATGATATGATTCAGTATCAGTATCATATCCGTTTTAAAGCTGCTGATATATTTTCTGTCATCTAGCCTAAAGTTACACATTTGGATAATATAATCTTGGATAGAAAAGTAATACTGACACGTGTTTGTGCCTATGCATCCAAAGGCATGAAGTAGGAAAGCAATCGCACGTTCGAGTCAAGGTTGCAACAGTTCATGCTAAATAATTAGAGTAAAATCTAATTTTCCAAATGTCAGTTGCAAAATAAGATGTGCAAATACGAGTTTATAAGGTTTCTTGAATTAAAGATGAGTGATGAGATTATATTGATTTCGCTTTACATTCCAAGCTGGAGCCGTTTGAAGTTATAAATTGCAGACATTAATTGCAATGGTCCTTATCGAATTAAGTCTTTACTATCATAGTTGATTCAAAGTTTGTGTGAGCTTCTAAACGATAGATATACAATCAATGATCATTCCTTCTGACATGACAGAATAGAAGTAAGTTGAAACAACTGCTTGAAATTTGTTGGTATTATTTTAAATGACATTTACATAAATATATAGAAAATAATATCTAAAGTTTTAAATTGCCGTACTTGTAAATCTAATTGCATGAAAATCTAAAATCAAAGAATCATTCATTTCTCATGCGAAATTTTTATTGACAATATTTAGGAAAAGATAATAATTTTTCTTGGGCTTAAGGCGTTCTAACATAAAGAGTGCTGAGCGTTTTTTCACTTAATTTCAATTCAAAATTAATATGACATTGTGAAATTTGAATTGGTCCGCATTGTTATCTCTTAAATGTCTCTTTTACTAAGAAAGGACGTTTCAGCAGTTTCAGAGAGAGAGAGAGAGAGAGACAGAGACAGAGACAGAGATAGACAGACAGACAGACAGACAGAGACAGAATCAGAGACAGAGACAGACATAGAGAAAGACAGACAGAAACAGACGGTGACAGAGACATAGGCAAGCAAGCAGAGAGACAGAGAGGCAAAGGGAGAGAAAAAGGGCTTGACAATCTTACCGACTGTGCAGATATACTGATTTGAAAAAGTAAATCATAATTAGGGAAACATATCAAGTCACGGTAAACTGCCAATAATAAAATATATCATGTGATATCGACATGTTAAATGTATTATGTTCATATTATAAAAATATAAGTGAGAAAAGAAATGTTTTTAAATGAAATCCAATATTTGCACAGTACAGAAGTCGCCATAAAAAATATTATTACCTGCTGTAAACACAAATAATAAAAAATAATCCCCGAGGTTAACATTTCAGAGTTGTTTTGCAGATTTAAATGTGAAATTATATAATTGAAATACTTGGTTATTTTGGCCGTAGGCTTATTTTATAAGATGAAATAAACTTGATGTGTAATCGATAGAAGATTTGAATGACATCTAACAAAACTTAATTGTATAATCAAAAGTTGGAAGTAATTCAATCAAACTTTCATTAATCAGTATCTTAACTTCTGAGTTAATAGCTTTTCTGATCCATCGATTGAAAAACTGTCCTACAAATTGGATTGGATTACAAGAATGAAAAGCAAATATAGACGAAGGAGTGTGTTTGTATTAATGATATTATTGATTTACTGCACGGTATATCTTTCACAAATCCGCATTAAGATGGACATAAAACTGATTGAAATTATGTGATTGATAATGAGGGTATTTTTCAAATATAAATATGTTTTGCCCACACATCTAGTTCACTGTTAAACCATTACAAGCAAATTAATTAAACAAAATACTGTACTAAACGGTTATTGGATTATTTTCCAAATATATTACGCCCTCGAGAATCCGTGACCTGAGATAAAGATAATGAAACATTTGCAAACAGTTATATTGAAAAGTCCCTTATCATCACATCAGGAAACTGGAAAATAAGTCAGAATAAATATGAATCTACAAGATTATCTTCAAACTCTCATCATACGATCCCGTATACACATAAAAATTTAAAATGGAAAATGAAATATTTTAAGTCTGCATGGTGTACTAATCCAGTCGGCTTAAATGAAAGTTTTTCCTCAAGTACCTATTTTCGTCTACATTACAAACACTTTGAACGACAGTATTCGCCAGATATTCACACTCTTTATCGGCACATCTGAACAATAAAAAGAAAGTGGAAAATAACACCAGAACACAACGAAAACCTAATACACATGTTTATATAAGATATATTATCCAAAAGCGTAGAGATGATAAACTGCTCACTGATGTTTTTGCTGTTATCCATACAGGAAAATAAACTGTTCTATAAATATTACAGCTTTGACAAATAACTAAGAAAAGTCATTAAGAATTAATGTACTGACACGTTAGTGTGTCACGCTAATGACCACAAATGTTGGTCAAAACCTATACGGTTTTCTTTTTTTTCCCATTAAGAGCATGTTCTGTCAATCTACATGAATTAAACATGGTCGACAGTAGATATTATCATATTATAAGACTTAGTAGTGCTTTCTTGACACTTTGTTTTCATGTTGCCATGGCATTTTCTAATCATTGTAGATTCTACAGTAGATTATATTTTTCATTAAGACAGAAATTATCACAATTAAAAATAATTCTGTCATGTTTTTATCTGGATCATTAAAGAATAATTAAGATATATCTGATCATCAAAATATGTTTGCACTCTTCACGTGATTGAAGGTTTGTTTTCTTTCATTATCTATACAAGGTCATAGAAGTTTACTTATGACGATTAAATGTGGCATCCTGAAAGATAGACTGAAATGTCCCATGGCTACTTTCGGGATGCATTAAAATGTGTTCCATTTTGACATAAACTTAACTTCTTAAACATCTTAAATGTGCCTTTTTAAACACCAGGTAATTAGCACCAGTGAACAGAACTAAAGAGGTCCGATGTCACTGAAGCGTGAGTCTTGACGCGTGACGTAAGAGGCGGCGCCATTTTTCAAACTTATAAAAAGAAAGCAAATCTCGCAGTTTAATCCAACGTATAACATATTGTAGTCCTTCAAGCAACTCAAACCTTCCATTAATCCATATCTTAATTCATTCTTAGAAGTGATATTTTTCAATGTCAAAGACAATGCTTAGATACGATGCCTTGCGAACTATCCAACAGTATGTGTACATCAATTATGACCTCTGCCAAGCGTTATCATAAACACCAGACTGCTTTGGTTTATCCTCTCTGGAGGTGTTCATTATATAATCCAAGCCATTCAAATTCAATTCTTAAAGCAATGGTCTCTAATTAAACTTATTGGATGTTCACGCCTTGCCTTGGACCTGTTGGTGACTAGCGAGTATATATCAAACGTTCTGTCATAATGGCGTAACTCTTGGCACTTGGAATATTGTTACTACGTCCAATCATTATGAACTAATGAAAGTGTAGAATATATTCAGCCAATAATTCAAGAGAAGGAGAGGGAATCAGGTTTTTTTTTATCGATGATGACCTTCATTTTAAAAAGTTGATAGTTTTGAACAGTTCGCAAAACCCTTTAGGATTAAGTACGGTGCTTGTGCAAGGTATGTTATTTTATCATTGATTGTTACATTCAACGACAGAGAAATGGTCACACGGTGTGACCTCACAACATAAGATATCCTCAAATAATACTAAATCTATGATGCTTAAAGTATTGAATAAGAAATGTCTTTTAGTTAAGGTTTGTATGACGCATGTAAATCCATATACCAATAATTCAAAGTAAGTGTCAAACATTGAAAATACATGACATTTCAATTCTGATTTACTTATTTCAAATCACCTTCAAAATAACTATTATCAGTGATAATCGATGATCAAATTTCAAGTGTGCAAAGATTATTTTGAATACAATTCTTGTCTCTTTGTGAAACAGAAGTTACGTTATCCTTGAATTTTAAATATGCCATTTAGAAATAAAAGGAAATGAGGTGTGTTTCATGAGATTCTAATATGAAATGATGTGCTCAATAATAATATTGATAATAATGATTATGATAACCAAAATGATAATGATTATTATAATGATGATAATGATGATCCACACTTTTTAGAATGTTTTTGATTGAAACCATTGAGATATGTGTCTATTTGATACTGTCCCAGATAGGATATTCTAATGTTTGATTAGATTGGTTTCCAGGGGGTCGTGAAGTAGTTCAGTTTTTTCAGTGAAGTCAGGTCAGTTTAGATCGGAAGGCTGCTCAAGCAGGAGGCAGTAGAGCTGGCACACGTGCCGATTAAGGTTCACATCATCGCATTAGATTTATGCATTCGTCTCCGATGCCAACTATATGACACAACCGCCTGATATTTGTCCCCAGACCGAATTTACACATGTCATTTACAATTATCCTAGTACCAAAAACCTCAGTTTTCAACGCAAGCATGATAATCTTTCTGCTTAGATAAGGTTCCAAAATTACGTTTGACGAAGTTTCAGATATCACCCCGACCCGATTTTCAATAATAAATTACGACTTTAATATTGATATTGTCCCTATACTAACCCAATTTAAATTTTAGATTAAAGTTGGTAGATTTCAGCAACAGATAAATTTTAAACTTTCAACAGATTTTTATATCAGATTCCAATAACGTACTGTACGTAACTTTAAGATAATCTTAGGATCAGGCAGCTTTCAGGATAGCTTTGCTGTTAACTTTTGATAAGTTAATCACCAAATGTAGAAATAATTCTTAGCAGTTTATACCACGAATAAATGGTCTTCATGTAAGTTTCACCGACAAGTCTTAGGCTAATGAGAATACATGACAGGCCTCCGGTTTCTATGTTAAGATATACATTACATCTATATTCTGTGGTATTGAGTCACTGTCTGGTGAGTCTCGTGAGGGAATCAATGATACCTAAATCGATATGCAGACAGCATGATGCTGATTAAGCTCGTGTTTACAAATATCGCTCCGTTGCACTAAAAGGCATGATATATCAATGCCATACAGTCCATATATTTTGCAGCTATATATCAAATGTGCTGCTGTTTCAGCTCAATTGTAGCTGATTGTCTGATTTGGACACACAGATTGACAAAGATATTTTATGCTAAGAAAGGGCGGTTAATTTTCTAAAAACAATCAAAATCATTTGAATGGCGGCAGGTTTCGAGAAGAATTAAAGGCCCGTGACAGACATCACTGACAAAATATCAGAAGGAAGAACAAGATTACCCCTAAGTTTAAACCTTCCAGTTCCGGTTTTCATACAAGTTTTCCTCTATCAAGGATTTGTAAATTTCATAGAACATGTTTTATAAAATTTAAAAATAATTAACATCATGTGATGAATGTTGTTATTTTCACATTTATGACATTTGTATCAGTCAGTAAATGTGTTATTTCACCTTTATTTTTACCTTTGCTGTTTTCTAAATAATGATTAGGTTTTGATTAATACTAATTCAATTAAAACAATTCTTCAATATTGTCATTCAAGTTGGTAAATTAATGTAAATGAAGATGAATGATTTTGTAGTTGAAATTCTAACATATTGACAAGAGAACCGATGGCAGTTTTTATTTGTCAATACATTTCAAGTTCATTCTGAATTATTCATCATCCAGTGATTTTGTTAATACAAAACGTAATCTCATTGGAAAATGGCTTCAACAATACAATTAATCATTTGCTGTTTATGTTTCATTGCAAAATGTACGTACACATCAAGTTTCAGGGTTTTTTAGTAGCATATGTTAAAGACAAAGGACAGGTAAAATAGAAATACAAAGAATGCAGAAATGATATGTTTGAGTAAGTGTGCTAGACTTTCACAACGACCAAATCTGGTTTTAAACTGTTGTTAATTTTTTGTCATGTGACCGTCAATAAAGGTATCTCAAATGTAAATCAAAGATGAATAAACAGTAACTGAATTTTTTTTTACATTTGGCTTTTAAATTTTGTTTTGCAATGTTTTAGACATACAAAATTAGCTCCTTCTTTACTTAACTTAACATAAATTTGTGTATAAACTAAACTTAGTGTTTGAACTGCGTGGTCATATAATATCATGCGGGAAGGGCATGAACTTTATGAAATAATAATTCCCTGTGACCGGTTTATTTCTCTTCCATGCAATGATATAACCCATTGTACAAATAAATGTTCCTTTTTGTGTCATAATAAGACTATCATACCATTAGTTCTATTTACGTGATTATTATTCTCCTTCTTATGATAAAGGCTCACCATCAAAAGTTTTTTTACTTTTTTACTTCATTTTGTGTCGTTATTTTGACGATGATCTTTTATGTGCAGTATTTTCCCCAACAAATGATGATATACGAGACATGTTTGACAAAAGGTGTTAACTCTTAGTTATCACATGTCATCTTAAGAAATAAATAATAATGTATTTAAATGTCAGAAGTATTCTCAGAGAGTAACGTGATTGTTGACGGCATGTACATCACGATACTGACATTTTAATGTGCGACAAAACCCATTCATTTGAAAGTTATAGGCTGATAAGAAATCCCATTTCGTTACTGAATTTGGAAAACTTTTGTTCTGAACAACTTTAATCAGTACCAATTTCCTCTGTTAAGTGTTACTTATTCGAAAGTTTTCTTAAAATCTTGTCTTCGTATTTTGAGAAACAATGGTTCTTAAATACAAATATGACATTACGTTTTAAGTATGTCATCGATTGCAAAGACAAATTACTGTGTGATTCAAGCTTCACACCTTTTTACTTTTGGAGCACGTTTGTTATGTTTCAAAGTTTCGTATAATAGATGAGGAAATGTATACAAGTTATTCATAATCACCGTAAAAGATATACAGCTTGAAACACTCAATAGTATATTATTAAGTTATTGTAATTTTACCATATGGTCACTCTGGCAATGAATTGCCGCCATCTTTATTTTTGAGTATGGTCTGTGGCTATTTTGTCCCGAGGGCCGAACTTTAAATAAATATCTCTCTTTCTTGACATTTTCTTCTAAAATCATAGATTTATCTTAAATATATCAACGTCAGCGGGTCTAAAAATATCATTTCTTAACCGATCATCCGTAGGCATAGAGCTATCCGCTATCCAGCAAAACCCGTTAGCGGTTTTTTGTTGTTTGAACACTTTTCAATAATTTGAGGAAGGAAAACGAATTGGCATTGCTCAATCTATCATGGTACATTCGTTTTAAAACTTCTTCGTTTGATTAAAATACATTGTCTTGCAATTGGAAACATTTATCCGTGAGATACCTTAGTTTTCCAAACGTGCATAATGTTCTTTTACAAAAGTATGTCTTCCCCCCAAAAATAGAGCTTTTACTTACAGCTATAATGTGTTCCGTATCTTTCAGGTCATTTAAATTTAAAAAGAATTGATATGCGGACAGCATTATGTTGATATTTTGTACACTATAGTTACTATACTTATTTCTTATCTTAGGCATAAATGTTCATGTGGTTATCATAAATATGATACAATAGTTCCGATATGGTCGTGTTAAGATTCACAATTTGCAGTGCTGTTCGATGACATTGGACATTTGAAATGTAATATTGCAAGAAATAAAGGTGCCGAACTGTCATTTCAATTGCTAAATTTCACGTTAAAAGGAAACATCTTAAATACAAATTTTGGCAATGTGGAATTGGTATATGTTTTCTTTATCATTCAAGATGCAGTCTTTATACTATACTTACTATGCGAACATGAATGAGTAGACAAGATCTTGTACCTCTCTTGATTTTATTTATATTGGTAAAATTGCGTTTTCCAGGATTTTCAAAGTATGGCGAACTTCCTAAAGAAAGATAGCGCTTGACGAGAAAATAAATGAATGCATTCATTTAAAAGAATGTTTATGTCTCATATCTATATTCTTTAGTTTTAAAAACTAAATGTTTTGCAATTATAAGTAAAGCAAATATCTGTGATTTTGATTTAATGTATCTGTGAAGTTCAATCATTAATCTCTGTTACATACAGAATCAACAGTCTAGACATAGTCAAAGCTCGTATAAAGATACTGAAGATTGATATAATTAGAAGCAAACACTTCCCTTGAAAGGGTACTCGATAGTGAAGACTTGTGTATTTTGTAAGTACAATTGTTTGCTGATGGTTACTTTATTCGATTGTACCACTTATGTATTATCAAAGAGTTTGATTTTAGTTCCTGAAATTAACTAAAATCGAAAAAATTCACTGAGATAAAAAAAATGACCAAAACTTGTACGCAAATTGTTTTTACTAAAACTAGTTGCTGAAATTCTGCATGTTGACCTCTGTCATATATGTGACCCTCTGCCCTTTCTTAATTGAATCTTAACACACATTCTGTAAAATTCGTTGAAATCTCATCAACTTAAAAATTAAGAAATTTTGACACATATAGTATAGGAATTGCGGATTTAATACAAACATTACCTTAACTCATTTAAATTTGAGTTAAACCTTAATCAAATGAATGATATAACTATCGATAACAACAGTTTTAAGAAATTCAAAGGGGGGTTTACATGAATTATATATATGTCACATAAATAAGCAATGGTTGATTTTCTTTATATGTTTCAGTTTATGAATATGCAAATCGGGGAAGTCGATAGGATTCTTTTGTTAGAATTATAACTTATTCTGAGAGATTACAAATGTTATAATGCATGAACAGAACAAATCAATACTTGTGTAGCTTAAAGAAGAAATTTGGAGCCATTTGTGAAATCAGCTGGATTCAGTTTCAAATTTAACGATTTACTGGCATTTCATGAAGAATACTTTCTTTGAGGTTTAGTTTTGTCTTACAAAACGCATTTTAAGATTCGGCGAAATGGTCACCTCGCGAAAATTTGCATAACTGTAGTAAATTATTTCTTTTAATGTTGAATATGTTTGTTTATTATAATCAATGTTAAATTAAGGAATTTCTGAAGGGCAGTTCGATGACCTTTTTGAAACTGATAAGTTTCCGTCGCACGTGTCGTTTGTTGCGGAATAAATTGCAAACATGTAACTTGAATTTACAATTCCAAACACATAACAATCAATAGTTTTCATGAAAAGCGAAAAAGGGTCCGTTAAATGTACAGAGGAAAAATCGCACTTTATCTACACGCATATAGTATACGTATAACCTTTTCATCTTTATAACCCTAGTAGGTCTTTCTGATAGGTTTAAAAAAGATACATCTAAAAGCCATGAATCGATTTGTAGCTCGAAAAGTGAACAAAAATTAATATTTGATGAATACAGCTCCGTCGTTTTGTACAATGCGGGGTAATTATAATCTAAACTACTAAGCTAGAACTGGGTTCTGAAA
This sequence comes from Phorcus lineatus, assembly GCA_921293015.1. Taxonomy (NCBI): domain Eukaryota; kingdom Metazoa; phylum Mollusca; class Gastropoda; order Trochida; family Trochidae; genus Phorcus; species Phorcus lineatus. The sequence goes on from OV121089.1 coordinate 31,907,738, forward strand.
GGTATATTTTATATTAATCTTACTGGGCTGGAACTGGGTTTTGACAGGTGTATTTTAGATCAAAACCAAAACCTTTGATGACGTTCCAGTAGTAAAAAATACTTGAATGGAAATCCAGTTTATCATAACTCTAGTTACGAAAACTTACTCTGCTGTATATTTGATATTTATTATTAACCATTTATCTATTATTTGCCCTATCATGGAAATAAATAATCATAAAATAAATTATAATGTGATGTCACGGCAAAGTGTTACAGAGTGTTTTACAACAGTTTTAAAATTATCATTGACGATAGTTATTTTTTTTCCAGTATTCATGCGAAGATGGAAATATCCGAATGTAACTTTGCTTTGTTTTGTCAGATGATGAATCGCATTAATGACGTGATATTATTGTTGCGAGATTCGACAGTAGTCTGATGCACGCCCTATTGCTTGCAGCTGCCATTCTCCTGAGAACTGCTTCTGTGACTTATTTTGTAAATGACTTATTATCTTATTTTTCTCTTCCTACTTTAAATGTTTGGGAAGACGTGCTTGATAACAGAAAAACACAAATCAATCACACGTTCCATATGAAAACAATGTGTAGAGTTACTAGTCGGATTCTTAAAGGGGCAGTTGCACGTTTTTAAACAAATGTATTTCTTTGAATTTATTTCATTTGACATAAACATATGTCTATTGGGGTAAATTGAAGTAAAATATCTTTCCAAAAACGTGCCACTTCCCCTTTAAAATGTCCGGAAATGTATTTATAAATGGTGAAACCTAGTCAATAATAAGTACAATCGAGAATTGATCTCTTGATAATTCGGCGTATCGACCAATCAGAAGTCAATTGAAATTTCGAAAATATGAAATTGTTAGATCTCGCTGCAATCGCTGGAAAGTTAAATATACACCATAAGAATAACTCAAAAGGCGAGGATTTGAAAAGGATTATTCACGCCATCACGCAGAGGTTTTGTAATAAATACACTTGCAGACAGCAAGTCGCCATGAAGTTCTAAGGTAATTTCCACGGAATTGAATACAAGATATCGAACTGTTATAGACAACCATTTCCTTTTGAGATATCTCACTAAAGCCTTCTGTAAATACATCAAATTGTGATTACACTGTTTTGCAAAGGCCAACAAAGGATTTGTAATAGCTTTTGATTATCCCTAATTCTAAGGCATATGCCATATACAGAAACAGTATTAGCTTTAATTAGAGTTTGGATAATGATGTCGTATCCATACAGCTGCTTTAGAAAAAGTTTATTTCAATATTTTCGAATTAAGTGCAAATATCATGATGTTCACTTAAGATCGACTATTTCAAGCATCATTCATCGAAAAGTTACCATATTTACAGCAGATGAAAAAAAAACATATTCCTTGTACATACTTAGATATTATACTCATGGCACTACAGGGACACATTTGGCAAGCAATGCTAGCGCCAAATATGCAAAAGCTCAACATTCTTGATAATCCTGTCCATTTTGACCAGAAATCTGCAGAAAAATGTATTCAATGATATTTCATTATAGAAATACAAATTTTTGACCCCATGACCTTTTGGGAAATGCCAAAATGTCCTTCACAAATGTTTGGGTTTCAATTGAAAACTATTTTGCTTCGATATTTTGACTAATTTGAAGTTTCGAATTTGAAATGACGATGACTTATAAAGGAATTATTACGCAGGTAAAGCAACTTTTGTTCAGCAGCTGAATGTATATTTCGTGTTTATGTTGTTTATCAAAGAACCTTTCTCATAATTATTACAGGAAGTGAACAACGTGGAATAGATATTATCCCATATGGACAGAAACAGTGACATTTTCTTACCATATACTTGGAAGAAAGGACTGTATCTTACACCATTATAAGATCATCTCCTGCACGAAGAATTAACACCATGAAAGATATAGCATATTCTAGGGAGCTCTACAAACCTTTGTTCTATAGCAGTTTTTGTGTTCTCGTCGATGATTCTGGACTGTGCTTGAATATGCAAATGGCATGCGATGCATCAGGTTGACAACTGTGACTTCACAAGAGGACCTTTTAAAATGGTCAGTCCTTCTCGTCATGATCCTGAGAAAGTCTTCTGGTTTGACTGTGAATCTCTATCCATTGGTAGCGTACTTGCTTTTCTAAGTGCCTCTCACGAAAGGTGTGATGCATCTTAATGCTTCTAAAGAGGCCAAGCTCAATTAAATGATAAAACCGCCCAATTAATAGTGAAAATTGTTTTCAGAGGCGTGTGCATACCTTGTTGTGTTACGAAGCTTGGTTATTTTCTCAACCAAATATGCTATCACTGATCATGACAGAGTCAGTTCATTGAAGAATTCAAGAACAAGTATTCATCGAACGTTCTTTACAAGGGTCTTCTATCGGAATGTAATCTTTGTTTTCGACTTAAAAACAGCAGAATTCGTAAATACTTTTCATTTGAAGTATTTAAAAAAAAGAGTAACTTTACGAAACTTGCTTCTGCATGTAGGCAACCCCATGAACAAACAGAACCATATGAAAACGATCGCTATGACGTAATTTCTAAAATTCAAAATGAATGCTTAATTTCATTGAAATATTTAGTTTCCGACACTACGATATTGAAATAATTTTATTCTTATCAATATCAATACATACGGCATAACTTGAAAACAATTTATCAATAAATATCACATTGTATATCTTAGAAACCGTCGTATCGACTGTTCATTTTCTTTATTTGTTTCTGGTAAGATAATTGAATTTGTTCTTTATAAACTGGATACATTCCGGTAACATATTGAATGTGACATAACTCGTGAACAGAACAACCGACTTGCACGAACTCGAATATCTAAATATTAAAAAATACTTTCTGCCTCTTTTGTTGTTAAAACAATAACCAATCAGATATCACGTCAGTTCACTGACCTAATTGATCGACTAAGAAAAATGTCACTTGTGAATAATCAAGAATTTGTTTTTGCTAACTTATTTGCTGTTTGATTAGGACGTTTTCATAGTTTAAACAACTGTTTATCAGCAGGTGTTTTAAGATCAAAATATTTATCTAGTAACTTTTTATCTAGTAACTAGTAACTAATTTGCAAAACACCGTCATAAGTTTCTTTTTCAAGGAACAACCGTTTTTCCAAAATTGTTAACACTGCAACAAACGTTTACAATGCAGCTGTATAAGGGTTTCGTTACATTTTGAGAACAAACCTTTGACGTGCAACTCATTCTAGTTGAAACTGACATAGCTGTTATTAGTTCACGTCTTGGATCAAATCTTTGTCTTTGTCACAGTCTTATGTTCAGTGATTGTAGATTGTACATTATATGATATCTTTGGGATTTTTTTTGGAAGTTTTTTTTTTCTCTTAGCATCATCCTACATGTATATATTTTAGTTTCATACTATTGGACAACATTCCGCAAATGAAATCTGTTTTTTGTAGATACGGTGTATTACCACTAATTCTCTTTTCTGATGTTGAAATAATATTTGTTTCTTTGCATTAACTAGGTCTCACTTTATTTATCAATCACGTACCCAGTTGTCTAGTTTCAAAATTACAGATGGTATTTGACGGAAAGAAATTAATAACTGGTACCTCAGTGATTCAGATGAAGTACCATTCAATTACGTCCACATCACGTTCCGTAAGTGAACGGTTTAATGTGACTGTAAGGATTTATTCGAGACTTGTTCGGTAAATGCAGAGAATAAGATAGAATAGGGGAGCGATGTAGTGATATTGATTGCAAACACGCTGGTGACACTCAAAAACATGTCTCTGGTAGTGAAACAATGATTCAGATATGTGTGGCTGTTTCTCTAGCCTTTGCTCATTTCCCTCATCGGAAATTGGATTCTTGAATGTAACTTTTCCGTAAAAGTAAACTTTTATATGATTGTCCATTATTAGAAAATTATATTTCAATTGCAAATTATGTCTTTTTAAGAGAAAGTGAAATTGTCATTAAAATTTAATATATACGATAGATCTTAACACAAGAAGTGCTGCTTAAGTCAAATTTCACTTCGAATTTTCATTCAATATCACTGTATTTGAAACTTCATAACCTGTTAAGTCAGAACGAACGCATACAACAAAAATTCGTTAAAATACCACAAAGTTCATTCTCTTTTCATTAAAGGATTGGTTTATTGAGTTGATTTTTTATTATTTGTACCATTTGCCAGAAGTATTATCGATAGCTCAACTTGAATTTACAAACCTGTTTGAAACTTGAATAACGTTGAGATTACTTGTGCAAAATGCAAGCAGGCATTGTTTAATGTTTATGATAGGGAATCAAAGAAATCGAACCGATCTCAACGGAAATATCGAGTATCGATTTAGCATGTTTACTCTAAAAATTACCCATATTCCCTAACATTTACAATCGAGCATGTATCATTGGGGAGGGTATTTTGGCAAGATAGGTATAAAACAATCAATCTTCTTTCTCACTACTTGATTACTTTTTCTATAGAACCATTTAACATATAAGCAAACATTTGTAATAAATACAATTCATCTTTTGAAAATACATATAAGATATTACCTAGGCTACGTACCTCTCATATAAAGGACACACAATGCATACACAGTTACTAGCCATTTGCACGTATATATGCACACACAATAACCTCGAATAATGATATACGCATGATTGAACAGCTTGTAGAATATAATAGTTTTAAGCAGCATTCACAGGTTTGTCAATTTGATATGTAATAAATGCATGGCAGTTCACTATTTCCATCATTCACGAAATAATAGTTACAGTGTAAATTTGGCTTGGCATGATTTCAATGCGGGATTTGACTCAATGGAAGAATGTCCTTTGAGGCGATATAGAGAACGGGCGTCACAATATGAGACATCGATTCCTCCTTAGGGCATCCTGAACCCGAACAGCTGTAGGTTTGTGTCCATAATCTATATAATCCACAGCTTTCATGAGTTCTTTAAACATGAGTACAACATGCCAGTTGAACTTGGCGGAACACTCCACATATCCACATTTCCATTGTTTCTTAACGAGGTTTGCAACCTCTCGTCTCGGCATCCCCCTTTCTTCAGCCAAATCGTGTTTGTTGCCCACGACGAAGATAGGCACATCATGCATGTCCCTGCTCTCCAGGATTTGGTCCCGGAGGGTTTTGATGTACTGGAAGCTCTCTTCTGATGTGATGTCGTATACAAGGACATAAGCCGTAGCGTTGCGGAGACCATATCCCCTGAAATCGGTCCACTCGTAAAGCGAATTGACCGGGAAGTAAGGTATATAGGGGCAGTCAATGATCTTCAGCTCGTAGAGATGGTCATTGATGATAACAGATGGGCAGAAGACCTCTTTCTGCTCTGTTGGATTGTAGTCTTCGTTAAACTGATTACACACAAACTGACGTATAATGGAGCTCTTTCCTACACCCGGGGCACCCAGAACAGCAAGTTTGACACACTGAAAGTCAGAATCTATTGTAAGATGGCTTGTAGCCATGCTGAAAGACTGATTCCTCCCTCTTACACTCCGGCTGCATTCTTTCCGTCTGGCACACTTATATTGTCTCTCTATCTGTCGCAGTGAGGACGAGTGGACAGACGTGGTGTATAAACCGGTCTTAATCTTCTGCACGCTTTGGCCTAATAGAGCTTATCTGAGCCATCATAACTCGGCGCTCGTCGAAATATCGATCAATTGAAGGACCTCTCTTTCACTCGTTCTCTCCAGCCATGGAACACTTTCCCGCCATCAGCGAGATCACTCGTCTTCTGCTCCAATCTGTGCCGGCTGCGTCGTGTCGTCTGCTGCTAAGAAAAGAGGAAGGTTACTGAGCATGCGCAATAAATGAGGCTTCTCTTTAAAAAGATATCATTGACAGTTAACCAAAGTTAGAAATCATAGAGCAAATTTATTATTTCAATAACTGAGAAGTTGGTAGAAAACCATTAAGTAACTTCTATAGGGAGTTATCGATTTTTGTCAGCCACGAGCACACGTTCATACAGTGACACAATTAAGCAAGATTTATTTCTACTTTGGTAGCCAATGACTCTGTTACCCTATTTATCCGCTCTTAAAACTTGAATATAAACATTCAGTTCACATTACTTTCTGGCTCGCAGGATAAGATAAAGTGCCACAGTTCGAGCAGAATGAACTCGGCCAATACCGTGGGAATCAAGAGAGCGAGGCTTTCCCCTTGGGACTTTACATTTATCATCTTCATATAATTGGTATCTATCAATAACGTAGAGGCTGGAAAAGTGATAACATTCATATAATTTTTCTCTCTCTCTATATATATATATATATGATTCAAGTATATGAAAATGATAAATGTAAAGTATATATATACATATACACATGTATGTGGATAATAAAACAAACCATGCTTAATTAAATGGAAGACCGGGCCGTATGTTTTCTATAAAGAAAATCAACAGGGATATTTCGGTTCGTGGAATTTCGAAACAGTATCTTCATATTTCGTTCCAATCGAAAATATCCCTTTTACTAGATTTTGTTAAACACCAACTTTCCTGAAAACGCAGTGATGTTTGAAAATGATAACAGAAACAAACGTGTTCGTCGGGAGTCGAGTAACAACGATTCATAAAATAACATACATAAGTATATAAATCTGTTTCAAAAAAATGGTCTACGGAATCTTTATTTCTTTATGTACACGTATTCCCCTACACAACCTGCCAATCATAACGTCAAAATATGAGCGCAGTAATAAGATGCAATCATGGTAATGCTGGCCAAAATCCGTCATCGATCCAAGCAATTGAACATTGGTATCATAATAAAGCTAAGATCAATCAAAGAATCTAATTTCATAATGGATACCATATAATGTTTCATACAGCAGATGCCACTTTCAACCATTGAAGGGGAATCGTTTATAGCAGATTAAGTACTTTCGTTGATTGAATGCAAGGCATGCTTTATCACGTTTTACTGGCTTTTAAGCCATGGATCCTAGACGCCATACACAGAATATATTCAACGTTTCCCGTATACGTCAGAATCAACAGTAACTACTTAAGCCAATGGGCAACAGTTACATTTTTAAATTTCTAAATGTTGTCCCAAGGTCCTAGGACGTTATATATGAAAATTGTTATGACATGGTCCCTGTCGAAATTTAGTTTAGATCAAATGATGGCTTGGTCATTTCTCTCAATTTTAGTCTAGTTGATCTCATAACTAAAGTGTCTTTCAAGCACCAAGAATCTATTTCATTTCGTGGCTGCTAATATTTAGTGTATGATATCATTTGGACAACTTCGGACAATTTGAAATATCTGTAATTAGAAAATAACTTTTTCAAAAAGGCCATATGAACTTTTCAAATGGCCTTTTCCTACCATACCAACGTAAACATATTTTGTAATCATATATTGATGATATATTAAATAATAAAAGGCTATAGTAATAATAAATGCTCAGGTAGCATGCAACAATATTCATGATTGTTCTTTTAAGAACGATTTCCCTGTTCTTTTAAAAAATAATCTAATCGATTCAGTGTAAAATAAGAACGTAACTAGTACACATTGCACGAGTGAACCTGTTTTTATTGGCAAACAAACAAAATGATTCCGTGACATGGGGAATTTCGAGATCACGTTGTTATCTTGCGTGTACTCTCATCGCTACTTAATGGGCCCAACTGAACTCATTTCACATATAAGACTCTTAGTGATATTCGTTTTTTTAAAATTCAAGTTGTTCACAATGCCTAATGAACCTTTTTCAGTCTTAGTTATTACTGTTCTTGTAGTCTTACCCTTTGATTATGTCTTCAAAATTTAGATATGTAACATGAATTCTCGATCCCTCATTGGATCGTTGAGTATGATTTAATAATAATAATAATAATAATAATAATAATAATAATAATAATAATAATAATAATAATACTCGTATTCAAGTGAAGCGGCAGAGAATGTTCAAAACGAAACATTTCTAATAGTAACCTTCTGCAGTAGTACTTCGACGCAGTCCATAAATTCCAGTGTTCAGGTACCCATTTTTAAAGTTGGGTAGATTGAGTGTTATGTCTTGCCAAGGGACATAATATAGTACATGTCTCTTGATACAAATGTTTGGTATCTCAACCGGGATTCGGGCCCAATTCTCCTCGTAACCCTTAACTTAAATGTCATGTAATTTTATCATAAATTAATAGTGTTGTTAAATAAAAAATGTAGACTACATTCTTTGTTAAATTATAATTCTAATTATGGGACAAAGTCTCGACTACTTTTTTAAAATATGCCCGATAGAGTTTCATGGCAAAGAAAAAGTGAAACTGAATTCATAAGTAAATGTATATTTTAGAAAAAACCATACATCCTCAATAATGATGGATGTATCAATACTACAGCCAGTCATGTGAGTTCGAAATGTATTTTGTCTTATCTGTCATGATATTGTATTTTCTAAAATGATCAATCAAGTTAGACGTATATGAACAAAATTTCGAAGCAAGCTTTACCAGATTCGATTTTTTTCTCATAACAACAAGTCTTTTTTCTGAGACCTATCTCTGTCCGAAATTGGATATTCGAGTTTCTTTCGCATTCTAATCTCAAAAACGTCTCCAAATCCCAACGGTAGGTGCAAGGCTTTGACAGCAATGATGGAGAGGGTTATTTTTTCCTGTGTACGATTTACAGCGGTTTAATCGTGAGAGGCGTTCTTCAAATTAAAGGCTCATCTCTCTAACATGTTAAATTACAAAACAATCCCCCATGCTTATGTCAACCGCTAATGGCAAATCATTCGTCTTAACCTTTAAAGTGTTTTATTGTTTTTTTTCAACATTTGGAATCTTTCAATTATTCAATTTAAGCATGAGGCATTCATTGCACCCTGGCGTCTGAAATCCAATGCAATGTTACTTTTCCAATTAAAGCCTCCTCAATGTTTGGCGATCGGAAATACATCCACCCCACTTTTGTCATAGTAAAGTCTCAGTACAGACGACTACCAGAATATTGATAACTTATATGAAAAAAACGTGGTGTACCAATATAATTTACTTATCACTGCAATTCACAAAAATTGTGTTACTTTAAAAAAAATTCATACGGAAAGTACATCGAAATCATGTCATCATCGTGGAATTACCTTTCCCAACCGTTTTAGTATGTAAGGTTAAATATCAATTGTGCATTTTATAAAAATAATGATTTATGTACAGCTTTGAGTAATTATTATAAGATACGTTTAGTTTCCATCTTGTTGAAAAGAATATCTTGTTTAATGTAACGTAAGTTCAAATACTTTTACGTTTTTGTGTAAGACAGCATATGCACGTAAAACAAACACTCCACAAGCGTTTGAGATTGCAATAGATTTACATGCGTTATTCTAATGTCTAAAATACCCTTCTTGTTGCACATGTGTCACACATATTGGAATCAGGGATTTTTACAAATATAATGTTTGTCCTAGTAAGCAATCATGGTAAATCTACGGATACACCCTACATGTAGGTGTTTTTGTACATGCAACTGTGGAGTTAAACCTTTCTATTCGCCATTTAAAGTTGAAATGGCGTGGATTGAGAGAAATAAACGCATGAGTAATTTCAATATATTTCACATCATTTTATATCTCTCACGCTGTTTCAATTTCCTCTCTTTTTAATTTAAATTTTTAATAAAATGAAGGAGTTATGAATTGAAAAGCATTTAATTTTTTTCAGATTCGAGGGCAGTAAATGTTAGTTTTCCTCACAATGTGATATATATATAAGTATATGTTTATATTAAAATCGGTGATATTTTTATATATACATTTGTCCATTGCAGCATTTTTTACCATTTTATTTGTCGTAATAATATTTTATGGAAAACAAAAAGGACACAAATATTGGAATAAAAGCCAATTCATTTTGATTTTGAGGGAGACGAAGGATTCTTATTAATCCTTAGCAAACTCTCTCATGCCCTTATTCTCTTCAACGAACTACAACCATTTCACGGTCCACTTAGTCGCATAAAAATAACCATGAAACGTAATGCGTTTTAGTGTTATGTGTCGCAAAAAGTGTCCCGTAGATGGTTCCAGTGCAACGAGGTCACATAAACAGCTACAGGCTCACGTTCACAGCAATTTTCTCTCATATGTAAGTCACCCTATATAGCCGTGCACCCAAAACCATTGCCTTCCAGTAATTCCTATGCTAAATCTCTTCAGAAGCAAGTCAATGAGGCGCAGTCCTACATCTCAGTCACTCGCCATAACCTATGTTTACTCATGTGCATGCGATGTCACAAATCTGTGTAAATTGCAACGCGTCTGATTAATACCCTGTAGTTAATATCGTTTGTGCCCCAGGCGTAAATATTGATATGGTATGTCATTAGGTGCCCATTTGTATCTGTCAGAGACCCAGTGTTGTCCGATACCCAATACAAGCCGGGAAACTTCGCCAACTCGCCAACTATTCACGAAATCGAAGTATTAATCATTGCACTTGTCTCGGCTGTGCCGTCTATACCAATAGTTCCGACTCCTCACATCAACTTGCTGTAGAAAGTTGCGTGTCTTCGTGACTCGCTGTCGTGCATTGTGAAAATTCTATCAGGAATCGTTCCGAAAGAATAATAGAGGGAATAAGTAAGAGGATGATTTAGCATATAACATGCGTGATTTCAGCATCTTATGCATTATTAATTTGATGTTTTACGATCGCAGTGAAGTAATTTGCAAAGACGTCAGTTATGTGTTCACGTTTAACGATGTTCTCGACATGTCATACAGCTTTCTGGAACTCGTTGGTAAGACATTGATTAAACTAATGCGTTTTGAAAGAAAGATATTTCTTGAAGATGCCAACCTGGTGCTGGTTCCTTTTCCGTGTCAAAGATGAATTTGTTTTATAAATCTGTTTTATTTCCCTACACTATTACTTGTTCGATTAGAATAAGTATCAAATCTAAATGCAAATTGATAACATCAAATTTACAAATATCTGCCCCTTGGCTTTGTTATTGTTCAATTGACGGAGTAGGCATATTCAAATGGCAATTGGATAACCAAAAGATTTATTTCCCAAAATGAATCAATTTACATAAATGCAAATCGTAGGAGATATGGTCACGAAAAGGAAACCAGCTACACAACAGCCTATCTACCGCCCAAATCCACAATATAAAGTCAGTTAACTATGGCAATGCACAAATAGAGACTGACAGTGACACAAGTAAGGAATTTAATATAAAGATAGTCTCCTAATGTGAACGAAAATCAATGGAGGTAGAACCCAAACTACACCGGCGCCCAGATATGACAAGTATATTCATATATCCGGATTGGATGAAGATTCCGCCGAGATCTATACGTCTAGAAATAAATCTATAGGACGATTGCAATACGATTCTCGCAGTCTCTCGCGAGAAGAAATCACGGTATCGATCTCTTACGGCTACTGGCCGGGAACAATTACTGAAATCAATGAGAAAGAGCAGATTTTAAAAGATTTTGTCTGACTTCTCCTAAGGACAACACGGTTGTAACGAACTCTTCTTGATTGTCAGTTCCCTTAGCAAATTGCGTTTAGTTTTTCCACAGATCAATGTTTAAGTTAACGATGATAAAGATCGTGGAGTTTTCCATGCCATTCACAATGTGATACTATCATCTTGAGTAGCTAGCAATCACTTGAAGTTTCTTGAATCTTTCAACACAAAAACATAATTTTCGCTTTTAAATGGATGTGATTATCACAACGAGCTGGTTGCCGTGCTTCATTTTCCTAACGAGATCCCATAGCGTGGCGAATCAATTTATCAAACTAAAACGAATTGATAGTCAAGCCTTTGCAAAGATTCGCATAAATATTGATCTGAAAATATTACAAAAGTGTTTTCGATGATTCAAAATTCATGACCAGTGGTATCGCAATGCTATTCGTTTATAACAAATTCACAAAATATTTATTAACTTGTCTCGTTACTTTCGACAAAATCGTTAACTCATAAAATGATAAGAACATAATTTAAGACAAGATCTTACATATATATGCAATAAGTAATTGCTAAAGATATATATACTAATATAATACCATTAATTTGGCCTGATTGAGCACTCTAACGCGGTACACTCATTTGCTACGGCCTTGCGCTAGCCCACAGTGTCCAAACATGTTCCACATGATCCATGCTGATGGGGTCCGAAAGACCGAAACAGCTGGCTGTCCATGGTTAAATATATATAAATATATCGGTATAATTTAAAATCTACTACTTACACTGCTACAATCAGATACATGCGATAAGCTTAATGTTTCCAGAAATTGACATCATGCATCATTTCACTGACTTCTGTCATCCTTCCATTAAAACATCCTAGGAGAGGCTTGGGCCAATCTCCAAGGAAACAGAAACTCAAAAATCAGTTTAGTCACCATAATCTGAAGAAAACCCTCATGAAACAGTGTGAAAGTAAAGCAACGCGCATCGTATACCATCACAAAGATCAGGGTAAGAAATCATTAACTCTTCCACCATTTATTTTAAATAAAACATTTTCCCCGAAAGAACTTATATGTAGTAGTATTTTTAAAAGTACTTGATGATTGCTTCTTCATAGGTCATAGATCTTTGAGATGAATAGTTGTATATTAAGATGGAAATCTTTGTCACACTTCACAGGAATCCAGGGTAAGCTTTCCAGAGATAAAAAAACCTGGCCCAATTAAAAATGTTCCTCTCTTTTTGCGCAATGGAATTATTTGGAAAGTGAGAACTTGTCGTAAGTGGAATATACGATGATAAATACAGTTGATAAATAGCATGCCTCTAAATCGACTCCGAGCTAACAGAAACCTTGTAGGATCAAGCAGAGCAGACTTGCAAGCAGATACATCATAGAGGTTGACACGTTAAACACTCAAGACGCTTACATTACATTGCCTAGCTAGTTGCAACGTCGTCTTGTGAAGTGATGCTTAAACCTCTGGACAAATTATGGCTGGAAGAAATAAAAACTAAACACGGGCTGCATCAGATCAATGCAGACAACATAAAACAACTTTATAGGAGGTAAAAGTGTTTGCCTGGATTGTAAAATGTCGAAATACGAGAAAACTTAAGCTCTCCTCTCTCAATTTGATTTTTTTCTCTACTTAAAGTGAAATATTCTCGACCAAATCAATGAAGATGTCCTTCATACTGATGTATCAAACAAACCACTCTCTTGATCTAACTCAAGCCAAATATCCGAGCGCTTCGACATTGAGAATTTTTTTTACAATAAAGCAACGAGACGAAATGATCTTTATATAGCTTAGAAACATTTGAAAAACTATACGTTGAAAATAGGTTAGAGATTTTCCCTTATAAAAAGGCGGCAATGCAATACTAGAGAGTACAAATACAAACCTTTAAATGTATATAGAGTAGAGTTGTGACGATACAGACATTTCACAATGCGGCATTATCCCGATATGTGAGACCCGTGTGATTCGATACGATATATGTCAGGGCATCCCACACTTTTTAACACAAAATCTATTCCTTGTGACTCAAAAGCTCGTGTTTCATATAAAACATAAAATAAATTACAGTCGACTATACATGTATATGTCACGATACAAAAAATGTATAAAGATACATACATGTATACTGTCTGGAAAAGTATAACGTTTCTCCGTACTATAAAGTACACCTCTAGCAAACTGTGATGTCAACGCATTGTTTATGACGTGACGTCATCGTATGGAAAATATTGACCCTAATATGACTGCCCACGTAGGTAATAAATCTTTGTATAGAATAGAGTTACCTGTTGATTACGCTGATGACTATCGGCAAGCGGATACACAACAAGGCAGACGGTATCTGCTGTGGATCGGTATCGCTCCTCATTTTCGTATCACAATATATTGTGATGAAAAAAAGTAGTTCAATATGTATCGCGATATATTGGTAATTTTCACATCTTAATTTTGTCCATGGTCTCTTGACTAAATAACAGCAATTAAAATAGTGATCAATGCTCAACTGCCCTTCGTTTTGTAAGAAGAGATACTTCAGTGACTGGTTTCGGACTTTTAACATGTCTGTTCTATATTGACTTTGCGAGTTTACACTTTGTTTACATCTTTCAGTAAAATCACGATTTTTAATTATGTTTATCTGTGATTATACACGGACATTGTTAATTTTAAAACCTCCGATATTTTGGATATTTTCCGGATTGTACCTGTACTTTTCGCGTTGTTTCTGTATTGCAATATACCGATATACAGATGATACCGCGCATCCTTAGTCTCTGCAATACGTCAGAGCATATCGTTATATATCTTATTTATCATCATTAATTTCGTCATTTTAATAATGGTTTACTATAAACAGATGACGTTCTATTGACATTATAGACGCCTTCCGCTTTTGGAATATGTCATTACCTACGCTTAACACCCTAACCACCACTGCAACCATGTCCAAAGTATAGCAATAAAACGGCAAGTGGAGCACAGTATAGCATTCCTCACGAACCCAAAGACATTAACGGAATCATAAATTAAGACGACAGGAGCAACGTCCATTTCCAATTCCAGGCCAGATGGATCTACAAAGCACTAATTCCTCCAATGTCTCATTGATAAAGAAACAGGTCATATTAATCAACAATTTTGAATATGCTGGGTAAACAATTTATATTTTTTATGTTAATAGCAACTGGCTTAAACCCGTTCGTTAAGAGCAAAAATGATTAATGCATCTTGACCAGCATGTGTCAAATGATAGTAATTGTCTTACTTCGGAAGCCTAATCCAGAGACCGAGCAAAAGGTTTTAAACGTAAATTTCTTGGGGTATTGGTGTTTACATCTTGCCTTTTGCACTGCCAACGAAAGGACATCTCATAAATTCTTTTCGTGTTGTCTTGACCTGTCCATCGGAACAATCGTGTATATTTTCATTGCGAATGTAGTACGATGTAAACAAGTAACTGCCCGATGGTCATGAGAATGTAATGCGATGTCGTAAACAACTGATAGTCAACTAAAGGTACACAAAAAAGACTACAAAATCACTACGTTTATCGTATGCTTACTAATGTATGGATGTATTACGAAGACAGTTCTTATGACAAAAATTCATGTAGGTAAAGCCTGTAACAAGAGAGATGTAATATATCATAACATCTGTCTCACAAATGATATGTCGCGATATGAGTGAAATAATCTCGAAAGTGGCGATAAACCTTATATCACCTCACGTCACGAAACATTGAGGATTCATGTATGTTCTAACCCGGAAACTGATTAATACAATGGATTCATCAACATGGAATCTTGATGCAAAACGATTGTTATACGCAGGTTTACCGTCCGGTTGTTCTCTTACGACAGCCAAGTACCATTTCATTTCCGTCGCATAAGGAAACTGCCTGACAGAGACGATGGACAAATAAATGTATAACGATTTTAACAAGAATTAACAAGATGGCATTTCAATGGACGTGCTAATGGCAAGATTTAGACACGTTTAAACTACGAAATCGAAAGTATGTACTGGATTTTAGAAATTTGCCGGATGTTGCGATGAAAGCCAAAGAAACTGTGCAGTGTTTGGTTAAGACGTATTCACGAAACTCCCGATTGTTTTACGACGACAACTTGATGGTACCGAATTGTGAGTTAGCAAGGGTCTGAGTTTGAACTTATTTCCAGTTGTCCGTACCAATTTCATGTAAAACTTCAAGGTGAAGTTCAATTGGGTCTGATTTCATCGACTATACTAAACTTAGATTTAGTCTGTGAAATATTTTTTCCAAAATAAGTAAATATTATAACGACAATGTTAAGCAACCTTTAGTGATATTGTGCATACAAAGCTACATGGTGCTAATATCCTTATTTCAGGTAAAAGTATAAAAGCCAAATATAGGTACCTTGCGGGTGTTTCTTATGGTTTATTAATAGGTCCATGATCAATATCATATTTCAAATGTGTTTTAATTGAATATCCAACCTAGGCCAAACATACTTTAGATTACAAACATAATTCAATCAGAAACTACAACTAGTGACAGGTATCTCGGGAGTAATAAGCATATGGGTGAATGTACATATATATTGCCTCTAACGACTTGAAGTGATAATAATATCTCTGTCTTTATAAATATTCTATTGCTTTGCCAATAACAAAGCAACGCAGCGGATAATGACCAAGTTACATAACTCTACTTTAACAGCCTATTGTCAATGAAAGCAGCTAATCATTACAGCCTCGCTGCGAAACCTTCTTTTATTCGACCCTGAAATCTGCTTGCAATTAACAGGAAGGGAGTGGGGATTACAGGCCGCATTGACTGTCATTAGTTATGGCTTACTCCAACGAGATTCCTCGTCTGATACTGAAGACGCCGTCGCAAAGGACAAGAGATGAGAAGTGTATATTTCATCCTCAAAGCAAGCTTCGTGAAGATAGGATCATTGCTCTCATCGATCTATACGTGTCAATTGCAGATCAGATGCAAGACACATGTCAGGCCGTAATTTCCGGTTCCTTATGCCGGTCTGATGTCAGATGACATTAATTTTCGTTATACTCGGTAGGGGCACGATAGTGACACCGATGTCAAAAGATGTGCATTGTTATCAACATTAAATCCTGAACATTTAAGGAAATCCGTCGAAAAGAGCTCAGGAGATTACCAAAAAGTAGAAGAGGTGTTTTTTAAATCTTGATTGCGTCTGAACGATATTTCAATCTAATTTCAAATTTGGCTGAGTTAATCATGAACTTTTCAAAAGGAAATCAAATTGTACAGATGGAATCTTTTTATGTAAACTTGAAAGCATGTCGTCGGAAATTAAAATGTAGCTAATTTAGTCCAGAAAGTGCAAAGGTTCTTGGATTTGCAGTATGAACAGAAAGTAACCCTCATGGTTATAGAAGAGGAAGCAGAAGAATAACCAGGGATTTGAAATAAGATTCAAATACAATTAAGTTTGGTGAGGTGACTCTAATTGTTGTAGCTTAAAACAAAATGTACCAAAACAAGGATAGACGGTACTCCTATTTTTAAAGTTATTATCAGAAATTATATAAGTGTACAAACAAGCTGGCGTAACTGGTATAAAAACACGGAATTAAAACCAATTCAAGGAGAATCCTTTGCACTGAAACAATATGTTTTATTGATATTTTCCCTTTGACTTCAAAGCAGTTACATGAGCGATGCTGATAAGATAATTGCACTTAAAGTCAATAGGAGACACGTATGTTGCGTTATTGGTTTGTCCAAATATCAAATCTGTTGACCTGTACTAGCAGCTGTTATCAAATAGCATGATCAATTTGTGGAATTCTTTTGAATTGTATCATTTAATCAGTGTAGGAAATGTAGGAAAACATGCTTTCATATAACACATCATTCCATAACGTTATAAAAATAATGTCAGGCATAATACTTAGAAAATCACACAAAATACGTCAAAATGAATGTAACCTATAATCATAAAGCCACATTCAAAAAAACTGCAATGTCATTAAACAAAACCGTGCTTCCAATAGGTGAGAAACTACATCAACTACACAAAGCCCTGACAAATTGATTATATATTATTAAGTTGAAGGTTTTCCACCCTCTCAGTACATCATGGCAACCGAACATGTGCTTGATGAAAAGTGACATTTACTTGATTTTAAACGATACGGTCATAAGAGGTTGTCACAGGAGAGTCAACGACTTTGATAAATGATCCACAGTGAAAGAGAGTGTTATATTTGCTCCGTGTACGCCATATTGTTTTTTCGCATTACATGAGCAAAACTGAGCTTTAACGAGTTTACAAAGATATAGTACATGTATAGATTGAATATCCTCCAAATTACAACAAGATTGCACTGGGGGCACGTCCCACGCTAACTTTTAATGGTTAAAAATTGTGGGGTTTTTAACCCTGACCTGCAATCTTGAAGGAGATGTAAACAAAGGTTATAGATTTACTAGTTCCGTCATTAAGTATGGATATTTCTCCAAAACTCTTAGTCCATTTGCTCGTAGTCAAGGGCCTTAACTCTTGAATATCATCAAAGGAACGACTGATTAATATCTTAGGCATGTTGCAAGTTTCAGAATTATTGAGCAAAAAGTGTGGGAGGAGTAGATTTCGAAAGACAGGTAACCCTACTCGACGCTACGACACAACCCTATATATAAACAGTTTATCTGATTAATCAGCCCAGATTTTATGATTCCATAGTACTTTAGTTTCGTTTCCATAAAACATATCCTATAGAATTACTTTATTACTCTTGAGATGACAACTTTACAGCTTCTATGCGTTAAGTTAGTAAGCGAAAACGCATTCACGACATATACAGCTACATACCGAAAGTTTACTTACCACTGAATCGTAATGCAAATATCATGAAATGTTTGTTTCGTTTCAACGTCATAAGAATAACTTCAGCAAGACTGACAATGGATCACCCACTGTCCATGTGTGAAATAGCCATTCTTAAACTCATGCTGGCGTTGTCTGGACACTCGTGCAAAAAATCGAAATTTGGCATATTGATAAAGACAGGAGGGGTCACATTTTCGAAATTTCGCTGTATTAAATGTCAAATACAATGTTCCATATCGACTCTCTGAGATTAAAACCAACATAATCACATTGACTTTGTGCTAAGAAACAAACGTGACAAATGTTTAAAGAAGTTGATAACTTATAAAGGATTTTATGGGGAAAAATAGAAATTTTCCCTGGTCACTTCAATGACCTGCCAAAACTGTTCCGGGTCATTGTGGGATACGATAAACCTTTGCCTTAAAAAAGAATAGATATGCATATGTGAATAGAAAATTCAATATTATACGTTACTTTTTCGCAACGCTACGATACCTCAAAGGCATCTTAAATTACATGATATTTGCACTAGTATATTCAGGTATGTGACCAAACTTTTGGCATGCAGCTGTACATCATCTAACGTTATTTTAGGCTTTAATTGACTGACGGTCAGAGTTTGGAGTAGGTTCGGTATAACTTGATAAACTAACAGGCAAAAGAAAGGTTTCACATCAGTTGGTTTCGACTTTACAACGATTTGAAATGTATGTTACGCATTTTATAATTGAATTATCAACATTAATCATGTCTACAATAATTTATATGAACTAATCGTTGTTTGGTTAATGTGAAGATATCTTTGTGTAATACTAAAGTAGACAGGGGTGAAAAATGAAATTTACACCAATATGACCCCTACCATGTTTAAAAGGGCGATAATGTGTGAAAAACAAGGTATGTTTGTTGATTTTTACGTATAACATATCTTATATATCGATTAAGAATTGTAGGTTATTGAAAATACTTTTCCAAAAAAAATTAAATTTAAAATTTCAATTTCCAAAAAAAATTGTAAACACATGCATACGTATTCTTCGATTGATAACTAAAGGCCTGCACTGTTCGATTTTAGCGTACGACGTCTAAAACTTAAAACATTTGTAATCGAAATTTATATATATGATTAAATCAACTTAGGTGAAACCTTTCTTTTGCCTGACAGTTTAGTAATAATAGAAGGGTTAGATGGTATTATAATCACAATCAAACATCAACACAACATCAGAACATGCAGCTGACAAGGTCGAGCCATATCAACATCTCAAATTACATGATATTTGCACTAGTATATTCAGGTATGTGAACAAATTTTTGGCGTGCAGCTGTACATCGCCTAACGTTACCATTAACAGATCAAGCTCATTGTGGTTTTTTTGTACAAGAATATGATTTTGAGGAAATATTTGTAAAAATAATAAACCCCAAACAAGATGTCCAAACCATTTATTAAATGTAATCATTATAACCTTACATTATTCAAAATAATGATAGATTCTTTAGACACTCTTCGAAAGTTTCTCACGTCCTCGCTCCCAGTACCGTAGGCTGGATTGCAATTATTTAAAGTGATAATTAATTTTATCAAATTAAATATGTTAATACAATGATAAAAATAACACGCCTTCAAGTATTCAGCATCTTCACACAAAATTTGATCAAAATCAAATGAGAAGTTATGAATGAATCGATCAGGAATTGTAAAAACTTTGTAACAGAGTCACAACATTGTACAGAAAAGTTCATCCAAATATTGTCATGACTTACCTTCCTGTTAATATGAATCTTCATCCCAAATTTGATTAAGACCAGATGATTACTATAGAAGTTATGAGAAAGACAACATTTTCTAACAGGCACCACTTTTGCAAAAAAAAAGCAAATTTTTACCAAAGAATAATCAAAATTGTTTATGACACACCGCTCATGTTCTTTGTATCTCAATGCAAAATTGATCAAACTTCGATAATAAAATTAAAAGTTATGAGCCGGCCAGAACGTGAAACAGTTTTCTAACAGATTAATCACTTTTTGCCATAAAACTGAAAATCGTACAAAATATTTTTTGAATTGTAAATCATGGCACACCATGTAATTAAGTATCTTAAACCAAATTTGATCATATTACATGTATCTAATTTGTTCGGAAGTTATGAGGTTGACAGGATTTAAAACAGTCTTCTTACAGAGCCCCTCTTTTTGCAAAAAGACAACCCAAAACGTTACAAACGGATTGTTTAAATTGTTAATCATAACACACATGTGTGTAATTATGCATGTTTATACCAAATCTAATAAAAAATGAGATGATGACACGATTTGAAACAGTTTTCTAACAATCACCACTGTTTGCCAAAAAACCCTAACTTTTTACTAAAATCAAAATCATCAATCATGACACACTTCCCATGTAATAATATCCCTCGATACGAAATTTGATAAATACTAGACGAGTACTTCAGAAGTTTGGACAGGATTTGAAACAGTTTTCTAACAGAGTACCCATATTTTGCCACAAAATAAAACAATTTCCGAGATATTTTCAAAATTGTTAATCATGACACAACTTCATGTTTTTATACCAAATTTGATCCAAATTAGATGCTTAATTTAAAAGTTACGAGCTGGACAGAAATTAACAGTTTCTTACAAATGCATCCCAAAATGTTTTGAAGATTTTTTTCAAAATAGTTTAGTATGACACATCATTAAATATTTTTTCTTAATGACCATGACAAATTTGAACTAAAACGGTTATGAACTGGACAAATGTGTGACGGACGGACGGACGGACGGTAGCCCATATAAATATTCATCCCCGCAACTTCAACAACGAAGTTGCGAGTGGAAAATTAACATGAAATCAATATCAGTCCCCAAATCATAACATTAGAATAATCTAACTTGATGTTAGATATATGAAAATTCTGATAGTAGTTTTACTCGTCAAAACGAATGTTGTCATCGCAAAAAATGGTTACATTTAAGTAAGATGTACAGTCATGGGCCTTTTTACCAGCATCTCGGGGGTTGATACAAACTTAACCTATGCTCAATGCTAGATATACATGATGAGCTGTGTCGTTACAGAACACTTGTTTCTGTTTCTATTAACCTATAACATTGCAAACTATTTGAGAAAATAAATCTTACTATTCCTGATGCAAAGACAATTTGTAAAATAAACTATCTATCAGTTGTATCCTATTTCATACGTTAATTTATGATGAATATTTTTGCGAAGCATGATGTGTAATAACTGGAAAGCAATTAAAGAATAATATTTATTTCAATTTTAATATAATATAATATATACCCTTGGGTACGATCGACCACGGCCATACTTGCTCATAGAGACCGAACGTGTCCCCAAACGAACTTACTAAATAAAGGCATTGTAATATTGACAGAAACAGTAAGTTCAAAAGTCATAGTTACATCTTATGAAAGGTGTTGAATAGGCAGAAAAACCTTATGATATGTAAACAATAGGAGACAGACAAGTATTACATAGTACCCCCAGAATTTGTTATTACCCTGCTCGATCTTCGCTTTTGAAGATGGGGTCCTCATACGTTTGTAGCAAATGTTATGCTGATCAAAATCTGGAGTTGTTAAAATGTTGGAATATTCAAAACTAAAGTCGCAAAGGGACACACGAGCCCCGAGGCCAAACACACCCCTTTCTAAACTTCTTATGTCAATATATATGTCGACGAATTTAAATTATGTTCGAATATTGATAAATTTATTTTACTCTATAAAATCGAAGTCCCATTTGCTCTCGTAAAAAAACCCACACAAATTGGCGCGGTGATTGCCAGAGTAAGGAGAGATGGTTGATGCAAGATCGACAAATGATTGACAGGCGAACGGGTAACGATATTCATGATATTAGATCCCGTCATTCAATGATATAATAACTGAAGACTAAAATCACATTAAAACATAGCAAATCGAACTATAAAAAGAGAAGGGCCTACATTCAGGTCAATACTGTCGACTTTTAACACTTAAGTGGTAACATCGGATTAATTATTCCATTAAACCGAATTAAAAAATACAAGACAATGATTCTCAACAAAAGGGAGAGTGTCAGCATTATTCCTTGAGGCTGCTCAAGTCGGCTCCAAGAGTGTCAATTAGAGGGAGGCTCTAACAACTAGTTAAACGAGGAACTGTCGTCAACAATACCTAACAAGGCATTGAAGACTCAATCAAATATTAAAATGTCAATCTTCCATCAGTTTATATTCCTTCCTATACTAATTTATTTTCTCACCTCCAAAGCTAGTTTTAGATGTTACAAATTTAAAAAGGTTCTGGTGTACATTTATGGATTTAAGCTAATTATAGACAAGCTTTAAGTTTTAGATGCTGTATAAATACATATGGCAGCTCCAATTTCAGCATTTGGCCTGTCAAGAACATGAGGACATGGTACAGATTTGTTCACTGTCCTGCGGCATCGACTACTAAGGAAGAAATCAATAGAAAGGACACCTGTTTCTGCTAATGCTACATCTGTTCGTATAGATATTAAATCCCGAGATCAATTTGAAACCCAAAGCCCCAATCATGAGATTATAGACACTGTAAGATGAAGTGTAATACTGAAAAATACATTGATTTCGTACTAAGCAATTTTGTCATTCAAATTGATTATGCCTACTTTATAAACGGCCAAAATGATTTAAATACGTGATAATCATTCTATAATAAGATATTTTGAAATTTGATGAAAGATATCCCCTGCAGTGTCTTTCCTGCTGTATGTAACACAACAACATATACCGTGGAATAATATTCTTCAAATTGAATCATTGTACCTGAGTTTTAAATGTTGTATCGTGGCAAAGTCACCAGTACCATCTCATTTATGCAATGTTATGAACAGTGGTCTCAAGTTTATTTGTAGTTGTAATGTAGCTAAAGCCATTTTGTCGGAGAAGCCATTAGTTCGGATACTCAAAATGGACATTTCTCACGTCAAATGTTCTCATTTATGTGTATGGTGGGTTTCTTGCGAGCTACATAGCCATAAATAAAACTGTACTTAGTGCACTAAACGTATGGCATATCACCTTTTATTGATTATCCTAACATTTGTGTGTGCGATTTTTTCACTAGTTGTTCTAAAATATAATTGATTGTTTTTACTTATAGTTCACTATGCTACGTTATCAACGTTAACTTTGTGTATTTATACAGACTAGTCAACATAACATAGTGCCGGTAAGAGACAAGGCCAATAGCAAAAATATTTGGAGCACACCTATGGTGATGAAAATACCTAAGAAGGTAACGCCTGTAACAGTAACGTAAACCTCCTAACATGAACAGATATGTGACAGCGGAAATATATTCTTTTCTACTTAAAGGTCATAGCAACACTTGGTGTGGCAACCCATATAATCCCAGAAAACTAAATTACAAGAATCAACAGAATGTCCTATCCTCTCTCTGGACTCCTCCTAGGATTGTTATTAAAACTCAAATGAATCTACTTTCTACAAATAGCCATGGGAACTCAAGCAGCAAAGTAAACAACCCCAAAGGATTCTTAATCCATTTTGGTTTCTGAGAGCGGTTCCTGGCAATTGGTTTTGGTCAAAGCGATCCCAACAGATCGTCAGAAGAAATCTATGTCTTAATTTTCTTCTCACTCCGCTGATTTCATTCCTAAAGCTTTATCGCTGATCTGAATAGAAATCTTCGATCTTTCTACAGAGAATCAACACTGCTAGCAGAGGTCATTTCTGGACCAATCAAGTCAGTGAACCAAGACCAAGATCAATACAGTCAGTCTGTGCTCGCTGAGCTAGTCTCAAAACCTCCCACTTTGGTAATTATTGCATTTGTCATCACGAAGTCGTAGACTTGTTTCTTCTATGCTAAAATAAACGCTTTGAGTAATGTCATTAAACGTAAGCTTATCCTGCAGATCAAAGCCTCTTTATGGCTTCTCTTAAGAAGAAGCAGAAAATAAGGTTTTAATTCAAATGTTTTCACTTACAACCTACCGCTATATTTTTTCTTTGACATTTGTTATTGATCGACGCCTATCGAAGTCGACAATGCGAAAAATACATCTCTTGATGGACGGTCTGTATCAAATAATAGATAATAATAATACCAGTTCCAATAATTACTTTATCTGTTTCAGAGGAAGAAATTATTGAAACATAAATAAGATCCAAGATATGAAAAGAAATGTTGATCGATCTGCTATCCAGCTTAACGGCATTTCAACGGAAGAGAACGTACGGGTAAAAATTCAATAAGACGTTTGGCAATGTAATTAATTACATTAAGGATATGTTTGCACTTGTGTACACCATTTGCTGCAATGCCTCTGTTAAGTGTTTCATTGAATCAAGACAAGTGTTTGCACGGGTCAACCTCCCCGATATTCTTCAAATGAATCTTGTCCTTTAATAAAGCCCAACGGGAGTGGTTGTTTTATTGAGTGATATATTTGCATAAGCGGCAATCGATTAAGGAACGGAAAATGCCATTATCTAACACAGTCTCTGAACTTTCCTGACCTCTCTTCTTAAGCTCATTTCAATCAGGTTTCAAAAAAACACCTCCAAATCACTAGGTTGGATAATAAAAGGGTTGCAAAATGAAAGCTCAGTGTTCGATAAAATCAAATATTAATTCTCACGTACTCTTATTATCGTTAGCAATTTTATGCATGAACTAAAAGAGTTAAGAACTAAAAGTTCGTATGAGACACTTTTAAATATGGGGGATCATTACAGTTATATACACCGATACAAGACAGCCGTTATTGAACATGTATGTATATGCAAAATCATTAAATTGAAATCAAATATATAATAAATTGAATAACCACTTAGTCAACTTTTCGCACCATATATTTTTATTCATGATAACGTAACATCAACAGGTTCTTATTGATTCCCTGAAACAACCTGTTGCAGTTTCTATAGCAACTAATATATCTTTCTGCTTTTGTTTCCATTAAACTTTAATGTACTAAAAGAATTAGTGCTTTTAATCTTCCAAATCACGATAACCATTCAGCCAAATAAGGAAATTCAGACAAAAAGTTCAATACTATGCTTTTACGACGGCCATGAATTTTTAAAGACATGAAAAAGCTTTTATAACGCCGGGAGAAATCCATGGATTGAGTTTCCATCATCTAACCATTATCACCGTTTTATGTGGGTGCGGGGCAGTCGTCTCTAATACGTGGTTATTAAGGACAGTTATTTATGATCTGTCACCCTCAACTGTTCAGCAGCTGTTGTGGGCAGGGGCACGGGAGATAATACGCTCCCGAGGTTTTTCATCACGAACGTGCGAGACATACAGATTATACAAACGAGCCTCTTCATTGATCTACATATCAGTCCCTAGTCTGCCATCTGCAGCCTTCGGAACGTCCGTCGTGTGTAGGTATAATCAGCTCCGTGTGCACCCAGCACATTAGACATAAAGGAATGCTCTACGATATGACACTTGTTTAACAACAGTCTCACGTATTCACGCTTTCAAAGGTCGCGAATGCATGACATCCCCGCGGTCTCCTTGGATTTCATATAATAATGGTCGCTGGCAGTTAATTTGCATTAGGGGAAATGTATAAACAGCCTGCCTACTACATGAAGTCGACACATTTACAATATAATGGGTTTGTTTATTGTTACTCACCTCAGTTGAGACCTCATTAAGGTTTCTTTCCAGTACCAGCTGAAGACGTTGGCCCCCAGCAACAGATCACAGTCGTAGTTATCCCTAACTAATCAACGCTAATGAGCGGGGTTGGTAGGGCCGTGCACCCTCGACACATATCCCGGGGGTGCTTCTGACTGATTTTGGGGTCTGCCCCTGGCTCCCACTTCCCTTCACACGCCGCTTGTCTTCTGCCTTCACAGTCGATATATCGATCCAATATGGCGGTCGTGTATACAAGCGAGCGCCTGCTTCAGAATTCGGTGGCACTGTAGTCTTTCGTAGCATAAATAAACCAGTTTGGCTGTGATGATTTGCCTGTAATGACACGAGCAGCGAGGTAGATGACAGAGTGTTTACCAATCAACTAGGGACTGTTTAAATCGCCTTGTAACAACCTTCACTGCCTGAAGCTTAGCATCAGCGGATTGGAATCGCAGGCCGTGAAAAACGGGGGCTTGTTCCGACAAGGCAGTTTACAGCGGCTAAATGTCACTGCGTCGTATTAGTCACTTTGGTCCTAAAAGCAGACGATAAGAGGTAGCCAGACACCTCTAATTGCCGCTGCTTAAAAGCTGAATGTGAACGTTCGATTAATAATGCATGCAAAATTGAATTACAGAACGCCCAAGTCGTCTGTCAAGCTCACAAGCATGGGCACACTGTTCAGAGGTGAGCGAGAATAGGAAATTGCTTTCCAAACTAGTGTAGAGTATCGCAGAGTTGTGACCTGCATCCTAATGACACTCGCAGAGTAATTACTATTTTAGGAGATGTTGGTAAAAAAATGAATTCCTCTCTGACATTTTCTACCTTCTTAAGTTTTGTGATTCAGAAGTAAGAAGTAGTTTTCCTCTAACGTATGTCCTTACTGTTAATGAACATAATAACTTTAATCTCAGATCAATGTTTCAAAATAATATCTCAGGATAAGTTTATGACATTAACCATTAACAGTGGCATTGTAGACGTAACTTATATAGATAAATAACCATTTTTTTCATCTCACCTTTTTCTGTCGGTTATTTCTTAAAACACTTTAACATCTCTTGTAACACTTTAATATGTAATCACACAATTTTTCAATAGAGATATTAACAGTTGTAGATACTACATCTGGTCACATTATTCGATGCATTGAACATGCCAATGACGCTTTAGATACTTTATTTTATTTTACATTTACATCTTATTACTATGTGCAAATCTTATAATATTGAAACCAGTTTGATGATCAATTTTTACACATCTATAGAATGCATAAGAAGATCATCAAAAAGAACTTGCTGAAAGATTCCAAATGCCAAAGGGTGGCAACTTTTAAAAACATGCTTTGTTTAACCAGCACGATGATCACGTGTAACTTGATGATTAAAGAAAAATCTGTCTATTTTTGTCAAAGTTTTTCACACTTCATAGAAACCTTCACTTTAAAGAATTGCGAGCTACTTTGTTGAACACACATTTTGTTTACCGAATATGACTCAAGTCAAATACTCCAAGGCATTCTCTTTGAGCTTCGATATCAATCACATTTGAACATGCAGAATGTATTTTACAAAGAATCCATAGGGATCCTGTCAAAGCCGAGGTTTTCAATATGCCTTTCGATGATTTTTGTGATCAAATTTCAAAGGGTTAAGGTCTCATGTTTGATCTCTGATAATGCTCGACTTACAAAAGATGGTTGTTATCCCCGAGGAGTTAGTTCATGCTTAAGCACTCACTTTTTAAACATGTTTTGAATGTAAAAAGATCAGATCGATTGAAAAAAGTTTTTACGAATTTTGTTGAAAAGGATGAACTTGGCTTGCAGCTTTAAAAATGTACATTGAAATTTTAAGCTTGAAGTATCAAGCGGTTTAAATCATCTAAAAATCAAAATACAAATACGTCAGCTGAAAACAGTGATAACGAACGTGTGTATTTACGGAACTCGTTATCGATATATGACAGGTCATATGTAACACAAATAATTACACTGAAATTCTCTAGCTTTGTAGAATATAGGACAGGGTTGGTCTCGGAAACTTCAAAATATTCTAGAGTTGAGTATTTGGTGGACAAAGGCTAGGATAATGAACTTGAAGAGAAATGGACTAGCTGGTGAATGCCCTGATTCAAATATATGAATTACTATATTAGTCCTCCTCAACAATGCGGAACGTTGAACGTTGTATTCATCTACGTATGCAAGTCCGGTTTTTATTAACGATGTATCTTTAACCCTTACACTAAAAGTCTTCAAGTTTGGTCACAGCCTACATTTTGGGATTACGCAGACACAAGTTGTCTTTGTAACCTTGACTTTCCTTTCAAGGTCACTATGACACTTTCATCACATAAAAAACTCGTTGATTTGGGTGACCTTGTCCTTATTTTCATGGTAATATCTCATGAACCACTGCATGCTTGGTCTTAAAATTTGATGACAGCATAATTTAGGAAGTTGACACTAGTTGATTTTTATGACCTTGACCTCATTTCCTATGTCATCACGGCATGTTGACCACTTGCTCATAACTGCTCCACTCAAAGTATTCGAATTAGATAACAACATTCATTGGGAGATAAATAAGATACCAGTCAATTATGGTGACTTTGATCTATTTCCAAGGTCATCACAGCATTTTGGAGGCTTTTTAAATGATTGTGGTCATTGCATCAAATTTCTCAAATTTTATTGACCATCCCCATCAATCAATTACCGTGAACTTGACGTGATCACATGTACATTTAATGAAAAGCTGCAATTGATGTTTTAGAATAATGTTATGACCATCTAAGGGGTATACAGACACTGGCACCACCTTTTAAGATCTTTGAGAATTATTTAAACTAGTCATTTATCCTCATTCAAGATTACCGGCAGGGAACATTGCCATGTCAGTGGCAAATACTTGTTATACAGATTTAACAGATAGAATTTCTTATGTGTTTGTTCAGTGGCTCATGTAACATATTGGGGCTTCAATATAAACTGGTGTTAATGCCGGAAACTGTCCGCAACATTGATACTGCACTGTCAAGCCGTTCATAAGCCAGTAAACACACATTGTGTAATCTATCTCTTATACATTCAAACTTTGAAATGTTTACGTTGTTTTTGTAAAGTACAAATAGATGCAAAGACATACCACGGTAGAAAACTTAGATAAGACCTGAACCAAGACTAGTTCAGAGAAAACATTACAATGGTAATGATTCTAATGAGCTTTGATATTCAAATGTTTAACCTAACTATGAATTTGTTTAGCACTTTGACAAAGTTAATTTAGAGGAGAGAATATGTTATACCAGTGACATAACTGCGTGTACGGTGATAAAGTTGTTGTCCTGACTGATATTCTGTATAAACCTCAAAGGCAGCTCGAGTTTTACCTTTTCAACGTTTTTATCAGAATGAATACCGGTCACATGAACATGTTTAATCCATACAGTAGATGACATATCGATTTACTTTCAAAGATAGAATTAATTCTAAAAAAGGAAATCAAATGATTAGTGTTATCAAATATTGAATATTCATATTCACATATGCTTAGAAGAATTATTATATCTGGATAGCTGTTTTAAATGAACAGTAACGAACGAGTATTACGTTACCGTAATGCGGTTAGACGCAGTAGCAGTTGCTAGCACAAAAGCCCCAGAATGAATTATCCTATAGACTCACCTCTCGGAAGTATAATCATTTGACTTGTGCAAACTGATTCGCATTGCCTAATCGAACGTTGTACCTTCCTGTTACAAATCCTTTTACTAATTCAAAAGGATTGTATGCAAATGGTAAAAGTTTATGTTGGTTTTCCTAAGATCAAGTAACTTGTTACTGTGCCTTTAACACATCATCTGACAATACACATTGGCTCTCTTTACTCCAGTACGATTCCATGTCGAAAGGGATTTGTGAAAGTAATCAGCTTTTTTAAAAATAAAAACTGTTTTAGTTCGAAATGTAACTATTAAATATTTAGTGTGGTGTCAACTTTTTTAATCATAAGTTATCTACCATTACTTGGATAAATTTATGTGACGGGGCAATTAGTTTTGTGTCTTTAAGTAAAAGTATTTAAATAGGAGACTTCATGTTTTTAAACATAAGAGGAAGACACAATAAACACGTTATAAAACCCTTGTACTTAAGGTTGTACTCTTTCCTGTTATCGTTATGGTGCTCAAAAATCTTACACTGAAAGTTGGAATAAACAAATCCTGACAACACATATAAACAAGATAAAGGTTACACTCAGTTAAAACAAATCAAATAAGTTCAATGAATGGGATTATTTCATGAATGATAGTTACATTCTCTGATCTTTGCTAACAAAGTGGAGTTCAAGAAGACTCCATGAGAGTTCTAGGTGTTAGATTTGTAGCTGCTGACTTCAACAAATTTGGGAACGTATGTGTTCTTTAACAGTAGTTGTTACAGTAACTGGTGACAATGAAAGTTTGTCCAATAAAATTATTTTAATCGTATATTAACATCCCTAGAAATTCGTTCCATGTACAATTTGATTAACTCGGTACTTTATGTGATATATATACATTGCTGACAACAACCATTAAAAGTAATATAGACAGCTTTATACAAACATGTGAAACACACATAAACGAATCTGTAATAACACCCCGAACAAATCACTTTTGGAGAGATACATTAACATCGTGGGGCAGATTTATTAACAAAAAAGGTCAAAACGCTAAAAAAGCTGAAGATGTCTTATCACAACCAATTTGGCAAAATGACAATGTCAAGATAAGTGGAAGACCTATCAATTATAAACATTACTCCTCTAAAGGGATCACTTACATAAACGACATCCTGGATTGCCATGGTAACTTTTTAACCATTGAACAATTAAGAAAACATTTTGGTTGCAAGACAAATTTTCTTGATTACCAAGGGATAATAGAAGCTATAAGATATTACTGCAAATCAATAAATGTTCAAATCGAAAAGAACATATCCCGACCAATTTTACCCTTCTTTTTACAAAACATAACTGGTGATCCAAAAGGCTGTAGAGATATATATGACATACTCATAAACAGAAAAAGCACAAAAACTCTTAAATACCGAGAAAAATGGCAAAAAGAATTAAACGAGTTCATCAGCGAAAATACATGGGAAACCATAGAAAGATTAACATTTAAATCCTACAATAGTGCTAAACATTCATGGCTCCAATATAGTACATTGCATAGATTTCTTCCAACAAATGAGCTTCTAACAAAAATGAGATACAACGAATCAAACAAATGCACATTTTGCAAAACAGAAAATGAGTCAATTTTACATCTGTTTTATGATTGTAACTTTATCAAATCTATATGGGAAAAATTGGAAGAATGGATACTTGAAAAAACAGGAACTTCCATCATCTTTTCTAAAAAGAACATCATCTTAGGATATTCCGAGAAACGAAACTATGTTCTGAATTTACTGACAATCATTGTGAAATACAACATATTTAAAATGAAACAACAGGAGAAAATCCCAAATTTTAAACATGTTAAAGAGGATATTAAATCTGCATATTTTGTTAACCGATTTAACGCTTACACAAACTGTAAATATGATAGCTTTATGAATTTCTGGTCAATTTGTCATACTCTTATATGAAATATTAGATTAGTTTTTAATTATTACTATTTTCAACCTACTGTCAGAATTTATTTTGAAGATTGCCTATCCATTATATCTAGCATACATTAATGAAATATTACTTGTGTAAAATTTGTTTATGTTGGGAACTGTTATTATAATATGTGTTTTTTTGTATGGAGTTTGGGAAAATAAAATTTTTTAAAAAAAACAAAACTTTATGTGATATTATTTATTCTACCACAACTGTGCGAATTACCCAATTTTGATTGGCTGGTGTGAAAAATCACAGGGCGTATAATCTGAATATACAGCCTTCTGTTTACTTCGTTTAACGCGCAAGAAATCACTAGTTGCCTAGCAACAATATTCTCAAAATACTGATGTGCCGAACTATTTAAATGAAATCATTATGGTGATTTACATGGCATGATATCTGAAACAAATATAAACAAAGTATGCAAATGCTAACCGCGGTAAAAACCGGCAAACAACCCGACTGTTTACAATATAATCACGAAGGCAGGCATTCAATAAAATGACGTTAGGCCTAGTATTGGTCTTGCTACAGTTTAAACGGACAGATTATCATACTCAAAAATATCTAAATACAGAATGCACTCACCTCAAACTTTATATAAAAAATCAATGCCATTATAACGTCGTCAAGGTTTAAGATATTGCAGAAATTATTTCGAAAGCTGACACCGGTCGCGAAATACTAACGTTTTCTGAATAGAGTTGTCTCCCTTTAAAGCATTTGGAAATTGTCGGTAATATCCGAGGCTTGCTACAAGTAACGTTATTCGAAATTCCAAAATAGATCTAAAAAAACACATACATTGGCAACATACTATCAATGGCGTTTTCTCATCCCTACCCACTAATGTATTGTCACATCAAGTCTTGTGGAAAACGTCAAACCCCCTCCTCCAATTCCAGAATGTTTATTGTGTGTTTTGATGGTAGAAATATAATTATATGAAACAATCCGTCTTTTCGAAGCAAGTTCATTCTTTTCCAAAAAGCAACTCTATGATTCTGAAGAAGTTTGATATTTCATTGACTTTTTAAAAACTTTACTCACATACTTGATGTCTGTGTGTGTGTGTTTGAAGGTTACGGAACGAAAAAGAAGGAGAGATAGAATATCCCATGGGCTAAGATGTTCTGTGGAGGTTTCCATGAAGTAAACTGATGGTTTTTGATGGCAAAAAACGTAGTCAACGCTTTTAAGAAAAAAGTCTTTGGATCTAAGGCATTGTTAGAAAAATATCTTTGTGGTTACATTCTTTTATGTTTCTTACTGTTGCAAAATGATGTTTGTTTTCGAACATTAAGAAAGAGCACTAATTTGAACTTTTTAGGTTTTCCTTAAATATTTTTATATTTTGATATGTTCGCAGAGTGAATACCTTAGGCTAAAATGGTAAAATTATAACGTGTTTGAGTTTTGGAGAACATCCTAGGTTTTTCACTTTGGCTAGTAATGTAACGTTTTGTACATGTCAATACCTTCGCGACTGCGATATTCTGCTACTCTTTCAATAATAAACATTTACAGTCCTGCTGGAAACTTTGAAAAGCTTAAAAGTTCTATCATGGGAAAGATCGAAAAAATCCATAGTTATCAAAATTCACCAAAAGTTACTATTAAGAAAATATATTTATCTGAAAGCTATTTAATGTAAAGACATTGAATATAATATTTCAATTGCATGTTAAGAATCACATCTTTTGAATAAAGACGATATTTGGGCAAAAATATTTCGGTATCCTTTATAAATTCAAATTATCTAACATTCTGTTATAATCGATCATTTCGAAAGCATAAATTCAGTAACACGCATTTCACAAAGTCAATATTAATTTTCATTTAGATTTCAAGAATTGTTCAATAACAAAGTATAAGCACTGGAGCAATTTTATTTACAATTTTCATTTTCCACAAGTTCCACCACAAAATTATTATACGCTTCTTTAGAGGGTAAATTATTCATTACCCAAGCAAATGATCCATAGCTGAAGAAAAAGGTGTAATAAAACAAGCAAAATCTTAATGGTGCCATTTAAGCGTGAAATTGATCCACGAAGCAAAACGAAGTTGCTAAGCACTTTAAAGAATCATTGTATCGATAAAAAACCGAATGTCTTCCAATTAGATTTCCTTCTTGTAAGTCACTACCTTGAGAAACGCAATATTATATTTCAAACAGCAACGGTCACAATGTAAAGTATAAACAACCTTGCATGTTTCTCTCTTTGTTTAAAGTTCTCATCGGTGTATGTTAAGTTATTAAAATATCGTTTTCTTAAGAGAATGTGATTTGAAAGTTTATACTAGAAAATAGTTTTACACAAATGAAATTTACTGTTATTCAATATTCCTGCCCTTTAGGTCTTTAACTGATTTGTTGATTACAGGAATTGATCATCTTTGAATTACGTGCATCATTAGTTCTTAATTGAACTTCTTCCTGATAACTGATCATTCAGTTTCTTCAAACATCTAACAAAGCAAATGACTTTAAAGTAAGTCTATATCTTTGACCTTCTCTAATAACATATCAAAGCTCGGATGAAGGTTTAGATCACAGATCATTTGTTGTTTGGTGGTTGGACTAGCTCATCAGTACCAAGGATTCGTCAACGATGCCTATGGGAAGGATTACTTGGGTGATTCCGTCTCAGACATTACAGAAATGAAGATGAAGGTGAAATATGTGATAAAAGGGATTATTCCTAGACACCTTCTAAAAGAGTATCAGTGTTTTTCATTGTTGATCAAGCCCTGTTTATGTACATCATACTGAAAAGTATTTGCTTTGAAGTCGGTCGTTTATACCGATAAATTGTGAGATGAGTTCACGGTATTTGTTGTGGTACATTACGTTGAGATGTATTACTAAATCATTACTACATAAAAGTATTGTCTTCGCCAAGTAACAAACACATATATTTATGGCAAAATTTCGTAAACATAAAATGGTTCTTAAAGAAAACCTTTAGCTTAATTTTTTTTTATCAAAACATCCACTGCAAACTCAATCAAAAATGAAATTAGTAAATAATTTCCTCATATCTGTCCTGATATGTATACAACTCTCTTATAATTGTCTGGACTGCCTGGATGTTTGACTCTACAACTCTATATGAGAAAAAATGAAGTATTTCTTAAAAAGAAATGAGCATCTTTCGTCTTGATATGTCCAATAAGCTTTAACATTTACCAACGTTTTCTTTGGGTTATCCAATATCAATATGTGAGATCTATCATTTCTTGCGAAAGATGTGGCCTGGGAGAGGGGGAGGGGGATCTGAACACACTCCTAGAGAAGCCATGAAGTTAACTTGTCGCCTCATTGGGACATTGGCGATGGCTAGAACGAATGCTTTACTGTTTACTTGGCGATGTTTTACTCTCCTTATTTCTCAATCCAGATGGTTCATCGAATCCTTGGAGAGTAATAAAATTAGGCAATCTTGCAAGATATTGACACATTGATAGAAAGTGGAATTATGGTGATACCTACTTTAAGGAGGTTTATGTCATTCGGTTATATCACCGAGAGCTTAATGTTCTGATACTCTTCGCAATTTACCTCTGGGATCATTCATCAGGGAAATTTGAAAAAAATCGCCATTGAGATTTAATATAAAACAATGACAAAGTTAAACGGCTTGATAAGGGAAAATAAGTGTCAAGTAACGCCGAGTTTAATATAGTTATAAGCGCAGCACATGCATGCTCGGGAATTAGGATTTATGTCATCAAATGGTCCTCCTCCAGGAGTGCTGATAGCCTAAAAAATCAAATGACAGGTATTCTGAGGAATATGTCATTCAATGCAAATCGATGACGTCACAGTGAAGAAACGATTACCGCCAGCTCGGCAATAACATCCATGTATGAGCGCAGACTTTCCCAAGTTGTATGAATGTCTCGGGTAGTGTGAATGCATTTATTTGTTTGTTTGTTTGTTTGTTTGTTTACGTGTTCCTTTTTTGATTTATTTATTAATTTATTTGGTCTATTCATTTATTTCAATGATTTTTCCCCTCATTATTCTAAGGTACTTATCTTATATGTATGATTGTGTTTAAATATCATTGTATATTTTTTTAACTGATTTTTAAAAAAAACCCATTTATCTATTTATTTATTTATTTATTTATTTATTTTATTCATTATTTTGCCATAATTCCCAGGTACTTATTTTATATGTATGAATGTGTTTAAACATCATTGTATATTTGTTTAACTGTTGAATGGTGTCCCGTAGGCCAAGTTTGGCCGAGGAACTTTTTATGCAAAATTTTAAAATGCCATCACCCAATGCTGTATGTTGTACGACACTTAAATAAACTATTTTTCTTCACTTCTTCTTATGTGAACTAGGTAAGTTTCCTTATTATTTGTCATTCGTTCAACTCATTTGTCACAATCGTTAGTGCAGCCTTGATATTTGGCACAGTTGGACCAATCAGCCTGTTCCAAATCAAAGATACAAATTGCCCCTTTTCGATATTGAGCGTTGTCTCGTAGTATTGTCTAAGTATTGTGATCGGTGCGACGGTCATGCTAAGGTACAGCTCGTTTGCTGTTTTTTAAAATCATCATATGATCATATCGTGTGATTTGGTACAAGCTTAAATTTTGGATGAATAAAGGTTTGATAACATTGATACTCTGGAAGATACACGGTTGTTTACTTGGTACGTTTTAAGATGTCTCATGGATTACATGATTTGTAAGTTTTAAAAAAAAACGTGTAACACAAATTGGAAAAACATTTCACGTATGAGCAGTAATTAACACTCTGAAACATAACTGAAGTAATTCATTGGGCAAATGTCAAAGACTTTTTATCTAGATTAGCCCCATTAGTGATTTTCTGATAGACCTACGCAATCTACTATTGTTAGGAGAGCTAGCCCGTTAATAGCATGTTCAAGAGATTGATTTCTGAAAACATTTCTTGAGATAATGATATGTTTTTCAACAATGTAGCTAATCTATTGAACGAAAACGCGATGTTTATATTAACAATTTCTATATCAAAAACACAATATAATCATAAGATAATAACTCTAATATTTTTTAAAGATTCGTTCCTGAACATGTTCAGCAAATGTTAATTACATCCATCATTCTTTTTGTGTTTCAATTAGATAATCAGTTATTGCAACCTGAAAACTCATTTCACTAAGGGTAACCATTGCGTTTCTTTTATTAATTTCGATTACTTTCCCAATTTGTTTGAAAATTTGGCATCGGGACACTAAGCTCCATAATAAAAATTACAGGGAAAATCCAATTAATAATTGTTGTATAACGTATTAAGTTTCAATTCTATCTTTAAGAACTGTTCTACATGCAGTAACGTTTGGGTGCAGTTCTACACTGTGTATCAGCGCACTAGCACCAATGGTTCGCTAGTTCCAGCCGAGGCTCGTAGACGCTACCGCAATGCACAACCACAATGTTGTTGCTGGCTTTCTCCCTGCATTAAAAAAACAACTGTAATAGAAGTGAATACTCATGAAAGCGGCGTAAAAGAAGAAATTTGAACTGTGATCATAAACGGAAAGATTTTACGACAATGTTTCTTTTCTGCATATTACTCGAAAACTATATGACTTGGTAACTTAATTCAAATTTAGTAAGAATGTTACAAGAAACTATATGTTCAATATAATTTGTTACTCATGTTTGTACCATTAACAGTCATTGAATGTGATCTTCGCTCATTGAGATGATTGACTACACATGCGGTGGTAAGAATGCTCACTTTTACCTTTCTTTCATTCAAGAGTAAAAATTCAGCTCATGAGTGCTCAGTGAATGACTTTTCAGAGATATTTCAGACAAAACTCAAATAAGTGTAGTGCCAAATCATTAATAACATGGTTTTGGTAAATTTGGTAAAAATCGTCAATGAACGAATTCAAAAATCTATAACTGTTCATTTATATTAACCGTGTGATTGTTGTCTTAAGTCACAGTTTATGTTCACTGCCTCATTGAGTTTTTGGCATGTTCAGTAAATTTACCAATGCTGTAAAAGTTTGTTACAAACAAACTATTTGACTTAAATATCAAAATACCATGTTAAGTTCATATAATATGAACTTTGCTGCTGTGAATATATGACGATGGATGTACAAAAAATACTCGCCTTAAAGTTTATTTTCAGCTAAAATTCCCTAAAACTACTCATATCTTTTATCATTTTGTAGTGAATATTCCGAATGCAGAAGCTGGCTGTGAAACACTAGCGTTACAACAGAATAGAGTAAGCTCCCTTTAATATATTTCCCAATTGACGTGTTTGTCTGTGGCCTTCAGTAATAAACAACCAAAAAGCAATTGAAGGGTCCACATTACAAGGTATCTAAAGTCTTAAGTATCTGTAATTGTTAAAATAACTAACTATGACATAATATTTTTCTTGGAATTCGTGAGTTTGTTTTCAGAATGAAAAAGCACCAAGAAATCAATTTCTTTTTTTAGAAATATCAATAAAAATGATATTGTTCTATAGCGAAAAAAAATATATATATACTGTTACCTACAGATGAAATCGTTAAAAAACACACCCAAAAAGATCTATTTGGCTTAAGATTATGACATGATCAGAATCAATGAAAAAGTTTCTGCAAGATTAGGTTCAGCTAAGCTGTTTCATTGATTACTAATTTGTAAACGTCAATATGAAGGACATGAAGTTATTGATGCTTGAATTATCTTGAGGCGGACCATTGAATACACCCTTCGTTATTAGAAGGATCTTTGCAAATGTGGTCTCAATTTGATAGTCATGTTTTTATTTAATAATTACTCTCAGATTGTGGACAGACGAAATGTGCGGCGCTTAGCAATCGTTTATTGTAAATCGAAATAGCATTATTTGTCTAATAAAGAACATGAATGTATAGTATTACCAACGTTTGTTCTAGCAACGTTACCCCCACCAGTTACAACTTGAAGCATGAAGCATGAAGTTAAATATTTTTTTCCAGCATTGCCATTCAGATTTTTGCAATATATGTGAAAACGTTATAAATACAGAAGACAATAATTTAACATTCATTCACACGTGCTTAAACTAATTACAACATGCCTTTAAAAATTATATTTTAAGTTTGAAATATAGCATGTTCTTTGAAAATGGTCCAAAAGATTTTATACAAGCAAGTGAAAATACTAATACTATAATAACGTGAGAAATACTAATCGGCTCCTGTGGAGAACTAGAGAGTGTATAAATGGTTATACATGCAGTGCTTTGTTTATTTCGTAATAAACTTTTTCGCTTACATTCAAAATTCTCGAACTGCTTGCAAACGGAATATTTAGGAAAATAAATCTTTTGTAAATAACAATCAATCCAGTTTGGTGAAAGGTGTTTAAATGGTGAATGCGGTCAAACCAACGACCCGCAGTTATTTTCATGTCTCGACTCTAACGTTTAATAATATGGCATTAGGCCAAGATCATTAGTCCTGAAAAAGTTGAGTCCACAAAATTAAAAGCTAGCTTAAGAGCAGTAAACATGTACCTTTATCTATATTTATAACACTAATTACATTATATAGACGTCAAGATTTTAAATGTTGCCAAAAATATTCTGAATGCAGACGTCGGTGACAACTCTTGAAAAGAATGAGCTCCCTTTGATGCGTTAGAAACCTCAGTGAAGATTAATGAAACCGTCTCTTCTCTGTATGAATGATCCAAATGATACAGAACAGCCAAGTAAACGCGGAAGATTTTAGTTATTATATTTTATTTGTAATGGTTGTTCGGTTGAATGAGGATACACATACTGTGATTTCAGCGACATATAGCAAATTATAATGGATATCGCAACTCCATAGACTTGAAATTACGTCTAGAGATTTAATTATTCCCTTATATAGTATACCGCTGATTTCATCACAGTGTGTTTAGCACATTATTATGATATGTTTTTATAGTTAGGACCATTTATGAACTAAACGTCATTGGGCCGTATCGAAATCTATGTAAATGTTTATTGACCTTACCATTCAAATTTAATTTCAAACTCCATAATAATTTTTCCTTCTGAAGAAATCACTGCCTTCTTCAACCATCTTCTTAAATTCGACTGATGCAGTTACATTAATAAACAAAACAATTACTGTTGTAATAACAAATGACAGAATATTCGTCAGTCTCACTGATCTTGTAAATATTGAGCATGAATTTCAGTTGTCTGTTTTTGTTTTAAAAGTGAGACAAACGGAATGCCATCGGGATTTCCATGTGCCTAAGACTTAGCCCTCAACTTTGAGTGCCTCAGATAATCTAAGAAACTATCCCTCATGGGACAATATGACACGTCAAAACATTTAAAACTTATTTCACAAATGCCACTCTGGGATTTTGCTTAAGCCTAGATATTTCAGAGATTTAACTTGACGTCGCTAAAGTATTTGATCTGTCTGTTTCATGACGTCCGGGGCTTTAAGTGGGAGGTGTAAAATATCCCCATGGCTGAGATACTTAACACTCTGAAACTACCAAAGCGGTTTACAAAAGTTAAATACTCGATACCATGTAGAAACGAACGTTGCTGATACATCGATCTGTCTGATTTACGATGATGGGGCTGAATGTAGGAAGTATGAAATATGACATGATTTTGTTTATTTATTTTGAAACTAAGGAAGCGGATTATAAAATTAAGGTTCGACACCCAATACATTTTAAGCCCTCAGCTAAGTAGCCTCTGGGGCCTTTGACAGTGTCGATAACTCACGAATTGAATTCAAAAGGAACCGTTTAATCAGTCTTAACTGAAATAAAAAAGAAAATAAACACCCAAAGATTTTCGTATTCTGATATGTTTTGGACAAAATAGAATTGATTAATGGTATATCCTAATGTGACAAATTTAAACAACTGAAACTTATTGCCCAACCTCAACTGATGCATATCAGTTGAAGGGAAAAGGATTTTTTCAGAAATCTCGATTTTTTTTTTCACACGAATTTGATATGCTAAGAGTATAAAAGGCGGTGAATTCGACCATTCACTACTCGTGTTACGAAAAAAGCAGAAGAAATGCCACGTTTAAGAGAAAGAGTCATCGGAATGTCACAAGTGTGGGTTTCGAACAGCCAGACATCTGGCCGTTCTAGAAGCGAAAAAGCGAGGGTGACAACTGCTGCAGAAGACCGATATCTGCACACACTACATCGGCGCAATAGACTCGTCACCATGACGTCAACGGCATCGATGGCGTTAGGGCACCATATCAGCAGGAACACTGTCATGAGACGTCTTCGAGCTACCGGTATTCGGGCATATCGACCGTTCCGCGGAATGACCTTGACCAGCGAACATCGCCTCAACCGTCTACGCCGGGCAAGGAGAGTGAGCTGTAAACAACGTTGCGATTGGTCAAGAGCGATGCTTAGCGACGAAAGTTGATTCAACCAATTCCAAGCAGACGGCAGAATGCGAGTATACAGACGTAGAGGCGAGAGACAGGCTGCATCATGTGTCCAAAAAGATGTACCCTATGGCGGTGGGATGGGATTTGCGGCGACCAGGAGAATTTGGTGACAGTACGTCAGACCCCTACAGGGATCAAGTGTTACAGCCTGTGGTGGTCACATTCATACAGATGCAGCAGCTAGGGAGAACAAAACATTCAGGTTTTCCATCGGCCATCACGATCTCCTGACCGATCGAGAATCTATGGTACCATTTGGGAAGACGACTTAGACGTCGCCCATAGCCACTAGTTACCATACAAGAGCTTAAACAGACCCTACACGAAAAGCGGAAACGTATCCCGAATGACGTCATCCGACGTCTTATCGTTTCCACGAGAAGACGTATTTATGCTTGTATTGACTGTAATGGGGGTCACACGCGATACTAGATATTTATGAAAATCATACCACGTAATGTCGCCTGATTTATCCATGAACATTTCAAAATATACTACCTGTGGACACAATCAGATATAGAGAAGTGATTTGTTGAACAAAACACTCAAACAATGTCCTTGCAATGTTTGAAAATGTTCACTATCAATATTAAACATTTAAAATGGTTTCTTAAATAACCATATTCCTTGGTAATGTACGTTCTGTTGTACTTTTATTAGTTTATATCTATTATAAAATCCTATGCCGCGACATTTCCCACAAACATTCAAAGATCATATATGTGCATAACTTTGTGTTTTCTTTAATGATATGGATTTTAGCAGATTAAACGATTACGAAAACTGAACAGCCAAGAGAGGCAATTTGAATAACTATTGACCGTATTAGAAATTATAAACATACAGATAATTGTTATAAATTGGAATAAGTTTTTGACAAACTATGCGTGACACTTTCGGTTGGACATGCAAAGTATATGCATACGACATTCCTAAAACGCACATTATTGATTGCATAGAATAACTTGTGAGATGTGTATGCAGGTGTTTCATCTTGAAAAGTTTTAAGATCAGGTCAATGTTTTACGGAAGACAATTTTACAACTCTTATTGATGACAATCTCTGAAAGTAAAAGTGAAAGTGTGAATAACATAGCAAGTGGTGCCTTCACATAAAAAAGGCAGATTCTCCAAATATTTGATGATTACCATGAACGCATTTTGGAGTAATCAATAATTTGTATCATTAGCAAAGTCTTCTCTATGTCAAATGTCAAAGAACTTTGATCAAGATTAGCCTCATTAATCTGTCTTTAATGAACTTCCACGTTCAGCTATTGATCTTGCTAGATACAGAGGGAAAAACCGATCCTTGACGAGTTCAGTAGATTGATTACCTGAGTAGTCCTTAATGACGCCATGTAGTGACATTATTTAGCTAATACAACATACGAAAAGCTGGAAATTGACTTGAAATATCTATCCGAATAACATATCTAGCATCATCATTAAAACATCAGACAGTA
Source organism: Phorcus lineatus (assembly GCA_921293015.1). NCBI lineage: Eukaryota > Metazoa > Mollusca > Gastropoda > Trochida > Trochidae > Phorcus > Phorcus lineatus. Next base: position 31,950,417 of record OV121089.1, read on the forward strand.
CCTATAGGTCACAGTAGTAGTTTGTGAATGTAGCAGCAGCAAATTGAACTCATTTGTGAAACAATATCCTGTTTGCTCAAGGATTTGGCATCAAGTCAATGTAGCCTTCAAGTTATAAAACAGTAAAGTTAACTTTCATGACTTTAATAAAATAAAGTTTGCCATAAATCTCAATATACTTGATATCCTCTTGGCCTTGATAAACAGTACATAGTCCTGATCACTAGATTTATTCAAATCAAATTGCTGGAAAGTTTTAACACATAATCAATGCAGCCATTTAGAAATCTATCACAGCTACATATATGTTGTTGGAGTCAAATATATCAAACTTGATAAAATAGTTTTATTCAATCGAGGAGAGTTGGTTTGTTCTCAAAATCGGCATTTAAGTGCTTATTATTTCAGTTCAGTGACAATAAACAGGTCAAAGTCGTTATTTGTGATCGAAAAAGGGCAGCGCCAGTGACTCAATCGTAATTTTTTAAACTGATTTACAGAAAACATAAAGGCAAATATTGATTTGTAGTGTTAAGTAGGTAATCTAACTAATAAATATGTAAATTGGACGCAGAATTTCAATGTTCTGACATTTATATGGCCGTTTTTCAAAAATCTTTGAAAACGAGAAAATATCATAGGCTGGGCATTTTAGCGATATATATGCAACTTTAAAGGGGCAATTTGAACATAACTTAGCACATGTAGTGTCATTTTAAGGTGGTAAAAGGAAACGCTAGTGTTAGAGCATGAGTATAAAGTTTAAAGGCGTCTGATTCTTTAACATAATGTTTGGTTTAAGACCTCATTACGAGGGAAAAGAATGTTCATTGCTTCGATTGATCTAACGAAACTTATAACTTTCTGATGTTTGATTAGCATTCAGGAGGTTATACAAATTATTTATATATTAATGATATACTCTTATTATCAATTCTGTTTGTTTGAATATCCATAAGAATCGTTTACTTTGACTCAAACTATTACTCATGTAATGGTTTGAGAGCAAATTGAGTCATTGAACTGTCCCGCTTTTACTGTTATTTACGCACATTTCACGCTTAAAACACTGAAGGATTGACGGTAAAGGGTTTTTATATTCCATTTAATAAAACAGAGTATAAAAACATGCAGGAGTTCCAGGAGTAAACACAAACCACTTAGAACAACCTGAAAATAATGAAGGTAATGGTTAATAGTTTATCTAATAACAAACGATTATTAAATAGTACAATGTATTTCTACCATTAAGGGGACACAGAGTATGATGTTGGTGTCAACTATATGTCAAGCTTCATAAATGATGTTATTTAATCATAATCATCCTAATGCCTATCAACTCAGTATAGTGACAAGAAGTAAGTCGCGATTTGTGATCAAAAACTGGAAAATTGCGCGCGCCAGTGACTCAAACGTTATGTTAAACATTTATCTACAACAGACATAAAGACAAAATTGGGTTAATAATGTTAAGTTGGTAATTATATTACTAACTAGGTAAATGGGACACTTGTTTACATTTTATGACCGTTTTCTATTATCAAAGAGATAACATAATATCCTACTTTGGGAATTCTAAAGAAAATGATGCATGTTTAGGGAGTCAATTTGAACTTGATTCAGGACTTACAGTAATTTGGCTTTATTCAAGCCACATTAAAAAATCATAAAACATACTCAGTGTCCCTTTAATGTTGTAATGTTTTCTACCACTACAGTACTTTTGCTAGGAAGGGAAGGCAACTCTTATGAAATAGCCAAAGGCAAATTGACGAGGAAAAGCTTTGAAGATGTACTTTAATATAGGTCGTGATCAAAGAGGTATGCCTTATAAATACTGCTTTGATTAGATAGTATCCTACCCTTTGTTGGTCGTGAACAGTAAGACACTTCAAAGGGCAAGTGTTTGACACATTACTTAGTGAAAGTATTAGAGGGCCTTCAAAGATAATTAAATTTTCTTAGAAGAATAATCTGCTTTCTCTTGTGCATAAATAATGCCTTCAGTGAAATTCGATGCCTTCAAATTAACTCAAGCCATTATGACAATGCCAATTGAAAGAATATCAGAATATGTAGACCAAAATTAAGTCTATGAAAAATGTGGACCTAGACTGTATAAAAGGCTCCTTTATATACACAGTCATGAAACAGGACTAGCTTAATTGGTGTTTTAACACATATGAAAAACAAATAAATACCATGAAAAGCACGGAACAATCATTATTAGAAATTTCTTTGGTTAGATTTTCTCTTTTCCTATGTTGTTCGTAAACCGTAGTTCGCTAGTTCCAGCCGTTGATCGGAGGTTTCACAATAGGTAACCAAAACAGCATGAAGGGATTTCATACTGCAATAATACTAGCAGCAGTTATATAAGTGAAATAGTCTAAGACTCGATATCGGCGTTAAAACTCAAGTCATTTCACCTCTGACTAACATCATTGGAAGGAATCAGTAATTTTTATGTTACAGATTACTTAATTGGAAGGATAATTAATTTAGTTTTATCTTATTGTCATATTTTTCGTATTTTACATCAATTTAGTTTCATGAATATCAATATAGGACGAAAGTTGTCAATTTACAAAAGATACATACACGTAGGGGTTAAGTGACATTTAGCGTTTTACATACATTAAATACCTAACGTTACATAAACAATGGCAATGATGAAAGTAGATTTAAATTGATAACTCAGTATGGGATTTAATGCTGAACCGAACATATCAACTAAATTATTCTTACCGGAAATTAAATAAATGCATGTGGTTGTATCGTTGAAGTGTTTGATTTGTCTCAATGTGTAATTAAAGTTAGGAAAGATCATTTTTTACTTTGCTTGAAAACAATTTATTTACAGGAACAAATAATTGCATCAATTGAGTTGTTATGTTTTTCATTTATATCGATTGTTCACGTTACAATTGTGGAGTTTACAAAGATTTTGGCGGTCAACAACCATTTTCTCCGTACAAGTTCCCAAGTGTCTAATTCCCCGTCACAAAACCGGCAGAGAATGATCGAGATATTTGTTGGCAGAATGTCATGAGTTATTCTATACTGTGGGCATTTTAAGTTGGTGCTACGGGTTTATTAGTGAGCTTATGTATTACATACTCTCGAGTCTGACCCTTCACATTCTACGATTCAAACCCATTTCCTGTAGCAAGGTAATTGCACAAAATCAGAATGCATTGATTTCGTATATTTTTGTGTGCTGCCTACTTTTGCATTTTTGTCAAATTAGTTAAAATTAATTAAACTTGGCACACTGTTCTCATTTTACTTTTGATCAATCTTTGTACTACACGATAAAACAACTTCTTATATTATCATAGTCACGCCATATTTGCTTTTGAGTTCATCAGGATTTAACAGTCGTCCCTCTTGGTGCATTAATATATATCAAATCTTTCTTCTACCATTATTTGTACATGGTATAGAGTTTTCCATCTATTCAAACTCAATCATTATTTTACAAAGAAATGTTGGTTAGATAATTCTTTTGATAATACTTTTTTTCTGTAATTTGGCCAGAGGCCCATTATTCAATACGAACATGACAGATGAGACAGACCATGAAGCGCCTGTAAAATCTAAAAAAGTAATTGAATAATAAACAATCGCCATGTACTTATTCCGTAATTCAAATGACAGAAATGTGAATTTCCAAGATGATTAAGCATTTCATTGCTAGTACATGTCAGCTGCTAATGCTTATTGAGGAATGGAAATTCCCCAAAATATCTTTGAATAAGAGTTTTGCTGAGGTCATTATAAAATTAACACTGTAAGTTAACATCGAATTCATTTTTATCACAGGTATAAGACGGGGAGGACAAAGATGCTGGTCTCTTGACAGTACTAATTCTTGACCATATTCAACAAGATTACACTATGCATTTCTCTATACTTTAACTGAACTATAAGTAGCTTTCAAATTCAACATCAATTTTCATAGATTTATAAAGGTATAATTGAAGACGTTTTTTAGGTTATCTAACCATATTTGCTTATGATTGTATATACATCTTTGTGTTAAAGAATGGAGGAATACCTTTACACTTATTTACACTGACCTGGTTTATCTACAAGGTACAAATGCCCAATGCCTATTAAAAAGGTGTCAAAGATAAGAATATACACATGGATATTTAATTTGGAGGCAACTGGTATTTTCAACTTTAAAGAAGTTTGATTGAAAACCGCCCATATTGTCTGAATCTACATGTCTAATTAAAATCGCTCCGACTATTTATAGAATATAGATACCAGAAAAATTATATTGAAATTAAGGCATTAAATTCCTAATAAACATATAATAACCAAACTTTTAATTTCAGATAGTGATATTACAATGTAGTGGGTACCGATAAGTCCACTTTATTAAAATTGATTGTTCACTATTCAAACATCTCAAGATTGAATGGGTAGGAAAGTATCACAAAATGTAAAAGGTGTCGCTTAAATTATGTCCATGTCTTTACAAAAACAACCACACCATGACCTCTATGGCATTTGGGCGAACTATACAAAGCAACAATTACTTCACATCTGATGAAATAACGCACGTATATCCCCCTGGGGAATTTCCGATATTTCTCTTAGATTAGTTCCTGGCACCTAAAGGTCCATTCCCTCTGGAAACCAAGTATCAGTTACTTTAATTGCTTTCGAACAACAAAATTGCATTCAAAGCAGTACAATCCTTATTGATAAAAATTCCTAGTACAGTTCATAAGGCTATTTTCTTTTACAGTTAAAGGATATAGTTTAACATTACATTTCATGAATAGATACGCCTACGTCAGTAAGCATTCATTAAAGTTAACCTAAAGCAATTCTATTGAATCTCTGCCCTTCCTTTACACCTGACGCATTGTCTTTTTTTCCATTGGACAAAATAGGTTCTAATGATCGAAAGTAGGAATTCAGTGCAAATATAATACATTTTTGCCCGAAAAGAATCCCTACTCCACAAGTGGCGATATTACATTAGTTTTATTTAAAACAGGTAAATGTGCATTGGTTGATATCTGGGATTTTAATACTGTTCATATCATTTGGAGGTTTATAGCAATACGGATACGCCATATTTCATTGTCATGAACATTGTAACATATCTTAGAATATAAATGTTTAAAACGAAGTCTGCTTCAGGGCAATTAGAGGTCTTTTTTAAGTAATCACAGATAAGATCAGTCACCTCATCTCTTATTCCATTAAATCTTTAACAAGCTTTAACACGACTTCAACAAGTTTCTTTGATCTATTTCTTTGTGTAATTACATTTGTTCTAAAATTTAGACCGTAGTTAAAAGGGCATTTAAACTTACGTTAACTGTTGAACTATGTTCATGTTCTTTAGAGATTTCATCGATGTCAAAGAGCCCCATTGAATCAGTTGCTATAGTACTGCTTTGAGTTTAGAGGCAAGTATTGGACCAATAGCATCCATGTTGCATTTCAGTCCTATATGATACTTGTAGTAGGATTTATTTTTGCACTAGCATTTATTATCTATTAGTAGGTCTCAATTTTAAAATCTTTAACATTCAATTGAACATTTGAATGCTAAGACATCATTCATATATTTTTGAATACTTTAATAAACGCTTTAAGCAAATTAATGGCCCATGCTTATTTGAACGAGTCAGAAAAAGCAATACATACTGCAGACATTGCAGACATGTAAACACATAAGATCGATAACCTTCTAAGAAGTAAAGACCTCGCAAAGTTTTAATCTTTAGGTTGGATAAACCCTAAAATAGCACTTGATCGCTACGAATAACCTGGAGCCTTGGTTATGAAATCGCAAACCCTAGAGTATACTTAAGAGTAGTCCTGAAAACGAACCCTTTTTCCCCGAAGCCAGTGCGGTTTGGCAAAAGACCGATACAGATGCTGCCTATATTTAACATCTGCCTGTAAGGCTCGCCTGCTTTAAAGGTAGAACATATACAGGACTTGTGTGTGAGAATATAATGTAACACAACATTTTTTAAAATGTCAAGTAAAATTATCATCACTATTATTTGAAAGATAACGCTGTTTCAATATAAAAGCGCTTTAATTATTTAAAATTTTCAGTATTCTAAAGTTTCGCATCTCCTACAAAAGGGTTTTTATTAAATCAATCAATAAAAATAATGGAAATATAATATATATCTTGTAACTTATTGTAAGACGTTTCAAAAACACTTCTTACAAAGTCAATTCATACCCTCCCATATATAGACTTAATCATATGAAAAGATGCCTCTAATTTCCCATATTGGTAGTTTTCATTGTAGGAGTTCATACTCGACTTAGGCATGATAAGATAAACGACTTTTGAGGGTTACAAATATAAAAATGATAATCTTGAATTTTGGTTTCCCAAATCCCTACAGTATTTGAAGTTTTTAAACCCTTAACTGGTTACATGTAAATTAAAAATTTTGTTCAGTATTTTGGAGATATGTTGTTATATTATATATACTAAACTTAAATATCTAACGGTTATCGTTGGTAATCGGATTCATGACAACTTGTGATGAGTTTCTGTTGCCGATCAGTTTACATCCGCTTCGGTAACTAATTTCTTAACTGTCAAAATGCAATTAAATCGAATATTTCGAACCCCCAAATATACTACTGTCTTTGAGTTTACTGGTGTTATTTAGTAAAATATTTCGTTATAAGTCGTTATACAGATTCGACCACATAAAATAAACTCTCCTTAGTTATTGTTTTTTTCTAAATAGCAGTTTTTACAGAAACCTGATTACTGAGAAAACTGTATTTTTTAAAGAATTTCACCTCTGTCCACTTGACAATGATTTGTTGTATATATCTCTGATTAAATGACAAAAGAGTCTCAATAGTTTATGGTACATAAAAATTGACAATATCAAGGAACACGGTGAAAGCTTTGATGAAAAGTATATGATCACTAGAATTTCAGGGAGTTTGTTGAAGAAAATGTTCAATTTGGCACAGTCCCTTGTCCGTTTATCTGTCCGTCCAGAAAATCAATTTCTTGCACATCGCATTTTCGGCGTGATATAGAGAAATAATTTTTGAGTTATGGCCATCGACTTTCTAAATTCTGAGTGAAAGTAACAATATTACGTTATATTTGATGTTAAGCTTAAGTAAAGGGAACTTCCTTGATAACCTTCACGAAATTGTTCTCAACATAATAAATTCATGTGGGCTGAGCAATGTCTATAATTTCCCTAGTTTAGATAGCCGAAAATAGCTACTTAAAATTGAAAATCCACTAAAAAATCAATTTAAACAAAATTGGAGGAATGCTGTAGAAAAAGGTCAAAGGGAAATTATTTTAAGTACATTAAGATATATAACCATTGCTTGATGTCTATTAACCAGGTATATTAGTTATACAATATATGTATAATTTAGAACTTCAAATCATGTTTTGCATTGCAACAGGGCAACATGCTGTTAGAGAAAAAAATACGACCCGTAGATAATGTGATTCGCCTTCAGTTGCAAATGAATTTCGCTGTCATGAAACAAGAAAAAGAAATATTGTCGCACAACTCCTTACATTTGCAAATATTATATCTTATAGATATCTATTAACAACATCAAACATTATTGTTCTACGAAACCTTACAAAGTTCATTAATGACACACATTTGACAATAAGAAAAGCCAAAAATACTTGTACACAAATTATTTAAAGATAATCGGTATATTTTTGTTTCCAATATTTTTCTCATGTATCTGTGAAAACCCACTGCCATTTTTCCATAGTGTTTATTAAGATTATGATTTTATTTGTACTCTTGAACCACCAGTCAGTGGTCTTTCGATAATAATGATATTCGCATATTGATTCACGTTTTAATATTCTTCCGACTATAACGTGTTATAGAAACTTCAGGTTGTCCCTGCCCGCTGGGTCGATTTTTAAGTATTCAACGATTAGATCCGGCAACTTATCACCTCTTCTGAGTATGTAAGAAGACAGTTGCGAACGTCAAGAATCGAAAGAGGTCGAGAGAGAGGTAGAGAGAGGTAGAGAGGTAGAGAGAGAGAGAGAGAGAGAGAGAGAGAGAGAGAGAGAGAGAGAGAGAGAGAGAGAGAGAGACAGACAGACAGACAGACAGACAGACAGAGACAGAGACAGAGACAGAGACAGACAGAGACAGACAGAGACAGAGAGATAGAAAGAGAGATATCATTGAAAACTCGAAATTATCATGCATTTGTCATGTCCGGATGAATATGTGGGGAAAAAAATAAAAATAAATGTCGTTCTTATAGTATATTTACTTTTTTTATCAAACCAAACCAATATTGAGAGACATGATGTGTTTCTTACGTATTGTAAAACTGACATTTACTGTATCCCCCGTAAAATATAGGCTTTTAAAAGCTTCATATTAATCAATATTTATTAAAATAATCAATCACAAAAAGAAATATTTTGTGTATTGATAAATTGTTAGATATTATCTTTTGAACTTGTGAAAAAGTTACAAAAAACTTTGGATTCGGATGTGAAAAAACAAGATGTAGTTACCATGATTTCTTTCAAATCAATGCTTCTTTTATCATATATTTAACCGTATCAATGTAAATTAAGAATGAGAGTCAACAATCTTATATTTGAGAAACTTTCGGGGTTATGAATGCATTTTTATCAAGTTCCTGGTACGTCTTCTTAGACTGTTGTTACTTGCAATTGATTTTCTTGTGTAGTACTATTGTTTCTAAAAGAGTTATCATTTGACTTCTTTTGAGTCATCAGTCAAAGTAAAGGACTCTTTGTTACTTAGACCTTCTTCCGCATAGTATCAAAGATTATATCACAGAGTGTGTGTCCTTTAAGAGCGGCCCAGAGGATCAGTACAATGAACCGATTTAAGAAGTCTATTGGAACAATTATTTTTATGTCGGTACATTTACATTGTGCTTCTGAAGGTGAAAGGAATATGTAATAGGAGATGATTCAATCTAAAGAAACAATTATCTTACAACAATCAGTGAAATGAACTTTTCTATTGCCGACCAAGCTTGTTATCAAACAGATTTTAGCCAAACACTTATACCTTGTTTGCATAGGGATATCTATACCACAGCGATAATATACGGTTGTATTTTAAAATCAAGAAAGCTCTAACTTGTCTGTGAGGAATCTAGCCCTTGCTTGTAACTTAAATCATTATGGAACAGGCAAACATAGTTTATATATAGTTATATTAATTAAAGTTTTTAAAAATCTCTCCGAATGGGTAATTACATGTAGTTTGTGGTTCAGTTACCCTCAAATGGTTTGAATCAACTCGAGTATATCTTAATTATCATGAAATCCCCTGTGAAGATTTACTTTCTATTGAAAGCCTTCATTTGAAAAAAATCCCTCGATGTGCTTCAAAGGTCTTATCCAATCCTTGTCAATGAGAAAATCCATTTGGTCTCCATCCAAACGTAGTATTAATTTCCTGTATGTCTGTTTTCATTACTTCTTTCAACATCAAGATTTACTTTCTTCGGAAGGTTTTACTTTGCCGCTAAGATATTCTATCACTGATGTTTTTATCAATCAGTCGACAGAGTCCTGTAAAGCCGAATTTCTTCTCCATTGCAATATTGACATATCGTTATTTCATTGGATACTGAAAGCCACATCACTTAAAAGTGGGATATTTATTCACGTCATTGAGTGCAATTTTACAAGTTTGTTACGATCTTTTTTCTTTTCATGTAGTTTTCATATGCCAATTTCTCACAACAACTTTGAAATGAAGATAAGAAATAAGTCTATAATAAGTATCTCGTCATACTGCGATACCATCCCTTTGATAATAATATTACATCTGCATTTTACTAAAGATCTTGTGAAAATTTTATAGCAAAGATAACCTTCTAGCTTGTTAAAAGTGTAAAATCCTGAAAATTTCCATTTCAGATCCAAAACCTTTTAAACCTTTTCGAGGAAAATCTGAGGTATGAACTCCAGGTTTTGGACTTGTTATGTTCTTGAAATAATCAGCTATATAGATAGGGGAAAACATGCATTCAAGTCATGATTTTTTAAATTCCATAAAACAAATAGCTTATCATAAATTAAAACAAAAATTCAGGATCCACGACACTTTAAATCAATGCTCTTTCATCTTTCAGCTAAAATGGCTGTTTTGTTTGACAAGTTATTCTCTAGACCAATATTGATATTGGAAATTTCATATACAAACAATTGTCGTATTTCACAGAGAGCATCAGGATGTTTGACAAGAAGGATACACACCATTATGTTGTCTCGGCATAAAAACCGATATCTGCTCACATTTGACAACCATTGAAGCTGTCTATAAGTACCAACTAGCTGTCGAAATGTCGATATCTGATAACAACCACCAGCGCTTTCTCAAAGTAACAACGAGATTATAAGTCCTATAAGTAAAAATAGGCATGTAGGTATGTATATATGTACCACAGGAGCAAGGACCTTTTGAAGACAACAATTTTGACCTCCACTAACTTAAGATTTCCAAAAAAGCAAAACTGTTCAATTCAGCTTTAAGGAGTTTATCGTTGTTATATTAAGTAATAACAACTAGGTGTTAAAGTTCTTTCGCTCTTCCGCTTACTTGTGAAGGCGATGATAAGACAAACGTTATTCCATGATGTCAAGACAAAACCTAACTCGTTGCTTCCTTAAATATATAACCGATTTTCCAAAATTCCTGCTCCATATTTATGTACACCGAAAACAAGGTTTCCAGTCACAACTATTAAAAAACAACTAAACAAACTAAACAAGTTAAAGCTTTGTGGTTGCGAAATGGCAATCCAATATCGGAATCGATATCAAGTTTCTTTTCGAGTTTGACAAATGATATTGATACATTGAGAATGGGTTTAAAGTGTTTTCAACAATATCCCAGTTATTAAACACGTGGATGAAAATCATCGAAAAGAGAGTGGTCAGTAAGAATGGCATAGTGAGAGAAAGGCAGCAGGTTTTAAAATGATACAAATTTGGTCTTACCTCTACCCTTAGACCCTACCAGAAGAATTTAAGCTCTAACTGACATAGCTCTCTGGGTCACTGAAGCACGCTAACAATTACATCACGGTAAGGTATTACATCAATAACCTAACAAAGTATTTGTTTTTAAAGGCATCCTTCCCTGTTGACTTGTTTTGAAAATCATTGAATGTCATGTTTTTGGAGTAGTTCAGTTAATTTTCCCTATGATATGGAAAGTCAATTTGAACACTTTCTGACATAATATCGCCTGAGAAATTGTAACATGAGGTGTTGATTTTAAGGGTCTGGAAGTAACAGAATTGCTTCAAAAAAATTAGTACAATGTGAAAATAACTCTTGTTTTCAAGGATCCAAGGTTTAAATTCTTCACGGTTAGAAATGTTCATTACAGAGATTCAGTATTTTCAATGTGCAAAGACTAATAGAAGAAGGTTATAGGGTCTGAAATATATATTGGCCTTCTTCATGTTGACTCACTTTATATGGAAATTATAATGCAACTATAATGGCATGGTGTACATTTGCAAGTAAGTTGATTCCTAATCAATCCCTTGATTCAATTCCATTCCTAACTGCACTCAACCCTTCATGTATTTACTCAATTCGAGCTGATATTTCCAAAGGAAAATATTCTTAAATAAAGGAAATATTCTTTAACCTTTATTAAATGTCATTTTATTGGTCTAAGGACAAATAATATGCGGAATATTAACGTTTTGGTTTCGGCATATTTAACGAGAGTGAAGTGACCGAGTGAGTTGAAGTTAACGTGCTGTCAGCAGAATTTCAGCAATTTAACAAAAGGACGTTGCCATCGACAACAGAGTAGACAAAACAATAAAGGGAGAGAAAGGACACGTGGTAGACGGAAAAAAGAGACATATTGTCGTTGAAAATATCAGGCTGAATTCATGCAAGTATAGAAGTGCTTAACATCTTAACATAACTCTTAATATCATTGAAGAAAAACCTTTCTTGATCTGTCAACTATAATTCTACATCCAAAATGTTCTTTCAGCCGTACTGCATCCATTACTTAAACAAGTCAAATTAGTCGATGCATGAATTTTAGACATTCTTCATTGCTTTGAGTGAAGCTAGTAAAAAGGCTTTATAATATATCATTAGTTCTGATAATCTTATGTAAAAACGGAATTTTGACCTTTTTACAGAGCCCATGAAAAGTGGCCGAAGTGGCTTCGAATTGAATTAAGTTCCTTACACTCAGTTGTTAAAATTTTCATACGGCTTTTTGAATGTTTATGTGGTTTTTGACTACTTGCTGTTAGATATAATGAGAATCTAGTCCAAGTGTCAGCTGATATGAAATATATCAACAAGAATGAATCAAAGATAGATACTTCGTTAATCAATGAGTAAAAATATATTTAACATTTTATGAAATTTTATGCATCATCTTTATTCCACAAAATAATGAACATGTGTGACACACAATATTCCAAAAGGCTTTCTCTGCAGTGATCATTTACGTTATAGCCTTATGACGTCATCAACATTATGTCGTAGTATTGAAAGCTATTCAACTTCGAGATATCGCTTGATCTCACCTTATCATGTTTGCTAAAATCGACTTTTGATCTCTTTGTAGTTCATTTGATGCTAACGCGTTTTCTGAACTATTTTTGATTATTATGTGAAGTATGGATTATCAATTAAGTAACTCAAATGAATTTATTGTTTTAAAAACACTATGCAATTGTAAACATTCAAATACAGCTTACCTTGTGTTCATATCGATTCCGATATATATTTGAAGAACATTTTAATTAATTGGAATAATTTTACTTCAATAGACGTAAATCATACCATGAATTGGTACATAATGTTCCAGCAAAGTAACTATATGATTAAAATCTTTTGATTTTCAAAGTTAAACCAATGGTTTGTTAAGGTTTAGAATAGAAATGACAATAAAAATACGTTTCTAAATTGAAAGGTGTTAGCAATGCTTTACAATGCTTTTCTGAATGTCCCATCAAAACGTTCATTCGACATTTCATCTTTAAGCATTGATTTGAATCTTACTCTGACTTTTTTTATCACATTTCAAAGAATCGACCGGCATTACAAGCTTATACATCCATGGTTTAATGATTTATTTGTAAAAATGAAAACTGTGGCCAAGGTCTAAATTATTGATAACTTTTTATCGTTTTTTAGACGGAAAAGCAAAAATCTTGTCCCGAAGTCATCATTTAGTTCCATTAAGTTTTCTATACTAAATATATAAATATTATTCATAAGCAATGCGACTGAAGAAAGATAGAGATCTACCCAAAAGAAAATGTGGTAGAAGACGTAATCATTTTTATTATAGTTCGGGCAATACAATTCAGTTGTGTTCACTGCTACGTACACCCCTAACAAATTATTGTCATTATGGAAAGTCATTTGAGAGGTTTTGATCAGAATCATTATATCTACAGATTTAAACATCATCAACCATTCACATATTATAATAACAATCAATAGTAATTGCAATAAGTATTACAAAGAGGACATAACATATCCGATTTTTAACTGACTCCATTAACATACTAAGATAGTCATTAATTAAATGATAACATTATTTGTTTGCTTCTTCTCTTTTTCACAAAAGGAATACTCTCTACGAGAATTTAAAGCTCTTTCAAAGATGTGTTTTCGTGTTCTCGTTAACAGAAGTAGGAATACTTCCAAAACACTTATCCTAATGAAATGACAAATTTCGCAAACCATTTTTCTGGTATTTGCTAAAATATTACTCTTTACTCACGAATAAGAGACTTTATCCATAGTGTAATTTGAGGGAAAAGAACAACAAAAACTATGTTTTATAAGGTAATTCCTAAGTGTTAATACATTTATTTCATTATCCAAATTATGTAAAAAAACAGAATCGACTTTATTGATTCAGAATTTAGTTAATTCATTTCTAGTGATGGTTGGTTATGTTGCAAACCTTTTGTGACAGTTTTGATTGATCAAAATTTGCCAAGATTCAAATACAGGTTTAATTTCTTGTTTTAACGTATTACGTTCGGTGCAATACATCGCCCTAAATGAGGATCGACGCGCATTTACCATACGATGCATTGACACTAGCTTATAGAAAGCCTTTCTCAACCTCACTTAAAATTATCGCACCACTGGTTGTTCGGAAGTGACAGAAATTATGGTATGTTATGGATTTAGCGCAAATGGAAATTACAGCCACCACACTTTGGTTCAGAACCAAACAAAAGTATATAGGGAACCTCTGGTATACTTGCATTGGCTTAACTTTGCACCAAGACCTCATTGTGAGCTGGACGAGCCATATAAAAGCAACAATTTCTGGACGGCTGATTAGATAATGCTAGTATATCCCCCTTGAGAATGTGTAATGTTTCTCTGAGATTAGTTTCTAGCACCTCCAGGTCCATTCTCACTGGCTGTCAGCTCCAAGTTACATTAACTACTTCTATACAACAGAATCTCATTTCCTAACTATTCCCAACTATCTCTGAACATCCGCATTGTTGAATCAATAACGTTATTTAACTCTACAGTTTACAGTTAAATTGCCTAAATAATGTAGTTTGAATTACCAGGAAACTTATTAACAACAATTTTCTCTGATGAAATAAGATTTATGAACGCGAACATGAGCAGAATGTGTATTATCATTACAGTTGAAGGTTGAATTTTGTGCTGCACAGCATTCACCTTCGAAATAAAGAAGAAAACGTTGGGCTGGGTGACTAAAGTAGTGACACAAGTGACACAGCAATGCTAAATGCTTTCGGAACCATGTTTCGTGAAAAAAGCATTTCATTTTAATCCGATTTTAAAAAATTAAGTATAGAAAAACAAGAAAAATGCAGGATTTACTGAATAAAAACTTCTTTATTGTGATATATGCACGACCTTTTTGAGTATCTGTTATCAGGTGGTGAAAGGTATTACAAAATTAAATAAATGAAAGCATTCTATCAGTCATATAAATTTAATTTCTTGCTATGTAAATATTTTAAGTCCTTTTTGTATACTCCTAAATGGATTTTGATAACTCTGATTGAATTATGTGTGTAATCAATAACATAGAATATTTGTTATTCATTAGATGCATGTATGTATAATTATCCGGTTTCTAAGACTTCTTCTTGCGATCTCGCTGCGTTACAGTCATCTGTTACTCCATCTAAGAAAACTTATCTGTGTAATTACCTTACTTCTAGATTAGTACGAAATTTTATTTCAAGAACACATTTAGGAAATTGAATTTTTACAGATATATCAAGTAATCTAGGAACTTTTGTATTACCTTTCTAAGTAATAGATCTTTTTTTCTGCTCGAAGTGTTAGGAAGACCAATCTTCAAGATTAATGCCTCGATGGCAATCTGCAAAATCCTTGAAACAGTGATATAAATTCTTTTTAGGAAAATTTTAATTTGAAAATTTAAAGTTACAGTTTAAATGTGTGGAATCCTATTAAGTATTATATTTCCTTATCAATAAATAATAATGAATTATACAATAGCATTTCAAATTCAATTTACCATTAATCTGTATAACTGCAAAGTGGCAATCATGATTTTTACGATTCACCTGATGTCTTTTCTTATTCTTACTGGTCCCATTTTCCATGATATCCCGTGTCCTTCTGATTTAGAAAATTTGATGAACGTTTTATTTCTTGTGCTGTTTATTTTGGGATGGGTTTTAATCAACAATAATATAATACATTATCTCTTTAAAACTTGAAGCATAAATTCATATTATGATAAATAAAACACCAATGCCTTAAATCAGCAACGTCTGTTAAAAGTTCCATTTCCATATTGTTAAAAAAGAAAAAGAAGAGGACCTTTGGATGAAACGTTCGAGTGTTTGAATGATCTTGTTTGTTTATTAAATATTTTTATTGGTTTTCAAAATGAAATTGCAGTTTAACAATGATTCTCTTTGTTCGCATTGACATACATAACATTTGCATTGACCATTAGGAGCGAACCGAAATTAAGGAAATAATTTTAATAATTTGTCATTCATAAAATTGGTGTATTGAAATAGTTGTGCTTTTATTATTTGTTTTCTATATAAATGCCCTACAATCACTATTGAAATATCTTAATTGAGACAACATAGTCTTCTATTTGACTTTCATTTGTTGGCATATCTCTTTAAATTGATAAATATAATATCTCCTCAAGACAATTAAAATTCTTATACTCTTATAGTTCTCTGGATTCCTACTCTGCTATTTTTCACTGAAAATGTCATTAATGTTCTTTAATGTCACATAATGTTTCAATCACATAGAGTAAAAATTGAAGAAACATGTGTCCAAAGTCATCAGTGATCAGTGCTACAGTTAAATGTACAGATGCCACTGATCACTTTATGTACATTTTTAGCGACTGTGACAAATTTTGTTACGATGGTTTTAATCTATTTAAATGATTTTGCTGTAAAATTGAAGTAATAAACACATATCATTAAGCAGTTTCATATCAAGTTCCGACGGGTTTATTGTTTTTAGGTTTGATTACTAGTTTTTTCAAAACAGGTGGTTTACAACTATCATAGTTTAGCATTACCCATTACCCTTGAGGTTTTTGTTTTTTTGTGGCTGGACAAGTTATTATTAAAGGTACACAAACACCGAAATACATATTATTGTCTTGTCAAACAAAAGCGCTTCAGGTAATATAACCCTTTAAACTGTGGGTTGAATTTCGGACATATGGATTAAATGAGTAGCCTTGTGTAGAAACAATCTTCACTTATTCTTTAGTTTATGTAATTCAATAAGTATTTTGGCCTTGAAATAATTAACTTGTATACGTCAAGCTACTACGTTGAACCTATCCTCAACTTCAAACTGAAATCTATTTTCAAAATCATGATAATGAGTAATAAGGTATTGAAAAAGTTTCCCAAAACTTTGAATCTTCAATGTCCATTTTGTTCCTGAAAAGTATTGGATACCTTCCAGATATTACATAAACATTCTGATTTTTTTACAGTTAAATTAAAGATAGACATCGTCCATCACAATCCTAAAAGCTCAGAATAATGCCGCGAATTAAGTAATGCTATGATATCGACCCTTAAATAGTAACAAGATGACTGAATAATGTTTTGTTTCCAAATCCATGAGCAGAACAAAATGGCTGTGGTCTCAGACATTACGAGTACACTCATGAGACCATCAATGGGTATGTAAATATCGGGCTAAGGGAATTCATGTTAGAATAAGACCCTAGTTGTTTCTTCCATTGACATTATAAGAAAGGTAAACTCACTGGCATAAAACTTCTATGAACAAAACTTATGGAAGTCATTAAACCACACTTTTATCACAAACTCTTTACCCTCTTAAATTCTTTGAGCCCAATGTACTCAACTCGTGTGTCCACAGATCAATATATTTCCATAATGGCCACGATTTGAAACGTCTGAAGGCCTCAACTTATGGCTATTTTAGTTCCCATGTTTCACGTGCATCCTCTGTTGTTAAAACAAGAAAAGGAAGTTTTTATTTGACTACAACATGTTCTTTTTAAGTTTTTCTAAGCTGTCAGTCCGTAACACATCTTATGGTATTCACAATCACTACATCAAAGGTTGTTAGCTGATCTTGTTTTATGACATTAGCTGCATGTAAATTTGACCAATCGAAGATCTCTGATTCAAACTTTTCTTAGTCTTAGTCGACCTTCAGCATATGTCGGCCTTGGAGAGTATTGATCGTGGTATAAGACAAACGAATATATATCAACCTCATTGAGGCGAATGTTAGAGTTTAGGACTTTTTCCATCTTTATAGAATTTCAAAAGGTCAGAATCATCCCCCAAATGGCAGTAATCCAATGAAATCGAACCTGCGATAGAAATAAGAACTATTACCAATGGATTATACCTGTAAATCTTGGTCAAGGGTTTGATCAACAATTGTGAAACCAATAGAATTTATTCAAACACTCTTATATTTTCATCATAGTCTGTAGATATTCTTCATCAGAATTTCTATATCTTACAAAGATCTACATCATGGCTACCAAGAAGTATACACTCCTGCTTCTTCTGAGTACCATTTAGTAGACTGATTTGCATCAAAACCTATCACCATGATACAATTACCGCGGTAACAGT
This sequence comes from Phorcus lineatus, assembly GCA_921293015.1. Taxonomy (NCBI): domain Eukaryota; kingdom Metazoa; phylum Mollusca; class Gastropoda; order Trochida; family Trochidae; genus Phorcus; species Phorcus lineatus. The sequence goes on from OV121089.1 coordinate 31,968,576, forward strand.
CATTAAGCTTTAATCTTTCGAGCAAGTTCGTATTTCAATGACTCTCTTGACTAAGCTATGTCTATAACAGTATCACAATGTCCATTTGATGTGTAAAGTATTCATTAAAGTTCCTTCTCTTGAAAGTTTCTCCTAATTGGATGCAACGAGAAAGCCTGATCAATTTCTTGCACTGATGGCAATAGTTTATTTGTATTTGCTAAATAACATTTACGTTTGAAAGTAAGATCTACAAAACATTCTCAAACGGTTCTTCCCATGAAGAAGCTACTGACCTTGTCGAATATAAGAAATGCGTACTCCTATGTAATGTAATTAAACAATTAATAGCTTTAATGACACTTTACAAATTATTTATGGTCTCTCTTTGAATAATCGGAAGAAACGTTAACGTGTGGAGATCATAGTTGACAGTACTTTACTGATAAAAAGAATATAATAAAATATTTGCAACGATGCTGTCGCAAACCCACCTGGTTCACAAAAGTTGTGGTGTTTAGTATTGTAAACACATAAACTGACAATGAACTATTACTTATCATGTGAACAAAGTCTCAAAGAGTCAACAAAACAAATATGCGGCAGGCAAAAGAAACGGATTACATTAACAAAATGCACCGGCTGGTAAACGTGTATTTACAAGGTTGGATAAAACATGATCAAGTGTGGAACTATTTACTTACTTTTCTGTGATAATGTATTTCATACATGTATTTTTGTAAATAAAGAATACTTGCAATGCACACCAGTCGTTAGCAAATAAGACATATGGTTCACGATTAAACTTATAGGAATACTCTACATTGAACACTTAAAAAATGAATTTGTATATACCACTACAATCCGCTCAAGTTCTGATAACAAAAGTATATTTGCTTGATTCCATCAGTAGCTATAAAAAAACAATGAATGGTTAAATTCAAATCAAAACTCTTTAACTGGTCATAAACAAACAAACTATCTACGAAATAAAATAAACCACAATACCAAAGATATGATAGAATAAAGATTATTTTGAAATATTTGACCGTTTAGGTAAAAAAAGGCAATCAGGTAATATAATACTAAACATGCTTCAACCATCTCATAAGGAGAAATGTATTATTTATTAACCCAGGCTGTGTTCTACTCATGATGATGTTTTTATTTCTCCCTCTGTAACGATCGATCACAGTTAAGTTATTTTAAACAAGCTTTCTTAGATAACTACATTTGTAATGTGAATTTTTAGGGGCAGGGCTTCTTCAGTCGCATTGCTCATACACGACTGAAAAGTGATATAGTGATTATAGAAAGTCAATTTGTTGACTTAACACAATTTAAGCAGTGATCGAACAGGTGCAATCAACGAGGGAAATTATCCGGATTTTAAAATTTGTTTCAAAAGATTAATATGATAAAAAATTAAAATACTATCAAATGCAATAGTTAATAAAATTCAATTGCAACTGTTTACTTTAATTTTATTATGCGAATGAAAAAATGAAAAAAGTTATAAAAATACTACTCCGAAATTTATTGTTTATTATCTTTGTGTGACGGATTTGTAAATTGAATTAAAACGTTCTTAGCTGCTTAATAGATCTTCTATTCTGGAGCTTAATTCTAAAAGGACTTTCTTATAAAACAAAAGCGTTTATGGTTTTAAATACAGCTATCAGTGTTTAAATTATATAGACAATAACTAAAAAAGCTGTGAATTCATCAATAAGAAACGGATTCTGCAAAAGATTTAAACTATTAGTTGCATTAGAACGTATTCAAAGCTGTTGGTAAATTTCTTTGAGCGTTTTGCATAAACAACCATTAATGCATATTACAAATAATTGAATTCACAAGCACAAAATATTCAAAAAATGTTAACGACTGCGTTTTATAACCATTACACAAAACCAATCAACTACATTAAGTAATATAATTTTCGTTTGTCATTAATCCTTACAATATTAACCAGATCACGATCTAGATCAAATGAGCCTTGATGTCTGGATCACCTGCGTGATCGGAATAAAAATAAAGGTCAAATGTAGAAGCAGTTTGAATCTTCAAGCATTAACAGTTTTTGTGAGGTTATTCAATTGGTTCATTCTTACCCAAACGGGCACGAATATGCCGGGTATAAAACTTTTCTTAATGGTCAGGGGACTTGCAGTTTTACTAAAAATAACTTCTTTCTGTTAATTCCTTCGGTGAGTCTAGCATCCTCGTGTAAAATGAGACTTCAAAACAAACATTGTTTTTGCTTTGGTATGGATAACATAAACCGTTAAGTGTTTATGGTTGTTTTGTTTTAGTGTGTCTTTCATATAAGGCTGTCTAGCGTAATATATGATCCATGCACACGTTAGGAATTGTTGGGACTACATTTGACCGCGCGAATGTATCACAACAAGAATAGTTCTTCGTAGCGCATGAATACAATGACCGAGAAAACTTGCAACTCGCCTACACGAAGGTATTTTCCAAAAGTATTGTAAGTTCTTATATATGACTTTGGTAAGAACATAATAACCAGCTCAAAGCATGGAATTACAGTTTATGTGTCCCTCGTGAATGTTTGTGATAAATGCTGAGCGGGTTTTGATTGAAGAAATCTTCATTTACTTCAAGCAGAGCTCATTCGATTGAACATCTCTTCTGATTCAAGATCCAATGACTGCATTTACTGAGAGTGATTGAAATGAAAACAAATTTAACAAGGATAAATGGGTTGAACTGAACGCTGCCCATAAATGTGATCCTTCAATGCAAGAGTCGTACATTTACGCTGCCTTACTCGACATTTTCAGTTTTAGGATTTTACTACTTTTTATTGACGTTAAATTTGAATTAAAAACTCATATTATTATGCGCTTCAATTGGTGTGCCTATACAAAAAACGATCTTGCTCTGAGTAGCTGACAAATAGGAAATGATGAAGGCTTTTACTATTTTATTTAATGCCATCTGAGTTTAAATGTGGTAGAAATCAAACCAATAAGCTGACATTTTACTTGGATTAAGTTTAGACATTTTCGCTGTTGCAATTTTTAAAACATTGAATGTCTTCTTATAATGACCAGAAACGTTGCTGCTGATCTTTTATAAATCATTTTCACAGTTTGTGTGTCCATTTATGTAGAATACGAACATCGTTAGGTAAGATTTGTTGAACACATCAGACACACTAAGATTCTTTGAAGCACGTATTCTTTTTTTCTTGTTCTAATTGTTCCTCCTCAAATTTGACCTTCATTTCATATTGATTTTCTAAACTTTGAATCATCTTTGATTTGAATGTGTTTATGAGCCCCAAACACTATCTTTAGGTAAACACGTCAAGTTACAAAGCAATCTTTTTTATTCAGAGAAGCGGTTCTCAAAATAATGTAACATGTTAGGTTAGGCTACACAAATCAGTTTCCCTACATTAAATGATAAAAGGTGTTCACACTAAAATGGGCGCGAGCAGTCTTTGTTTGATACTTATTAATACTTTCTCCAATAATTGCCGATTAATGTGTTTAGTAATAAGGTGTTTGGTCCTCTGTAACAATGCGTTTGGTATAAACATGTAATTTGTTGGGACAATTTTAAGAAATATGATTTCCTCAAAAACGTGCTATTGCTTAAGTTAAATTTCTTAAGATTTATTGTCATATTTCGTTTTTGAATTGTAATTAAGATCAGTAATGGATTAAGGTTACCAATTCCCGTATTTATTGAAATAGATATTTTAGAGAACATTAAGATATTTAGTTTCCTTTAGTGCTTTCCTTTAGTGTTCACAAACTGAAATGATTAGGGTAGTTTTCAGGAATACCTTATATGTAAATCGTTTAAGCTCAAATCATTGTTTCAAGTGTCATGGCTTGTCAACACAACTGAAGTTTAATGTGTTATTGTTATTTATCACGCAAGGTTGAACTTAACAACTTTTATCACAGAAAACTGACCTTTAAAAGTGTCTTTGTTAGAAACAATGTCGTAATTTTATCACTTATTCAGATTTATTGCCTTTTCTTCAACAACTGACTAACAAGTTTCAATGATATAGAACAGACAACAAAAACAACGAATCTATTACAAATTAGCACAGTCATCTTTCTCGATGCTTGACAATGCTCTCTCAAATTAAAAGGTTAATGTTTGTATAAGAAAATAAAAAAAAATATTTGTTGAGAAAAGTTTAGCATGTAAAAATAAGTTACCTTAATCAGACTGCATGTTCAGGTAATCACAATTTCATCGTCATTAGAGATGGATTCATGAGAGGGAACCTTTTAAATTTTGTGTCCCGTAGCTGAGAAAAACTTCTGACATCATAGCTTCCTTTACGATAACAAAGTAAATCATTCACTAACCAACAGTTTTAAAGAACATTTATTCAAATAATAATAATAATAATAATAGTTATAATAACAGCAATCAAGTTAATTGTTTGAAAATTGTCAAGTTCAGATAATATTAATATGAAATGTATATTATAATTTGTCATGGTAGATATGGTAAATCAGTGATCAGTACAGTTGTAACGATCTACTTAATGTTTTGAATTGAAACTTTGAAATATATTTTGATACAGATATAATATAATACACAATTGTCATCCACAACCTGTTTATAAAACACTGTTCAAACCGTAGAATATGAAGATCTTCATATGCAAATGTATAAGTGTATTCTTTTCCTATATGTTTGACTGGTATGTAAGCAACTTGCAATTGAAACTGTGGGGGGAAAAAATGAAAATAAAATTACTTGTGCATTTAACTTCCTCAAATGACCCAATACCTTTTGTGTATGTGGTTTGATGACCCTATGAGCTACGTAAGGGGGATCATCTAAGTTCTCAGTAGATGCAACCAATCGGAATAGAACATTAAAGTTTATGTGTCCGTGTGACCATATGAGTTACGTCAAGGGAATCATCTATGTTCCAAGCGGGTGCGATCGATCTGAAGAGATCTAATGGTAGAGTTCAGGTGAAACTTGGGTCGTTCAAAATTATGTTGTCCTTCTTTTACTTTCTTTCTTTTTCTTTCCCTCTGCTTCCCTTTAGCCATCTGTCGACTCCCCTTTGAATGGTATAAAAAGCTGAAATCATGCTACGTTGAAACCTGATGAATAAATCATCCACTCACTGGCATTAATTACAAACTTATGTTCAATTTTAAATAGAATGTCTCAAATAACGTTTATTCCATCTATTTTAAAGTTTAGTAAAAGAATCCTGATATGCACCCTAAGTACATACAACAAACAAATGCATTGCAGCTGGGTAAAAAGGAACGATTCAAGATGTCTGTAAGAACAATTATTTTAAAGTCATTTCGACTCACTGGAGATTACAAGTTTTTCTCAGTCTAACACCTGTCCTAAAATCACTGGAATAGTCTTATTTGGCACACAATCATTGTAAAGGTACAGTTTAATTTTTTAAACCTTTGTTTAGTTTACATAGATATATTCATACTGCTTTATGAAGGATCAGATAATATAAATCATCTTACACTCATTCTGCTCCATCAGCGTATTTGAATGTGCAATGCTCCTTCCAAATACCTTGATCTCTGTCCAGCCACAGGCCTGGTATGGCTGACAGGTAATCCTTTTTAGCTATGGTTAACATGCTATTTGTTCAGCCAAAGAAATGTCATTATGCAAGGAGCTTGAACATAAATCTTGAACTCAATGGACTTTTTTCATCCAGGTCTAATGCTGGATGCGAGTCGATTTATTGGCTGGTTAAGATAGCTAGCGATATAAAGCTATTGGCCTGAGGGAAATCAGGGTATTTTGAAGAAGCTCCGAGGAGTCAAATACGCTGATAGAGCGGGATGTCTAACGCTCTAACTTGTTCGAAGGTGATATCTTTATCAATTGCCCTTCTGAGCTCTATTGGTCCAATCCCTGTGGGTCATTAACATTTAAATACTGCGAAAGGGAGGTGCTAATTACGCTCTTTTTAGAACATAAAAGACATTTTTACGATAATGAAATAGTCTTGACCGTTTTGTGCTCTTTGAGTGACAACAGTGCTTGTACAAATGCAAACACACAGACTAATGCAAAGACGACATTTACTCATTGTTATTTGTTGTTAGGTCTTACTGTAGTGGTTTAGACCAAATCGTATGTATCTACTTCATCATTGATTTCCCAGCCCAGATATACCTTGTATTGACCCTACAATTAAAAAAGGTCTCATCCAATCGTTAGAAGTGTTCTTATCAATGAAAAAAAACATTAACTTTTCATCCGTACGTACATTTCATTTCCTGTATGTCTGTTTTCATTACTCCTTTCAACATCAATAGCGGACTGAAAAGATTAACTTTCTCTTCAAGTGTTTTCTTTGCCTCTATAAATAATCTTCCACTGAGGTTTTTTTTTCAGTTGACAAGACTCCATTAAAGCTGACATGCTTCTGTTTGCAACTGTTAGTTTTTACATTTGGTTACTAAAAGAAACATCACATGAAAGCATATAGTCATTTATTTATTCACGTCATTTTATTCAGTAAACCACTCTGGCACATATGTTAATTGTTTATGAAAATCCAAAGAGTAATTGGTATTTCTCTCGTGACAAAAATGAGGTTTTATTTGACAATGTGTTCATCTATTACTCTCAAGTATTGCAAAATATGATAACAAAATCGAATTAAAGAGCCATTCATGACATATTGTTTGCCTTTAATATGATATCAATTCAAACCATTGCAATCATTCAGTCCTTCAAGATAATTATTGATAAATACTATTGTTTTTCTAATGACCAAAATACATGTTTTAATTGGAACGATGTTATTGAGATTTGTTTACACTATCTTTGCCAAATTAGGTTTAACAAATAATTATGTTTTTCGATCAATTGTCAATTAACAGAAGGATAAAAACTGTTTTTATAACATTGGCCCATGAAGAAACAAAACACGTGATTCTTAATGAAGTTTCATTCTTACCAGCAGAGTTGTAGATATGAAATTACCTGTGTCTATAGGTTGAAATATCAGAAACAATTGGCATTACAATGCAATCAATGGAAGCTTAAATAATAAATATCAGTGTATCTATTTCACTCAACAAGCATTAAAATACAAACATAGTTAAAGGGACAAATTAACAATGTTATAATGTTGTGGAATTAATGCTATTAAGGAAAAGTTACACCACAAGATTATGATAATTCAGAAATATTAAATAGAAGAATTGAGGAATTTGTTTTAAAAATGTCTTACAAAATGCGTCTGCTCTTTCTGAAGCTTGAAATCCAGCTCCTGGAGAGGGTTTCTTAAGAAGGTGATATTATTTTTAACTGCCGTTCCAATCTCTGTGGGTCATTAACATTTGAATACTGCAAAAGGGAGGTGCTAATTACGCTCTTTTGAGAACCAAATGGAAGACATTTTTACGATAATGAAATTGTCTTGACCGTTTTGTACATTTTCGTACCATGTGAGTGATAACAGTGCCCGTACAAATGCCAACACACAGACTAATGCAAGGATGACATTTACTTATTATTGATCGTGTCTCTGCTGGTAATAGAATTCGACCTAATGAAAATGTGACTTACCACGTGTGTTATTTAGGAGGAGAGAGCAGTATTAATAAGGTAAAATGAATTTTATAGAGTTATTTTCTGATAATAATGACATTATTACAAAACTGAATAATGGATTTTTCCACAAGGATATTAAAAGTTATCCACTTCATTTTTGTTTGAAACTGACTTTTGCTTAATTTTATATTGATGATAGGTCACTAAGTTGACACGGTTTTGATTAAACAAAGTCTTGAGAAAGATTCACATTATTGGCAAAAGTAATCCAATATACGTTACTGGTTGCTTGTTGTACAGATGGAATTTGTTGTTTTTTAAACTTGGTTTATTAACATTCATAATGGTTTGATGCATTCATGAATTTAATATTCACTGGCGTTGCTCGTTTTTTATATAAATGTGCATCTTCCCTTTTTAAGGTGTCATTTATTGTCTTTTATGTGTTGAATAGTTTTTGGCATGCATTATAACTTAATCGAGTTTGCAGTTTCTGCAAAGGCAAAATCTATGGATTTTGATGGATGTTGACATCTTGAATATGTTATTGGATGCCTTCATGTCCTGGTAAAATGTTATCTAGGGGAATTATTTTAGGAGTTAATCTTCACATGAATGTAATGTGCAGAGTAATTTTCCACAACACAATTTAAGTCCCTTCATAACAAGGTTATTTTATAAGGCTCACGCTATTCTGATGTAATCTTGGTCCATAATCCAGATTATGTTATGTCATCGTATATATATATAAATATATATTCTAAGTACGGAATGGAAATTATTTTTTAGTAGGAGTCTGTTTTACATTTTGTAGAAATGGGTATATTTGATTGTTTAGATTAGCTGCCCTAATACTAGCCACTACTTGACAAAATTCAACCACTGAAAACATCATTGAAACATTAGTAGTTACGAGTAAGGTATCTTACATGTATGGGACAAATGTCAATGAAGGTCAAAATTAACACACTACGGTACAGATCCAAATTAAAGAATATAACAAAAGCCATGGTACACTTCCATTGGCATGAAATTGCACCAAGACCTCATTGTGAGTTGGACGAGCCATATAAAAGCAACAATTTCTCGACGGCTGATTAGATAATGCTAGTATATCCCCCTTGAGAATGTGTAATGTTTCTCTGAGATTAGTTTCTAGCACCTCCAGGTCCATTCTCACTAGCTGTCAGCTCCAAGTTACATTAACTACTTCTATACAACAGAATCTCATTTCCAAAGTACTCCCAAATTACCCCAAACATCCGCATTGTGCGGTTTACAGTAAAATGACCAGAACAAAATATAAGTTTGTGTTTCAAAATTGAATTACCATATCAACATCATCATCATCATTCAGCACGTATACAACAAACACGCATAGTGTTGAAATGTCCAAGATAAAGTAGCTTACCTGCTTCCCACACGTACAAATGCCAAACAGTAATTTTATTTGATATAAAAGATTGTTTTTTCAATTTTTCAACATATGAAAAACATCATAGAATCACTAAATAATAACCTCCTTATTGTTACAATTACAATAGAGTTTCATTGAATATGCATCCTGCTTTTATCAGATGACATGAATTAAAAAATTAATTAAAAAATTAATAGATATTCACATTTTATCAGTCATGTATAAACCCCCTGTACATATTGCAAATCCTTTTTGAAAATGATTTTCATGTATTTGCTGTCTCTGCATGACTTTTCAAACTATAGATAACATAGAATATTGATTATCAATTAAAGGCACTACAGTTGGCATTTTCGAGCATGACATAGCTCTCGGGACCTCCGAAGCATGCAAAACATTCACACAACATGATTGAGTCAAGTGGTGACATTGATAAACTGATTAAGATTCTTCAATGGAATATTGCCTCTATTTCAGTTAATCAGTATTACGGCAAGGTGACGTAAATTTTGACTTATTTGCATATACAATCTGTAAACGATTTTCATTGATTTTCTTTAGATTGACAAATCCAACTACGTTACCATATCAATGTCGATGTACTATCACAAAAGGAAAGGAATCTTTTGGGAGAAACATTAGTTTGTTTGTATATATTGTTGTGTCCCTAACAAAAAGGAAGTTGTTAAGAAATCTTCTTTCCCTTTGTCTGTATGAATAACCTCAGAAGCCTCCACATCCTTTTTTAAGTGGCATCTTTTGGTTTATGGTATTTAAGGTGATTCAAAATGTTTTCTAAAGATTCATGTTGCTTTTTAGTTCTTAGGTTTACTATACTTGGGTAATTTCTTTTCATTTCCAAAATGTTTTTAAAAAGGTGAATCGTGCTTTATCCATTTGATATTACAGCGATAAAAACGTTATTTCATATTGCCAGTACTATTTCACAAAATAATACGTACATGAGTTATGACTCATAGAAAGAAATTAAACATCCTTGATTCAACTAATCAATACGGCAGGGGGTCTTACACCCTGTCCAAAGTCTACCACATCAATACAGTTGATATATTCATTGAACAATGCAAACTAAATGTCAACTCATTAGATAGCCCAGAGCACCTGCCATGTTAAGGAATTGATTTTCAAAAATATCAGGCAAGTGAGAATAATGATGTGATATTTGTTCGTGATTAACTGATAAAAGCTATAAGCGGTAAAAACGATTTAATTGTGATATTCCTTAGCATTTCAAAAGCACTTACCGTAGGAATTATCGTTATTGCTTATTATGCACAGATTTTGTTAAAGCAGGTGTATGTTTACAATCATAGTCGGGTATGGTCCTAACTCAGGGACCAAATTTTTATCATTATACCCTTTATACCTCTTTGCTCAACTTGAATGTCAACTTATCAAAGTATGACCATCCTAGCAATATATAAGAAATCAGGCGTCACACGCTAGTGTCTATGTTTGATGTCCATAGACGCCAATCATTTACGGAAGGTTGAGGTTGGACTAAATTTTGACTTGATTTTTAAAAAATTGTTTAGAGTTGCCACTCAGTAAAAAACCTTGCGAAAATAATATAAGTATATCTAAATGTTTTTACTTGAACCTGTAATATGAGATATATATGTACAATTTAGGAACAATCTATATAGATTGAGAAATTGTACAGCTCTGATTCAATCTGTCGTTCTTCTTGTACTTATGTGCATAGCGCAACAACGAACTTAAGCATTGTCTATCCTTGACCAATTTGAAATAGCGTTGGCTGTGCTCTACAGCTAGCGATCATCACTAAAATGTTTTGATTATCAGGCACATGCTTTTCAGTTAGAATTCAGATCAGAATCATTCCCCTGACGGGAGTAATCCAATGATACCGACTCGGCGATACAAACATGATATTATTGTCAATGCGATATAGGTCTTTCTGTCCGTATTTATTCCCTCTTTGAATCCTCTTTAAAGACTATTATTTTCTATATATATATTTGGCAAACCCAATTAAATCTGATAAACATGAAATCTGATCTGATTCCTGATGATATATGAAGTCTTTCTAGCCTCATAGTTCCGAGGGTTACTAATTTCATTGTCATTTCTAAGATCAGATTTTGACAAAAAATTCATCATGCATTTCGATTGGCTTTTTCTTTTTTATAGTACGGCGATACTGAGTAATCTCATTGCCAAATTAAAGTTTATTACGCGAAGACATACACCATATATGACTCATATCAAATCGCTTCGTTGCTACCACTTCTAAAATGGTGTCTTTCACTGAAAATGTCTTTAATGTCCTAAATAGAGACAGGTAAGAATTCACTCACTAATAAGAAGAAAGAAGAAACGTGTATTAAAAGTCAATACACATCAATACAGTCGATTTGACGTTTTGCCAATGTTGCAGTTACATGTCCATGTCCGATTGATAAGTTGATGTGGTAAATCAATTCAGTGACAAAAAAACTAAGTTTGTACTAATTGGATAGCCCTTGGCGGCCGAATTCAGGAATTGATTTCCAAAGATTTCTTGCGCCTGTGACTAATGATGTGATGTTGGTTCATGATCTATTTAAATAAGGTCAGACTGTATATCTATGTAGTTAATATATATCCTTTAGGTGTTAAATGCAATGTGCCATACGAATTGAAGGTATTAGTTTTGATAAATAGATTTTGTTAACTTTTAGCTAGTGTTTTTTAATCACCCATGTCCTCAATATTAGAAATGAGAATAACGTATCAATAATGCTTCTGAGATCACAATTCACTTATACAAAATATTTTGTTGTTTTTTATACAGGAAAATCTTAAATACTTCCCTACTCAATCACTTCCTTTCAGGTAATTTTTAAGACCGCCAAAGTCATGCGTAGATAAAATGTTCTAGTTGAAACTGTAGATTATGTAATTTAGACAGTATTAATGTCATGAAAAAAGGTTTTAAATGTTCCTTCGCTACATTGAACCTAACCACAACTTCAATAATGTTTTCTTAAATCGTGCTAATGAATAATAAAGCACAAAGTTTCCTAACATTTTGAGGCTTCCATTTTAGATTAGAACTTTGCAGCACATTTTAAAATCTCTGATGAGGTTCCTGATAACGTCTTCCTGGATAAGATCAATTCTGAAAAGAAGGAAGTAATAAGGTCTGGGTAATAAGGTGGTTAGAAAATGAATGTCTGGAGAAGGTCTTGGGGTTTTTTTTCCTTTTGACATTGTATGTTTTAAGAACTTAAAAATGCACTAAATGACGAGAATGAATCAGGAATTATGATTATTTGGAAAATATTAAACCTGGTAGAAGTTTGGAATAACGAAAGTTCAACCTTTTTTAACAAGGTAACAAGCAGGGCTCATTTAACCCAGCATCAGCTATCTACCAGTGAAAACATCATTTTGAAAACAGCTTTCAAACACAAAATATCTTCATGACTTATCATATGGGATTATCCCCCTAAATATCACGATGTGTACAATTAACTTGGCCCTAATGGTGCATCAGACATGTTTTTTACCAATTTTACTTTGAGATTCAAGGATCATATATAACTAGATGAGTTTACGGTATAATGTCGCATTCCTTAGCAGTATGATAGCGAAAGTAGTGACATATACTCTTGGAATGTTCCATGTTTTGGACAAAAAACAACGAAGCTCAAAAACTTATGTTTTATTAACATTCACAGGATCCAACAGAAGAAACCAGGCAACCTCTGACAAAGCAGAGCGCAATTGGCACCAAACTCAAAGATTCAAGGCCCATAAGTCCGTCACATGTAATATTTCAAAATAGGACAATCAAAAATATTCATCAGGTTTACCAACATCCGCAAAAGTGACTCTTCCATGGAAACGACAGAAAAATTAATAAAATACTAGAAAGTCGTAACTTAACTTAAGTCTAAGGTAACTTAACTTAAACCTTAGATACAGTTATGGTTACACAGTTTGCAAAGTTTCGTTGATAAACAAATAGTGTTTTTGTGAAAATCGACACGAGGAGATGACAAAATGTTTTAAACATAAGTATGTTTTTATTAAGTTCAGTTACGAAAACTGTGTCCACCCTTTTGTACACTCTTACCCTCATAACTTCTTTGAAGTGTGAAACCCCAGTGTCATCGCATCAACATATTTCGACAATTTAATAGGTATTAAGGCGTCGTATTATGGCTCTTTCAGTGTCCATGTTTCATCTGCATAGACCTTTGTTCAATTAGGAAGTATTTCGATTTCACTACGTTTTATAAAAGAGTCTTTTGAGTCGTCAGTTGGTCCCAAACCTTGTTACATGTTCATAATCATATATAAGAGCTTAGAGCAAACCATTTACATTGAGATATCGAACAGTTCTGATTCCAACTGCTCAAAGTCTCTTGTGACACGTCCACAACGTAACACCGACCTACATCATTTGCCGTGTACGGCTTCACTTATATATAATTAGAAACAAGAAACTAAGTTGGAGTCACCCTAATTAGACTAGGAAATACTGCAAAATCATAGGGTACAAATAGGATAGGATTTTCATTACGGCAAATAAGTAGATTAAGGCCATTAATAGAACAAAAGACCTTCATTTTATCTTTTATTTAGAAATAATTATAGAGCTATTTGTTCACTGCATCATACTATATAATTGTGAGGCAAATTTGAAGTTATAAATATACAGTTCTGTTTTAAACAACAGTCACCGATTTATACCTTGGAAATGGATCTATTTTTAGAATATAGGTCACATTTCATAGCGTCCGCTCAAAATGTTCGATTCTTTTGCAAATCATATTTCCACATGTTTCACTAATTGTTTCTCAACTCTCAAGGATTGCCAGTACAAAATATATTAAATTTCTGTCTAAAGCATAGTTCACTACCTATACCTCTAGATGTATGTCACGAAGCGATATTACACAAGTTGACTCGCCTTTATGACATTATCTACTTATCGACTTGTAGCTGCTTGTTTCTCGTGTGAGCCGTTGTAAAGGATAGGTTTTTACTAATATGGAATAGATTTTTCTAACCTTTCATGCGACATTTACGCGTCTAATTTTGTACACGTGCGGTCATGAAGAATTGTACTGTCTTTTTGATTCTTAAACACCACTGTTCCCTTTAAATTTTGAGATTTGCAGAAACAATCGTTTTCCATATTAAAGGTTGCCAATTATTTCGGAATACCCACATGGTCACGTGGTTCTAAATTTAATACAGATGTGTTCATTGGTTTACGATATTGCCGAAATACAAAGAGGTTAAGTATGATTGGTTGAAACTTCCTTTGAAAATTCCAAGTGTAATATGGAGAGAAATTCCAGCTGTGAAGATGCTCCAACCAATAACGTTGAGTGTGGTCTTATGCGAGTGACTAAGCACATGTTTTCGGTTAGAATCATTATGCAAATGGGATATTTTAGCTGAAATGTGTGTACCCCAGAACAATATCGGAAACCTTAAAAAATGTTAGACTCTCTAGTCCGAACTTTCTCCTTTAGAAATAAAGATTAGCATTATCACAAAAGATGAGAATCTTACCTGGAACCGAAGAAATCGACCCTGTAATACAAACAAGAGCTGCTTTCAGTGGGATAAAAAGGATGAAGGGTTCCCAAACTTTGATGCCAGTCAGATTAGTTTATCCCGACAATCTTAATTAAATCATCTTGGTTCATAAACACAGTCGAAATGTGTATATCATTGTAGACACATGGCACTTGTTTGTGCATATGAAATTCCACCCAACAGACTCAAAAGAAAACACGCACCCACTTTATCTGATTACCTTTGAGTAGATTGAATAATGATTTGCTTCAAAATCTATGACCAGTTTAAATGACTGCGATCTTATTATTTCTAGTATGTTTGTCTCATTCGATCATCTAAGACATTCATGACTAGACTGAATGTCAATAATAGTAATAGTTCTTTAGTCATGTCAAGATCCTTCAAGTTGCATTTTCTTGGATGGTTTTCTTATTTCTAAATTCTTAGTCCAAACGTCAAAAATAGTATATCTGCCCCGTATCTCTTATGATACATGGTCTTTTTTAAATACTAACCCATACAATACCGCCACAAAAACGTTTGATCAACATTAAAGGAGACGCAGAAGTGGTCTGCATACGGTTTTCAATGCTGTATAAAGTGTAATCAAAACGTTTAATAAACATTCATTGATTCATTCAATCCATACTATAGTTTTGATAACTGAACTTGAAGTACATCAGTGACGCTCTGAAACTTAACAATGCAATCGCTGTGCCTTCCCTATATTAACATATCTGCACCACTAGTTTATGTTGAGATTGAATACATGAAAGGACACTATCCATCAACAAACATTCAGAAATAAGACATATGCCAATAAAATCAAATGAAAATGTTTTCATCTGGTGTCAACCAGAGTACATTAACAGATGGCTTACTTCTTCAATTCTATTAAAACTACAAATAGCTTTCAGGGAACATAACAAAATGTCTCCTGTCATATTTGTTTGTAATGATATATCTCACAGGAATGCTTGGAAACCTTTGATAAATGGCATGAAGAAAATAAGAATTATAAATTACACGAACAAATTGTTTTCCTTTACTGATGTTAACAAAAATATTATTTTTCAGAGTAATGCCGTAAACTCGCTTGGTTTACAAAAGTTTTAATTAGTTTAACTTTGAAATCATTTAAATTCCACTGGAAAAACACAAACTGACATTCAATTCCTTCAATACAGGATGAATTGATAGAAGTTCCGAATTAAAGATTCCTGGCTAGTTCTTCAGAACTTGCTTGTAACGTGTGCACATTTTCAAAGATTAGTTATGTATTCAAGCGTTTGAAAAACAAACCGATGGCAACCATTACGAATATTTAATGAACGATGAGGATGCAGAAGGAGTTTATATTATTACTACTGTTGTGAAATACACCTACACTCAGGCCGCAATAGTCCGGACTCCGAATCCCTCAATTCCAATTGGTTGAAAACTTTAACTAATCTAAACCATGTATTAACTCATTAATTGTTAATTAATTATTCTGTTGCTTCAGTCCCACCCATGGTTCCCTTGTTCCAGGCAATGCTCGCAGGTTTCACCGGAATGCATAGCCTCAATGGTTTTGCGGGCTTGCTCCCTGCATTAATACTAGCAGCCGTGATTTAAGTGAATTACTCTTGAAAGCGGCGTTAAACACCTCACCTTACCTCACCTCACCTCTGTTGCTTCAGTGTCCGAATCCGAAAGCCAATTAGCCATCAAGGTTGTTTCTTACGGTTTATTATGCTTCGTTAATTCGTGATTCTTCATATGTTTTCAGGTACTCCACTTGCCATGTAGGCATCATCCTGAATGGATCGGTTTACTTCAATGGCAATTGACAGTGATGCAGATAGCACGTCATAAGTTTCCGATTTTGATTGTTTGAAAGGTCTCACTTTCTTCCACCCTGAGCACATGAAAAACAAGTGATCTCTTTAATTTAAGATGGTGACTTCATTTCGATGGTCACTTCCGCCTGTTCCATACAGTAGCATTGTTTTAGAAATTATGATCATAATGGGTTCGACGTTCAAATCATTGACAAAACAATGATTTTGTTTAATGTATGACTATAGTAATGTATCCAGAATTTTTTTAATTTTTGAGAACTTTTTCTGTTTATGAAATAGTCATTTGATTAATAACACGTGCTGTTCTCTTCGAATGGTATTAACTCTTTCTGTATTCTTGTAATGGTATATTGGCTCAATTCAGTAATCCGTACGTTTCACTGTCTAAAGGTTTTTTTTATGAAAAACGGAGGCGATCAGATTACCGCGGTCTGATTAACATGGTGTACAATTAGAAACATGAATGTGTATAAATAAACTTTGTATAAAAGGTCCTTTTTAATAGCAATTTTTAAAGTGTTATAGTGTTTGTAAATGTCTCGGTTAAGGTCAATTTGTTCAGCAAATAACACGGAAATGATTGTTGTATTATTCTGTATGATGTAGAAGTGAATAGGAACGTGAATTATTGCTTATTTGTTTTCACCAGTATATGCGCGGTACTATTGCACATCGTATGATATGAAACGGAATGTCCACTTCGAATGTATTTTGTATATTTTAATTCAATTGCCTTAGCTCGTGAATTAAACGTAATATTTAAACATTTTGAGTTTAAATACTTATATATAACAACATTCCAGGGTAATGTTAAAAAATATCTCTGTGCTTGCATTCATTAACCCTTGAAATTGTAATCAAATGCAAAATATTTTTCAGGCATATAACCCCTTTTGAATTTATCTTTACTAACTAATATTTTATTAAACCATCTCGTGATAAATCTTTATTTACACGTTCATATCATCTGAGTTTTTTTGGCTAAAGATAATCACATGAGTTGAAAATAAAAAGTGCAAAAATGTCAAATTATTGAAAACAAAATCAAATGTGCTTGGAGAAGTGAAGTAAATGAATAATTAGGGTAATATAAATTTCACCAATAACGAAATTAGATTTTAATTATTGAAATTTATTCGAAGATTACAGTTAAATGAAGGATCAGTTAATCAATATCCTCTTAAACATTGGTAAAGCGACGAGAGTTGTAGCACCAACAACCATTGACGTTTAGTACTACGTGAAGATGCATGACACTTTATCATTACCCATTGACGTTAGTGGCAAACAAGTACCTGTCTAACCAGACAGACGGATCAATACTAGATCAATGACGACCAGCTGGAGATTAAATATCAAGAACACATTTTTACATTCGCTTCCAAAAGTTCAACTGTTGTTGTATCTCAGTATATCAATATGAAGTTCTTTACCTTTCCTTCAGTGATAAGAAATATGCCTTCAAACTGGTTTTTCATTCTGCATGTTTATGTGACTGCCAGTCAAATTCTATCAAAAATACAAGTACTTAACAAATCTTTTAAAAGTTTCCAAATAATCTTACCGTGGAATAATCTTACATTTGATGTATTGTTATGACTTTATCACTATCGAGGGCTCACTTAATGCAAGTGCTTTTTTCAGGTTATCAGTTACCATTGAGATCCTTACTCAAATAATCTCTATTGTTTCATTTAATCAAGCACGTGTGTAAACATTGGCAGGCCTCTAAAGACTTTCCAAATGTGTCCAATAACATCAATGCTGAGTAACTCAAGACCAAACGCCTGATTCCCAGTAATTATTAAATCAAGTCAGTAGATACCACATTATGAACTGTAATTCGTGATACGGAAATGAGTAAATGTTATGTACAGTTACAATTGACATATTGCATGGTAATTAGTGGTATTTGTTCATCGTCTTTGTAACTATTAATGACAAATAGTAAATGTGTACAGTTAGAAGCTGCTTATGAAACGATGTAGAAACTTTTCCAAAAAAATCATTGAAACTTTGGCAATGCAGTTTTCATTATCTCTGTTACCAAGGACTTTTAGATATGATAATGTGTGACACTTTGATATTAGCTGAAGCATGGAAAAATACAAGACATACCAGATCTCCATCTTTTAACGTCAAATGAATGGCAATAAAATGTTTACAATGAAAATGATCCAGACACCTTGTATTTGTCAGGAAGCCGAACATTCACCGTCCCCTCTATATGAAAAAAACAACGTAGGAACATTGTCTGGTTTACGATCATCACGGTGACGCTTAAAGCTTATCTATTTTTCATACCGAACCAATTAGTTTCAAAAGACGCTTTTCAGTAACTGTCACGCCTCTTCAACTGAATGACATCATTACTAACATTCGTTGATATGACTTAAACTCACACGGTGTCTTTATATAGAATAAAGTTTCTGGTTCTGAAATACGAGCGGCTACTCCCAAAGTAATATATATTAACTTACTAATAAAATTTTAAAACAAAGGAGTTGGAATATAAAACATTTAATGTTTGTAACAATAATGAAAGTTAGTGTAGTTATTACAAGCGCATACATGGTTACTGAGAAGCCATCACAAGAAGTAGACTGAGCTACTGAATCATTGCACAAATCAGAACTTCGCTTATAA
The DNA here is from genome assembly GCA_921293015.1 of Phorcus lineatus. Classification (NCBI taxonomy): domain Eukaryota; kingdom Metazoa; phylum Mollusca; class Gastropoda; order Trochida; family Trochidae; genus Phorcus; species Phorcus lineatus. The sequence goes on from OV121089.1 coordinate 31,987,593, forward strand.
ATGGATATCAGAGTAGGTCAAACATGCTAACATTGTGGTTAACCATTTGGGCTTTCGAACTGCAAATAATTTAAATACATTTTCAATATAAAGGATAGCATACATGAATGCTACAACTCCCTCAAGCATTTTAATTTGAAAGTGAAGAGTGAGCCCCGGTCATTCTGAAATAGCATTAATGAGCTTTTCAGATAACAACTTCGTGTACTGTGCTCGAGGGACGCTAATCTTAAAGTTGCCTTCTGGCTTCTTCGCATTGGATACAGATTTCTTTATGAAGTCTAGAATAATTTCAGAATGAGACGCATGCTTGTACAAAAACGTGTCAGGGTTTTTTTTTATTTCAAACAAATCTATAAAGCTAAAAGTCGAGACTTTTTTTTCTTGTATACACTTCTGACAGGCAGGCAAAGTTGACATCAGAAAAATATGTGAACTTTTCTGTTTACAGAAGAGCAGGTATTTTGTGTATTTATGTATTCTTAATAGATCTCCTGTGGAAAAGCTCTAAGTAATGAGTTATCACTTATTGATGACACCCTAAGTACCTATTGTCATTTATTTTATTTGGTTAAGTTCTGGGTAACCATGATGTTCTTGTTTTCATGATGCAGGGAGTGTTCCCCTTCGAACACTTGATGGGTCATTCCGACAGAAAGATTTTGAGTGAACTAATGCTACACCTAAAAGGTGTTCCTATCTAGTATGAACTGAAAGTGTTTGCCTATTTGCAACATGATAGTGATAAAGAGCAATTTAACTTTGTACATACCTTGATGTAGATCATAAAAAGGCAATATCACATGAATTATTTTTTTTGCTGAATAGAGGCTTGGTTAAATAATATTAGATAATTCATTCATAGAATAATTAATGAATTCTTATAAAAGTTTATTGGGTTTTTCAATAATAGTTCTTTTGATTAAAGAAACTTTATCAAAGAGGGTGTTATATATTTTTATTACTCGCCTGTCAACTGCAGTGTGCTATTTATCCGGCAATATTTAACTAGTGTAATACCGCTGCTACTATGACGTCAAGGTAGTTCGTAGTTGTGACGTCACAATATTCGCACCGCCGTCACAATGGAAGCAAAGACGCAGAAATGCTAGTTTCGTCACCTTATCGGCAATCATGCTTTATTGTTGGCGAGTAATACACAGAATACTAAACTTCCTACCACATACTACTATCTTTTATTGAACTCGTTAATCCTTAGGTTTTAAACTCGCTTTAACTCTTTTCATCCTGAATAATTAACTTGTATTTAATTTATTATCCAGCTGTTTTAACTTTTCTTACGTATATTGTCCCTGCATGTTATTTGTTTCTAATTAATTGCAAAAAGGGCATTTAATTACGTCGTTAAGACAGTTAAGTGTTACTCTCATATGGTTTAATCCAAACCATATGCATCTTATCTATCATAGAATGCCCAGTGACTGTTTTCAAAGTACCTTGTCTTGAAACATCACATGTGAAATCTCCCTTGATGTGCATCAAAGGTCTCATCCAATCCTTAGAAGTGTTATTAACAATGAGAAAACCCATCAGGTCTCAAACCAAAGGTATTTCTCATTTCCTGTATGTATGTTTTCATTGCACACAACTTTAATAGCCGTCCAAAAAGATTGTCTTTTTGTTAAAGTGTTGTTTTTTGCCTCTAAATAATATTTCATTGAGTTTTTCCAGGTGTCAGATCCATGTTAAGCTTATTTAATTCTTCATTTCTTATTAAAATGATAGGTTTAATTTTGATTACTGAAAGCCACACCACTTGAAAGCATACAGTCGTTTATCAATGACGTCACTGATAAAAGTAGTCTGGCAAAGATGTTAATTGTTTTTTAGAACGAAAAGAGTGATAACTTCAGAGGGTGAGCATCCTGTTAAATCAGCATATATGAATCCGCTTTCGCTCCTTCCTAATACCCTGATCTCTTTCAGGCTAAATCCCTCGTATGGCTGGCGGCTTGAAATTCGTGGCTATGCTTACATGTTTTTTTTCAGCCAATGAAATGTCGTTAATTTAGCGCCTTGCAGCTACTAGCTTGACCTCAACGGACTTTTCCATCGGATGGTGGTGCCGCTGTTGCTGAATGCGAGTCGTCTCATTGGCTGGTTAGATATAGCAAGCGATACAAGGGTTTTATCTTGATAGAGATCAGGGTATTAGGAAGGAGCGAGAGCGGGTTCATACACGCTGGTTTAGCAGGATGGAGAATGAGTTTCTTAAATTGCTTTCAGAACCAACATAATGGGTTTTTCCCACTGGCTCTCATCTATTACTTTCAATCATTTGCAAATGAGATCAAAATTAAAGTTAAATGCCACTCCGTAATTTTAGGACATATTGTTTGCATTTGATACGATGTCATATTTCCTGATATAAGTCCAAATATCTCAATTATTAAGCCCTAAAATGCTAAAACTTGTTTCCATGAATCTCGTAAACATTCTTATTAATCAAAAGAAGGCACAACCTCTAATTCACTCTGATATTAACATAGTAATCAGTCTCAGCTCCTAACTGTCCTGCTTGCTATACAGCTGTTTGTTCACATACCTGTATGTACTAGTGTATCATGTAATTTGAGATGCCTTTGAGGTATCGTAGCGTTGCGAAAAACACACGTATAATATTGAATTTTCAATGCACATATGCAGATCCATTCTTTTTTAAAGCAAATGTTTATCGTACCCCACAATTACCCGTAACATTTTTGGCAGGTCATTGAAGTGAACAGGGGTCAAAATTCCGAAAACACTAAGTTCTATTTTTCTAGATAAAATTCTATATAAGTTATCATCTTCTTTAAAAATACGTCACGTTTGTACCCTAGCACAAAGTCAATGTGATTATGTTGTTTTTTTATCTCAGAGAGTCGGTATGGAACATTTTATTTGACATTTAACGAAATCGAAATTTCGAAAATTTGACCCCCTCTGTCTTTATCAATATGCCAAAATTCGACTTTTTGGACCAGAGACCAGACGATCACAAAAAGAGTTCAAGAATGGTTCTTTCACATATGGACAGTGGGTGATCCATTGTCAGTTTTGTTGAAGTTATTGTTATTACGTTGAAACGAAACCCAAATTACATGATATTTGCACTACGGTTCAGTGGTAAGTGAACATACTTTCGGTTTGCAGCTGTATATAAGTTTCCAGAATTGTTCGGCCGAATGACCTTATCACTGTCCTGTCTGCATGTTCTTCATTTCCTATTACCTTTTGATAAGTATGTTTTACCTTTTGATTATGCTAACACCAAAACTATCAGTTATTTGAAATGATTTTCCAAAACGTACTCAAATTAGTATTTATAGTATTTAATTCAAACAAATCATGCCTATGGTCATATCCATTTAGAATATCAAGAATATAGAATATTTTCCAATGACCAACATACATGTTTCGATTAGTTTGATTTTTTAGACTATTGTATACCTTCTATATAAGAGTTATCATGCTATGAACTGGTAATAACGTTTAATTCATAAAAAAGCCGTTCATATGATTATTAATGTTCGTTTTATTAGGATTTTTAAAAAGTTGTGTTTTTGTCAACAGGTTTAATATTATGAAGAAGTGGCATCAATGTCGACTGTAATCATCACTATTAGTATGATATGAAATAGTTGTTGAACTTTAAATTATTCGACAAGAATATGAACGAAAACGTAATTCAAGGACAAACATTGAGTTTATTTATGCTGTATACTTTATGACCGTATTGAGAATTTATAACAAACATTACATTGATTCAGAAACTTTACACAGGAGAATAATTATGGAATTTGTTTGAAAGATGAAAACAAAATTTAGAAAATCCGTTTCTTTTTTTGAAGTTTGAAGACCAGCATTTGCAAAGGGTTTCTTGGTCCGGGATAGCGCAGTGGTTAGCGCGTTCGGTTTCGGATCAGAAGGTCCGTGGTTTGAATCCCGCCAGGGGCTCGGCAACTTTGTCTGCAGTAGAGAACTGTTCTACACGCAGTAAGGTTTGGGTGCAATGCTACACTGCAATTCAGCGCAGTACCGCCCATGGTTGGCTTGTTCCAGCCGATGGTCGCAGGTTTCACCGCAATGCATAGCCACAATGGTGTTGCGGGCTTTCTCCCTGCAATAATACTAGCAGCCGCGATATAAGTGAAATAATCTTGAAAGCGGCGTTAAACACCAACTCACCTCACCTTGTTTAATCTCGATATATCGGTCGTTTACCATTTAATACTCCGAAAGATTGATGTATTAGGCTCTTATGAGAACCAAAAGTAAAACATTTCTATGGTAATGCAATTGTCGTGCTGTGAGTGATTACAGGTCTCGTACAAATGTCAATACACAGACTAATACAAAGAGGAAGTTTACATACTATTGATCGTGTCGCTGCTGGATAGACATATGACCTATGGAATTACAGATTGTTTTTGGAGGCATGAGTAGTCTTAAGAAAAATAAATGAGTTTTTTAAAAGCAATTTCTGTTGACAATGCAATGTAATTCAGAAATGATGCGTATGTGAAGTTATAAAATTCAGTAACGAAATAATTTGATAAGTTCTATGCAGCATTAAGCTTAGTAATCAGAACATTTTACAGGTTAAACATGCTACATGCAACATTGTACCAATTTCTTGCAATTCCCATTCGGTAAGAAGTGATTATCGGTTGATTTATTGCAACTCTGTTGACATGCGTTTTATTAACCAAAGTTTTGACCAAGATTATCATCATTTGCTAAAGTGGATATATGAAGGGTTCCAAATAATAAAAATTTCTCAATATTATGTGTGCTAGCAAGCTGAGTTTGAAATCAAATTTAGGGGTAAAAAGGGCACTTCATCCAACCCCAAATAAAAAAATGTATTTGTATTTATAGTAAGGCCAGTTTTTCTAACAAATAAAACAAACGAAAAAATCATAAGGAGCTAAAAAGCATCACATATGAAAAAATACATACTATTTACAATGAATATCCCTAAAGTTTCTACCATGGAACTTTACGAAACTTTAAAATGTTTACTATTTACTTTCCTAAATAATCTACGTGACCTCAACGCATTTTGTCTAGCGTTTATCTCCATTATATTCTTATTCTTAGATTATCAAATCCCGTATTCTTCTCATGTGAAAAGCACTTGACACTCCGCTTTGTTGTTCTCGGACGTAAAAACTTTAAGTATATAATATGCTATGTTTTCAGTCAAGGAAAGAGATAAAATGGTCGTGCTCAACCTACCCCTAGTGAAGTAGAAAACCCGTTTTCATCATTGCTATAGGATAGAGCATTTATTATCACCTCTAGAGAAAATCAGTTTGTCGATATCTGTTAACTCATTAACTTCGATTCACCTAAAGTATACTGTCGTATCTGGGGTTTGAATGGTATAAATACAAGACGCTTCCATTTATGATTCATCTGATATTTATCGAAATTGTTATAACTAGTTAAATGATGAATAAATGAGACAATACAAATATTGATTGCAAAAATCATAAAAGGAAAATAACATTACCATTTGGGCAGTTCAAATCGGCTTGGCTCATAGTCAAAAGACAGCTTATATTGTAAACTGAAAGGTGTCAAGAAAAAAATTTAGTAGCATGTTTGAGATTTTGAACCATTGAGAGAAAATGTAAATCGTTTATCTAATACAAAACATATAGGTGTATTTATCGTAGCTTTAACAAACTCCTCAGCATCTTTGACTTATTAGAGTATCTGCCATCCTTAATATAAAAATATAATAATATAATATAAAATTGGGAAATAGTAATGCAGGCTTAGCCACTTCTGGACAAGATTTAACCACGAAAACATCATTGCAATATTGGTAGTTACAAGTTTGAAGACATTTCTTGTTACAGAGAGAAATTATGATAATTATGTGATGGAACAGATGACAATTAAAGTCAAAATCATGACATACTTCGATTGGCATAACATCGCACCTAGACCTCATTGTCAGTTGTACTAGCCATATAAAAGCCACATTTCCTCGACGGTTGATTAGGTAATGCCACTATATCCCCCTTGAGAATTTCTAATGTTTCCCTGAGATTAGTTCCTGGCACCTCCAGGCCCATTCTCACTGGCTGTCAGCTCCAAGTTACATTAATTGCCTCTATACAACAAAATCTCATTTCCAAAGTACTCCCAAATTACGCTGAACATCCGCATTGTGCAACCAATAAAGTTATTTACTTCACATTTTACCGTTAGGTGGCACAGCCTGACGTATTCTGCGAGCACATTCAACAAAATTGCATAGATATTTCCCCCTTCCTAAATGTTTACTAAGCACAATCAAATGTATTCTTTATATTGTGAGTGAGATCAGGATTATTTCACTAATAACGCGGCTGCTAGTATTAATGCAGGGAGAAAGCCCGCAACGCCATGGTGACTATGCATTGCGGTGAAACCTGCGAGAAACGGCTAGAACTAACGAACCAGTTCTCTACTGCAGGCAAAGGTACCGAGCCACGGACCTCTTGATCCGAAGCCGAACGCCCTAACCACTGCGCTATCCCGCCCCTTTTTATTTTTTTTAGGGGAAAGTGCCGGAAGACCGAGGAACCTCCGAATTAAAACAGAGGTTGAATAGACATTTATGACGGAGCTACCTCTGTAGAGAGAGAATGTCCTTTCACGTACCCTGATCTCTTTCGAGCCAAATCCCTCGTACGGCTCGCGCGGCTTGATGTTCGTGGCTGTGCTCACCTGTTATTGTTTAAGCTAATGAAATGTCGTTATCCAAGGAGCTTGAAGCTACTCTTTTTAACTTAACGGAATGTTTCATCCGGATTGTGTCGCTGTTGCTGGATGCGAGTCGTCTCATTGGCTGGTAAGATAGCTAGCGTTTGGCCTAAACGACATAAGGGTTTATAGCAGGAGCTGGATCAGCGGATGATCAATGAACAACACAGGGCTCCAGTAATGAACATCAGCATGCTCAGCAGCCCACTCTCGGCGTGAACCATGGCGAGCAGGAGTTAAGGGGATGCACACCATCGGCTGTGCACAGTTTGTGTGGAAACGTTGACCCCACTCTGGTATTGAGATCTCAGCTGGGTGGCATTAATTTGGCTATGTCGCCGCGCTCGCAGTAGAAAAAAATTCTGATCACGTGCTGTCGTTGATCTTCCACGACTTCCAGCATGTCCTCTGACAGCATAGCATAAATTTGGAAATAATCTAAACCCTTAAGACCACATAGGCTGATGAGCTACATTGCCCATGGCTGTATTATTTTGTTTATAAATTTCAATTATTCATCATCATCATCAATAAGAATCCAAATTATGATCAACGTGATAAAAAGATGGTATGCTAATGTTTGATTTTTATGTTGTCGATGACTTATTCATACAGGTTACACTCAACTCATGTGTGTTCTTACAGGAATTAAGACTTTTGAAGAAGTAATCATTTTCCTCATTCATAGAGAGCGACAGCCACAAAACCAACGATCACGAATCAAAATTGCAAAGTTTCAATTTCGAGGATTTGAATGGTCCTAAACTATATGGAAGGAGCTCCATCAGCGGATTCAATTATGCTGATGAAGCGAAATGGTCTTAATCATGTGTTCATGGATTTTTAATGTGATTTTTACTGACTCAAAAACATAATGTTTAAACCTACTTCCTACTGTAATAACACAGAATTCGAAACTTTGAGTATGTATGTGATTTTGTAAGACTGGTTAAATAATATAAACATAATATTCCTAAACTCTTGATGTCAGGTGAAAGAAATTTATTTGTATTTACATTTTCAATATTTTCTTTCTAGCATTTCATTTGCATCCTTCTACATCAACGCAATCCGCTGAGCTCCTTCCAAATACCTTCATATCTTTCGGGCCATCTTGTTCGTATGGATGGCTGCATGATATTCCTTGCAATGTTCACCTGTTACTTTTTTCAGCCAATGTAAGCTCGTAATGTAAGGAACTTGAAGTGAGTGAGTTGGGGTTTAACGAGCGATGAACAATATTTCAGTTATTAAACACGTGGATGACAAGCATCCAAAAGAGAGTGGACAGATCAGGGGAAAAGGGATCTTGAACTCAACAGATATTTTCATCCGGGTTGTGTTGCTGTTGCTGGATGAGAGTTGTGTTGTTGACTGGTTAGAGTTCGTCCCTTTGAACCTTTTGGCATTGAAGTAAGTTATGAAAGATGAAATTATTTCAAAAGAAGAGGGAAATGAAAATGAGTCTACAGTGAAAGGACCTAAATTAATATAGATATCAGCAGGAACAGGCACTTTCAGTTGAGTCAAGACTTCTAAGAAGTTTCCCATACTTGATTACAAACGACCAAGACCAAACTGTTGTGAATTGGTTCTCAACAATGAAGATAATTCATGCAAATTTATGCATTCATCATTTTTCAATTTTGCTGCCTAAAGCCAACAGTAATGAGTTGTTTCTAATTTCCTCTGATGATCTGACCTCACAACGGCGGTTTTAAGTTTCTGCAAATAATGCATTACGACGGGAGAACATGTTATGACCCTTTTCCTTGCGGTTTTGTCCATGTTCTAACCTCCTTTTGTCTGTAAACTTCTGATAACAACACCTATGATATCCAACTTGTTCTTGTCCAGTAAAATCGTAATTATCAGCAATTACCTTTCCCTTGCCATTAAGCAATGACCACTTTCTGACACTATTACGCAAGTTTTGCAAACTATTGTCTGTACGTCATAAATAAATGATGACACAAGTGGGTGTTTACGAAAGATCAGCTTGCTGTCACTCCGCCCCCTCGCAAGAAGATAGCTCGTTGATATTGCGCATAGACCCCTTGTGTCATCATGTATCTATTACTTACAATATCCAATGGGTAACCTTTCTTTCCTGACATCATTTCTCTGCGTGAAATCTAATCGGCTTCTAGATCAGTCATAAGAAATTGACCAGATTGACCCAGACTTCTTTCATGGCGCTTAATTTGAGCTCATGAAGAATGGTTAAGAAAATTTGATGGCTTTCAAGCATGTTTTCGTTTTCCGTTACACAGACAGGCATGTGTCTTAGATTTACCTAATTAATAACCTGTGTATAACTAGTTTGTTTTGTTTTAAAGGCCGGCATCCGCCACTATACACGGTGTTGGCGTGGCCAAGTTGACCTAAAAAAACTACACCTAGAAAGGAAACAATTAGGGTACCTATGTTCAAAGTGGAATAATTTTAAATCTTCTCGCCAGAAAGTTATCTTATTTACACAATATATCCTTGACACTTCATAGAAGGGGAATTCCTAAACATGTTTGATCCAGACTAAAAGAGTACTTTGACTGCATTTACTTCATTATTGTATCCAAAGTTGAATTAACTCTGTAAATGTCATGTGACTAGATTCTTATCATTACCATACAAGTCTGCTAGTGGAGGAAAAGATCCATTCACAGTGTCAGATTTCACTGCTTTCCCAGCCTGACTGGGAAATCAAAACATCTCCCATCCCATATATTCCCTAAATATGTAGCTATGGTTGTGGAGAGAAGCTATAGAGACTTATGAGTAAGGTTATGAAAAGATTATTGTGACAGGAAATGGATTTAGACGATTTTGTATAACTTTTGTCAACAATAGTGACATTCACTTCAAATACATCCAAACATTGTTAAGAGACTGATTGTTTTAAACAATTTGTAACAAAATGTTAACAAATACAGTTCCTTGTTATAGTTCAGTTCAATAAGGTAAACATCGATACTTACTGGATTAATGCATGAAACTTTGCATGGACATTGCTAAACACTTAAATAAAAAGAACATATGGGGTGCAAAATTTTAGTGACCTATCACCAATCTAACATTTATGAAACTAATAAATTTGCACGTCAAGTCTTGTCAAGAGCTGTGGTACCGTGAAACCTCTAAGGACTTGCCCAAACACTTGGACAAAATATACAGCTTGCGTCAATACCTTAGGGTGGTGTGCTGGTTTAGGGAGTTGAAGAGGCCCCGAGAGCTGTGCCAGTCGGAACTTTCTGCTCATGGTAGGGTCACTCAAGCAGGACAAGTCGACGAGTAGTATCCAGAATAAAACCTATCCCTTTCTACTTCTCATTATCCTTTCTTTCCGTCTTTCCCCTCATCCTGTCGATCCCTATCTGCCTGGTCTGTCCACTATCTAATGGATGCTTCTCATATTGTTGAAAACACGTTAACCATAACTCAATCACTAGAGGTGGAATGGCAGAGAATGCAAGATCGTGTTATCTTTTACGTCTCAGCATGAGATCATATTTATGCCATTTTTTACATGTATGGGTTGTATCGAAAACGACTATGTAAATGAGAATATGCAAAATGACGTTTTTCCTGTCAGTTTGTAGCATGACATAGAAAACAAGAACAAGGTATCACTTTTTAGCTCATCAGGTCTGAAAGACCCGATGGGCTAAAAGCATGGCATGGCGTCCGGCGTCCATCCATCCGTCCATCCGTAAACTTTTCACTTTTTCGACTTCTTCTCCAGAACCAATAACTCTAGAGAGCTGAAATTTTATGTGCATACTCCTTGGCAAATGGAGATTATAAATTGTAGATTCGTGACCCCATGACCCCAAATGGGGTCACAAGGGTCAATACCTTAAAAATCTATTTTAATCTTCTGCTCCAGTTCCATAAGGTCCAGAGAGCTGAAAAGTTGTGTGTAGACTTCTTGGCCAATGGGGATTCTAAATTATAGATTTTGTGACCCCATGACCCCAAATGAGGTCAGAGGGGTCAAAACATGAAAAACCTACTTTCATCTTCTTCTCCAGTTCCAAAAGGTCCAGAGAGCTGAATAGTTGTGTGTAGACTCTTTGGGCACTGGAGATTCTAAATTGTAGGTTTGGTGACCCCATGACCCCAAATGGGGTCACAGGGGTCAAAACCTGAAAAACCTATTTTCATCTTCTTTTCCAGTTCGAAAAGGTCTAGAGAGCTGAAAAGGTATGTGTAGACTCCTTGGCCAACGGGGATTCTAAAGTGTAGGTTTGGTGACCACTTGACCCCAAATGGGGTCACAGGGGTCAAAACCTAATTTCATCTTTTTCCCTAGTTTCAAAAGGTCTAGAGAGCTGAAAAGGTATGTGTAGACTCCTTGGCCAACGGGGATTCTAAATTGTAGGTTTGGTGACCACTTGACCCCAAATGGGGTCACAGGGGTCAAAACCTGAAAAACCTATTTTCATTTTCTTCTCCAGTTCCAAAAGGTCTAGAGAGCTGAAAAGGTATGTGTAGACTCCTTGGCCAACGGGGATTCTAAATTGTAGGTTTGGTGACCACTTGATCCCAAATGGGGTCACAGGGGTCAAAACCTAAAAAACCTAATTTCATCTTTTTCCCTAGTTTAAAAAGGTCTAGAGAGCTGAAAAGGTATGTGTAGACTCCTTGGCCAACGGGGATTCTAAATTCTGACCCCAAATCCTACTTTCATCTTCTTCTCCAGTTCCAAAAGGTCTTGATAGCTTAATAGTTGTGTGTACACTCTTTGGACAATGCACAGGGGCGTGTATCGCTTAGAAATAGCTTTAGAAAGACATATATACCCATAGACCCTACCCTACTACTATATAAAAGGAAAGGGATGTAACGACCAAACCACCCCATGCTCGAACAAAGTCGGTTTTCGCATCCAAAATAATTTTTCTTGACAAATTGGTCACTACGATTCGAAAGCTAAATGATTTCCCTACAAAACGAGCTATGGATTGTCAAAATCGGATCATTATTTCAAAAGTTACATGCAACGACGACCCGAAAATCGCTACCGCCAGATTTTCAAGCCAAAATCCCCGCTCACGAAAAACAGCGAAAACTCACCGTTTAAAATCGTTTTAAGATTACAGCAATGTTGACAACACCAATGTAGAACTCGGTTCGATCGGCGACATCGAACTACATGTTCACAATATGAGAACAGCACCTAATTATTATTTTTACGAGTGCTAGCAGACATTCTATCAAAAATCATCGGCTTTGTGGTCGCCTTGTCGGCCATAGCAGTGGCCTTGACATTCATTTGACCTCATAGCCGCAGCAAATAAGCAAGTGAGCGAACTCCGAACTCTGATCGAACTCCTCACAGTCCTATCAATACCATGTTTGTAAACAACACAACGTGGTCGAAAAACGTTTAGGATTTTTAGACGTGTCCAACTTACCACAGGCAACTGAAGCTGTTTTTTTTTTAAATTAGTCACATAATAGTAATTTAAGAGAGGCTTTTGTAGTAGTTTAATTTTTTATGACTGAATCGGCAAAAGAAAAAACGATTCTCCAACTCCAAGCGCTTCGAATCACTTCTCTCCGCTGCTGGCAGTGCTTTGAATAATTAATGGACCGATGCCTTCAATTTGCCAAGACTCCATCAGGTAAGCATCGTCGTATACGATGTTTTCACTGATAATTATGTATTTTTTCTTTAATTGCCATGACATCTAGATTACTATCATTTGAACATCAATTTATTATTTTACTTTAGTGATTGTTTAAACATCTCTAAAATGTTATTTATAAATCTTATTACTTTGCCAATAATCCATCCCAAAAAAAACCCCAATAAGACACGCTTCATTGATTATTGATTTTAGATGAAAGTGCCATGTTTTTAACATATGACAATAATACCTAATTTATCGATTAGGTATGCATTCCTTTTGTATATGATTATAATATATATATGTGATCTGTGATCTGGTTATCAATTTGATATAACACCATCAAGTGTATTTACCAGCACTTCTATTTCTAAGCTGCTCAATATTTGATTTTTATTCAAGACTGTTAGAATACGTGAATTATTCGCATTTTGTAATATCATATTTATACATGTAGATAATTTAAAGATTTAGCCTTCCGTATTACACTTACAAACTGATAGTGACAGCTGGTTAATAGCCTTCTGGCTTTTTGTAAGGAATATCAAATATATGATCATGTACATATGTATTCATTTGGGTGAAAGTTTCTAAAGAGAGTAGCAGAGCAGGTATGGTTTTAATTTGACAAGCGCAAATACATGATGTAGCCTAGAATTATCAACAACAACAATTAATTTAAGAAATAAAGGGATGAAATGTACATTGTTTATAATATAGAAGTGTTTTTTCAAAAAGATTCTCTATTTACAGGCATGTGTCTGAATACGGGAGGAGAGAGTGGAGACACTTTTCCATCATTATTTGAAAGTTTCAGGTAAGCACAACAGCCACAATCTAAAGATTTGGATCTTTGCATGATATATTTTTTTAGTTTTTTGTTAATGTATTTCAGCAGATAATGTAGAGTTTTAGATATATGCAACTGAGACATGATCCATTTGAAATATGTTTCTCAGGGTAATGTTTAGGATATATTACTTAATAGTTGTGTTTACCATGAGTGAGAAAAGGGAAGACAATTGTCACAACAGGTTTAATGGGAGGAGAGGTAGTAGAAAGGCCTAACCACAGGGGAAAATAAGGGGATAAGCAAGGGGCTTTTGGGTTATTGGTTAGGTACCATGTCTCAAGCTGTTGTTAATGCTGTATGAAACTTTTTTTGGTGAAAAGTGTCACTTTGTTTCTAGAGTTTGTTTGAGCAATTCTGTAAAAGAGGCAAAAGAAATCCAACTTAAATTTAAAACCTATTTATTTCAGCTATCTTAAAAGCAAAAGGTTGTAATTATGAATTATTATACAACACACCTTTACCAATGTAGATTATGATTAACCAAATATTAGGTTCCATGATTGTCTGACTTTGACTATACTTGTTATTTAAAACGTTGAGCGTGTATCACTGTTAAGGTTTGTGTTATTTTATCATGCTCAACTCAAATTAATTTCAGTGAGCATAATTAATTTGAAGTGTAAAAAGGTAGAGCCTTCATTTGATTTCAATTCTAACCATTACAGACATGTTTATGAAATTAAAGAGTTAATTGCTTGCAAGACAAACAAATTCAGGACATTTTGGGGGAAATGCCCTCATACGCAAATATTCTAAAAAATATTTATAACTAAATCAGATTTATCGCATTTGAAACAGCAATTAAAGATACAAGTACTGTGCCAGTCTGGAGATCTGTCACTTCAGACATGCTTTTTATGACCTTATACATGAAAAAATTAACTGATTACTTTAAGAATGAAATTTCTTCTCTTATTTATTGGACACACTGTTAATGTTTGTTCCTTTATTGGGGAGAGACTGGCCTTATTGTAGTAAAAAGATACCTATCATTGCATTCTCTCTGCCAACAGGTCTATTTGCTCTCAACTTAATTATATCACCTTTTCATGAGGCAAAAAAAATCTATCTTTCAGCTGAATCTATAAGAAAAGGGTTTTTTCAACAGGATTATACATAACTGTTAATAAATTTTAATGCTGCATATTGTAATTCAATATGTTTTTGTTGTTTTAATCTTTTAACTATGAAAATCAAAATCGCTCCCAATAAAAAAAACTAAGGTAACCTTCCAAGCGAGGCAATGCATTTATGCCCCTAACCACCAGGGTGGTTGAACAGTATGAATTACAAAATACAAGTCATTAGCAATGATTGCTATACACATCTTTCATGATTTTCATGATCTCTCTCCTGAGCCAAGCCAATATTCATAAAAATATATAATTCTGTCTGATCTCTGGAAAATAATAATCCGCTTTTTTGTCAAACAGTTTTGATCATTTTAATCATATCACTATCATTTGAAGAAATATAATTAAATCACCAATCTAATGGTAAACGTATTTTATTAAATAATTTATCTGAACTGCACATCAAATATTCAACATGGAATTAGTTAATCTAGAATTTGGAGTTGCTTTCAAATTTGCCTTTTAGATTCTAACCTCTTTACAAATTTTTGAATATTTTCTTTTTCAATTATAAAACATAACTGAGTTTAAAAAATATATGCTTTAATTAAGAAGGATAGCGAAATCTATCAAGTTAATGTAGGTAACAGGTTAATATTTTATATGCCATCACTTTTTGGAGAAAAAGATCAAAACAATAGTTTGTGGTAAACCGAGTAAAAGTTGTCTATATTCTTTAATAAAACATGAAAAATCATACTAATAAGTATAGTGTTCTACATAAGTTATAAAAAAAAATTATTGTCAACTAAATCAAAGGTTATGTTGCGATTTTCTAACGATTCGTTTGAAATTTTGACATTTGCCAGTCGAATAATTACATATTTCTGGAACGTTAAAAAAATTATACTTTGACCCAAGTTATAAAGAACAAGTTTATTTAATATTTTGGGCTCATTAAAACGCACACGTGTGCAGAAGGGCATTTAATAGAAAATACGCAATGTTGATTTCTACCAAATCCTATTATTTTTAAAGTTGCTGCGGCTATGAGGTCAAATGAGGCCACTGCTATGGCGGACAAGGCAATTGCAAAGCCGATGATTTTTGATAGAATGTCTGCTAGCACTCGTAAAAATAATAATTAGGTGCTGTTCTCATATTGTGAACATGTAGTTCGATGTCGCCGATCGAACCGAGTTCTACATTGGTGTTGTCAACATTGCTGTAATCTTAAAACGATTTTAAACGGTGAGTTTTCGCTGTTTTTCGTGAGCGGGGATTTTGGCTTGAAAATCTGGCGGTAGCGATTTTCGGGTCGTCGTTGCATGTAACTTTTGAAATAATGATCCGATTTTGACAATCCATAGCTCGTTTTGTAGGGAAATCATTTAGCTTTCGAATCGTAGTGACCAATTTGTCAAGAAAAATTATTTTGGATGCGAAAACCGACTTTGTTCGAGCATGGGGTGGTTTGGTCGTTACATCCCTTTCCTTTTATATAGTAGTAGGGTAGGGTAGGGTCTATTGGTATATATGTCTTTCTAAAGCTATTTCTAAGCGATATACACGCCCCTGTGGGACAATGGGGATTCTGAATTGTAGGTTCGGTGACCCCATGACCCCAAATGGGCAATGGGCCTTTTTTGTTTGATTGTGAATAACTTTTAAGAAATACATTGTTGTTTTCTTTCCTCAACATAACAATTTGCAATGTCCCAATGTGCCCTAGTTCAAGCCCAAGTTACCCCTGGTTTGGAAAGCATTTTTTTTATTTTGATATCTCTGGTTTTTGACCAAAAAGAAATGTTGACATATTGTTTTGTTTCACTTTCTCTTTTCTTCATAATAAAGGCTGCTTTAATTTATCTTAATAAATATCCAAAGTATCATTTTTCTTCTGTTCATATATATATATATATATATGTGTGTGTGTGTATTATATATGGTCCCAAGGTGCCCCAGTCTCCCCTACATATCAACAATGAAGTTAAAATATAAACGACCCTCGTCAATATATTATGTCATTATAACATCTCAAGAATCTGTCTACGAGTTCGTTTTGTCAACGAAATCACTGGTTACGACAGAAGATCACGTGATCGTATTTCACGTATATGATTGGTCATGACCACGGAGCACATGTTCTGTTCAGCTGTTCACGGTAAGATAGAAAGGCGTCTGGAGTCGACATTTTCTGTATATAAATGATGTTTATCATATGGGTAGCGTTATTTTTCTATGCTTAATTTATTTTTACAAATATTGTTCCCGTTTTTCACAAAATCGTAACTGAGAAGGATTAAGGGACATGCTATCTTTCCTACACTGCCCATGACCCCATGGTCTAAACCCAAACACCTATTTCTATCAAAAGTCTGATGAGCTACAGAGCCCATGGCTCTATTTTTGCAATATGTTTTTATTATCTCAATTGACATCAATATATTTGGACCAGCGATGTTTCAGCTTCAGCAGCCATTCTTGTAAAACTCTGCATCCTTGGTCTCAAGAAATCTCTCCACGGTAGCAATCAAGGAAAGTTATGAGAAAAAAACACGTCCACGTCAATGGTTATCCAGATTGTGGAAGAGGAAGAAGTCCGGTTGTGCTAAATCTGGGGAGTGGGATGGATGTTTAAGAAAGCCAGATTCGGTTGCGGCAGGGTCATGTGCTGTGTGGACGGTAGCATCGTCCTGAAGTAGCAGCACTCCTGCAATGAGCTCCCCTCGTCTTGATGGCTGCCCTTAATTGCCTCAATTCATTAGCTTAATTTGCCCCGTTGATAGATTGACTCTTCTCTAAGTAATCTATCATTATTGTACCCTGGCTTTCCCGATAAACTGAGGCCATCACCTTTCCAGGAGATGGGGGGAAGTGGCACGCCTCCCCTGTTTGCTTTGGTTTTTGGATTCATTGCCAAAGTGATGTACTCAAGTCCCTGTCTACCCTGAATCAAGCCATGGGTTCCTTTGCACTGCCAAGGCGTGTCTGTTCTGATTACCAGTTAACTTTTTTGACACCCATCTTCAGAGAGCTTGCTCATGTGAAGGAATTTGTCAGTATTGTGTATGTACCTACCCAAATCTAATGCCTATGTGTCTATGTGTTGAATGGCAACATGTCTATCTGCAAGCCCTATGTCGTCAACAGCATCAACTTAAACATCAATGGTGGAGGTTCTTGACCGACTAGACCTGGCATCATCTTCATCATCTTCAAGACTCTGCCGGCGACGTTGAAATTCAGCGACCCACTTGGCAACTACAGCTCGAGGATGCAAGGGAGTCGTCACCCAATGTATCGACCAATATGGATTTCTGTTTTCTGAACAAATTCTCTATGACAGCACGCTTTTCAACATCGATCATTTATCCATTTTCTTCACCAGTTTCTTTTCTGTGCACTTTGGGATGTGACATCTCGTAAACTAATTATATCACTAGCTTTAGAAAAAGATTGCTTTCCAGGTTTATAGATAAGTTGTAAATAGTGGATTGTAACATCATTATAAATCTACGAACATATTGGTTTCCCAAAGTATTTAACTGGCATGGCAACAAGGTCAATGAAGTGTAAAATCAATTGTTGTTTGTATCAACGCTGCAAGCAGGATATGAGATTGGCGCGTTTCTTAAGAAATTAATTATTACAAACCAATTAAAATGTTTTCAGATTTCATCATTCAAATAAAACATTTTCATTTGTGCAGTTATGATTCCAGCAATTTGCAAATCTTTGTTTTTATTAGATCCTTACATTTGATGTCTTGAAGTACTGTTTTTTGCTATTAATATTTGGAATGAATTACTACAATTAAATTAAAGTTAATTATGAGATTGATTTATCAAATTGGAAAATAAACGTCTAGGAGAAATGAAGATTATTACATGCGAAAGGAACTTTTTGTTATAATTTAAATCATCGAAAACTAATCTGAAACATTTAGTTGCAACTCCATTGACTCGAGCACATTTTGTTTTTAGTAAATCAAAAGCAAAAAGGTAACATGTCATTGGGAAATAAGCAAAACACTCCTTATATGCTTCAGAAGTAACATTCCGGTGCTTATAGAGTATAACATCTTTGATATTTAAGTGTTCATTGTTGTACATATTAAAATCTGTCAGAAACATATTAATCTGCAGTTTCTCTGATGGTCTGGTTAATAAAACTATTACAACCCCTAAATATTCTGGAGAAGTTATTAAAATGTAAAAAATACAAGCATCAATTTCAAGGTTTGATTAACTATTAAAGAATCTTTATACTGTCTTGAGCAAGAATGCGTCTAATTTGGAAGTTATTCTAAGCTTAATTTAGAATTCTTTATCTGGTGCGAAGAAGCAGTGAGGCAAATTGAGATGAGCATCCTTCGAGCACAGTACACAAAGTTGTTATTAGAAAAATTCATTAAAGGTTTTCAGACACACCAGTGCTCACTGCTAACTTTCAAATTAAATTGCATCAGGGAGTTGTAGAATTCATGTACGTAATCCTTTATATTGAAAGAAGAATGCATTGTAATTAAATGCGTATTTTTTTCTGTTTGAACCCATTGTTGATGTGATCACAGGTTTGGCACAATGTCAGGTTAAGACTTAGATTAAGTTTTACCTACTTTGATATAAACTTTTATATAAAGCAAACTTCGCAAGTTGCATTTAAATGTGGAACACAGTTGGCGTCTTGTGATAGCTTCTCAGTGATCAAGCTTTCATTCTTTTTTAACATTCTCATTGGTAGATTATTTTAATTTTAATTCACTTCATTCAAAATTCCGATCCATAGTAAACAATACTTATAATAAAAACAGTACATTAGTTTGAGTCATAGTACCATACCTAGTCAATGGTATCATTCAGTTGAGGATTTAGTTTTGCTTCGATGCGTTAAGGCTGATTGGTTCAGTAATGCAGTGCTTCAGCCAGGATTTAGCCAGGTTGTGCCAATTGATTGGCACATTCTTCTTTGGAAAGTGTTCCAACAGAATTTAAATGTGTTCAAACTCTATACAACTGACCATATGTGTGTGTAGAGCAATGTTTACTTACCAATAAGGATTAAATTCCACATAGATTTTATTTACTTCTTCACATACTAGTACACTGGCTATGTCACAAGGCAGTTCTCAACATCAGAATGTTATTGATATAATATATTTGTCTCAGATTAAATCTTCAACATTGTTCGTCGCATAGCTTTAACGATCCTTTTTACTTTGTTTTAAAACTCTTTCATTTTAGAATATATTAGCAGAAATCTTTGAAAATGGCAAGACGTAGCATCGCAGAGAGCAATGCTGTTGACGGGTTGTAAGCTAAGGTTTCTGTTCTGCAATAGCGAGATACGTGAACAGATAACATGGCACCATACTAGAAAATTTTCCATTGTTTCTTCTCTTTAAAACATTCGGTTTTCTAATTTTGAAATCTAAATTGAATGGTGTACTCATATATGCAATGATTTCAGTAAAATAATTTTTCGTTGCCGAGATTTGAATTTAATTCCCATCTATTTAACATTTCTAAACATCATTCAAAAGACAGACCGTATCATCATGTATGCTTATGTGTCTGCCAGTCAAATTCTATCAAAAATTATAATACTAAACATGAAAATCTTGTTAAATTTTCCTAAAAATATAACAGTTGGCTTATCGTTCTGACTTAAACCATTATCGAAGGTTAAACCTCACTTAATGTCCGTGCGTTTTTCAGGTTCTCAGTTACCCTTGAGATCCTTACTCAAATAGGCTTTAACTGTTTTGTTTAGTCAAGCACGTATGTAAACATTGTAAAAGCTTTTCAAATATGTTTAATAATACCAATGTTGAGTAACGTAACACGTAAAGCCTGATCGTCGATAACTAATGAAACTAATTAGGTGAATACTACATTGTGTACTGATGCAAATAGTAATAATCACAAGAGGACAACGTTTGTGTATTCACGTACAACTGGCGTATTATATGATAATTAGTGATATTTGTTCATCTTGTTTAATTTGCAACTTTGTATGACAAATAGTAAATATTCACAGTTTGAAACACATTTGTGAACTACTTTTTCATCAACTGAAATGTATAAGCATGTATTTATATTTAATTACTGCCACAATGTAAATACATTTCAAGCAATGGTATTAATGAAAAGAGTTTCGAAATGCATTTGTTAGTATGGTTTATCACAAGAACATATAGATATGAAAATTTGTGCCACAATGCAGACAATTTTGATTTTACGGAGTTAGTAATTAGCTGAAGCTCAATTATTTTATGAGACCTTACATACCCCTCGTGTAATGTCAACCATATTACGATGAAGTTTTTTTTAATGAAAATAAAGCAAAATAGTTGCCCTTTTATTTGAATTTTTCAAACTGTTTTTTATAAGTTTCTTGTGAATAGTAGCTAGGCGTGTGCAGTTTTCGATCATTGTGCTTACTGTATAAGACTATTAATTTACATTTGCCATCTACAGTGCAACTTCGCCAAAGCAGTGAAGATGTGGGAAAATCAAAGAAAGAGAAGACTTATGAGTTGTGTCTACATCATTGTGCATGGTGTATCTGTTGTACTGTTCCAGTATTGAATGAGTTATTTTGACCTGTGTGAACTTTTAACAATGTTTAAGATTTAGCCTGAGACAAATATATTGAATCAATAACATTCTGATGTTGTGACATCTACAGTGTACTAGTATGTGAAGAAGTGACTTAAAGCTGCATCCAAGATTATGAATAAAGTCTAGGTGGAATTTAATCTATATTGGTAAGTAAAAATTGCTTTACACGCACATATGGTCAGTTTTACAGAGTTTGCACACATTTAGATTCTGCTGGAACACTTTTCAAAGAAGAGTGTGCCAATTGGCACAACCTGGCTAAATCCTGGCTGAAGCGCTGCATTATTGAACCAATCAGCCTTGAGGCATTCAAGCAAATCTAAATCCTCAAACATTGATTAGGTTTGGTACTATGAATCAAACTCATGTACTGTCTTTTAAGTATAATTTATTATGGATCGGAATTTTGAATGAATTTGAATTAAAATTAAAATAATCTACCAATAAGAATGTTAAACAAGTAAGAAAGCAAAACTTCCAACAATAACGAAAGGGCGCATGCTTGATCACTAAGAAGCTATCACAAGACGCCAACTGTGTTACACATTTAAATGCAACTTGCGACGTTTGCTTTTAATATATAAGTTTATATCAAAGTAGTTAAATGTTAATCTAAGACTTCAGTTGACATTGTGCCAAACCTGTGATCAAATCAACAATGGGTTCAAACAGAAAAAAAATACGCATTTAATTACAATGCATTCTTCTTTTAATATATAGGATTACGTACATGAATTCTACAACTCCCTGCAGCAATTTAATTTGAAAGTTACTAGTGAGCACCGGTGTGTCTGAAAAACTTTTATGAATTTTTCTAATAACAACTTTGTGTACTGTGCTCGATGGATGCTCATCTCAATTTGCCTCACGGCTTCTTCGCACCGGACAAAGAATTCTAAATTAAGCCTAGAATAACTTCCAAATTAGACGCATTCTTGCACAACACAGTATAAAGATTCTTTAATAGTTAATCAAATCTTGAAATTGATGCTTTTATTTTTACATTTTGTGACAGTGACAATAACTTCTCCAACTTCTTCTAATTAAAGACCAGGTGTGTTGGGGTTATTGTATAAATGTATTTTTGTATGGACCTTCTGTGGAACAGCTGTTATGGTCTGAGTAACCACTTATTGATGACAACTCATAACGGCATATGTTTTGTTTGTAAATTCATGACGCTAATTTATTAAATGAAAAATAAAGCCATTGCCTGAGATGTAAATACTAGTAGGTATTTAGGGGTTGAAGCATGTGAGCCTCATTTGGGGCAACAGGGTCAACCAAATCTATAGATTAGAATACCTGTCAGCTATGGGGTCTGTACACAGCATTCTAGGGCTCTTGCTTCTGAAGGAGATGAACATAGGTTTTTTGGGGTTGTAATAGTGTTAGTAAACTGACCATCAGAGAAACTGCAGATTAATATGTTTCTGACAGATTTTCCTATGTACAATAACGAACACTTAAATATCAAAGATGTTATACTCTATCAGCACGGGAATGTTACTTCTGAAGCATATAAGGAGTGTTTTGCTTCTTTCCTAATGACAGGTTACATTTTTGCTTTTGATTGACTAAAAACAAAATGTGCTTGAGTCAATGGAGTTGCAACAAAATATTTCAGATTAGTTTTCGGAGATTTTAATTATATCAAAAAGTTCCTTTCGCATGTAATAAATCTCCATTTTTCCTAGGCGTTTATTTTCCAATTTGATAAATCAATATCATTATTAACTTTAATTTAATTGAAGTAATTCATTCCAAATATGAATGGCAAAAAACAGTAGTTCCAAGACATCATATTTTTTTAAATGTAAGGATCCAAGAGAAATAAAGATATGCAAATTGCTAGAATTATAAATGCACAAATGAAAATGTTTTATTTAAATGATGAAATATAGATTAAACTGAAAACATTCTAATTGGTTTGTAATTATTTATTTCTTAAGAAATGCGCCAATCTCATATCCTGCTTGCAGCGTTGATACAGACAACAATTTATTTTATACTTCATTGACCTTGTTGCCATGCAAGTTAAATACGTGGGGACACCAAAATGTAGAATTAGCATGATGTTACAATCCACTATTTACAACTTATCTAGAAACCTGGAAAGCAATCTTTTTCTGAAGCTAGTGATATGATATCGCAACCATCTGTAGAGTAGTTTTCGAGATGTCACATCCCAAAGTGCACAGAAAAGAAACTGGTGAAGAAAATGGAAAATTGAACGATGTTGAAAAGCGTGCTGTCATAAAGAATTTGTTCAGAAAAAAGAAAAGTCTGCACAGGAAATCCATGTTGGTCGATATATTGGGTGACGACTCCCTTGCATCCTCGAGCTCCAGTTGCCAAGTGGGTGGCAGAGTGTTGAAGATGATGCCAGGTGTGGTCGGTTAAGAACCTCCACCATTGATGTTCAAGTTGATGCTGTTGACGACATAGCGCTTGCAGACAGACATGTTGCCATTCAACACATAGACACTGGGCATTAGATTTGGGTAGGTATATACACAATACTGACAGATTCCTCCACATTAGCAAGCTCTCTGGAGATAAGTGTCAAGAAAGTTAACTGGTGATCAGAACAGACACGCCTTGGCAGTGCAAAGGAACCCTTGGCTAGCATCATGGGAGACAGAGACTTGAGTACATCACTTTGGCAATTAATCCAAAAACCAAAGCAAACAGGGGAGGCATGCACATCCCCCATCCCATAAAGGTCAAGCACGTACAATCTCCTGGAAAAGTGATGGCCTCGGTTTAACGAGAAAGCCAGGGTATCACAATGATAGATTACTTAGAGAAGAGTCAATCTATCAACGGGGCACATTATGCTAATGAATTGAGGCAATTAAGGGCAGCCATCAAGACGAGGGGAGTTCAGTACAGGAGTGCTGCTATTTCAGGACGATGCTACCGTCCACACAGCACATGTCCCTGCCGCGACCGAATCTGGCTTTCTTAAACATCCACCATACTCCCCAGATTTAGCACCACCGGACTTCTTCCTCTTCCACAATCTTGATAACCATTGACGTGGACGTGTTTTTTCCCTGAGTGCTTCCGTGGAGAGATTTCTTGAGACCCAGGATGCGGAGTTTTACAAGAATGGCTGCTGAAGCTGACATATCACTTGTCCAAATATGTTGATGTCAGTTGAGATATTGTTGAAAAACATATTGCAATAAGTGATACTTTGTTCATGTTTTCTATGTCATTCTATGAAATGACAGGAAAAACATCATTTTTCTTATTCTCATTTACATAGTCGTTTTCGATACAACCCATATATATTTTAAAAAATGGCACAAATATGATCTCATGCTGAGACGTAAAATATAACACGGTCTTATATTACTCTGCCATTACACCTCTAGTGATTGAGTTGGGGTTAACGTGTTTTCAACAATATTACGAGCATCAATAAGAGAGTGGACAGACCAGGGAGAAAGGGATCGACAGGATGAGGGAAAAGACGGAAATAAAGGTTAGGTGAGATGGGGTTTAACGCCGCTTTCAAGATTATTTCACTTATAACGCGGCTGCTAGTATTATTGCAGGGAGAAAACCCGCAAAACAATTAATTGTGGCTATGCATTGCGGTAAAACCTGCGATCATCGGCTGGAACTAGCAAACCATGGGTGGTACTGCACACACAAAAAACTGCGTGTAGAACAGTTCTCTACTGCGGACCACGGACTACTTGATCCGAAGCCAACGCGCCAACCATTAACATTAATACCTTATATCAAAATATCAAAACAAAATTTATTAGGTTTTTCAATTAAAACAGTGAATATATTTGATTAAAGACATTGTTTGATAAAAAAAGGTATGCAAAATACAGTGGCTAAAACATGTCATTACTCGTAGTCATAGAATACGATGTGACTGATTAGCCAGGCCAGTTTCATGTGAACATCTTGAAATCATTTGATTGAATGAATTAGATTCGCCAAGCTGAACCGAAATTTGTACGTACGTTTACTTAAAACTTGTATTGATGAAACATGTGTCTTAAAATCGGTTCCTTAGACCCCTTCGCTTTCAAGAAAGCGTGCTATTTGCCAAAACTAAAACATTCCAGTCCGTAATACCACCCGCTCCTCCCTCCCCCAATGGCTAAACGTAGATTTACAGATCACACTCACTTTAGATTAATCTAATGACAAGCAGATGGTAGTTTAAGCAATGCCTCTTCTGCAAATTACATCATTAACTTAACCAGCTTCATGTGAAACAGAACGTGCACTAGCATGATACTGCTCCATTATCATGCAAAACCAAACACTAGTAGTTAACATAGAAGGTTCGTTCTAATATAAGGGACCCTCCTTAATATTTACAGTGGTTGTTAAAATTGATAAGGAAAATCAGGAATCATTGACTTTCTATTCCTCCTTTGTTTGAGGAGATATGAAAACCTTTTTGTTATAATTGAGCATATAAATTATTTACATAGATTGTAATTTGTCATCTTAATTCTGTACATGTATGTTTAATTAGACTGTGTGGAAAGAAAGTTTGCTACTTTTAATTAGTATTGAGAATAAACAACGTCTAAATCTACAATTTTTAAAAAGTGCCTCAGTGACAGCGTAGTGAAAAAATATAGATGAAAATATTAACACATATCATCACATTACTCAACACTGAATAACTCTACGCTGACTACGTGTTTGGTTTGTCGTGAGTGATAATAAAAAATTCGTAATAAGAATAATCAACGACGTCTTAAACAGGTAGCGGTTTTATTGTGAATAGTGTCGCATAGTTTAGTAATGTGGAATTAACAACCACTCAGTTATTATGCAAGATGTGAGTACAATGACGTCACTAAATACGGTCATGTTTAATTACATCACAAAATAATGTTTCTTACATTAAGATTAGTTACATGTAGGACCTTTTAATAAAACTGATTGATTAGTTTATTTATTAGCGACGTTGATATATTTTTATCTGGTTACAATTTCATTTCCTGTTACGCAAAGTTTTTGCGGTATCCAACTGATCTCATATTAGAAGAATTGATCAAAATGAAATGAAACTCGGCATCTTGACGCAACACAGCATTAATACCACATTTGTAAGTTTTAACATTAAATCGATACGGGGACGTTGCACCAGAGTTCATATAATTTTCATTTCTGAATCATGATTAAATTAATAATTATTTTCAAACTATCACTTAATACAGCTGATTATATTCAACAAGATGGAGGTAACAGAACATGCATATGTTATTTAATGCAGAGTAGTTTAGTGGCATTCAAGGATTGAACGCAGTCTACGGGATCCGATCAATGTGCCATACATATAAATCAAGATAGTACATTGAGCACTCCCTTTAGGATGATTTTCATCCACGCGTTTAACAACTAAAATATTGTTTAACTTCAACTCACTCACCATGAGTTCTAAGGCACATGTCCGACTTAAAGTTGTTGTTCTAAAGCATTAATATATTAGTTTGAGGATTCCTGCCGGGATCACCTAGTTCAAAATTACTGAAATGCAATGATATATAATATAGAACATTTACTTTAGGCGTTCGCTTTTGAACATCGATAAGTTACTAGTTTGCCTAAGCGTCCCTGCCGAGTCTAAACACTTCTACACGGCATTTCACAATGTATAAATACACTTGTCCGTTGCTGTAAAATTCCCTTCGGCATTTAAGTTTTAATTTTAATACTGAACTTATGAGGCTAAAAAGATCGATCTCACTCAAATTAGCTGACATGTTAAGAAAGGAGGAAAGTAAAGCATCAACATATTGGTATGAGTATTTCTGCCTGGATCACCTAGCTCGAAGTTACTGAAATGCAATGATATATATTAAAGAAAAATTGATTTTGGCGTTCTCTCTTGTACATGGATACGTTGCTAGCTTGATGTAGCGTCTCTGCCGAGTCTATATACTTCTACAAGGCATTTCACAATGTATATAAAACTTGTCCGTTGCTGTCAAATTTCCATTCGGCATTTTAGTTTTAAATACTGATCATATGAGGCTAAAAAGATCGATCTCACTCAAATAAGATGACATTTTTAGAAAGGAGGAAAGTAAAGCATCAATGTATTAGTATGAGGATTCCTGCTTGGATTATTTAGCTCAAAATTACTGAAATGCAATGATATATAAAACAGAAAATGTATTGTTGGTATTTTCTCTTGTACAGTACTAGTGTAATAGTTTGCTGAAGCGTCCCTGCTGAGTCTAAATACTTCTACAAGGCATTTCACGATCTATAAATACTCTTGTCCGTTGCTGTCAAATGTTCATCCGGCATTTTAGTTGTAAGTACATGTACTGAACATATGAGGCAGATCGATCTCTTTCAAATTAGCTGACCTTTTTCGAAAGGAGAAAAGTTTGGCTTGTTCCTTAACCCATGAACAACGTTGTTCGATGATGGCTTTAACAATGTTTGGGTGCAAATATGACCCAAGGTTGGGCGATTGGTTAATTGCTTGGGTTAAGGAACAGCCCCGCTACTTTCCTTGCGTCTTCAAAAGGAATTAATATTTTATTTTTTAAAAGAAAAATTTAGCCAATTTACAAACCATACATTTGGATCAGTATATTAAGGGTTCATATTTACAATACATTTAAAGGTTCATTTACCCGGTGAAAATTCAGGCACAACCCTAAGAACGCATGGAATACTAATTAAGGACTTTAGCATTTTTATATTTCTGCACTAAAATATCAATAAAACATATTTCCGGAAAAAAAATAATTCATTATTTACGTCCTGTTGGGTATGCAGTCTGATTAAAAATCGACCTTGTTCCGAGGATTAAAAGTTTCAAAATATTGACTACCGAGATTCGAACTCTATCGGTCTAAGCTATCCTCTCCTCAACGGTCTGAAAGCTAACTAACTTCATTTGACGTATACACTGAGTTACAAAAAGGGGTAGGCAGATTTATACTACGCTGAATTCATTGTAGCATTGCACCCAAATCTTACTGCGTGTAGAACAGTTCTCTACTACAGACAAAGTTGCCGAGCCGAACGCGCCAACAACTTCGCCAACAACCCGCACAACTAGAAAATGTCTCGTTATAAATAATGAACTTGCCTTACTTAAGGTCATCAAAGACACCAGACGTGATAGTCAAAGAGATGCCATTTTTACATCATAATAAGGAAGATGTCAGCAGTAGCACTGGCAAGTATAAATGCAAGAGTTTCAGAAAGTATGATTAGATAATGCTAATTTATTTCCTTAGGGAATTTCGAGTGTTTCCCGGAGATTAGTTTCTGGCACCTGAATACCCGTTCTCTTTGATACATGTGGTCAGCTATTAGTTAATTGCTTCCAGCCTTATTTCTTCAAGGCAACAGAATTTCATATCCAGTTTCAACCGAAACGACATGAAAATCTAAATGCACAATCAATAAGGTTGTTTTCTCACCTTGAAATTAAATAGCAGTCCAGAAAGTACACTCTTGTCCGAGTGGATTAATATCAATAGGACCATTTCTTTTGTTTGGAGTGGCATGTTTAAGGACATCATTGGCGTTGGAAAGGTGCTTCTCAGTCACGAGATCAGATTGTATATTTCCTGTATGAAGAATATATAGAATGAAGTTCCAGAAGAGAAGTTAACGTTGTCAGGTATAAGAATAGAATTATGTTACATGTTCTCAATAGGATGCACATTTTGTTGCATCTACGTATTTGTCTCTGCATAGCTCCTAACACGCCCTGATAACAAGGCTAGAGTATCAGGTAAAGGGCAAAAGTTATGCGGATACAAACATGCCGATGTAGGAATGGTTGATTGATTCAAATGTATCATATTATGAGTTAGGCATATCCTTTGAACGCTTCACGAATCACAGAGACGTGTACCACAGGGACGTGTATTGTTATAAAACAAATGTCTCCAGGGCCTCCTTTCACAAAGCCCTAAGGTGATCGTAAGTTCTTAAGGTAACCTTAGTGCAATGTTAAAGTATTGGAGTTAAGGTTAACCTTAGTTAAGGTAGCTTTGTGACAGCAGGCCCAGAACAGTCTAAGTCGACGACACCCAATATGAACGGGTATGCTTAAGCATGATTACAAGAAGGATTATGTACGCTCCAAAATGCATCTTCCCAAGCATGGCTTTCAATTGCAACAGTTTTTATCACTGGCTACTTTAAACCATGCCGCCACCCAATCAAAACTCGTGTTTTGAGAACAGCGGCCTCTTTTGAGTTGCAATTCTCAGGTGATTTCTCATTAGACTATCGCGACCCGATGCAGCACAGAAAAGTACGGGGAATTAGACGACGATATTTAGCAAGTCACTAGGGCTTGCGAAAGAAAAAGGTCATAGATATCTCAAAAGTTTTTTTCTAAGTGTTGTCGGTAAGTAAAACAATTCAGCTTTCTAGCCCTTAGGTGACAATGTGATACCTTATATCTTCTATCCATCCCACCACGGGTTAAGGATTCTGAATATACAGTATCACCTCCACCCTTTCCATGAGAAGATGAAAGTAGGCTTTTACGATGTGTCCTCTTTGAACTTTTGGGCCAAAAGGTCGCCAAATCTACAATTCATACTGCCCATAAGGTTATGACTCTATACACACTGTTTCAGCCTTTAGAAGGGAGTAGTAGTTGAGCGTTGATCAAGTGGCCGTACTAGGAGCACCAAATGTATAATTAATAATCTTATCAGATAAGGAATAATTTTCTTGGTCCTCTTACTCATGAGAAGAAAAATTAACGATTTTCAGGGTGAGCCCCCAAATGGTAATCATATCTTCAATTTTTGTCTTTATTATTCTCTTATCGAATTAACATCTCACACTTGACGTTCTATATTCGACCAGCGTCTGTAAAGTCGATGTTTTTGACGTCGTGTCATTGATCAGTGCCTAAGTTGCACGTATAGTGAAGGTAATGTGGTAAGTCAATTCAGTGAACTTTACAAACTAGGTTGCTGCTAATTGGATCGCCCAAAGCAACCAACTATTTCGGAAATTGATTTCAAAAGACCTCAGGTGACTTTGACTAACAATGTGATGTTTGTGATGAATTAAGTTAACCCGAGGCAAAAGTGATTCCTTTTCAGAATAGTCCTGAGCTGTTGGAATGTTTGGGATTTTGGATATCTAGATTTGATATCATTAGGTGCATGTTTTGTAGGAATGATGTTCTCAAGATCACAATTGACATTAATAGAGGTATAATCTTTTGGTTATTACGGAATCAGCTGTTACAACCCATCACCAAAGATATCAACACATATCTATGTACAGGATGTTTCTCTTCCACCACAGAAATTAATCTGCTTCTACGTCTTCCCTCGACGAGATTATTTGCATCAAACCAAGTGTAAGACATGAGTCATTAAACCTCATACATTTTTAAGACTAAACATAACAATACAGTATTATCAGAAAAAAATGATAAAAAATTAATATTTGAAATTAATAAAACGTTGCATAGTAAGGTATCTTATAACAAAATCTGTTTTAAGAGGCCAGAGACATCAGAAGACAAATGTACGTCCCCTGGGCTCAAACATGAATTTTATTCGCCATCCGTGTGAGCAAATAAAATTTTAAAAAGCAAATCGTTAAACCTCAACGTGATGTCTTCATAGTCCCCCAAAGCTTGTATTTTGATGAAACCGTAGCCTAAGACTGTTCGTATCGACTTCAATGAAATATGTGATAAATGGGATCACCTTTGTTATTTCAAATAAGGAGCACTGTTAGGAGTACTGTTGGAGACAGTGTAACAGCGTTTCTTAATAGCACCCTCTCGAAGGTTTCTTATCCAATTTTTAGTATGGACGTTTCATCTGTGAAATTTTGGAACTATGAAAGCTAGATGTATATGATGTTCTCTTCAAGGATTAATCAGATGCCGCCATTAACTTAAACATAAAAGTTCTTTGTGAATGTAGGTTTGCTCTCTCCGGATCTTGGTTGGATCAGACAGAGAAGTGGGATGCAGCATGCAGGGGATGTTCAATGCTTTTATAGCAAGTTTTCTTCTTTTAAGAAATGCATGTGTCTATGTTTCGAAACTGTAAAGATGGTTCCGTCTGGCTTTAACATATTTTCGTTCTTGTTTCGCCCCATTTGAATAGAATGGAGGATACTATTAAGACCAGTAAAACAGAAATGTATTGTATGTAATGTAATGTATTGGAAAATTGTTTGAGACAATATTTTTTCATATAAATCTATTTGAACAATGCTCTTGGATATTAATTGGCATATGCATCTTATTTCTGTTGTATCATCTTTTAAAACATTAAAAAAAAACATATTTCTTCCGTCTAACGAATAGCAAAAGTGTCATTCTGGTTAATAACTAATGATCGAGTGAGTTGGTGTTTTCAACAATATTTCAGTTATTAAAGAAACACGTTGATGACAAACATCCAAACACTAGTAGACATATCGGGCAGAAAGGAAACGATGGAAAGAAAGGCACAGTGAGAGATAAAAAGCACGTTTTAGTATGGCTTAGATTTGTTTAACCCGTCGACCTGTCCACGGATGTGCGTAACTTTTATGCATTGTGTATATGAGAGAGTTTTGCTAAACGGTTTGCTTTTTTTCAATGTTTAATGTTACAGAAATATAAAAAAACACCTCTAACAAAATGCCCTGACAAGGTATTAATCATTCATAGCCGCATGCTTTCAACTAAAGCTGTTGAATTTAAATGTACTCGATTATTGTCTGTTCTCGGAAGCCTTTCTAATCCTTAATCACTTAAGCCTAGTCTTTCAGTGTGCGATATGTATGTAATCATTGCAGACGTTTTGTCGCTCCCACATTTATTCATTAACATTGTTTCAAAATTGATTACCTCAACACCAAATCCCAATATATCTAAATCATTAGCCGTATTACTACTGCGAATGTTTAAGCGGCGTAAATCCCTCAGCATACACTAGGTTTTATATCTAACAAACCATTGTCACATTTAAATCTTTTATTGTTATGTATAATTAATTTATTAAGTATTTTATTGATTTTAAGTGTCTCATAGGCCTTCATTGGCCGGCTCGTGTATTTTTAATTTAAGAACATTGTCATTTTTGTACTGTACATGTAGTAACACAATAATAAAATAATTTTCTTCTTTTGCTTCTTCTATACAGTAAGGCAATTTAACCAAACGCGTTAATACTTAGTCCTAAGTATCTATATCTATTGTGAAGTCTCTGATTATAAATTGCAGCAGCTTAATTATATTTAAGTTCTTTTCGACAATTTTAGAATTTTGTTTACTGTTTAAAGCCACCTTTTGAAGATTTAGAGGGCTGTGCAATCAGATATGCTGACCACAAAGACACAATACAACAATCATATGGACTTTATCAATTTTTTTGCTTTTTAAAAAAATGTTTTCACGCTATGATCACATTTTCTCTATTTGGACCTTGATTGCCAAAGAAGCCGTATTAAATGTCAAATATGCCACCTGAAAGTAAATAACTAACACTGACTGCATCAAGTTTTGATATAGCCCGGATTGCGATTTCGCCTGTTTATCGAGAACTGCACTTGGTAATTGAAACCAGTCTAACCGTTTTCGTCTTGCGTAAACAGGAAGGGAGATATGTATTTGAGAAAAAAACGAAAATGAGATTAACACTGGATAGATGTGCTATGATTTAACAAGTTAATTAGTGTTGAAGCTTAATAAAGCGAATATTTACATTTTTATATACGAGTTTGAATATATAAGAAAAGTCGATTAATGAATGAGGGTAAGTCAGATAAGATATAACAAGCCGACTGTGTTTACTTACAAATAATTGTTTTAATAATATTTTCTACAACAGTGAAACTTACATATACTTTCAACTTAAGGAACGAAAGGATAAGGAAAATGTAGTTTGTTAATCATGACTTTAAGGCAGTTTCAAGCAGAAACATTATCTTAATATACGATGGTTTAACTTTTATAAAAATAATGAATTCATCTGTGGGTCATATGATTTCAATATACTTTATCGGTTTGTTAAATAGATCAACCCATTGTGATTGTCAAACGACTCTTTGGTGAGTCCCTTTAACTCTTGATAATGTGTATGTTACGATCCCTACGATTCTAAATTCATCCTTAGTTCTTGCCTGGTAGCAGTACATTATCACCTGGACTGAAATAACTTCCGAGTTCCTTAGATATCTACTGTGTCAATTGGGCTCAAGGGATGAACAAATCTCAACTGCTATACATTTCCCTCACACTAGACAAGCAATTGATCATTGATCCTGAGATAAGATTAGAAATAGTCATTGTATCCAGTCATTTGGTCATCCTGTCTCAGGGTGAGAAGAGTGTAGTGTCAGCTATACGTCTTACCCTGAGACAGGATGGTCATGTGGTATTCCCGCTGTCCATTTGATGATACTTATAGTACTTGTAATTTTTTCGAATAATTATAAACATATTGTGTACTATATGACAGATTTTATTGGTGTGACAATGCAATTATGATCAAATTTAGAAAAATGCCCTCTTTCATGACGAATCCGATAACCTTTAGTTATTTTCGTGAGAAATCTCCAAGGTGCATTCCTGACATGTGTCTTTAATAATTTGTACATTTACAACACATTGACTGGAAATTATACTTTTTTATCATGCTTGTCAGTGATGTAAATATTGAGTTGTCAAAGAATTCACAAGATCATTCAAAATCAACCTGTAAGCATCCCTCCCAACAGAGGTAGTTCCGTCATAAATTTCTATACAACCTCTGTCTTAATTCGAAGGTTTCTCGTGCACGAAATGTAGAACGCTGATTGGATGCAATCAAAGTTAGTTGTGCAATCAGCGACGCCGTTTCAAAAGTTATCATTTAAATCGCCTAAGTTATTTCCGTAAGCTTCCCAAAAGCTAAACTTTATTCGAATATGCACCTTGCACTTTGAGTCGTCTTTACAGAACACAAACGCCTCATTTTGCGACTGTTTCATTGCACAGGCCTGTGTGACATCAAATATGTTATTCATGCATTCGTTGTTTTAATTGGCTGAAATATAACCAGGTAGTCTAAGTTGAAATTTTGTGAGTGAGTGAGTGAGATGTTGTTTAACGCCGCTTTCAAGATTATTTCACTTATATCGCGGCTGCTAGTATTATGGCAGGGAGAAAGCCCGCAACAGTATTGTGGCTATGCATTGCGGTGAAACCTGCGAGCATCGGCTGGAACTAGCGAACCATGGGTGGTACTGCGCTGAATTTCAGTGTAGCATTGCACCCAAACCTGACTGCGTGTAGAACAGTTCTCTACTGCAGACAAAGTTGCCGAGCCCCTGGCGGGATTCCTGATCCGAAGCCGAACGCGCTAACCACTGCGCTATCCCGCCCCCCTGAAATTTTGTACCGCTAGGGGAAAGTGCCGGAAGAGCCAACTCGATAAACCTTCGAAAAAAGGACAGAGGTTGTATAGAAATTTATCACGGAGCTACCTCTTTTGAGAGAGAATGCCTGTAAGCTGTGTGGATAAAACTTCTTTTCGAATACAATATATTAATACAATTTTCACCCCAAAACAATTTGCAAAAATATTTGGTTTCAAAGATACCCAAACTCAAAATGATAGAAATAAGGTTTTTTTCCATTTATATGTCTTTGTCGGGATCATTAAAAATATTAAAATACTTCCAAATAGTTAAGTTTAATTTTGGCAAAAAGTGTTGGGAACCTTTGGCGCTATTTACATGTATGCCTAAAACCTGTTGTGGTCGCTTAGGCCCCATGGTACTTCATTTAGGAAAGTAATCATTTGCTATAATAGTGTGCGTACCATGATTAACGTCTCTTTATTTAGCCAAGACCAAAATGATTTGATTAATACTTTATTATCAAAATGTTAAAATTAAACCATGTTCATACATAACTGACATTCGCCGCCATGGTAGATTTTTATAAAAACAAAAACAAAAAACCAAAGTATTTGGATTGAAACTTATACAAGTAGGCTTTCGCCTCAGTAACTAGATTTAATACTACTTGGCGCTTGGTTCCTACAAAGTTATTTTAGATCTAAGTAAACCATTAAAAAACAACAGTTTGATCAAACCGTTGATTACATGTATGAATAGAATATAGAGCTAGTTTGGGTTATTCTCGCATTACCAGTTGTGTTTAACGTTTTGGGGATTTGCCATATCAATCTACTCTCATGTCAATGATTTACAGCCATTTGTATCTAGATACCATGGCAGTTACAATGTATGTGAACAAAAAAAATTGAATTTTCATTTGCCGAAGAATATTTCATTGACTTTGAACAAATCGAAAGTGATCACGCGTAAACCGTCCTGACATCAGTGTAATTGAATCCGCTGATCAAGCTCCTTCCATATACCCTGATACCCTTAAGGCCAAAAGCCTCGTATCGCTAACTATCTAACCAGCCAATGAGACGAGTCGCATCCAGCAACAGCGGCACAACCCGGATGGAAAAATCCATTAAGTTCAAAAGTGTAGCTTTAAGCTCCTTGGATAACTACATTTCATTGGCTTTAACAATTACAGCTGAGCACAACCAAGCCGCTCCAGCCGTACGAGGGATTATGCACGAAAGAGATCATAGTATGAGGAAGGAGCGGATTCAATTAGCGCTGATGTAACAAGAATTGCTTACAATTAAATCACAACACTTTATTACCACTTAAATTACATACAGTCCTTAACTAAACACATGCTCGTGTTTACAAAAAAAAAGATATGATTTCAGCATTTTTTTTCATGACGTCATCACATAAACTCACACGTCACATCCTCTCATTCGCGACCGCCATTTTAATTAACTGTCACTCATTCACCCTGCTAGAAATCTCTTTTCATCTCTTTCTCAATTTACTCAGATGTAGCCGCGATTTTTCTACATATGCCTCCTAAGCGGAAAGCGTCCATAAACCAAAAACTGGTGCGGACTCAGCCTGCGGCAAAGAAGCAGAATTCTTCCGACAACTCTGTGCAATTGTGGACAACAACAACGGTTCCTCCTCAAGACAATACAGGTAATGCCCTCGACAATGGTTTCATTACAATTGACCCCGCTTTGGTATTTCAACCAAACCCAAACCTTAACAACTCCCAATCTGTATTTCCGCCATGTGACATGCACCGCGCACCAGCCTGGTTACCACTACTCGCTCCTCAATCTAATTTCCCGCCTCCCTACACGGCTTCATCACATTCAAATGTTGCTTCTCCTCAATCCCTTCCCAGTCAGGTACCACTTGCATATCCCTTTGAAGCAATACCTTCACACGTAAAGGAACCCGTTCGACAAAAAATCTTCAATTTGAGTTTGTGGATATTCGGAATTTTTTTCCAAATGACAATCAACCACTCGATGACTATGTCCCGCTAAGGCTTGTTTCAGATAGCACCGGACAGGTTTTGTTCAAACCATATGAATCTCAAACCTCACGTCCACTGACCATCAGCGCGTGGAATACCGCTTTCCATATCTTCAAGGGGATATACGTCAGCAAGCACGCAGAACGCGTACAGGAACTACTGTCATATGCTGAAACAATCAGCGGGAGCGTTCAAGCATGGAGCAGACTCATGGTCAACCTACGATTATCATTTTCGTCTCAAAAAGGCACGTGACCCTGCAAGATCATGGGGTAAGATTGACGGTGACCAATGGTTAAAATGCATGTTGCCAGGTATAAAACCACAGTCTCCGAATATTCCTTCCCATTTATCAAAAGCTCAGAGATCAGCTATTAAACTTCTGAATGTGACAGCTGTAAAACTCAGTAGGGAAATCAAACTTGATGATAAAATGTTTAATGTAATCATATTGGTCTGCCACAACTGTCAAAATGACCCATGGCCCCTGTCTTTCCCAGTCCCTGCCTTATCGTGGTGTGGTGGTTTGCGTGCTTCAGAGACTGAGAGCTATGCCAGCTGGAGCTTCCATACTTCTGGTAGGGACACCCAAGCTGGACAGGTCGACGGGTAGAAGCCATTCTAAATTTGAGTCATTTAAAACCTGTTGCCTGTCTCTCACTATGCCTTTCTTTCCGTCTTTTCTCTCATCCTTTCGATCCCTTGTCTGTCCACTCGCGGATGCTTGTCATCCACGTGTTTAATAACTGAAATCTTGTTCAAAGCACGTTAAACCTCAACTCACTCGCTCATATTAGTCTGAAAGTCAGTTCTCAGTCCAATATCAAGCCAATAGCACAATTTGAATTCAAACTATAATCACTTAAATAATTCTCTTTTCATAAGAACTTCATCTGATGGTCATCTGTTACTGTCATTTTGGGTTGTTAAATATATGACGAGTGGTCGACAAGGGGGAGAGGGTGGGGGAAACTTTACAAGACTGACGAGTTACAGAGCTCAAGGCTCAAATTTTACAATAATGCATATGGTGAGTGAGTTGTGCTTTGAACAATATTTCAGTTATTCAACACGTGGATGACAAGCATCCAAAAGAGAGTGGACAGAACAGGGGAAAATGGATCGAAAGGATGAGGGAAAAGGGGGAAAGGAAGGCATAGTGAGAGATAGAAAGCAGGTTTTAGAAAGACTCAAATTCGGTCTGGCTTCTACCCGTCCAGCGTGGGTGCCCCTACTAGCAGCATGTAAGCTCCAGCTGGCATAGCTCGTATGTTAATAAAAGATAATGTAGAATCAATAAAATTTTACTACGGTGAATTTGTCATATTACAGTGTGTGTTTATTGTGCAAATAAACTGTACCTCTAAAATTTTGATTAAAATCTGGAGAATTTTAATCAGTATCGATTTTTATTATCAGGATCGACTTATAAAGATGGTTCAAGTTTTTGGATTAGTTACTTTAGAGAATTATGCTGGTATCTTGTTGGCAGTGTTTGGAAAATCAACAGCATTAATGATTGCACAAGTCGACAAAATGTTTTCCAAAGAAATATAATTGAACAAATCCAAAATCAAATCCCAAATTATTATAAATTGGTCACATATTTTTTACTAGTCTACCGCTTCTCTTGATGTTATTTGTCGATGTAATAAGTTACAGAAAAATTGCAATCCTGTCGCAAATACCTGCAAAGAACAAGTAAACATGTCAACGACATACGAACTCGTTTTCCTAAAGGCTGATCTGAACCAGTAAGTCAAGACCAACAATTATTTACTTTGAACCAATAATGAACACAAAAAACAGCTGTACAAACATTGTGCACATATGAAACATCAAGCCTATGCACGTTTTGCTTAAAGTAAAATAGACTTTCAGCAAGACGTGCTTATGCATGATATTTCCTCATAATGACTTTCGGAATTCAATCAGTAACATTTACATGTACAGAGTGCACGTTCCTAATCACAGAAATTCGCGCTTCAATATTTACCCAATTTATTCGATTGATGAACTAACTTTTTATCATTTGACGCTAAATTACATTGGAGATTTTGATTAATAATGACAAAAACAATTGGCTATAACTTACTAAAGAAGGTAGACAAATGAACCAAATTTTTATGCTAGTTTAGTTATCGCAGCACGTAGCTCGCCATTCTCTCTCGTTAGAGGTAGCTTCGTCATAATACGAGGGTTTTGACGTGAAAGATATCAGGGTATTAGGAAGGAGCGAGCTCGAGAGCGGATTCATATACGCTGGCTGATGTAGCAGGATGAGTCTCCATTATATTTGGTAACAACCCACGCTCCTCCCTTCAAACAGCCGACTATTCCTAAGAATCGTAAAATGGCGGTCAGTAATGAGCACTTATAGCACAAGTCATACTATCTCTGGAATCACTGTGCGTGCTCTCATGCGTTTCTTATGCTGGCAATCCACGATACAGAAGAGCTGAGTGGGTGAGTGTGTTGGGGTTTCACGTGTTTCGAACAATATTTCCGTTATTAAACACGTTGATGACAAGCATCCAAAAGAGTGGACAGACAAGGGAGAAAGGGTTCGACAGGATCAGGGAAAAGAGGGGGTGACCCTACCAGGAGCATGTAAGCTCCGGCTGGCATAGCTCTCGGGGTCTCTAAAGCACGCAAACCACCACACGACGATAAGGTATGGAGTCAAGTGGTGGTACTGAAGAAGACCCCATTCTCACTTAAGCATTCAACACAAAAGATAAAACGTTTTGGTTGACTAGTTTTGATTGAATTCACAAACACGTCGACGTCAAATCAAACTTTGTATTCAATTTAATGACTATCAGCCACGATGCATTGAACGATGAACATTTGACTGAGATATCGAGAGAGAGAGACCTCGCTTTAATTCTTCAAAGATGACAGACGGCCAATGTCGTTGTAACTCACGTGTAACTACAATAAAAAGACACCAGGTGAGGTGATATGGGGTTATAAAGTCGCTTTCAAGAGTATTTCACTTATATCGAGACTGCTAGTTGTACTAGTAAAGCCCGCAACACTATTGTGGGGCGGCTGTGCTTTGCTTTGAAACCTGCGAGCATGGGTGGTATTGCACTCAAACCTTACTGCGTGTAGAGCAGTCCTCTACTGCAGAAAAGTTGCCGAGCCCCTGGCGTGAATCGAACCACGAACCTCTTGATCCGGATCCGAATCCGTATCTGCCTTTAACATCATTTGCTGTTCTTATTATGAATTGAACCTGTCGGTTTCAAATGAAATTTTCTTTCATAATCTGCCTTACGAATTTAAATGATCATTGACCTTCGAAAGCCTGAGATGATTTCGAATTGAACATTTCCATTTTTCGAAAATTCGCTCAATAAATTAAAATCATAAACGATCTGTTAAATTCTAAAATCTAAGTAACTGCTCTATATTTGAATGACCCGAATAACAATCTATATTACCCATATGGGAAGATGGACACAAGGTAATATTTTTCCTGTAAGTCACACGGGAGTTACACATTTTCTTAGCATTTGAATGGTTGTTTTTAACCAATGAAAAAGAACGTAGTGCCGGGACTATTTTATTCATCTTTCAAATTTGTCCCGACTGGTAATTTGTTCACCCTTAGAATATATTTTAACAATGTTTATTTATTCCATGGAGTTGCAAGTCGTCATTTCTCAGATGTGCCGCCACAAACAACGTGAAATATGCCTGCCCAATTGCACAAGAGCATAGAAATAAGCGATTATTGAATTATTAGTTCTTCAACACGTTAAGCTAACAGTCGAGCAGAAGCTCCTGGTTCCGTTCTATCGTAATGACGTCATAGACACGAGCGGCTATGACGTCACAGTGTCATCAGTTACGTCACAAGTTCTGCCGTCTTTTAGTATTACTATAGGGCGTCGCTGACCTCTTCAAATTAAAACAAAAACTTGTTAAATGTAATTAGTTTGAATGACGGTTATGCAAACAGAATTAAACCTTCAACAACAACTACATTTAGTTTTTATTTTGATTCTTGTTCACAAGTTACAATTTAGCCGTGCATAGGTAAGTGTCAAACAAGACCATAGCACCGCGTATGAATCTGGAAATTCGCAACCCTAATCCTTTATAGAGGAACGATTATTTCTATCGTATTCGAGTTTTAATATTTTTCAAAAAAAACATATAGGTAATATAAACAATAACCTACTCGTGACGGGAATGGA
This sequence comes from Phorcus lineatus, assembly GCA_921293015.1. Classification (NCBI taxonomy): domain Eukaryota; kingdom Metazoa; phylum Mollusca; class Gastropoda; order Trochida; family Trochidae; genus Phorcus; species Phorcus lineatus. Next base: position 32,028,121 of record OV121089.1, read on the forward strand.
CAGATTATCTTTCCCTCGTTATATTAATTGTGTAATTCTCTCGCCAAGGCTCGAGAATTACGAAATTAATATAACTCGGGAAAGATAATCTGTCATTCCCCGTCACTCGTAAGATATTGGCTATATATTTCTGTATTTCACAATGGTTGGGTTGCCTTAATTTAGCTATAACCATGCTTCAGCCTAGGTAATTTCATTCGAGGAAGAGGTACTAAACCGTTATGCCTTCGTTGAAGAAATACATAGACTATCCTATTCTTCAACCGTGGTTTTTCACATAGAACAAGGGTTATTTAAAGTAAGGACTTCAGGACGAAATCGATTTTTCAATAATTTTTTATTCAGCTTCATGTATGATTACTTTAAAAAAATATTTTAAATTATATTTAAAAGGAGATGGTTATCTCTGTTACATAAAATTGGCGTTTCAACTTCAACTTTTCTAATGACAGCTAAAAAGTTTCATTTTTTCTAAGGAAATTAAATAGTTATAACATTTTTGCAATTACTTGAAAAATATTTATTCCAATTGTATAAAAAAATAAACACCTAAATCCATATATTGGTTCATTTGTAAATATTCACACGTCAGCATGGTTATTTAAACGTATTAATTTTTGTCTTCTAGTAGGCCGATTCGAATAATGTAAGTACAAAGTTTAAAACATACCTGTTCTAATACACAATTAACAGGAATCAAACACAATAACATCAAGTTGCATCTTAGAAAATCTAAAATACCAACAAGGTCGTAGGAATAATCAATAACCAATCATCTGTTTGATTTATTCATAGTTTTAAGTTGAATTGAAAATGAAAGCAATAGGAATTCGTTGAAATAATTTACATATCTACACGCCATTTGTTTAAACTTCAACGTCGCTTATCGAGTGAGGACGTAGGTATATATATTTGCCAGAATAACATACACAATGTAAATGTAGGAGCCGTCGCACTGCTATGTTTCAAAGTACAATTACCTGCTGGAGGCTCGAGAACAGCTCACATTAGAACAGTTGCTATTTAGGAATTAATTACTGAGCCACTTCAGTAAGTAGAGAATGGGAGCTCGAACGGTCTGACGTTATCTAAACTAGACAATCACAATTCATCCTGCTTAATCAGCGTATATAAATCCGCTTTCGCTCCTTCCGAATACCCTGAACTATTGCGAGCCAAATGTCACGTATGGCTAGATCGGCTTGATATTCGTGGCTTAGTTCACCTGTTTTTATTTCAGCCAATGAAAAATGACGTTGTGCAAGGCGCGAAGCTAGTTTTTTAAACTCGTCCGAGTTTCCAATTGGGTTGTGCCGCTGTTGCTGAAAGCGAGTGGTCTCATTGGCTGGCTAAATTGCTAGCGATACGAAAGAGATCAGTGTATTATAGGAGGTAGCGAGAACGGATTCATATACGCTGATTTAGCAGGATGATCACAATTACTCCAGCAAAGGTCTTCGGTGTTAGTATATCGCGTTATAGCTATTTGATAAACTTAACGCCGCCAGCCTTCTTTAAACGCGCTGATGTGACTGGCCGGGTAATGACTAGATTTTGTCTCGGCTAAACTGATGTCAGAACGTGCGAGCTACGATGCTGCTTTTACTCTCCAGTCGTACAAGGAATCAAAACAAATGACATCAATGAATTTTGGCTCAAAATTTTAATGCAAAGCATTTATGGAAAAGTTCCAAACGGGAATGAACATGAAAGAGGACAATTATCCCCCGTTACATCTTCATAAAAGATGCAAAACATTTGCCGGCGCCGCTTACTATACTGCGTTAACGTATAAGGGGATATAACTATAGCAAGCTTAATTGTTACAACTAAAAACTAATTCATTAAATGAATTACATCTTCAGTTTATTGTAGAAAGAAAGTTCTTGATAGAGTGAGTTCGAATCCCGCTTAACTTAAATTTGTAAAAAGCTTTTATTCCTCGGAACATGGTCAATTTTAATCAGAATGTCATTTCATTTCTCAACCATCCCTGTTTGTTCCAAAATAATGAACTAAACAATTTTCACTTTCATAATGAAATCGAATCAAATTCATGTTATTGAGAACGTCAATGAGTTTAGAAGTTGAAAATATACACAGAAGTAACTTCAGGATTTAATGATAAATGAGAAAGTTGTATGAACTGAAATTAAAATAAAACAAATCTGAGATATTGGCCTAAGACGTCTTCTTAAAGTTAATGTAGTACTTGTTTCTGTCTCTCACTATGCCTTTCCATCCGTATTTTCCTTTTTCCTTCCGATCCCTTTCTCCCTGATCTGTCCACTCTTTTGGATGCTTGTCATCCACGTGTTTAATAACTGAAATATTGTTGAAAGCACGTTAAACCCCAACTCACTCTCTGTCACACACTAACGTACTACGACTCAACTTTAGTCAGTAGTTACATTTACATACAAAACTGGATGCACCAGGGCTCATTTTCAATAATCACAAAATAAAGAGCTCCGAGATCCTTGATACAGGATCTCCTCTTTAGAAATGCATCAGCAACATCTGCAATGAATTATCTTAATGTTCCTTTTAGAAGATAAATAGTTTGTTCAATTTCCGGGATTCATTGTTATTCAACAAGGCAAGTTTGGTTTAAAACCGACGGCGTTAGGTTTGAAATCACGTTTACAATTGTAGATGCTACTTTAGATTAACAAAGTTGACATTGCTGTTTGAGTTAAGAGTGTCATGAAACATTCTGAATACTACTTCCCACCACTTGAGTCTTTACCTTATCGTGTGGTGGTTTGCATGCTTCAGAGAACCCGTGAGCTGGAGCTTGCATGCTCCTGGTAGGGACGCCCAAACTGGACCGGTCGACAGGAAGACGTTCTTAAATTCCTGCTATGTATCTCTCACTATGCCTTTCTTTCCGTATTTTCCATCATCCTTTCGATCCCTTTCTCCTTCATCTTTCAACTCTTCTTTTTTTTTCTTGTCATCCAAGTGTTGAATAACTGAAATATTGTTGAAAACACGTTAAATTCCAACTCGGTCAATAATATTACCCTTGCAGTTCTAATACATAAAACAAGTCATGGTACATTCAGCACAGGTATTCCTGATGAAAATACCTAGGGCTGATGGTGAAAAGTATCGGAAGATTAAGCCGAGGTTGATGACCAAGAAGATCAACATTCAAAGACATTATTATCCCCTTTATCTCGAGACGAGTCACGATAACTTCTTGAAAAATAGGCGAGTACGACCGCTTCTGTACACTGTTGGATTCAGTGCAACACGACTTCATACTTAAATCGTTATTATGTCCAGTGATTTTCGAATTTCGCGATATTCGATAGCGTGTCCACCATAAACCAATGGTGGTGTGGTGGTTTTCGTGCTTCAGAGACCCCTAGATGTAAGCGAGCCGGAGCGTATATGATCCACCCAAGCTGGGACCAGTCGACGGGTCCACGGGTTGAAGCCAGACCAAATTCCTTTCTTTCCGTCTTTTCCCTCATCCTTTCGATCCCTTTCTCCCTTATCTGTCCCCGTGTGTTGCAATTTTGCCACAGAAGGTCGAGGGTATATATTATTAACGACTCCGTCCGTCCGAAAACACGAACACTTTATCACATTCTTTACAAAATTTTGCATTTGACTACAACATTATCAAGAGGAGTGTTGTGCCACATTTCCAGCACTTTCGTTATTTGTTTTAAATTAAAAAATTTTTATGAGTTATACGTACGAAGTCGCATCCTTAGGTGAAGATTTCAAATTCCTTCAAATTTTGCATGTCTTCTACCTTTTTAGGAGTTTCAAGCAAATTTGTGATTCTTTGTAATATTTTACAGATTTCTATGATTTTAATTAAGTAATTTCCCAAGATTTAAAGTTGTCAGACCGATTACAGGATCACTTTTATTAAGATTCTTTTCAAATTTTGCCCAATACCTTATCGTGGTGTGGTGGTAGAAGCCAGACAAATTTGAGTCGTTCTTAAACCATGCTCTATATCTCTCACTATGCCTTTCTTTCCGTCTTTTCCCTCATTCTATCTCCTGACCTGTCCACTCTCTTTTGGATGCTTGTCATCAACGTGTTTAATAACTGAAATATTGTTTTAAAAAAGATAAACCGAATCTCGCTCACTCGCTCAAGGGGGCGGGATAGCGCAGTGGTTAGCGTGTTCGGCTTCGGATCAAAAGGTGGTTCGAATCCCGCTTGGCAACTTTGACTGCAGTAGAGAACTGCTACACTGAATTTCATTCAGTACTACCCTCGGTGTTGCGGGCTTTCTCCCTACTAGCAGCCGCGATAGAAGTGAAATACTCTTGAAAGCGGGGTTAAACCCCTATCACCTCACCTCACTCACTCAATTGTACATCTGGTACTTCGATACCAATGCTAAGGGGTAGATCATTGTGAATCAACCATGTTTTCTATCTCTTGATTAGCCTATTTCCGGCGTGACTACTTTTTTATCTTTTATTTACGAATATATAATGAGCTAGCTCAGAATAACAAATGGCTAGAACTTTAGCATTGGTATTGAAGCCCGCGAAACTTAAGGCTTTTCCAGCCGATGTGCGCAGATTTCACCGCAATGCATAGCCAAAATGGTGTTGCGGGCTTTCTCCCTGCTATAATACTAGCAGCCGCGATTTAAGTGAAATAATCTTGAAAGCGGCGTTAAACACCAACTCCCCTCACCTCACCTCACTTAAACTCAAACAACAAACATGAAACTTTATAGAAAACACAAAGGATTATCATTAATATGAGCAACAAAAATACGTTACTTACACGACATTATATTTATGAATACATATTTAAACTTTGGCTTTTATTAAAAATCTAACTTTGTTCATCTTGTTTATGACGTCTAAAACTTAAGTACCAGTACTAGGGATGCCTGATTTAGCTTATTAAAACTCTCCATATTTATTAAAAATAACTCATAAATCCTGGTTACATTTACAATTAAAAATACTAAAATTCTGGAGAAAACTCTGCCATTCTCACCACTAATTGCTTTGCCGTCAAATTTAGGCGCTCCTGATTAAGTGCAAGCCCCGACCTTTTTATAGTAAATTATCATGACGTCACAATCAAGATGCAGAAATCACGTGACCATACAAAGGACAACCTAAACAAAATTGCGGCGCCAATGAAAAGCCTATTCATCTCTACGCTATCTGACTATCCTAAGGACTATTGGGCCTACTTATATCTATCCACATAACGGTAAAAATACTAAATGACATTTTTGATATCCTAGCACCAATTTAAAGATCTACATTTGTCTCCTAACATAATCACTTATACCCTACCGTTCTCCCGATAAAGAGATGGACATTTGATTTTACCAATTAACAAGTTATGACGTAATGAATCTGACGTTGTAGAATAAACTAATGATACCCTATTGCCCTTCAATAAACATAATGATCCAGAAAAACAGCTGCAACTTTACTGTTTAAGTTTATTCGCAAACTACTTTCATGTAATAAAGAGGCTAAGTGATATTTTTTAATGAATTGTCAAATTGTGCTGCAAGCATAGAATTGTGGGCCATACGAGTTCAATGTGGTAAAATTTGGGGCTTCTAGATATGGCAGTGCCAAGAGTTGTTGTTGAGCTTAATAGAGTCAACGCTACTCCCAACACGGGAATGCTCTCAGTTAAATGACAGGACTTCTCATCCCACACACGCGTTATTCCTGATATGCTAATGTTAAACTGTAACCAATGAAGTTGTACGTTCCAGGAATCTTTACACTTCCATAACTTTCAGCTGAGGTGGTGTGCAACCATTAAATCTCTTGGTTGATTGTGATCAATTTTCTTTTTGAAAAATTTCCTGTTACACTTGAGCATCTGTGCCTTTGAATTATCGATCTCACTCTGAATTGATAACAAGTTGAAGTTTTGATATGTTACTTAAAATGCCAAACTGCTATTAAATGTGGTAGAAATTACACTATCAATCTGAAGTTTTATCTTCGATCTCGTTTTAATCAAATTGCTGTTCAGTTTTTGCCTTCATTTAATGCCTTCTCTTTAAGTGCTGAAACACTCTTGTTGTTCGTTCCGCAATCTTTAACAGCCATATTTCTTTGGACTTGACGGCAATCATCATGAACCTGTTTCTGAAGATTCACGATTTTTCTTTAAATGAAGAAATACAGAAATCAAGCAATACATGTTTTCTGTAAATTTGACAGAAAATATAACTGTTTTCCTAAAGGACGTACTTGCAAAATCATTCAAATTATTTAACTTGAACGATAGTTCATAATTAAAATAAAGCATCACAATTCTTAAACCTGCCTAATTATTACATTAGTGTTCTTTTTCCACTGAAGTTATTCACATTTGAATTAATTTTATCTCAAATTGATCTATGTCAAGCAATTGCATTTCACAAAACACATTTAAAAGTTTGTTATTTTCATGTTTTACTGACTTTTTCTGAAAATATGTAAGCGTTGATTAATAATAAAAAGTACTTCACACTTTCTGACTTCCAATTCTCAGTGGAGGTCAGGGCTTCGCTAACACTGCCTGCTGTACGGACTGTATGTACATAACTATTGTTAATTGAGTTTTAGTTGTAAAATAATAGGTCTTTCTCGTGATGAATTTACTTAACAAATCCGCATGGGAAATGAGATTAGCAAAGTACGAAAGTGCAGATTTTGCTCTCCAACTCTTGGCGAGCTTTCATTCTCAATCATTATTTTTATGCTTCATCAAAAGCCCTGTTATATATGGAGAAAGAAATAAAGAACGAATTTGAAAAATCCAGCCTCAACAAAAGTGAAGAGGAACATTCATAGCTCGATTTTTTTTAACGTAAAAGGTTTTGATCGTTTATCAAGAAATCTTCTGATGCCATTATCGATCATCCGCAGTGTGATGAGTTAGGTGTGCTGAAAATTTGGGGTTTTTTTTCATGTCACCTTTTCTGGCCAAGATTCTTTGTTCCGGAAAAGTATAGACAGCATCAAGTGAGCTTGAGTTGTGCATGAATTGGAACAGCTAGGAATGTGCATATCAATTTCCTAAGACGCGAACATTACCATCTGGAGTTATCGCCCTTGGAATCAAGTGCCGCTCTTGTTGACGTGCTCTACCTAGTGCATCAAGATTGACTGGTGCAGGGTCCCTGTGCAGAGACGCACTCTACGTCCAAACACATTCCACAAATGTTTGATGCGGCACATATCTCGGGACCTGGCCGGCAAGTTTAAAGTCGTCACACCCTGCTGTTGCAAAAAGTTACTGGAACCACGAGCTCTGTGAGCACGTGCATATCACAAAGTTCCGACCTGCTCTGTGAGCCATTGGAACCACGTGTGGGCGTAAGATTTCATCCACATATAGCTGGCCTGTCAAATTATCCTGTTCATGAATCATATCCGCCCATGTATTGGATGAAATCCCTCTCCGCCAAAAGGGTCATTTTCCTATGCCGTGGCTCTTGTAAAACGCTCTCCTTGACGACGCAACATACGTGATCATCCATCTCTGAATGTCGAACAATACCGGGACATGTCATTGAATATCACATTTCGCCATAGTTGATTACCCCACCTAAGATGTTGCGGAGCCAACTGGTTACGAAATACTCATTACGAAGACGTCTGTGGTTAGCTGTAAATTACACCTTTAAATGAACGTCTTGTCTTTACGGTAGAGTTCGAAATCCTTGTTCCTTTACCTCTCTTTTCAGTTTCAAGGCTGTTACAAACCGATTCCTCGGGGCTATGGCTCTCAGGAGGGTGTCTTGTCTGTTGTGTCATGTGCATTCTGCAAAGTGAACATATAGTGCTACCCTGTAGTGTCATCCGTCAATGCATTCAGTTCTGGGTTCGAATGCTATTAGCATGCAACTTTTATGTATCATTCCTTCTACTATAGATTCAATTTGGGGTCATTGATATTTTGTGCCTAATATACAAGGTAATCAACTATAAAAGTATCGTTCCGATACTTTTAAAGTTGATTGGTAATAAGATGAATATGAATTCGAACCATCATGTGCAATACCTGTTAAAGCTTGTTTTCATGTTTTGCTAAGTTTTATTACTGAGATTATAGTTATTCTTATTGCAATGTTGATATAATATAGACCTTGGGGTACGTTCGGCCATCGGCCTCTGTAAAAGGCCGAACGTGTCCCAAACAAACCTACCAAATAAAACCATTGATTAGACATGAAGTAGTATTGATTGAATACTGATGGAAACATTGGCAATTAGAAAATGTATTGGATAGACTTAAAAAACTATATGAAATTTATCTTGAATTTATTTTACTTCATCCTGACTTGAACATTATCTAAAAATCTGATTGTTAAGTGTTCACTCAATTTAAGAACAGACATGTTAAAGTAAAATATAAAATATGTATGCCTTGCATTTATCACTTTATCTAGCATCAACATATAATACAACATGTTTCTTTGTTAATATCTTGACAAAATAATTTGTTATATGTTGATGCTTGAATTCGAATCGAGATATAATAAAAAGGACCAGAGAGTAATACATTACAATTTGATAAATGACCTGCATTCACGTTTTGTATTTTACTGAAATATCATTGCGACAAAGAATCGCTACTTTTTGTGTTACGTCAGAAAAGATTTGGAAATGTCAAGACAAACACGTTCGTTTTTCCTCCAAGCCTCATTTCTTTGAGAAAATGTCAGCTATTCAAAATCCTACGCTTGCTTCCAGTTTGTCCACTTGATTTCTAAAGATTTATTTTTACACGGTTTTATGTTATTTAGCCGAAGATAAGGTTCCCCAGTATGAACAGAAAAAAATTCCATCAGTGAAAGTGGGAAAAGAAGAAGTTCCCTCTTATCTTGAAACATTAATTTGAACAAGCAAAAAAGTGATAATACCCCCGACCGTATATCCCTGCCCAAATGAATTGTAGGATATTTCACATATCTTTGACATCCCTGCAATACTACTAGCAGATGTCTGTTTTGGCGATGGCTCAATTTGAATTTATTGAACAAATAGATGATACAAGTTTTAAATTATTGTTATCATTACAAAAAACATAAATAAGGTAATTTAAAATACATGAAAATATTGCACCCCAAGCTGCCATTAGACAAGATGGGGATATTATTGGTTAAAACATTGTGACGCCATAATAAGTTCATTACCACTAAGCATTGTGACTCCATCACCTCCGGGGTGATTATTTCAAATCTTGTGTGATGATCATTGAGTTATATATAATATCAAACACATTTACCTGTAGCTTTACCTATGTGCCGATATAAATGCATTATACATAAGCCAATTTTGGATGATTAAATTCAGTAACGCTAGTACAATGACCACAGGAACACGATTCTATTTCAGTTGTCTGGTACATCAATCTCGTCGGCAGTAGATCAAGGGCTTTCTTGAGAGATCAATCCACTCTGGAGACACTATATATTTGCAGATTTACTCCGTTCTTGGGTCCAGACAGAGTTAATAGAACCTTTCAGAGATGCTTTTGTTCGAAATTAGTTAATAAACTTGAAACCACGGTTTGGAAAAAGGCTTTAATTACGGTTGGATATCTGTCAGTCGGGTGTTAAAAGGGGTCACTCAGAACGTGAAAAATGACATAAAAGCAAAAGTTATTTTTTTAACTGAAAAATAATGATTTATGATTTTGTAAATAAAAGTATATCTTATTTATGAATTTCTTATACAGTTCTAGCTTGACAATGTCCACATTACATCTTCAAAAGTGGTTGCTGACTCTTATCTATGTGTATTTTTAGAGTTGAACTTTTAACATTAATATCTGCTTTCAACTTTAAACAATTACTGAGATCAATTTGAATCTTGATTTAAAAAAATTATAATGATATAAAAAGCTCTTCCAAAAAATGAAGGCAGTTCAATTAGGTAAGTTTAGTATTTAGTGTGAAAGAAATAACATAACATTTTATAAACCTAAGTAAGTTTACATAAAACTTTAAAGGCTGTAAGAAAAGTTCTTTTTTACGGCGTGGCTGCTATGTCCCTTATTACGTCCCAAATCTACAAGTCATAATCCCAAGAAGCCACGTTATCTGGGCACCATATATCAGCTTTCCTTCGGTGAAAAAATAGAAAAAAGATCTTAATTGCGTGGCCCCAGTGACCCGAAATGGTGGCCACAGGGCCACAAAATCTATAAATTAGGCATCAAATTAGCCAAGAAATCACAACTTTAAGACATTTTGCTTCTGCAGAAGATTAGATTTTCCAAGAAGGGGTCCATATAACCATTATTAGGGGGCTAATGGTACCTTTATTAACAAAGGAGTCTGAACACAACATTTCAGCTTTCTATGTAGTTTGCTTCTTGAGAAGAAGATGAAAAAAAGTTTTTATCGCGTGGCTCCTGTGGTCTAGATGAGGTCGAAAAAGCGAAATGTATACGAACGACGCCAGACAGCATGCGATGGTAAAACAAATCGAACCTTACAGGTTTTAGGCGCTTAACATTAATCACTGTCGCAGATTGTTTGTTTTATATTGAAAACTTTGTACTACTGGAAAGAGTTCTAAGGTTTCTCGGACATCAGAACATCAATGACCTTCACGTGCGCGTACCAGTTTTTTGCCCACTGTCAATTTAACCTGAGAGACAAAAAGATCCCAAGAGCTGAACTTTTCTTAGAATAGAAGTTACACATTATTGCGTATTAATAATACTTTTTCATAGTTAATTCTCAATATTTACGAAAAGGCGTTTATTTCTGAAACATATTAAAGTCATAGTCTCATTTTTGTAAGGCAACTAAACTGAACTAATTATTCTTCACGAACAAAATCTGATCACTAACACAAATATTTCCTGTCGCATTTGCAAAGATTTTAAATTCTATGCCCGTTTTACAGTTTTGGTTGAAGCAGCTTATTGGCGTATGCCGTTTCAGACCGATGAGGTACCGAATCAAGTGCAAACCCATCGCGAGTATGAAACACCGGAAATCTAGTCATCGCAGCGCCGATACTTATGACAGACGCATTCTTCACTGAGTTTACCACCTTTTTGTTATTTCTGTATTTGAAAAAGCGTGAGCTATTAGCTATTTTCATTGGATATTCAGCTGGGAAATTTTATGTGTTCTTCGTCACGGCCTTTGCGAAATGACGTGGTAAGGACTCACGCTCGCAAAAACATAATATTCGGGTAGGGTAGGGTAGTTTGAACTTCATTATTGAGGGCTAGAATGCCTGCAGAGTTCTGAAAATTGTTGCAAACGTCAGGGGAAAGATTTCTGTGAGTGGTGAACTATTTATCCGGCATTTATTACAATTTGCCTTGCAAAAATGAGACTATGACTTTAAAATGAAAACATAGAATGAAGCAGAAAAGGAGGTGGCCATAACTTTCATCAAACATCTATATTGAGAAGTCCGGTAATTGTTCAAATATGTGACTCTTGGAAATTGATGCAATTTTCATAGGTACAGTACCTTTCGGGAGCTCCCTTCGGGTGAAGCAATTTCCTGAAAGATTATTTGTTCTTGTACTGAAATATAAAAATTAAAATAATGAGATTGTCTATATCAAAGATCGAATCGTGTTCGTGATAACCAACTTCTTTCTTACAAAACTTTCTAAAAAGAAGTTTGTGTACATGTTGTATGTCAGTTTCACTTTATATCTATATTGAGTAGTAAATAATTACATGACAAATATAAATATAGGTGAATGAGATTTTACATGTTTCAGCAATTACCTTTTGTTATTTCTTTCGCGTCAATCATTTCCTTATGCTTAACTGGAATATTCGGCTCTGCACTTCGTACTTCCAGTTTTCTTGAGAAAAATCCGTCACGTGACATAGCGACTAAACAGTGCCATAGGCCTCGTTGACAACATGCAAGCTTATAATGCAAGTAGTGTTAATATTTGTTTAAATTTTGCAGAAATGTTGTGTTGCAAGTTTTTGCCAACAGGGGAATCTGGTGGAAGCTCAAGAATCATGCGTGTTCAAACAGAGGATTTTATGGATCAATCTACCTCTGGCGGGGTAGAATGTACAGAGCGAGCTGTTATGGATTCATCGCTGCACGACAGGAAATCTCTTATATAACTGAAAGCCACTTAAATATAGACTATTTGAAACGTTTCCCTTGCCCCGAAGTTTCGAAGTTCTCTTTTCAGTTTAAAACTTTCAGCTGTGGCAGTTTGCTTTCTATTCATCACTTGGTTGACTGCACTCAGCGCTTTTTATTATCGACACTTGAACATTTCTGCGTCAAAACGATCGACCATACTCTCAGTAGCTGACATGTTTAACAAGTTAAATCTTTTATGATTGACTTAAAATGCCAAAGTGCCATTTATTTTGGAACCTTTTGGCTTACATTGAATTGAAACACTTTTGGTCCTCGCCGTTCCTGAATTAATGATTATGTTCGTTTAACTTGTCAGGTCTTAAATGTCACATATGCATTGACGATCGTTGTTCTTATAATTCGTCCTTAAGGCCAAAAGCCTCGTATCGATAGCTATCTAACCAGCCAATGAGACGTCTCGCATCCAGCAACAGCGACACAACCCGGAAGGAAAATTCCGTTAAGTTCAAAAGAGTAGCTTCAAGCTCAAGTTCATAAGTTAATTTATAAGCTCCGGATTTTGCCTGTTTTTGACAGCAAGTGATAAATCATTCTCTTTCGAGCTCCACCACTAATTCCTATACTAACCTCTTTCCTATTACGAGCGTTACTCGAAAAAATTCAGTTATGTACGTGTACATGTGATTCGGGAAAGCTTAACTTTATGCGAATCAGCACTTTGAGTCTTCTTTACGTAACACAGTCCACCACTGGACTCAATACCTTATCGTGGTGTGGTGGTTTGTGTGCTTCAGAGACCCTGAGCGCTATGCCAGCTGGAGCTAAGATGCACCTGGTAGGGTCACCCACGCTGGACAGGTCGACGGGTAGAAGCCAGGCCAAATTTAAGTCCTTCTAAAACCTGCTTTCTATCTCTCACTATGCCTTTCTTTCCGTCTTTTCCCTTAGCCTTTCGATCCCTTTCTCCCTGATCTGTCCACTCTCTGTAGGATGCTTGTCATCCACGTGTTTATGAACTGAAATATTGTTGAAAGCACGTTAAACCCCAACCCCCCACGTAACACAGTAGCCTTATTGCTAAATGGGCATTGTTGACAATAAATATGATATCTATGCATGTTTTCATTGGCTGAATGTTTTCAGAAAGAAGTTGTTACAATATTTTGCCGCTTGAATCTGCTAAAAGCCCGATACGAGCTCTTCTTACACACAGACCTTAGTATAGAAATTATTCTGTTACAGTTATTATTCTGTTTATGCATTCTTATGGTCCCTTAACAGTCCGACGTATTCGGCAATAAACAATTTCATAGTCGTCGTTAGTTACAAACCACTCGACTTATTCCTTCCTCTGACTTGAATCTGTCGTATGTTTCTTCAATTCTTCTGTCGATTTAAGTTCATTGTTTGGTAAGGCAAACAGTGAAATTATCTACGAACTTTTTAGCATTTGGCGTTGTCATTTTACTGAGGGCAGTTGCAAATTTTGTTAAGATTTGCTTATTTACAAGTGTTAAAAAATAGACGTTCGTCCTATTTGCTTTAACCAAAACACAGAGGACCACAGACCTATAGTATTATTATGGAACAGATGTAGGAAAAAGCATTTATCATGATAAAAACAACTTCACAGGGATAACATTCTTATACATGTTCATGTTGAATATATTACACAGCCACAAATTTGTATATATACTATTTATGTTATCAGAATTCATCGCAATGAAACCAATAATCAATCAATATACTATGCATTTTAAGTTTATAATTCATACATTATTCATTTCTCAGATCAGTATATATCGACACAATTTTAAAAAAAGAAGATTTATTAACAAACTTTGAATGGAAATAAACATTTGACTCAGTCATATGTCCTCATATGAAATGCTAATTAACAACTCCCAAATGTTTGATACACAATCGTCTTTCCTCTCATATCACACAAACTCATCCTCAACGCTTCCAAAATTTTATCATTCTTGCTTTAGCCAAAATGTGAATCGTTCATCCTCCAGCAATGCAATCATCTTGACACGAACCCCACGAAATTGAATTAAAGGGTCATGAATCGCGACTGAATTCACTTTTGAGGTGTTTTTTTTGCGTCAAAATACTCCTTTCAAAAGAAGATATTAATTTCATTTACAGGTTAGAGTTCATGACAATACGAAAAACATGAGCCCGACTATCCATCCTCGGGGTCACCAAGGGCTTATCGTATAATTTTTTCTTTCTTTATAATCATTTATAAGGTGAAAAGAAACGGAACATTCAGCCCTGGATAACCGAGGATGAACCATCGGGTTAGTAAGATATATGTATATATATATATATATATATATATATATATATATAACCTTCAAAGAATCATTACTTCTTCCAAAACCTTCATTATATTAAATTCTGAGGGGGAAACAACATTGGCACTTTGCATTATGACATTCAAACCTTTAAAAACAACGTTCAACTAAAATGCTAAATAATTATTTTGTAAAAGTTGAATAACATCTTGTACTCCCAGCGTGTCGTACTAATAGAGGATCGTCTGAAGTGAGACTTAAAATGTGCTTTAGGTCTTAAATCAGATATCAGAAAGCCTTTGAAGTGTAAGATTCAAATAGTAAATGTCAACATCAAGGGCGATTTTTTTCTTTGAAAAACTTTTACATTTGACATAATCATAGACAGTCTTCCAGATCAAATAGAACTACTTTCTCTATTCCATATGAAGGATTTCTAAAATGTTCCCATGTTGCTCTTAAACAATTTATATCAATAGGCTACCTATTACCCGTGAAAGTAAAATTTGTCAAACTATTTGTAAGGAGTTAAACCTTGACGCAACCTGCCAGATGTGTTAAAAAGCATTGAAAAAATCTGACATTGAACATTGTTATCAGGTTTTACACAAGATGTTTCAGAGGACTTACAAAAATATATTTTATGCAATAGTTTTGTAATTAATTTGTTACTTAATTTTTGTTCAAATTTCTCCCTAAACACATTAAATTCGACTGATTGTATTTCATTCTTCATTGGGTCTATCACATCATAAGTCATTCTGGTCATCCGGAGCCGGATATCCATGCCACTATACCTTTAAAAACGTTTGACTATTTGCGTAATCTAGGAGTTAAGCTTTTGGAATATCAGACAAAATTCATTTTCTACGACCAAATTGTCTGGTTATCGATATCTCCAATACGATTATCGAAATTTGATTATCAAAGATTAAGGAAATATGTTACATATACATGTAGATAAATAAACTGACAATGGATAGAAAAGCACGTTTTAAAAAAAGCTGAAAAGTCTTAACAAAAATTAATCTAAACCGCAACGACTGACTTGTTTTTGCCGATTGTAGAATACACTTTGTCAATACACTTTGTTGTATATATGCACATGAGTAACATAAAATAATCTGCCAATTGTACACTTAATAATTCTTTTAGAAAAAAGAAACTTTGTGTACTTATGGTTTTGAATGGATTTCATGAGAATGTGGATTATAGCTCTAAAATACTTGATAGCAAATATAGTGGATTAGAATTTTAATGCATCCAAAACCTCATGGTAACTCTCTCTTGAAACCTATCCATAAATCAATAATCCTTAACGAGTAAAGCATTATGCTTCACTAATCATTACGTCTGTCCAGTTACCATCATTTTGAACCTCTTTAGACAGGAAGTGATGTTAAATGGCAACTGGATGGGGACTTGAGTCCCAAACCATTAGAGGCAATAACGCATTAATGCACTTGATCCAACTATGAAAGACAACTTAGCTAACGGTCGCACATTATCAAAACGGTTATGGAGTGACATCATCATAAATTGCGGAATCATATATTTTTTTTAAAATGTAGTTTTATTTTACTTTTGCCGACATATACAACATCTATTTAAATCTTTTATTCATCCAACTAAAATATACAGGCTTCAAGTCAAATAACCAAAACACCAGAACATATGTTTATAATTTTCTTAGAAGAAAGAGCAGCCATCCAATGACATCACTAATAACATATAAAATATGACTGATGCGTATACGTTAATGTAAATGTAATGTATTTTTCATGGCGTTGTGTATGTCTGGCATATGAAAAATGCAAGATGTAACAATAAATGTGTGCATATTTCATTATTTGCAGCCATGATTTATTTACTATCACAATTAATTCGAGAACAAAGATAAACAAATATAGTTCGATAAATATTTATTGGAATAATTCATTAAGGTAAACGTTGCTTTTTTTCAAGAATATGGGACAATGTTACACACAGGCACCTACTAACTCAGCGAATATGATACCGCTCTTGCTCCTTCCTTATACCCTGATCTCTTTCGGGCTTAATGTCTCGTACGACTGTATCGGCTTAATATTCGTGGCTATGTTCACCTGTTGTTATTTCAGCCAATGGAATGTCGTTATGCAAGGAGTGGGAAGCTACTAGCTATTGCTCGATGCGAGTCGTCTCGTTGGCTGGTTAGATAGCTAGCAATACGGGGCTTTTGGCTTGAATGATATCAGGGTATTAGGTATGGAAGGGGATGTGTGCCAAAAATGAAATCATGTAAACTCGTAATTCGCAAGTTGTAACATGTTGTTCTCAACCATGCACTTCTCGAAAAGACAAGTCCAAGTCTGCAAACCTAACATTTCATTCCTGTAAAACTCAACTTTCTGTTCTCAACTTTACAAAGTTCAAATGTAATTCTAGAAATGTTAAGTCGAAATTCATTTTTGTATTTCAAATACGAGGGATATACACATTTAGCAATGCTACAAATTACGTTTTACAATTGGTGAATGAAAAATGAAGAGTTGTAAAATCACCCTTTGGAAACAGACTTTTGCATCTGGAGTTTTACATGAGTTGCATGGTTATGATTGCAATGTTCCGAAATACATCTGTACACGATTTCGCATTGACCATATTTGGAAGTTTAACGAAGTCTGCCGATGATTTCCGAAGAAGATCGGTATTTGACAACAACGAGACCTCCCTGATCCAAGCTCCATGCAACGCTTTGCAAGCTTTCCGGATAGTGTTGAGCTGAGTCCGCCACAATGCGCGGAGCTTGGGCATGCGACCTTCACCTTTTGTTAAACTTCTTAGTCAATTATTGATCTAGATAATTTGTTTCTACTGTTTTCGTAAGGGTTACACGAGGTTTATCTCACGAAAGAATATTATGAACTTTAATTCTGGGTTAGACTTTACTGGACACTAAATCTTTGCACAACTAACTGCATCGAGATGGTTCACTATAAAAAAAATATCGTTTTAGATATTTAGGTTGGGTTTAAAAAAACTCACCAAATTACGAGACTGGATTTAGAATAATGAAACAACGGCATACTTGTCTCGCAAAGACAAATAGCGGTAGAAAAAATATATCTATATTGTACACCCACGTTACCCTTAAAACACGGGCATATTATTCTTTCAAATTAATAGTTAGAAAAATAACTATGCAACGTAAAGTAAGGGGAAAGTTCCAAATCATTGAAAAGAATATTTTTTTCTTTCAGTCTTTCATTCGGTCGTTTAACCAATAAATATTATTTCGTTAAAAGAAACATTTATTTAATACCGTTTAAAGTCATGTTTTAAAGCTATGAACGTTCTAAAACCGACGTTTTTTTAACAGTTTGAACAAATTTAATTGAAGAACATGTCAAAATCAAATGACTGGCATTTCATGTGACATGTTATTTTTAACTCTCCGCCCGATCAACAGTTATAATAGGGTCTTCTTATAAGCGAACGGTCTATCAATTTTTGCCTGGTCTGGCAGGCCGCCAGCGAACATCAGGTCATTGTTCGATACATAGGCTATTTTGCCCATTTTTAAGTCGAAAAGCTCTTGCAAATTCAGATATCAGATACAATTTAAATCAAAACACCTTTGTTATCATCAAGATGTTAAAATTCTAACAATTATTTGAAATACAAGATTATACATTTCCATACGTATAACTTAGGGGTGTACAACTTAGATTTCTCGCATCAAGACAAGTGGCACAGCAACAAAAACTATTGTATCGTAATTGATAGTTAATTATCGATTCACGTAGTGTATATCTTGAATTTTATCCAGTGTGTTTCAGGCCCGTAGGGTAAATACCCCCCCCCCCCCCCCCCCCCCCCCTACTCTCGAAATTGGTGCTACGGGCCTGTATATAATTACAAATCTTACCAACTGTGTTCATCAACTGAAGGTATTATTACGCAAGTGCGGCTTGAGGAGTACATGCATAAAATCAAACTTCACATCAGTTAATTAATGTAAACCATTATTCTCCTAGTGATAAATCATAATTAGGTGATGTCATAAAATAATAATCATTCAAAATTGATTGCCAAGACGACACAAAAGTATGGTGTTGAAAGATTGTCTACAAAGTAATCATGCTTTTCCAAATGCGTCGGAAACGCTCATATTCCATTGTTATACCAATTACTAAACAATAAACATGTACTTTGAAAAAATACTTTCAGTTTTGTAAAAATTTGTTATGCTACGAAATTGATTAAGTATTTTGAACTATTGAAATCGGCCCTCGAAAAGTTAATATGCGTTGACTACGTCACAACATCTGAGGGGCTCGAAAAGAGTTCGGAAATTTTCTTACAATAAACACGGGTATATTTTAGAGAATGACGTATTCACGACATTTTTTTGGGATAATGGTCAGATAAGAATTAATTGCAAATGATATTTGTTCTATTACAATTGTTGCTATTTGCCTTAGGGGTCCAAAAACACCGTACGCGAGTTACCGAGAACTTTTACAAAAGGTGACGGCATGCCCAAGCTCCGCGCATTGAGGTGGACTCAACTCAACACTATCCGGAAAGCTTGCACAGCGTTGCATGGAGCTTGGATCAGGGAGGTCTCGTTGTTGTCAAATACCGATCATCTTCGGAAATCATCGGCAGACTTCGTTAAACTTCCAAATATGGTCAATGCGAAATCGTGTACAGATGTATTTCGGAACATTGCAATCATAACCATGCAACTCATGTAAAACTCCAGATGCAAAAGTCTGTTTCCAAAGGGTGATTTTACAACTCTTCATTTTTCATTCACCAATTGTAAAACGTAATTTGTAGCATTGCTAAATGTGTATATCCCTCGTATTTGAAATACAAAAATGAATTTCGACTTTAACATTTCTAAAATGACATTTAAACTTTGTAAAGTTGAGAACAGAAAGTTGAGTTTTACAGGAATGAAATGTTAGGTTTGCAGACTTGGACTTGTCTTTTCGAGAAGTGCATGGTTGAGAACAACATGTTACAACTTGCGAATTACGAGTTTACAGGATTTCATTTTTGGCACACATCCCCTTCCATAATTAGGAAGAGCGAGAGCGGATTCATATACGCTGTTTTAGCAGGATAGCACAAATATTATTTTAGATTTTTCCTATCAATCATGCGATAAATGTTTTAGTCACTAAATAAGTTGCCTCTACATTAGAACAATATTAATTTCCTGTATGAAGCAATTTTGATAAATATTTAACAAAAAAATTTTGCCTTAAAAATTTTGTCCAGTCGGTTGTGTTTTTCATTAAATGAATGTGTGAAAGTAAAAATATCATCTAATCACAGCATCTGATGCTCTAAATGTTTAAAATGCATTTCATTTAATTTTTTCTTGTTTTTTTGAAAACCCGTTTATAATATATTATATAATATTGGCCACGCCCTAGAAACCTATTTCAATCATAATCCAAAGTGGAATTTTAATAATATTTCCAAGGCATAATGATGTTAAATTTTATATCCTGATGAGATACAAAGCCAATTGCTCTTTTTTAATTACCACTTATGGTCTAACATTAAGACCTTTCGCCTCCTCGAAATCGTGGGTTTTGTTTTTTGATTTATCGAGTTCTTTTCTGTGACAAGTTCATTCGTTATTTCAATACATAGTTCAGCTCTGTGGCGATGAAATGTTGCGTCTCACGTGTTTTCTCCTATTTGCCTTCTTCACCGAGATACTTTTCAGGTGTTGTTGTAAAAAGGGTTTTTGCTCGTCTTTTATCTTGTGGTGGTGAATTAAAGGTTATGTGGCTTTCACGTATGGGAAGTTTACTAAATGTCATTGCGTGGGTTTATTACATGCAGTATTTGGGGAAAAAATCAGTATCGTTCTTAACAAATATATGACGACATGCGAGAGATCCATCTTCCGCACGCATCGGGCGAGATATGCATTTACAAGAAATTCATATTCACTTCTTGTAAATGCATATCTCGCCCGATGCGTGCGGAAGATGGAGAGATTTTTCTTTGTACATTGACCAGTGCTTACCACGATTAATGTAGCACAATTTATATCAACGATTGATAATATTCCAAAGAAACCAGGATTTCATGTTTCCTTTTAAAATCAATAATATGAAACTTTATTTCCCACTTTCATCCAACTTTTCTTCAATCCCTAACCGTAGATGTGTTGTAAGTGGGAGTATGTAAGCTTTGCTCGCTTCTACAAATGTTAAGTCGGTTCCAACTAGTTTGATGAACACTACTGGATCATACATTCTGTCAACGTGATACAAGTTAATTATTCATGTTTGAATAAAGCAGGGCATTCAGGAGCGAAATATTTTCCAACGTGGTGCCAGGATGTCTTGTGTTTGCTTTTTGTAATTCTCTTTTATCAGCCTTATTTAGTATGGTAATAACAGGGAAGAGGACACTTATTTTGGCCAATCGGGCAGACAGTATGAGGAAATATTCCTTTTTTTAATAAGGACTCGTTTTATAGATCCTTCATTTTCATCATCCCAAATGACTTAAACATGTGCTTTTCTGGAATATAACTTACACATAATGTATGTATACTGGTTGTGTCCTTGTGTAAGGTACTTCATCAACATTGCACTCAATTCACGATCACGTTCTTAACATTGATAAAGTCTCTTCGTGTTCTATAGTGGAATACATCAAGATTCGAATAAAAACCATGAACTGCCACAAACGAACACATTACATTGTTAATGTGTGGTTCACGGATTAATATGCCATGCTTGACATTTTAGACAGAACGGATGAAACCCCTGGTAACACAACAATAAGTGACTCCACTGGCATTTATAACAGATCGTTGGAAGGATTTCCTCTTGGATAAACATTAATCACTGTTACTTTTGATTATACTTTTTCAAAAATACTTTTTACCAGGTCTAGAACCTGCCATGTTTGACTGGATTACTTGATATTGCAACTTTACTATATTGATAACTTGATTTCGGTTTAAAATATCATAATCTTATCATCTGTATATTAATATCCATAAAGATGACGTTTCTCTCTTGATAATATTAATAATAATATTAAGAAACTTAAATTTTGAAGTAATCGGCATCATGCTACATCAGCGTAATTGAATCCGCTGATCGAGCTCCTTCCATATACCCTGATCTCATTCGGACCAAATCCCTCAAACGCCTGGCGCGGCTTTTTGTTCGTGGCTGTGTTCACCTGTTATTGTTTCAGCCAATGAAATGTCATTATCCAAGGAGCCTCAAGCCACTCTTTTGAATTTCCTATCCGGGTTGTGTCGCTGTTGCTAGATACGAGTCGTCTCATTGGCTGGTTAGATAGCTAGCGATACGAGGCTTTTGGCCTAAAGGAAATCAGGGTTTAATATATACCAATGTAAATTTAGGATAGTATTACAAAGGTGCAATACGGAATACTTCAAATTCCGTATTGCACTCGAGAATCCGTATTGCACGCCTGTCGGTTCTACTTTTTCTGAACCTTGGGACTTCGCGGATTTCCTGAAGTAGCTATTTAGGTCAGCGAGAGTTGCACAAAAGCTCTTATTATATAAGCTCATCTCAAACAAATTCCATGAACCTTGAACGTCAGCAGCGAAAGCGTAGACGTGTTATCTTCGACAGTGACACCGACTAACTGACGGCTCGAGCCAATGACGACAACGTATTTGAAAATTTTGAAAATGACCTTGAACTTTGAAAGTTACTGATTTCTACACGATTGTTTATAAACAAAATAGCTTGTCCATTGTTTGATTTATGCTTTATCATATTAAATCAATTCTGAATTTGATCAAAATATTGTGTTTTTATTGTAAGATGTGAAAGGCGGACTTGCTATACTTGACGTCATGCGGAGGAATGTGGCATACAGGTCAATTGCGTTATTCGGTCATCGGCGTACGAATACCAATGTCAAGTTAACCTCAACGCGGAAGTATGTATGGCGTGAAAATGTGTATCGCTACGCGACCTTCATTTCGATTGGGTCAAGACATCTACCACGCATCAATAGTACCACTACCTTTTCAAACTTAAAATTTCATTTCTGCGCAGAAGCATTGACTTTATTTAAACGTCTATATACTTTGTGAAAGGCTACTTTAACAGGATCGTGTATTTAGAAAATTGTGATTAGCGTATTTTGCTATAAAGAACTTTTTTAATGTTTTGATTCAACACCTGCGATTATCCTGTGTTTTTTCATACCATACCATAACATACCACACCACACCACACCACACCAAGAACTGCAACATGAAGTGTCTCTGACCCTGGTTAGTTGGTACTCAGATACATCATCAACCTGTTTTAATGACACAACCATGATATGCGTTGTAACACATGCACAGGCTCAATTTACAGTCTGAAAAACATTCGGTCTCTCATCATTTCAAAAGGCATTTACAATCATTTAGGCGTAATATATACCGTAAACTACTAAGTTTGTGAAATTTTGATCAAAGATGACAGCCACGTGATAACTTCCACTATCTTCCAAATGCAGAAAGGTGACCATATGCTTATTAAATGGGCCTAAGAGTAATTGAGGGGTCCGAATGACGGGGTATCTAAAATTTCTATAAAATGCTACCCAGTCCTTAAAAATAGTTCAGATGAAGATATTCCGAAAGCTGAATTAATTGACTGTAACATACTGTATTATCAGGAATCCTGGAATTTGGTTGCAGAGTGAAAAATCATCATGAAATCGAGTAATTTTCGAGTTTGGTTGCAGTCCCTTATAGGCAACTGCAACCAAATTATTTTTTGTCAAATATACATAATTTTTCACGTCTTGGCTAATAATAATTTGGTTGCAGGTAATACAATTATTGTTTGAAAAGGTTATCAGATCAATTTGGTTGCAGGAGACTTCAAATTTACCTAAATTGACGAGAAAACTACCAAATCAACAGTTTCAGTTTGACATGTTCCCTCTGACACAACGTGTGACGTAATACCATGCGCTAAGTAACACGTCTTTCAATTGGCTAATTCAGTATCAAACATTTTCAATAAAATTTTGACGTTCGTTTTTACTTATTCATGATTGATTTTGATCGGTTTTTAGATAGAAACTAGTCATTAAAGTTACTTAATGATGTTTATTTTCTATCAAAATTAGTTTGCTATCAGAGGCATCTGTTACAGCCAATGAGAATAGTGATGAGATTTGACAACAATTCGAATTCGTCTCGGGGCCACGTTGTAAAAACAAATGGCAATTTTGGAATAATTTGGTAAAGGAATGTCATAAATACTTGCCAAGACAACCATAGAGAATGTTAGATTTAACAAGGTTAGTAGAAATTTTCCATCCACTTTGTCAGAAACGACAGTGAAGCGGGACACGACATGATCGAAAACCGGACTCGGTAGCTTTGAGCAAGTTGCCGATGTTTCATTGAAATGTAAATAAACAGCCAGGTAAAGTTCCAACATTTGCGATATCATCGTTTAGTTTCTCTCTGCAACCAAATTATGTTTAGTCAAGACTCTTCTGTCCTATGAAAACGTGTATTTTGATGGTTTCAAGAATTTGGTTGCAGTAGCCTATAGGGGACTGCAACCAAACTCGAAAATTAGACGTTTTCAAGGTGATAAATCGGTCTGCAACCATACTCAAAAGGTTTCATGTTATATATCATTGTATAGAAAATTATCTCAGCTATAAGAAAAATCCCATTTGGGCTTTTTTGAAGGACTAGGTTGCATTTTACAGTTGTTTTAGAGACCCCGTCATCCGGACCCCTCAATTACTCTTAGGCCATTAAATGTAGGTCTTAAAGTGCCAGTCCTATCGGTGTCCGGTCCGTCATCGCTTTTAGGTTGGGAATGACATTTTTTTTAAAGCACTGTATTTATTACTATTTTAACACTACAAAGGAAGTAAACTATAAGTATCGATAGAGTATCCACTATCCACACATTTACAAATGATTTATGACCAAAACATAAAAAAACCGCTTCACTTCATTAAGTTAACAATTCAATGCAAATAAACTATATGTATTGATAGAGTATCCACGCATTTACAATAAGATTTATGATAAGACATATCAACAATTCCTTGTAATCAGGTAGCAAGGCTTGTCACACTCGTTGCACCGAATAATGACTTTACTTCTCATTGTTTTGGTTTTCGTAGAGTTTGCGCTCTTTTTTATGTAGTTGTCAAATCTCAAGCAAGCAAGATATTAGCCCCAGTGACATGTTTCAATGAGGTTGTGTTATAATCATATACTAATAATATGTATAAAAAGGAATGTCCCCATGAATTTCGTTTCAACATTACCCCCATGTAGGTCTGTATTTTTAAAAAGAAGATCGTCTTTGTCCATGTCCATTTTGTATCATGCCTATTATTCAAAATGAATATTACTTTTGTTTGAAATGTCCTGAGTATGTACTACTACTTACTCATTTCGAGTTAAAATTAGCCAAATTAAAACCATACTACAGTAATCAGTTGACTCGCAAATACTTTGCAGTGAAAAAAAGAAACAATTTCAATCAACTCCTATAACCGATATTAACTCGTAATTATGTTTTCATTATAAAGCATGGTGCTTCCCTGTATGTGCAATGTATAAATGTTAGTTATCTGAAGTACGAGGGACCTAGGCCCTTTTGCAGTCATTTTCATTTTATTTAATCTCAAGCCCTTTTTGGAATTTGTTTCACTTTGACACTCTTATCTATTGGTTTAGATAAAAGTATGGGTTAACATATTTCAATTAGCAATACAAAATATACATGTGTTTAAGAAAAGGGATTACATTTTCGAGTTCAAGTCATAAAAATGATAGATTTGATTTTCATTAATTTGCAAAAACTTTTTTTTAAATATAGCAGTATTAAGTTTAGCTTACTTCTTTGATTAGACAGAGGATTAATTTTTATGTTTTATTCATATTAATAATTCATTTAAGGTTTTGCATAAAGCAGTTAATGATTCACATAACATGAAACATTACAGTTCTGATAGACATTCACGTTGTAATAACAGATCGTGTTGTCTTTCTTGCCCTCATATTTGTGTCTCCAACAGCAGTATTTGCATCATTTACATTCGCGTGACAAACCTTTTCCAAAATATCACTTGTCAATGTCCATACTACACTACAATTATGATACATGTGGCAAACATCACAAATCGGCTTATGTGGCTTATTAGTGGTGGCACGTGGCACTGTGCTTAGCTAACTTGACCTCTATCAGCCGAATTGGTGTGTCAATTGCTGGATAAACTGCGAGTTTGAAATGTTATTCCCAATCTCATTGAAATCAGGACGAAACTTGTCCATCGTAGCTACATCGTAAGCTTTCTCTAATTGAACTTGCGAAAACCCAATGAACGTAAAATAGTCGTGCGGCTGTTCACTACCCAAACAAATACGATCGTAGTGCCTACTTGGGCAAGAGACATAGGCAGAATATGTCTTTTATTAGGTTTTGAAATACCTTGTACATAATATTGTCTGTTTCTGTGTTACATTAATTTACAAATTTCGCATACTCTTACAACAAAAAGTAATTCAACTATTTCAAATATTGTTGAATATTGATGACTGTAAAATAAACTGATAATTCCAACTCGAAATCTTTTAAAGCACACATGTAAGTGCATAATGCAGAAAGTAAATAAATCTCTTCATAGAATAAAATTCATGTCTTGAACAATGTATTTTATCATTTATACATGAACAATAAACCTTAAATAAAACATAAACCTGTATAAAAGAAATTTCATCGTTTATGTTTGTTGTCGAAAACTGCTCAAAATTATGTGTTAGAAGTACGTATTAATGTTTTCCTTTCTTGGCTTGAGTTGTCATTCTTGACATTTGAGAACATGATAAGAAGCCTTTGGGGTTTAAAGCTTGATATATTTAAAACGTTGACATTTCAAACAGTTTTTTTGCAGTCTTCTTGATTTCCTCGTGTCACAAGAGAACGTAGATCCTGGTTTTCTGAGCGCACATTAGACAAAGATCAAAACAAGCAGCAATTTCTGTCACTATAATGCAATCCTTTCGAATTACACATTACATTAATTATGAAATACATCTTATTTAGAAAATGCATCGACTTATCTGCGAGCTGTTAATCGGTCTATGGCATGAACTGTTCCCCAAAATTGGATATTTCAGGGATAAACGGTTCAAATATCTACGTATTAGTCCAAGAAACTTGTTAAAACTTTTATTTAGTTATTTTGACCTTGGTGAAGATTCTTTTTACCGGAAAAAGTTGCCTTGGCCAAACTAAAAATGCTTCTGTTATTGAGCAACCTATCTTAAGCAATCAAGGGCTTAATTTTCCGGTCCTCTTCACAAAATATCCCTATAAATTTTCATCAGGAAAATGTCTACTGATATATTATCCGCCCTTGAGACTTGTTATAAAACAATAACCACATGAAACTGCTTGATTCGAGATGTGGAAATAAGTGTTTAAATCAATTCTTTTCATCGAATGCTGAAATAATGACATACATGCGTTGTTTTTAATACGAACAACCCTTTATATATACCTGTAAGTTTTTGACCGATCACCGGCAGTTTGCATGAATCATTCTATCCCATGGATTCGTTACTATTTCTACCTCGGACGTTTAGCATTGCCAGTGTTTCACAGAGAACATATTTCATAATATAATGACATTTCTATAATCCTCATTTGAAGACTTCGTAAGGCAACTTCATTTCTGTTGTCTAAATATCTATAAGAAGGGTGTCAAATTTATACCTGTGTCAATGTCAATAGATATATTCACAATCATTACACGTCATACGTTGCCGAGAAAGAAGTAAAGGCATTTTCCAACTATGCATAGACAGTTTGTTAAAGGTAAAGGTCAATTAACAGCTGCATATCAACAGTTTGTTCACTTACTACTGTATCTTAGTGCAATTATAATGTAATTTGGGTTTGGTTTGAACGTCAGTAAAATACCTTCTAGAGAACTGAGAATGGATCTCTTATTGTCAATTGGCGATGGTAAACCTAGACTGAACTCCTATGAATAATGCATGTATCACTGAAAGCACAAAATATCTAATAAATTATTGTCAACAAGCATCCTAAAGAGAGTGGACAGATCTGGGACATAGAAACGAAATGATGAGGGAAATGATGGAAAGAAATGCATAAAAGAGATAGACAGGTTTTTTTAACGAGTGAAATGTGTGACTTCTACCCGTCGACCTGTCGAGCGTTGGTGCCTATACAACGAACTGTAAGCTCCGATTATAGCTCCTACTGGCCATGGCATAGCTCTCGGGGTCTCTGAACCACGCTCACCACAACACCACGATATGGTATCGAGTCCATTTCTATTATAAAAGGACACAAAAAAGGAACAGCTTTGCTAACGAAAATTCGTCTCATGTGCATTTGAATGCTAATTAGAAACCAACTGACATACTCTAACCATACTTCAATACTATCGTTTGCATATCTTTATCTCAGGGGATGAACAATTCTCTGTTTTTGCGCCTCAACAGTTGTTGTTTGACAAAGCATAGTGACATTCAATACCTTTTCAAGTATTTTCTTTATTGAGAAAAACATACAATTGGGCTTGCACATATCTCCCCTGGGGAAACAGACACAATTTGTATTTTTTGTGACTTTCAAACGCACAGCAGATATAAATAGATAAAAATAAATGATTGATATAAGATATTGAGTCATTCACCGGCAAAAGAAGCGAATTTATAGCAACTTTAATTGCTATTTTTCAAATACATTCAAAATTTAGTCTAAGTAGTTTGATTATACTGACAATTAAAGGCCATGTTTTTCTTTCAAAAATATATATGATGCCTTTTTTCGCCACCAAGCAATAGTCACTAATTCTCGCCGAGTGCTTTAAAAACCATAAACAAATAACATAAACAAGGTTTAAATCTGATCTGACCTCCTAAGGGCAAATCAAATGGGTTAAATCGATTGATCTCAAATGGAATACTATTCCAACATCTTATGAGTTTATCTTTCTTGGTAAAAACTGTATAATTGAATAATTTTTGTAAAACTCGAAGTTCCACTCTCTGCACATATTTGTAAATTTGATAAACTTCTTCTTTATTAGCATTTGCATTCTTTTCATATTCTTTACACATTGAATTGAAATGTGGAAAAGGTTACATCATGTTGTAAAGCCTCTTGACCCACGCAAACCTTCATCATAGCATAGTCATATGAACAATCTGAATAGATTAACATCAATTTACTTATCGAGGTATACATACCATTAGATGTCACTTGTCAATTAATAGTGCATGATCTACTATTATTATAATATTTGCCTCCGAATTACACTCAATAACAAAAGAAAAGTATCCTAATTTTGAACCGAGAAAACAACAAAAGTTGAAAGCGGACTTCGAATGTATGTAAACATTTTGGCAAGAAGTATTCACATCCTTATACATCAGAGTATGATATACTTAAATTGGTATGTGCGTTCAAATACACCTGGGGTCGTAATATCGCTTTTTCAAAAAGTGGTTTGGGACAGAATATTTGGTATTTTAAAGAAAATATTATGAAATGTAGACATTTAATTTATAAACGGTGTCATCGACAAATATAAACTACATGTACTTAGCTTTTTTCAACGCATAGTCACTGTATGACACCGTTGAACAAGCTCTCCTATCTCTACTAGTAAAGGAAATTACAAAACGACGAATGCTATTCAGAAAATAGTAGCGTTTGTGTTGTATAATGTATTTTAAAACTACATTTTGCATGAACACCCTCGAGGTGTTATTATTGTTTTGAGAAAACAAAATTAACTAATTGAAATGTCAAAAGAGGTACGATAAAAAATATTTATGTCTCCAAGAATCTATTTATTTCCAAATTCCAAAACATAAGTGTCCATTTCATTTGTTTCAAAATAATTTTATAATAATCCTTTAATATTAACTTTTAAAAAAGATTTCAATCTTCAACTGAATGAGAAAGGGAATAGAATTCAGGGCCCAGATTTTCGAGGCAATATTAATGTATGGCACCTACGACTATCTTAGCACCAAGAGAGTTTCGAAAATCTAGAAAATTTAAATGTATGTGTTCCTGATCTATTTTCCTCCACTGATCTTGTCTAAATCAAAATTTTTCAGCAAAGATCATGACATCCGCAAATGCTGTATTATTTAGTCTAAACAATTCCTTATTCTTAAAATTTACTGAATTACTTTATATAGCGAATGGAGATATTTAATTCACTGTTATTGCCTAAAGCTGTATTTTTCATGTGGTGAGAAGGGCAGTTTATTTTAAACTGTGTATGTTTGTTCTATACCACATGTATGTTCACTGTTCTGCACAAATTATTTTGAAATGAAGTATGGACACCACGTGACTCATCATTTGGCCTATTTCTCAAATGTTAATTACTTATCTAATTTTGGAAAAGTGTACAAGAGCAACGCCGCATTAAATTTCGTCATTTTAGTAATAAATTCAATTAAAACCATGCCATTAAAATATGTGTATATGCTAGAGTAAATGTTTATCACCAAACACTGTGTTTCACGGGAGATATAGCTTGTTAGAGATCAAGCAATATGTCAAAGGAGCTGAGATGATAAACATAATATGACCCTATAGTCTTCTGATATCAAATATATCAACACTCTTTGATAAAAGTAGAGCTGTAACATTTATCACACTGTGAGTTTGTCTGTGCATTATCACAAAATACATAATTAGGAGTTAAAGTTAACGAACCAACACAAAGGATATTTTAAGCTTGATATCATGTTGCAAGTCTGTCTACAAGGAAATCCTGAGAACACACTTCCCTGAGAGGGAAGCACAATAGGCTGGAGTGTTATTTTAGGAACCCATTAGTGTCCCCTTTAGACTCGTGCTAGCATTTCTGATTAGATGTCCAAATATATTGTTAGCTAAAGAAAGAAAGCTTAAGGTCGAGTGCTTATTTACCTTCTCATCTGTGAGGCATTCTTGTCATTTGGGGACATTACGGATCCGCTTTGTTCATGTTTAATACAGCTTTGCTCAATTATAAACTTTTATCAAAATAATTTGCTAAGTTGCATATTATTTAAGAAAATGAACTTTGAAAATGCGAGAAACCGTTAACGTAAGTCCAGTGAATAATAAATAGTCCTTTAAAGTGTAACGGTTAATTTCAACAAATAAGGTCAAACGATCACAAACATTGTTTTTAAGGATAAATATATGCAAACGTAGGGTTAACACCACCATGTGACATTAACCAAGATTAAAAAGAAACGCTTCTTTGATCGGTTGAAAAATAACTTCCTGCCTTCATTTCATTGTTTAGTTTACAATTGGTCAGTAGAACATGTCCTCAATCAGTAATTCTCTAGATGTAATGACGGATCATTAAAGATATCAATAACTATATTTTTTAATATTTTTAAAATGTCTTCCTTCTTAAATATCGGAATTTTCAAAACTGACAGTGCATAAGTATTTTCACTCCAAACGGTAACTGCTCTATCTCAGAAAATTCATACTGGAAACTGTTGTCAGCTTCGGACGAGCAGATGTTCTGGGATGTTCTGTCTTCTATGAAGTAACTGCTACGACAGGAAGGAAAAGGAAACAAGAAAAACAGGGCGGAACCATTCACTCAAGAGGAACTGAATTCACTTCGGGATGCGAACAAGGCAGGAGCATACAAATCTATGTTAGGGAGATATTGAATTAAGGAAAACAAGTACAGGCGAAGAGTATTTTGAACACACTGAGAGCGCCACTAAAACAAGGAATGGAAACACAAACGACACCAGACGGTTTCCTGCCAAAATTTTTGCTGATATAGGTGAATACATACATGTAGATATGAAGAAAGGTAAGTCACAGTACTAGAAAGACCGCGATTACTTCTCTAGTTCATGCAAGCGTCGCCCCTACAATAGTAATGCAACTGTCCGGACACAGAAATGTTAACTCGATTAATAATTACTGTACAGCATCATTTAACCAACAAAAGGAGATGTTTACGATTTCAACTAATTTCACTAGACTATATCGCTCTTCCCGCATGAACAACAGGGGCCACAGGAGCTGCATTTCGACACCCTCCCGGTGAGGTAATCTTAAGAGATGAGATTGTTCCCGTAATAATTCAGTTTTCGCTAATATAAGGAACCGCTTTTTAGAACGTCCTTTCTGCCCTGCTTCAAATTATACTTTGCAAAATTTAATTGCTTAAGAAGATCTGAGTGCTTTTTAAGGGAATGACATGTATTGTACAAGTAATTCTTACTTTGATTTCCATAAATAGTTTTTCATGTTACATGTCAAAGATATAAAAGAAATGAGTACAGTGTATCTTAAAATACTTTAAAGGAGATGTTATAAAGCTATGCTCCGACTGATTTCTTTAGATAAACATGAATCTGAAAACTTTAAAAAAATCCTTTGAAATCTGGTGGTTAGAAAAACATTCAAATTGCGCTCCAACTTCCGAAATAGAAGAGTTTATAAGTGCGCACTTCTTTT
This sequence comes from Phorcus lineatus, assembly GCA_921293015.1. Classification (NCBI taxonomy): domain Eukaryota; kingdom Metazoa; phylum Mollusca; class Gastropoda; order Trochida; family Trochidae; genus Phorcus; species Phorcus lineatus. Next base: position 32,060,023 of record OV121089.1, read on the forward strand.
AGAGGAAGATTTTTTCAAGTTTTCAAGATCCATTAGGAACAATATTGCATCAATATCTTAGCGCACGTGAGCTTTACTTAAAAGGACATGAAGTCTCTTGTTGGAGACAAATATAGAAACTAATCAAATGTTCATTTTATGTTAAGTACATTTTTTCTGAATAATGACGTTTAAACTCTTATTTTCCAGTAGAGTGATAATATAAAGAGTCATAATTTGTGAGGGAAAACCAAACAACGTATTTATCTTTAAGATTTTATATTTTTCCAATCTGTGGAACGTTACTCATATATCACACAGTTAATATAATTACAAGTATGTTTAAGGCTAACCACCAGAAACCGTATTTTGCGTCACTAGTGAAAAAAAGTAGAAACGTGTTATGTGGTGACACTTGGTCCTGTGCGTAGCTCAGTTGACTGCTATAACTGAGAGTTTGAAGGGTTATTCCCTGCCCTTCGCTGAGGCACAAGTGAAAAACTTGTGGTGTCTTCCTAGGCAAGAGACTTTATTCAAATTGTAGTAATAGTAGTAGTAATTGGGTATCTGGTGTAGATTGTGTTGGAGGTGACCTTGAGCACTGTAACCGGGTTAGACCAGGGTAATAATACATGGTGCGCTTAACCCTCAGTGACGTGGATTAGCGCAATAGAAATATCCTTAGTAGTAGTATTAGTAGTAGTATTAGTAGTAGTAGTAGTAGTAGTAGTAGTAGTAGTAGTAGTAGTAGTGCTATTATCACCAGTCACTAATGACACTCATTTAATTCAGCTAATAAGCTCATATTCAGTGTTGCGCAGTCAGCGACGATGTTGTTGCCAAACGTTGTCTCGTACATGTAGTTTGCTGGTGAATTAATGAACCTACATCCCAAAAATGACAACCCTAATTGTTAATCTTATAAGACAGAATTTGGTCTAGAGATCATGTACTTTGATATGTTACATACATAGAGGTTTTGAGGATTTATGCAACCATTAGATTACTTCAAATGACGGATGTTTTAACTGTCCTAATCGACTTTAACGTGTGTTTTCAAACGGCTCTATTTTCCGATTGGGTGCCATATGCACGTCAGCTTGACCATGATTATCCTCTTTGGACTCCGTGCCCTCTTGAAGTGAAGAGACTGGAACAAGACTGTGAAGGCAAACTGGAACAACAAGGACATACGTCACCATGATAAATGACATGGGAACTTGCATCGCCACTAGGTGGGCAAATATATTATGTTCATGTGTGAGAAAATCAATGTTTGTGAGCATAAACAGACATCTAAAACATCGACTCTAACAAAGTGTTTTCCATACAACCGTCAAGAAACATACTGTCGTTTTGTTATGCCTTTTGTCTTATCTCCTACAATTTATCATTTCTTTTGAATAGGTTTTCTTTTGTGTTATAACTCGATTCTAATGTGAATAAGTGGCAAAATCCTTTGGATCCATTTCCCAAAGGTTGTAGGTATCTCTGCACTTTTGGTTTTCATATACATGTATAGATATTACTTAAACCTACTAACAGCTTCATATTGATGTATAAATGAACATATACTGTGCATGCCGAGTTCATGTATGAGAACTATGTGAAACGATGTATTGATGTCAAACTTTTTATGTATGTCAAGCCTGTACGAAAAATATGGTAATACAAACAATATCTTTTGAATATAACGTCAAAACATAATGAACTTCCTTCGTACATACATACGTAATGTTACAGCTGTCATGCGAGGTACATGTATGGAGAGAATGAATGAGAACACTTTTTGAAAAAATGTTTTAGTGTCGTATCCCTTTCTGAATCATTTCATTATCTTAATTTGTAATTTGCAATATGCATATATACTGTGACTGAAGACCAAGGTTTGGAAAGATATTCAACACTTGAAAAGGGTTGTCTTATCTCATGTCTTAGTTTGATGCTTTGCTGAACTAAACATAATTACAAGTGTCAGATGTCATTACACTTTAGCCATCAAGGACGCTTTTCTTGTCACATAGACGAATTTCAGACTTAGAAATTGATACCATAATTGGACAGCCCCGAGCAACTAAAGACATTTATCTTTGGCAGGATTGAAGTCCAATCTAATAATCGATCATCAGAAGAATGTCAAGAACTGTGGAAGAACTGCCTTGGGATGGGAGAGAAATAAAATCTGAGATACGTAAACAAATCTTGAGTTAAGTTATCCTTTTCAAAACTCGTTTATTTATAAAAAAAAACTCTTGTTATTTACATGGATTTAAGATATGTCGATTCATCCTGAAACTAGAAAAAAGTATCTGCTTATACTAAAGTTTCGGTGAATTTGATATTCAGCTCAACATTTAGATAATTTAAACATAAATACTGCAGGAACGATTTTGAGAATAAAATATTGAATCTGAATTTATGTTCTAATTAGTGTTGTGTTGAATCATTACTTTTTATTTTACCCTCTTCATCCAATATGATTTGAGTATTTTTTGCACAAGTGTTGAGACATTGCTCAAGTCAGAGAAACAATTTATCCCAACATATCCAATGTGATGTTTGCTTATTTGTTTTATCACACATTGGAAATTATGACATTTCACATTTTGCAATATAGTAACACCATGGTTACCGTGAATCTGTTTGCCTCAAAATAAAGTGTCGCACTGCGCTTCTCTTCCAAGGGAAATGTCTCCTTTGTGTGTACCATTTGTGATTTAACAGTTAAATAAATTAAACTCATTGATAGGTTAAACTAAAACAATGAAATAACGGAAACCAATCCCCCTGTTTTGAGAAATAAGCTTGTTGTTCATGCTTTAAACAGACAATAGCAAAGTTTGTGGATAACCTCATTTGTTAGTGGTATTAATAGTTGATGATTGAAAAAAGTCATTTGAATATGTACAGTAAAACATCTTAGTTATGACATATTCTATCATCATGCAATTGTATTTGAAATCGATTGATTTAACGGTTAAGCCAGAATCCTTCGGAAATAAAAGATTGAATACTGTTTTTGTTTTTAAAAGAACAAAATGTCTTAATTGCTTTTGCATTTAAGTTCCTTAGATAAGAATAATGATATCATTATGAATGATAGAATATTTTTATTATACAAAAACAGAAGCCCGCTATTCATGTTGCCTTGTCCTCCATACGATGATACGAATCTTAAGAATAGTTACTTTGATAAATAGTTTTCTTCAGAGTTGAATTTTAGACTTGGTCCTAATTACCTGTCACTCACAGAAAAGGTTTTTTTTCACCGTCTCATTTCTTTACAAATTAACTTGGATCGCAGTCAGAGACTTTGATATGTCTCTTTCAGGTCGACAAGATAATGGCACTGGACTTTTACTTCCGCCGACTGACAGATTCTTGTCACATGAAGATGGCAGGGATATTTGTTCAGAATGTACTTTTCTTTACATCGTATCGATTTTTATAAATTTATTGAATGTCAATGCATTGAAGGAATAGATTCTTTGAAATCTATAAAACAAAACGTTAATTGGCTTCCGTTGGTCAAGAAAGTTTTAAAATTCTATGACATGAATGTTTAGATTCTTGAAGTGAACGGCACTAATGATGTTGGATGGTATTATTTTTCCACTTTGGAAATGCTGTCCATTTTCATTTATTAAGTAAACTATCGATTTGTAGCCGATAAATCACTCAGTGTTAATTATGTTACCTGCATTCTTCCATTATATTTGTGATATATAAACCAGAAGAAAACAATACATTGAATAAATCATTATACAAAATTGATTTATAAACTAATCAATGTAAGAAATATCTATTCAAAAGATAAGTAAGACCTTTTGCTAATTGGTTAAATTTGTTCGCCACAAATTCATAGCTTTTGGTATAAAAGTAATCTTACTCCACACACTCGTTCTTGTTTCTTTATCAGTGGTTAAGCGAGAGATATGATGACTGGCAAATGTGCAAATAATTTGAGTACAATTGAATAAGTTCAAGTATCCTTCTTTTGGTGATCAATTTTTAAACCTTCATTCTTTTGAGCATGACGATTTTGAATAACTTTTGGTTTCTTATTGATCAAAATTCTCTGATCATGCATTATAACAGAAAATATGTCGTACAGAAAATATTTTAAATTCTTATTTGATGTACCATTTCAAGTAAAAAGATATCAAACTAAAGGCGTTTACAACAGAGACCTTATGGACGCCTTTTATCGTACCGTATCAGTGTTTTGTTCCGTGGCTACATATTTTCCTGATTTGAAATGCAAGCTTTGATTGTAAAATTATGGGGTAAACCCTCATGTTACAATTAGATTTTATTGCGCTTCACTCTGTGCGCTTCACAGGGATTCCCCATTTGCATATCAATTACTAATCGGCCAATGAAATACCTTCAATGGGAGCAGGTGTATGTAAATGTATGTACTTTGATCACAGGCTACAGCAAATGGTGGGAGTGGAGATAGGAATAGGGGAGAATAACTGCATGTTGTATATCATGTTTTTCTTTATTTTCCGAATGCCTTTTTTCTTTTGAAACAACAAACAGTATTAAGTGCCATATATTAATTTCTGTGTAAAAGAGATTTAAAATATTCAAGATATGTGATACCTGGAAAAATTAAAAGCATTCGGTTCAGAAAAGGAAAACTTTTTATTTAACCTTGCAAAATATGTTATGCGCAATTATCTTATATACTATAATTAGGCTATATATGAGCAAGACATAAAAAGGTTGATAACTCAAGGCAGGTTATCTCTGCCGGTTATCATATATCTTGGTTAAGATAACGAATGGCGTCTCGATTCGAAGATGGGAGCATTGACGTTTGTACATATATATGTGTTAGTGTGCCTTTGCTCATATGCATTTGCCAAGAAGAACGTTTTGCTTATTTACAGTGAGTATTTTCAGTTTTTATTTAAATAAAAATACTTTATAAAAAAGTTCACGTCAGTGTTTCATCTATCTTATATAACATGATAACATCATTGGATCTTATCAGCGAGACCTCGAAAATGAACTTTTTAGATAGATAACAAGCACTCCTTTACATCTTCTGATAGTTTTGCGCATATTCAAAACTAACTAGAATTAGCTAATTCCTTGGCTTGTATTCCTTAAGTGAGTGTAATAATTATTCATACTTTTTGTAGAAAGCGGGATAAATCGTAACACTGCGTAAAGTAACAACTAAAAGTTATGTTGATTAGGTACCATGCTTTATAAAATGGAGAACAAGTAGATAAGGGATAGCCTCGTTAAAAATATTTCTAAAAATTTCTTTTGCTGATGTGTTGTCAAAATAAATACTGGTTCACGGATATTTTGATAACCTCTGGTCGAAGAAAACAGTATTCTTTCGCAGCATGAAGTTGTTCCAACGAACTTTAAGTGTCTTTAAGTATGCCATGTCATGTCAGAAAAATTTGACTGCTCATTGTATTTACTCTGAATACTAAACTTTGAAAAATGGCAAGTAACATATGAGGATAACAACAACGAAATGGTATCCAATTCTAAATCTTTATAGTGACTCTTAAGTTCTGATGGATTAGACACTTCTGTGTCGTTTAATAGAATGTAATAGAGTCCCACTACACCTTACCATACATGCGTAGAAATAGACACCAGGTGACGTCTTTAATTGTTTAACTCTCAATCCGACTATGCATTTTGTGATTGACACTTTTAGCACCAAGATATAAACCGTGCTTACCTTAGATTTTTGTATTGAAACGTGCTGTAGCAATATCTGAGTGCTTCATCCTCAGTAGAGACGTTATATTAAAGAATCAAGCCTTGATATGAACCCCAGTAAACATTAGTTACTGCCAAACGTATTATCTTCAGAGGGTCAAAGCATCCCCTTATTACCGATCATCCGATCATAATTAGTAGTAAATGAAATTATTAGGAATCAAGCAAAAACCAAAAAATGTTGGTGACTATTTATTTGAGGTAGAGAAATGAATTTGCATAGTTAACCGATTATGGTCATTGGTTGCAATTGAAAACATTTATTTTCGTTATTTTGAGATTACTTTATTCATCGAACAAAACAAGCTACTGCTCCTTCGAAAGGAGTATTTATCTATAGAGAGTACTTATTATTATTTTCTGAAATGATTACAAAATGGTGACCATGTGAAAAAAATGCATTCATATTTTGAAGGTGATGACGCTGGGTTCCAAATGGGTATATACAACAACAGTGTTTGTAAAACACCCAACATAGACCGACTGGCGGCTCGTAGTGTTGTGTTCAAACATGGTTACACCTCTGTCAGCAGTTGTTCACCAAGCAGGTCAGTCGCTCATCGACAACCTCATCCTCCAAAATTCACACGATCCGATGGTTGTCTTCAGTGTCCTGTTCTTTCTGTCAATCTTGTAAACAGTTTCAATCATTTTCAATACTAAGTCGCAAAATTCCCGATACAGACGAGTTCATTTTTGTCTCCTGAAGTCAGAACCTTTTACACCGTGCATTCTCTAGTAAAAAGAGTTCAGCAATAAAATCGTCATGGTAGAATGGAAATAAACCTAGTGAGTATGAAAATCAGAGACATATTCTCCTGGATTGATAGCGAATAAATTTTGAATTGAAGCTTCACGTGCTCAGTTTCAGTTGAAAATTTACTCCCTGTCAATCCCCTATAAAATGGCTCTGATTAATTAATCTCCTACATAGAATAGGTGATATCGCTTACCAATAAACTCATGAGTGATAGTCTTTGTGTATGTTCTAAAATAATCCTTGATGTTCCATGTTTTGTAATAGATCGACGGATTAGGTAAAATAATCATGAACTTAAGATGTTCCTTTCCAGATCGGTGCTACTTACGGGTCTTCCTCAGCATCAAAATGGAATGTTCGGGTTGCATAACGATCCATATAACTTCAACTCTATGGATAAAGTCAGGTCCTTGCCAAACATTCTTAGGAAGGCAGGAATAAGAACAGGTATGAAAACATATAAAAAATACAATCAATTAATATCACTTGAGATTAAATTCAAATGGAGACAGAACAAAACTTAAATCAGGTTTGTATGAATAATATTCCTCTATATGAATAGACAATCCAAACAAGAACTTTGCTTCAAACAAACTTACATGAAGACAGGCGTAGTCGAGTAAAGGTTCTTTTAAAGCTTTTTCGCAGGTTATATATTCATTTCGCATTAACCCCTTTTAATTCACCAATAATGAAAAATAAGTGTTCTTATCAAACACGTCAGTTTGATTACATTGTAATCATTTTATTTGGTCTGTGGCGTATTAAAAGAAGTTTGACGTCACATTTCAATAAACTACCTCTACAGATGAAGCTGAATTATAAAAGAAGTAATAAAATCTATTATTAATAAAATATTGGTTTCTTTCATGAAAGGAATCATCGGTAAAAAGCATATTGGGCCTGACGATGTTTACAAGTTTGATTTTGAGCAAACTGAAGAAAATAACGACTTGAACCAAGTTGGCAGAAATATCACCTACATGAATAACTACGTCAAACAGTTCCTGAATGTCGAGGATGAAAGGTAAATAAGAGCAGCATTGCGCAATAACTGTAAATTCCTACTTAAAAAGCAACAGTTACATACATGTAACGTTCATAGGGTAATAGTTAGGATATTCTAAATACAGACTGATGATGATATGCTCCAGAACTCATATTGACAATGTATTGTGATCAACTGATGAAAACATTGGCTCTTGGTAAAGAGTGAGTGAGTTGTTGTTTAACGCCGCTTGGGCAATATTACAGCCATTAGCGGCGTGTCTTGGTAAAGAAAGTCAACTTATTGATAAGCTTGAACGTCATGGTTTTATTCGTGGGATAATTTGCTGCCTTGTATCTCCTCTCGTTGAAGTTGAAGTATTCTGTCTCAAATTGGTAACATAAGTTTTTTTTATCTTAAACATAACATACATTTCAAGTTGGCCTTTTATTTCAGTCCTTCGAATCCAATGTCGTTGACAATTAAAATCCCAATGCAATGGTTATTCAAGCTTCTCATATATTTTTTCACAACACATGTGTCTCGCAATAATATACTAAATGAACAATGTTGCTGTTTACACAATTAATTGCTAGTGCATCCAGTCCTTTGTATTTTACTGTAGTGTAACAGTAAAATACCTCTCCCACTGGTAAAAGACTTGAGTAGCGACTGACAAATGCAATATGATATTTGTAAATAATGATAATAATGTTCATAATTGTCCTATACACGTACAATCTGTTTTGCATTAAAGATAAATATGAACAAACCACTAGGTAATTTGAAGTCTTTTTAATATTTTTAAAAAAACATGGTGATCCACAGCAGAAGCGTCTTTAAAGCGAATCAATGTGACTTACGAATAAAAATATCAAAATTTTATACCAGTAGGTAGTCAATCGGACGTAATGTTTAAATTATTCACAAATATTTTCTGATTTGCAGGGGATTTTTATATTTATCTTCTCTGTGCTATGAAAATGATTTGATATGTCATTCTATAAGGATGGGTATCTGTCCTCATTTCCACATCGAAATAAATTGGGGTACAGAAAAGCACATTGTCATGTATTGGTACTTTTCATACTTTTGTTTTTCCACGCTCTCTTGACTAAATTACAGCCATTAAAAATAGTAACCAATGCTCAGGAGGACGTCGTTTTTTAAAGAGAGATAATTCAGTGAATGGTTTCACTTACTTTTAACATGTGCTGTGCTGTGCCAGTGCTATTTTCATATTTGAAGTTCACACTTTGTCTGCGACTTTCAGGGTGTTTTTTGTTATGTCTTTTTCTGCAATTTTACATGGAAATTATAAATCCTTTGATATATCGGATATTTTCAGTACTCGTCTTTAGGTATCGTGGAGTTTCTGTATTACGATATACTGATGATAATGTGCACCCTTATTTTTCTACCTCAATGATTTATACAAATGTTAATCATATTTTAAACATATACGTATCTCACCATATGTACTTCTATATCTAAACAGGCCATTCCTTCTTTATATTGCCTTTTTCGACGTTCATCGATGTAACAATAAGAGCCTTGGAGGTTTCTGTCAAGACTTTGGGGATGGAGAAGAAGATCATGGGATCATTCCAGATTGGAAACCGGTTTCTTACAAACCGGAATCGGTGGAGGTGCCTTACTATCTTCCTGACACACCGGAGACAAGACAAGACATCGCTGATCAGTACAAGGCATACAGTCGCATGGACCAGGGTGAGCCTTCTTTGCATGTATATACATGTGCTTTTTAAATGAGCGATGTGAATTCAATCTGACTCAAAACATTTCTGGACTATTTAAGGAGTCCAATCTTTCAAGAACACTCAAATCAGAAAAAAACGCAAAGATATAATCTCTTTTACCTCTTTGAAAAGCATTTTGTTAACTGTCTTTATGTTCTATTAGTTCACGGCTTATTTCTTATAACCATGTTTTGGCTCAATTACAGATCTTGTCTATTATTCGTTCAATCAATCTAAAATTAAATTAACTCTGTTAACAATAATAAAGTAATTATTGTTAATTATATTAAGATTATTTTGATAAATCTGGAAATAACTTTTCTCGTAGCAAAATAATTGATGTAAAAGCTTTGAAGACTTACTGTAATTTAAATAAAATTTGTCCATTGCATTCATTATGAAAGTAACATCACTTCATAAACGTTTATGGATATTATAATTTCGTTTCCAAATTGTTTGTCACTTCACTCAGTTGTAAAATTGTGAATTTTTCATTCCTAAATCCACTGCGTATTTGCACTTAATTGTTTTCATTATCAAAGAGCTTAATAACTCCCTCTTCATCCTCATTAACTGAAAAAGTCTAAGTGACGGTTGCCATGGCACTTTGAAAAATAGCACGCGAGATGTGTTTCAAGGGAAAGAATTCTTGAGGTGTTCTGGGTGTTATCAAATCTGAATAGTTGCCCTCCGTAAAAACCTTTGTCATCCATGGCTTAGGAGATTTTACAGGTAATGTAAACAGTTTTTATTAAATCGTATTTCAGGAATCGGAGTGTTTCTGGCAGAACTAGAAAAGGGTGGATATATGGAGGATACGCTGATTCTCTATTCTTCTGATAACGGCATTCCTTTCCCCGGAGCTAAAACCAACCTTTATGATCCGGGGATGGGGGAACCAATGATGGTTTCATCGCCACGACACAAAGAGAACTGGGGAAAGGTAAATGAACATACATGGGCTAATATGCTAAACACGCACGATATATCTAAGAAAATTCCTAATTGTTAACAATTGTTTATCAATAGTGGATTATGTGTTTTTATTCACTGGAACTAGTTATTTCTTGAACTAGAGTTCTTGGAACTAGTTATTTCTGAAAATTCATCTTCATGATAAAACTTTGGCTAAACACTCAAGGAAAAATGATACTTATTTTGAAGAAGTTTACATAGAGAATAGTATTGTTCCTTTTTTAAAGTTAACAGACGCTTTTGGAAGCACCATGGACTTTCTGCCAACCATTTTGGACTGGTTCAACCTCAGTTACCCTGACTACAAGATCCTCAACAGCAATGTCAAACTTACAGGGAAGTCATTACTCCCGGTAGCAGCTGATCCTGACACAATGGACCCCAAATTCGAGTACGCTTATTCCAGCCATGACATGCACGAGGTAACTATGTTCTATCCAATGAGAGTGCTTCGCACAACTCGATACAAACTCATCCACAACCTTAACCACCATGGACCCTACCCATTGGCTACCGACATCTACAAATCTCCCACCTTCCTTGACATTCTGAACCGTACCCACAACCACGTCGATACCCACTGGTTCAAAACACTGGACTCATATTACTATCGTAGCCAATGGGAGCTGTTTGATCACGTGGCAGATCCAATGGAGTTGAATAACCTTGCAGATAACAATGAATACAAAGGGGTGTTTGAGAAATTGAAGAGTCAATTACAATCATGGCAGTATGAGACGGACGACCCCTGGTTGTGTTATCCGGCAGGAGTCATGGAGGGCAAGACGTGTTTCCCGCTATATAATGGCGAATAAATGAATCTTAAGTTTTCTGCTTATACCGGCTATAAAAGCCAGTATTGAAGTTTTCCTATTTCAGTTCAGATTTTTATAATAAAGAGTAAAGTCTTGATAATATACTTTTTCCTTTCAGTAGATATATGCCAAGAGATTTTCATGACAATGAGCTGAAGCTATTACATGCATGGGATGTTATGTTGTAATAGTTAAAGTATGAATGGTTTCAGATTGCGTTAAAATGATAACATAACAAAAGCACTATTCCGATAAGAATAATCTAAGACAATTGTTTTGATTGTTCGTTAACAAAAAGCATTTGTGTGAAATTGAACAAACAAATGACGTATTATACAGGATATCTCCCGGGTTCATATTTCCAGGCCCTCAGGCATTGTCTACAAGCAGATTTAAATGTCATACTTCATCAAAAGTACTCATCTCTTAAGTTTTATACAAGTTAATATAAGTTAATGAAAGAGTATAACTTTTTAATACCAAATCGGATTAATACCAAATCAAGATTCGCAGAGTAAAAATCACTTATCAAACAAAACATTTGGCGGCTGTTTCACTTTGAAAACCATTAGTCCCTGAAAATGGTTTTGCATGACTTTAAAGAACTTCTCGTATTATTCAATGCAGCTGTCTTGCGATTCGTAACAGTCGTGTTCTTTTTCATTTGATCAATCTAAAATCATCTTCAAAATCAAGCATGGTTTGCTAGTCACAAGAAATGGAAAAAAAGTAGCTGTCATGATGTAAATTAATACGCTCAGATGCATATAACCAAATTTCTCACAATATCTTTAGAATATTCTTTGTTCCATAGAAATCATGTTTTGTTCACATGGGTTATTGAAAGAATACGAACAAGACCAGTGATTGACGAGTTTGGTGATATACATGTACAGAGATATGCGATTGAAGTCAAGGTAAGAATTATAATCCACATATAGAAACCCATGTGTAGGATATGATAAAAGTTTAAATAAAGTTGTTTAGTTAATGAGGGTAGAAAGCAATTGTACAGTGAAACACATACATTATGTTTTCAATTCGGTTTGTCGTAGAAATCAGTAAAAGTGAAATCCACACCTTTCAATCTTAATATTTTATTTTCATTTTTCAAATGATATTTGGCAAACGGTTTTGTAATAACTGGCATGATGTAATATTTCAAACTTGATCTTTTCAAATTGTGTGAATGACGGACATTAGTAGATAATGCAACTAAGATTATATCATCTGCTTAGTTTTCTTTTGGATTGATCTGTGTGATTGGTGTACAGGTGTACTAAGAAATAATAAAGTTAACCACGAACTTTATTCTCGAAATACCACAGGAAAATAAGTAGAGAAATTAAAATAGAGAAATCTTCAGAGTTATGAGCTGGAATCAATCCGAATTTTTTTTTTATTAAGTGAAGCTGCAATTGAAGACAATTTCAATGTGCGCCTGACATAACTGCCCCCACAAACTTTCAGAAAGGTAATTATAAGACAAAAAAGATAGTGTATTATTCATTTACTCCAAATACTTATCATAAATCGTATATGTTAAAGAAGTTTAACCAAACGCTTTAGTTTACTCCATGAAACTGATTTCAAATATTTTACCACATCAAAGCATCTTAACATCCATAATGCACTCAGAACCTGGGCTCTTGATCCTTCTCATTGATCAAAGTTCCCTGATCATTGAAAAATGCCTAATTACAAAATAAATAAACAAAGAAAGAAATTGCGGGCAATAAGATATCAAACTAAAGGCATCTACAACACAGACCTTATCGACGACTTTTGTCCATATTACTGATTTCTCCAATTTTACTTGGCCACATATTTTTCCTGATTTGATTGTTTTTTAAAATGTTTATAATATACACATGTATGAAAAATTTCTACAAGTGTTCGAATAGTATTATTATTCCTTCAACTGAATCAATTTTTTTTAAATTTCTAACTCCTTTGATGTTCAGCAAAATTATCAACGATCGATTCGATCTATTGCCAGCTCGTTTTAGATGTCTAATGTACTCGCATTTAGAACCTAACCTTAAACACAAGACTGCTCTGGGTCCCCTGATCGTGCTTTTTACATTTGTTTACATCTTACAAATATCGCAACAAAGAAACTATTATTATAAATGGTTCATTGTGTTGGACCCATGTTGTATTTAATCTTTTGAATCGTAATCTTTGAAAAGCAAGCTTTGATTGTATGGGGTAAACCCTCATGGTACAATTAGATTTTACTGCGCTTAACTCTGTGTGCTTCACAGGGCTTCCCGATTTGCATATCAATTGCTTAACGACCATTTTCATACCTTATGTAAGAATGCCGACCTCTGATTGGTTAACGTGACCCTTAACAAATACCCATATACACCGCAGACGAAGGATGATAAATCTCTTATAACCCGCTACATGAGTAAAGCGTGCTTCCACGTCAAGCAATCAAAGTCACGTGATCAGGTCATAGGTGTTGTTCATTTCTGTTTGTCGTTTTAATAATAGAGAGCGAGTTTTTAATAATACATTAAGACATTCGGTATGATAAATTCGTTATAACATTCCGTCGAGGGTAACATAGGGATATATTATTCCCTTGAAAGGTTTTTTGCAACTCACGTTCCGCTCGTTGCATAAAACCTTATCGCGGGAATAATATATCCCTATGTTACCCTCGACGGAATGTTATAACTTATAATGACATACAATCAAAGGGAGTAGTTATGTATCATCCCAACTGCGCAGTCTATTAAAATCGACCGTGTTCCGAGGAATAAAAGTATTTTTACAAAGACTCCGATCAGGGGGCTTTCCTCTCCACATCGGTCTGAAGGCAGCTTAACTGTTCGCACGTGCTAACATCAGTTTAGGGCAGACAAAAACTAGTCATTTGCGAACCAATCACATCACCGCGTGGATAGCGGCGATCAAGGTTAACGAATGGTAAATGGGAGTTACTTACCCCTAGCGACCGATACGGAATGCTTTAGTCGCACGCATTGTGATTGGTTAGCTGAGCTTACGTAAGAACGTGCGCTACAGTAGGCTGCGGTCAGACCGTTGTGGAGAGGATAGCCTAGACAGATAGAGTTCGAATCTCGATAGAGTAAATATTTTGAAACTTTTATTCCTCGGAGAAAGGTTGATTTTAATAAGACTGCCCAACTGTGGATCCATCAACTGTGGATCCATTAAGATGGGACGCGTCCCAACTTGCAATCCGAACAGGGGTTTACAAATCATGCTATTAATACACTTATTCATAAATTCTTAAATGATTAATTTATGTACATTCCATACCTGCATAGAAATTTCAACTTTTTAGTCAATTACTTGCCCTACTGGTTCATATTTATCTCTCAACGTCTACGAGCAATTGAAAATAAAAAGCATTGAACTTTAACAAAATTGTTTTAAACGACATTTGCAAAATAGTTGAATTAGGTTTTACCGCATACTGGCACAAAAATATAAAATTGAAAAATGTTAATTTATCTGCATTTTTATACAGTGTTATACAGCCATAAAATTTAAACAGAGTGAAAACACTAATCAGTACATTGTTAGATAACACAAATGTTTATTAACAATGTTCAAACAATAAGGAGTGAACATACAATATTTAGTAATTCTTCTTTACAAAAAAAGGAGGAATATTGGCAGAGTTTGAGTTTAAACCAATAGCGATTCGGGTTAATATGTACTATTTATACATCGTTTCTTAAAAGCTGCTAAATGACGAACCTCACACGGAGAGAATAATACTCGATGCAAAAATCATTTGTAGCCAAAGTCCCAATGTATACCCCAATGTTATCAAACAAGGAATGGTCTCAATGGATAAGTTAATGTGACAGCGTTGCAAGTTGCTGGACCTGGGCTTGAGACTGATTTATTCATGAGAACCAATGCAACAATCAATTATGAATGGTCACCGATAAGACCAATGAAGCTAAAACAATTGATAGTGATGCCAGATAAGTCCATGTTGTATAACCAGGCCGTTATCATTTTAATATATCTAATGGCTAAGTTGACTAAATGAAATATAAAAATATCTTAAATCGTGCAGCATATTTTTGTAAGTTGGGTGTCCCAAATTTGTAATATTTTGCGTAAATAAACGGCTTGGATCTAAACTAGCGACATGCCTAGCCACTACTCATAGAATATACAAACTCTAAGTGTGCACCAACTTGCAACGCTGTTACATTACCTTATCCATTGAGACTATTCCTTGTTTGATAGCGTTGTATGATCCGTTGATACTTTGGCTTTACAAGGATTTTGCATGGAATATCATATCCGTATCAGCTTATTTTACATTTTAAAAAAAGATGTATCAATTATAGTGTTCATCAACACGGAACTCTATTAGATAGATTTCAAACTTGGTCCATATTGATCCATTTTTTTAAAAAAAAAATCAAAGGTATTAGCAAATACATTTGTACATTTCGTATTTTACAAGATTGTTAATAGATATATTATCTAACAAAGAATGCCTTTGTATGCTGTTTATTGTTTTCAATATGTTTTTATCTATTCAATTTTTATTATTGTTTAAAAGCAGAATACGAAGATTTGATACGAATATTGTACTTATGGGATATTATATGGCACAAACTTCATTCAATTATTCCTAAAACTTATTCCAACTTAAGATGGGACAGGATTCTAAGTTGGGATGCATATGATACAGTTAAATGTATGTACAACTAGACTAACTACATATTGTTTATAATGTTTCTTACTTTCCGAAGGTTACTTTTCTTTGAAACCAAAAAAGTATTGATTATCAAATATAAATTTCTAAACATAACGGTGACCAATTCAAGATATTTAAACCTTGTGTATCTGAAAAAAAGTCATTTTGTAAAAAAAGATAAACTTTTTTTCTGATTTTGAAAAGTTATAATGCGAAAGTATTATATATAAGGATGATTAGGCTAAACATGAGCTAGACATAAAAACGTAGAGAACTCAAGCCAGGTTATCTCTACCGGTTATCATCTATCTTGGTTAAGATTACGGGTGGTAGTCTCGACTCGAAGATGGGAGCATTGATGTTTGTACATATATTTGTGTTGGTGTGCCTGTGCTCATATGTATGTGCCAAGAAGAACGTTTTGCTTATTTACAGTGAGTAACTTCAGTTTTGATTTGAATGCTTTTTAAAAAGGTGTCGTCAATATTTTATTTACCTTATATAACATAATAACATCACTGGATCTTATCAGCGAGACCACGAAAATGAACTTTGTAGATTGATAACAAGCAAAGTTTTACAAAAATGATACAATTGCACATTTTTCTAACTAAAAACTAATCCATTCGTGTAAATGATAAGTATTCATACAGTTTGTAGAAAGTTGGAGAAATCCTTTGCAAGGACTCCAGCTGATCATTCTTCGAAATTGTGTGTTTGAATAAACGTTGATAGTGAATGGATTGGTAATATTTTCTATAAAATGTTTTTATAGGAGGAAAGCTTTTTAAAAGATCGGCCTACACTATGAACCACCATAAATTCACACTTACATTTTACCATGTAGATATTTTAATTTTCCATGAATGTTTTTTGTCTTTATTGCAATAAATATTTTATGGTAATTAATGTGTTTGTTCATTGTACAACCTACGTAACACACAATAGACACTACATGGAAACTAATTTGAAACTTACGATAAACTTACAAAACACGGAAACCAAGTTAAAACCTACAACATATAAGGATATGGAAACCAGTTTGAAACCTAAGATAAACTAACAAAACACGGAAACCAAGTTGAAACCTACAATAAACCTGAATATGGAAACCAGGTTGAAAAATACAATAAACTGACTAAACAAGGAAACCAAGTGGAAATCTACAGTAAACTAAAATCATAGAAACCAAGTGGATCCTACTTGGAGGAGTGTGTAAAGAACGGTGATGGATACCATCCGGATCTGGGGCAAAAGTAGGTTTCAGTTTTCATCGAAACCAACATGAAACTATAGAAACCTATCTGGATATCAAGTGGAAATAATGGTTTCCATGTCGTTTCATGGTGGTTTCAGTGATCCGGAAACCAAGTCATTTCTGTAGTGTGTATATGCTAGAGTAAATGCTTATCACCAAACACTGTGTTTCAAGGGAGATATAGCTTGTTAGAGATCAAGCAATATGTCAAAGGAGCTGAGATGATAAACATAATATGACCCTATAGTCTTCTGATATCAAATATATCAACACTCTTTGATAAAAGTAGAGCTGTAACATTTATCACACTGTGAGTTTGTCTGTGCATTATCACAAAATACATAATTAGGAGTTAAAGTTAACGAACCATCACAAAGGATATTTTAAGCTTGATATCATGTTGCAAGTCTGTCTACAAGGAAATCCTGACACATTCCCCCTACAGGGAAGCACAATAGGCTGGAGTGTTATTTTAGGAACCCATTAGTGTCCCCTTTAGACTCGTGCTAGCATTTCTGAATAGATGTCCAAATATATTGTTAGCTAAAGAAAGAAAGCTTAAGGTCGAGTGCTTATTTACCATTTCATCTTTGAGGCATTCTTGTCATTTGGGAACATTACGGATCCGCTTTGTTCATGTTTAATACAGCTTTGCTCAATTATAAACTTTTATCAAAATAATTTTGCTAAGTTGCAAATTATTTTAGAAAATGAACTTTGAAAACGAGAAACCGTGAACGTAATTCCAGTGAATGATAAATAGTCCTTTAAAGTGTAACGGTTAATTTCAACAAATCAGGTCAAACGATCACAGACATTGTTTTTAAGGATAAATATATGCAAACGTAGGGTTAACACCACCATGTGACATTAACCAAGATTAAAAAGAAACTCTTCTTTGATCGGTTGAAAAATAACTTCCTGCCTTCATTTCATTGGATAGTTTACAATTGGTCAGTAGAACATGTCCTCAATCAGTAATTCTCTAGATGTAATGACGGATCATTAAAGGTATTAATAACTATATTTGGTAATATTTTTAAAATGTCCTCCTTCTTAAATATCGGAATTTTCAAAACTGACAGTGCATTAGTATTTTCACTCCAAACGGTAGCTGCTCTATCTCAGAAAATTCATCCTGGAAACTGTTGTCAGCTTCGGACGAGCAGATGTTCTGGGATGTTCTGTCTTCTATGAAGAAACTGCTACGACAGGAAGGAAAAGGACACAAGAAAAACAGGGCGGAACCATTCACTCAAGAGGAACTGAATTCACTTCGGGATGCGAACAAGGCAGGAGCATACAAATCTATGTTAGGGAGATATTGAATTAAGGAAAACAAGTACAGGCGAAGAGTATCTTGAACACACTGAGAGCGCCACTAACACAAGGAATGAAAACACAAACGACACCAGACCGTTTCCTGCCAAAATTTTTGCTGATATAGGTGAATACATAGATATGAAGAAAGGTAAGTCACAGTACTAGAAAGACCGCGATTACTTCTCTAGTTCATGCAGGCGTCTCCCCTACAATAGTAATGCAACTATCCCGACACAAAAATGTTAACAATTACTGTACATCATCATTCCACCAACAGAGAAGATGTTTACGATTTGAACTAATTTCAGTAGATCATATCCCTCTTCTCGCAAAGAACAACAGGGGCCACAGCAGCAGCATTTCGACACACTTCCAGTGAGGTCAACATAAGAGATAGATGAGAATGTTCCCGTAATGATTCAGTTTTCGCTAATATAAGGAACCGCTTTTTAGAACGCCCTTTCTGCCCTGCTTCAAATAATACTTTGCTAAATATAATTGCTGAAGAAGATCTGAGTGCTTTTTAAAGGAATGACATGTATTGTACAAGTAATTATTACTTTGATTTCCATAAATAGTTTTTCATGTTAAAATTTCAAAGATATAAAAGAAATCTTAAAATACTTTTAAGGAGATGTTATAAAGCTATGCTCCGACTGATTTCTTTAGATAAAAAATCCTTTGAAATCTGGTGGTTAGAAAAACATTCAAATTGCGCTCCAACTTCCAAAATAGAAGAGTTTATAAGTGTGCACTTCTTTTAGAGGAAGATTTTTTCAAGATCCATTAGGACCAATATTGCATCAATATTTTAGAGCATGTGAGCTTGACTTGAAAGGACATGAAGTCTCTTGTTGGAGACAAATATAGAAACTAATCAAATGTTAATCATTTTATAAAGAAGTACTCCAGTAGAGTGATAATATAAAGAGTCATAATTTGTGAGGGAAAACCAAACAACGTATTTATCTTTAAGATTTTATATTTTTCCAATCTGTGGAACGTTACTCAAATATCATACAGTTAATACAATTACAAGTATGTTTAAGGCTTACCGGCGGAAACCGTATTTTGAGTCACTAGTGAAAAAACATAGTAACGTGTTATGTGGTGCCACATGTCCTGTGCGTAGCTCAGTTGATTGCTATAACTGAGAGTTTGAAGGGTTATTCCCTGCCCCTCACTGAGGCACAAGTGAAAAACTTGTGGTGTCTCCTTAGGCAAGAGACTTTATTCAAATTGTAGTAATTGTAGTAGTAATTGGGTACCTGGTGTAGATTGTGTTGGAGGTGACCTTGAGCACTGTAAGCGGCAGCTTGGGTTAGACCAGGGTAATAATACACGGTGCGCTTATCCCTAAGTGACGTGGATTAGCGCAATAGAAATATCCTTATTATTAGTAGTAGTAGTAGTAGTATTAGTATTATTATAAGTAGTATTATTAGTATTATTATTATCATCAGTCACTAATGACACTCATTTAATTCAGCAAATAAGCTCATATTCAGTGTTGCGCAGTCATCGACGATGTTGTTGCCAAACGTTGTCTCGTACATGAAGTTTGCTGGTGAACTAATGAACCTACATGTACATCCCAAAAATGACAACCCTAATTGTTTATCTTATAAGACAGAATTTGGTCTAGAGATCATGTACTTTGATATGTTACATGCATAGAGGTTTTGCGGATTTCTGCAACCTTTACATTACTTCAAATGACGGATGTTTTAACTGTCCTAATCGACTTTAATGTGTGTTTTCAAAAGGCTCTATTTTCCGATTGGGTGTCAAATGCACGTCAGCTTGACCATGTTTATCCTCTTTGGACTCCGTGCCCTCTTGAAGTGAAGAGACGAAAGGCAAACTGGAACAACAAGGACATACTTCATCATGATATATGACATGGGAACTTGCCACCCACTAGGTGGGGAAATATATTATGTTAATGTGTGAGAGAATCAATGTTTGTGAGCATAAACAGACAGCTAAAAACATCGACTCTAACAAAGTGTTTTCTATACAACCGTCAAGATACATACTGTCGTTTTGTTATGCATTTTGTCTTATCTTTTGTGTTATAACTCGATTCTAATGTGAATAAGTGGCTACATCCTTTGGATCCATTTCCCAACAGTTGTAGGTATCTCTGCATTTTTGGTTTTCATATACATGTATAGATATTACTGAAACCTAGTATCAGCTTGATATTGACGTATGAATGAACATATAATGTGCATGCCGAGTTTATGTATGAGAACCATGTTAAACGATGTATCGATGTCATGTATGTCACGCCTGTACGAAAAATATGGTAATAAAAAAATTGTTTGAATATAACTTAATGAACTTCCTTCGTACATACATAATGTTACAGCTGTCATGCGAGGTACGGAGAGAATGAATGATGACACTTTTTGAACAAAATATTTTAGTGTCCTATCCCTTCTGAATCATTACATTATCCTAATTTGTAATTTGCAATATGCATATATACTATTACTGAAGACCAAGGTTTGGAAAGATTTTCTACACTTGAAAAGGGTTGTCTTATCTCATGTCTTAGTTTGATGCTTTGCTGAACTAAACATAATTACAAGTGTCAGATGTCATTACACTTTAGCCATCAAGGACGCTTTTCTTGTCACATAGACGAATTTCAGACTTAGCAATTGATACCATAATTGGACAGCCCCGAGCAACTAAAGACATTTATCTTTGGCAGGATTGAAGTCCAATCTAATAATCGATCGTCAGGAGAATGTCAAGAACTGTATAAGCCTTGGGATTGGAGAGAAATAAAATCTGACGTACGTAAACAAATCTTGAGTTAAGTTACCCTTTTCAAAACTCGTTTATTTACAAAAAAAACCCTCTTATTATTTACATGGATTTAAGATATGTCGATTCGTCTTGAATCTAGAATAAAGTATTTGCTAATACTAAAGTTTCGGAATATTTGATATTCAGCTCAACATTTAAACATAAACACTTTAGCAGGAACGATTTTAAGAATAAAATGTTGAATCGGAAAAATATGTTCTTATAAGTGTTGTGAATCATTATTAATAAATACTTTTTATTTTACCCTCTTCATCCAATACGACTCGAGCATTTTATGCACAAGTGTTGGGTCATTGAACGAGTCAGAGAAACAATCAACTCTGTGATATTTCGTTCATTTTCAAAGCCTTCGTTGTGTTTCCTCTGTTGTTTTATATTCATTTTATTTCATCAAATTTGACGCAACAAATGTCTGAAATTTTGCAAAAGCGACGCTAAACAATTTCTCACTCACTAATTGCAAGGTTATCAAGGTATGTGATGTTTGCTTATTTGTTTTGTCACACATTGGGAATTTATGACACTTTGCAATTTTGCAATTTTGCAATATAGTTACAACATGGTTACCGTGAAACTGTTTGCCTGCAAATAAAGTGTCTCATTGCGGTTTTATTCTAATTGAAATGTCGCTTCTGTGTGTACCATTTGTGATTGAATAGTTAAATGACTTAAAACCCATTGATAGGTTAAACTAAAACGATAAAATAACGGAAACCAATCCCCCTGTTTTGAGAAATAAGCTTGTTGTCCATGCTTATAACACACAAAAACAAAGTTTATGGATAACCTCATTTCTAAGTGGTATTATTAGTTGATGATTAAAAAAACACAGTCATTTGAATATGTACAGCTGCATGCCAAAAGTTTGTTCACATACCTGTATATACTAGTGCAAATATCATATACTTTGAGATGCTTTTGAGGTATCGTACCCCAAAATTACCCGTAACAGTTTAGCAGGTCATTGAAGTGACCTTGGGTCAAAATTCCGAAAACACTCTTTTTTATTTTTCTCCATAAAATCCTTTACAAGTTATCGTATTCTTAAAAAATACGTCACGTTTGTACCTTAGCACAATGTTAATGTGATTATGTTGGTTTTAATCTCAGAGAGTCGTTATGGAACATTTTATTTGACATTTAACGAAATCGAAATTTCGAAAATGTGATCCCCTTTTTCTTTGTCAATATGGCAAAATTCGAATTTTTGCACCAGAGACCAGACGATATCAAAGAGAATTTCAAGAATGGCTATTTCACACATGGACAATGGGTGACCCATTGTCAGTTTTGCTGAAGTTATTCTATTGACGTTGAAACGAAACCAAACTTACATGATAATTGCACTACGATCCAGTGGTAAGTGAACAAACTTTCGGTATGCAGTATAGTAAAAATTAAATATATCTTAGTTATGACATATTCTATCATCCTAAAATTGTATTTGAAATCGATTGATTTAACAGTAAAGCCAAAATCCTTCGGAAATAGAAGAGTGATAGCTTTTTTTGTTTTTAAAAGAACAAAATGTCTTAATTACTTTCGCATTTAAGTTTCTTTAATTAGAATAATATTATCATTATGAATAATAGAATATTTTATAATAAAAAAAAACATTCGCCATTCACGTTGCCTTGCCATCCGTACGAAATTCCCAATCTTTAGAATAGTCATTTTGCTAATAGTTTTCTACAGAGTTGAATTTTAGACTTGGTCCTAATTACCTGTCACTCACAGAAAAGGTTTTTTCTCACCGTCTCATTTCCTTTACAAATTAACTTGGATCGTAGTCAGAGACTTTTATATGTCTCTTTCAGATCGACAAGATAATGACACTGGACTTTTACTTCCTGCGACCGACAGAACGTCTTGTCACATGAAATGGTAGTAATATTTGTTCAGAATGTACTTTTCTTTACATTGTATCGATTTTTATAAACTTTTCGAAAGACAATGCATTAAAGAAATGGTCTGTGATTTCCTTGAAGTCTCTTAGGTATAAAAGAACCATTCGTTAATTGGCTTCCGTTGGTCAAGAAAGTTTTAAAATTCTAGGACATGAACGCTTAGATCCTTGAATTGAGAGGCACTAATTATGTTGGATGGTGTTTTATTTCTACTTTGTAAATGCTTTCCATGTTCAATTAATTTTTAAGTTATTAAGTAGGAAGTAAAGTGGTATCATCAGAGAATGATAAGATAAGCATTCCATTCAAAACTGGAGGTTAGATGCATTATGTTGATAAATAAGTTTAATTGTATCTATTTCTGGCCGATACCATCTATCAGTTTTAATGAACACACCTGCATCCCCCCATTGTATTTGTAATACATAATCAAGAAGGGTACGCAGAGAATAAATAATTAAACCAAGCTAGTTAAAGTTAATTTATAAACTAATGAGAATCAGAAACATCTATTGAAATGATAAGCAAGACTTTTAGTTAATTGGTTATCTTTTTTCACTTCATATTCATATCTATTGGTATCAAAGTAATGTTAGTTCACACACTCAGAAACTTGGCGTTCTTGTCTCTATATCATTGCTCTAACCGAGAGATATGACGACCGAAAAATATGCAACTAATTTGTGTATGATTGAACAGGTTCCAGTATCTTTCTTATGGTGATCAATATTTAAACCACCATTGCTTTGAACGCGACGATTTTGAATAACTATGTCGTTTGTTATAGATCGAAATACCCTGATTATTGAAAAAATCCTAATAAAATACATGTCGTACACAAAATATGTTATATTCCTTTTTGATATAGTGTTTCAGATAGCAAGTTGTTTACAACAGAGACGTTATCAATGCCTTATATCGTACCATTTGAGTGCTTTATCCATTTTATTTTGCTACATGTTTTTCTTTGTTTGAATTTTTCTTTTTTGAAACATGACAGAATAGTACAAATGTTTGAATATTATAAGTATTCCTTCAACTGAATCGAAGTTTAACAAATTTCAAACTCGATTCATTACCAGCTATTTTTAGTTGTCTAATAAAATCGCATTTAGAATTTAACCTTAAACGCAAGACTGTTCTGAGTCCTCCGATCGCGTTATATGAATTTGTTCATATGAAAAACTGTTCACATCTTTAAAATAACGCAACAAAGCAAATGTTATTAGAAATCACTGTGTTTGGGCACATGTTTTATTTAATCTATTGAATCGTTATCTTTGAAAAGCAACCTTCGTTTGTAAAATTATAGGGTAAACCCTCATGGTAAAATTAGATTTTATTGCGCTTCACTTCACAGGGATTCCCGATTTGCGTATCATTTGCTTATCGACAAATGAAATACGTTCAAATGGAGCACTTTGTCATTATAGGAGATTAACTATATGTTACATATATTATGTTTCTTATTTTCCGAAGGCTCTTTTTTCTTTTGAAACAAAAAACATTATTAATTACAAAATATTCATTTCTATGTAGAACGGTGACCAATTCAAGATATGTAAAACCTGGTGTGCGAGAAAAAATTAAAGTCATTTTGTAAAGAAAAGAAAACGTTTTTTTCTGATTTTGACAAATTTATAATGCGAAATTAATCTATATAAGGATGAATAGGCAAAACATAAAAACGTTGATAACTGTACTCAAGCAAGGTTATCTCTGCCGGTTGTCACCTTCATCTATGTTAAGATAACGAGTGGCAGTCTCGATTCGAAGATGGGGGCATTGACATTTGTACGTGTATTTGTTTTAGTGTGCCTTTGCTCCTATGCATTTGCCAAGAAGAACGTTTTGCTTATTTACAGTGAGTGATTTTAAGTTTTGATTTAAATGAAAATGCTTTTTAAAAAGTTGATGTTTACCTTATATAACATGATAACATCACTGGATGTTATCAGCGAGACCTCGAAAATGAACTTTGTTGATAGATAACAAGTAATCCTTTCCATGTCCATAAATATACTATTGCACATTTTTCTAACTAACTAATTAGCTTATCCCTTAGCTTGTACTCTTTACTGTACTTGAGTGTAATAATGTTCACACATTTTGTAGAAGGTAGGAGAAAACCTTTGAAATGGCTTGTTACAAGGGCGTTAAATAACTACTTAAATTGGTGTTGATTAGTAAGCATGCTTTGAAAATGGGAATAAGTAGGTAGCGGATAGCCTCGTTATAAAAAAATTAATTTCTACCTATTTTTCGTTTTATAAAATGTGATTAAACCCACCTACACCTTCAAACAAATGAACATGCGTCGATGTAAGTTTTACATTGAGATTGTAATAGCCATCAGGTGACGTCTACAAAGATTTTTCAATCTCGATCAGACAATGCGTTTTGTAATTGACACTTTTAACAATAATGTAAGACGTTTTCTTAGAACAATTTATTGGCATAAATATCAAGCAAAATCACCGGCGGCCATTTTGGTGTGAACACCTTTTAATTATTTGAGGTAGAGGAATGGATTTGCATGGTTAACCAATTTTGGTCTTTTGTCTTATATCTCTTTTTTTCTTATTTTTGCAATTTGAAAAATATGTTTTCGTTATTGTGAGATCACTTCATTCATCGAACAAACACAAGCTTTAATCCCTTTGAAATGAGTATTTAACTATAGAGGGAACTTAATTATTATTTTCTGAATTTATTACAAAATGATGACAGTTTATATCACCAAGTGAAAAAAATTGCATTAATTTTTTTGCGTTTTAGGTGATGACGTCGGGTTCCAAATGGGTATATACAACAACAGTGTTTGTAAAACACCCAACATAGACCGGCTGGCATCTCGTAGTGTTGTGTTCAAACATGGGTACACCTCCGTCAGCAGTTGTTCACCAAGCAGGTCAGCGGGTTGTCAGCAACCTCAAAGATGACACCATCTCATGGTTGTCTTAATTTGCCTGTTCTGACATAGCGTTTGCAAGCGCCTTACTTCAGAAACAAAGCTACCCCTGTGAAGTCGATATTCAACTTGTTTTCTATTGAAACAGAAAATTGTTTTCAGAATTCCGAAAAAATCAAACGTCAATAGTTTAGAAGTTGATAGCATTACTACAAATTTTCAGAAATCTATAATTTGTAATTTTGGTGTTCTGCCCAAGAAACAAATCTATATAGTATTGTGTTCATATTAGATATGATTCCATAGAAATAGAAAAAATACAGTTATCACAATGTTGAAAATATCAAAAGGCAACACTTCAAGAATAGTGTTTTACTCATTCAAAGTTTCTGAAAGAATAAATACGTGTAAGCGGTTCTGGAGTTCTGCTCCGGAAACGAAATTTTAACGGCCGGACAGAAAAACAGGGCGATGACTTCATCTAACGTTATTACATACCGTTTGGATAAAAAAGCATTGGTGGCCTGTCTCAGAATAAAAAACCGATTCATAATTGACAACGGGAGGACATTCATGCACGAAACTATTAGCTCCTGGCTCGCCTCGAACCTCATTTTAATTTGATTTGAGTTGAACACATAACATAGGTGAAACTCTTACCGATAACATCAGCAGTGATAGTCTTTGTGTATGTGCCAAGTAATCATTGGTGTTCCATGTTTTGTAAAAAGTTGAAGGATGAGTTCAAATAATCATAAACTAACATGGAGATGTTCCTTTCCAGGTCGGTGCTACTGACGGGTCTTCCACAACACCAAAATGGTATGTTCGGGTTGCATCAAGATCCTCATCACTTCAACTCTATGGATAAAGTGAGGTCCTTGCCAAACATTCTTGGGAAGGCAGGAATAAGAACAGGTATATGGGCATATAAAGAAACCCAATCAGTTAATGTCACTTGAGATTAAAGTTAGATAGAGACAAAAGCTGTAGAAGAAAAAAAACTTAAATCAGGTTTGAATGCATAATATTCCTTTCTAACACTAGATACAACAAACAAGAACTTTGCATCAAACAAAATTACATAAAGACAGGCGTAGTTCGGCAAAGGTTCTTTAAAATCAATTTTTGCCATTAAATTATTTTGAATTATCATCCTTTTTTCATCCATCATGAAAAATATATGCTCTTATCAAACACATCATTTTGATTACCTAGTAATCATCGTTCCTATTCCTATCATAATCTTTTTTTTTGTTTGTTGTGTAATGAAAGAAGTTTGACGTCACTTTTTATTAAACTTCCTCTAAGATAATTTTTGAATTTTTGAAGTAATAATATCCATTTCGTTTCTTTCATTAAGGAATCATTGGTAAAAAGCATGTTGGACCTGACGATGTTTACAAGTTTGATTTTGAACAAACTGAGGAAAATAACAACTTGAATCAAGTTGGTAGAAACATCACCTACATGAATAACTACGTCAAACAATTCCTTAATGTCGAGGATGAAAGGTAAAAGAGAGCGCTATTGCACGGTAATCCTACTACTCTATCCTCTACTTTAAATGTGATTGAGACTGTAACAGTTCCATAAGAGTTCATATTTTACTATAAATGGTATTTAAAAACAGATTGATGTTGATCATTTAGACTATGTAATTAGAAGAAGTTGCGATCAACAGAAAATAACAGTGGCTATTTCTGTTGATTGGCATTATACTCCTTTACTTAAATGTGACTTTTGTTCATTTGACATTTGCTGTGATGTATTTCCTCTGGTAGATTTTGAAGCATTCTGTAATGGGTTACTTTAGTTACTTTATCTTACACATAACATTTACAGTTGTATATCAAACATGTGGGCTATGCTTGATTGGTACAAGCGGCGTATAGCCAGGTCCTGGAACCGGCGTACGGGGTCAGTAACAGGCTTAAGTTGAATCAAGTATGTTGGCATGCACACAGGAAGCAGTCATCATATCTCAGACTAGTTTCAAAATACGTTTCATCAATATGATATAAATATTTTTCAAACATTTTGAAATGTGACTTTAAATGTCACTATCAAGTTTTGGATAGTTTTTTAATAATTATACATATTGCCAATTAAATTTTTTTGAGTTGTTATTAAAAAAAATAATGATGCCTATAACATAGTTGTGGAATAGTCGTAACGAAAATATTTTTCCGCCATTATACGCCGGGTTCGCCTGTCACTTCAAACCGGCGAATCCGGCGTGCTCCTGAGGCGTACTCCGGTTGCCAATAAAGTGACTCGCCGCTTTCGTCATTTACGGCGGCGTACTCCGGATACTTCGCCGGGTTACTAATCAAGCAATTTTGGCATGATGAAATAAACCCTAGGGGTCACATTCTCGAAATTCCAATTTCCTTAAATTTCGATAAAATGTTTCATTTTGGATTCTCTACGACAAAAAACAGCAGAGTTACATTTACTTAATGCAAATGTACAGACATGACTTGTGTTTAAAGCTGTTTATCACTTATAGTTTTTTGTAGAGAAATGAAAAATTAATGTTTTAATGCAGCTGTATTTCAAGTGGGCCTTTTCTTTCGGTTCTTTGAAACCCCATGTCTTTGAAAATTACAATCCAAATACCATGGATATTCAAGATTATCATAGATTGTTTCACAACTCAGGCTTACATTTGTCTCGCAACATACTAAATGAACAATGTCGCTGTTTACACAATTAAGTGTTATTGCAAACAGTCCCAACCCTGTGTAGTGTTACAGTAAAATGCATTAATGATTTATAAGTACCTTCTGATTTTCAGTAGCTTGTTATATGTGTCTTCTCTGTGATATGACCTCTGATATGTTAATCTAGCTCAATGATAAACCGTAATGTTAATGATATTTTAGACACAAACTTTACTCACCATATGCATTTCTATACAGGCCATTTCTTCTATATATTGCCTTTTTCGACGTCCATCGTTGTGATAATAAGGGCCTTGGAGGTTTCTGTCAGGACTTTGGGGATGGACGAGAGGGTCATGGGATCATTCCAGATTGGAAACCGGTTTCTTACAAACCGGAATCGGTGGAAGTTCCTTACTATCTTCCTGACACACCGGAAACGAGACAAGATATCGCCGATCAGTACAAGGCTTACAGTCGCATGGACCAGGGTGAGCCTTCTCTGCATGTGCATATATATATATATATATATATATATATATATATATATATATATATATATATATATATATATATATATATATATATATATATATGTTACAGTTAAAACGTATAATCAGGTATTATGTATAATACCTGAAATTTTCAGGTATTATATATAATACCTGATTCACTCAGGTATTATATATAATACCTGAAAATTTCAGGTATTATACATTATACCTAAAATTAGAGCCAACATTTTATACATAATACCTGAAATTGGCAAGTTGATGTTGAATAGCTATAACAACACTGAGTTCATTTCTGTTTGATCACACCAAAGTCTTAAGTGTTGTGTTTAGAAAGCAACAGGATTAACTCTTTTGTAATTGAAAAGCAACACTGAGTTCATAGTGTGATTACAACTTATTTAGAACTTATTGTGAGACTAGATAATTCAAATACTTATGAAAACACTGTAAGTAATGCTTATACTATTACTTAATTTGATTTCTGTTTGATCACACCAAAGTCTTATGTGTTGTGTTTAGAAAGCAACAGGATTAACTCTTTTGTAATTGAATCACAGAATGTTTTTTATTCTGTCTCTTGACACTGGCTTCAAATAATGTTCTCATATAAGAGGTCAATGTTGTCTTTTCTGTACATTTCCAAAATGGATTTTGACCCTGAAGCTTCGTTCAGAGATCAACTCTACAAGAGTTATGAAACGTCCAAGCGAGTCCTACTGCCAAAAGAAGAGTATCAGAAGATCATCAACGAGATTCTTGAGTCTAATTCAACTTCGAAGAAATCGCCACACCAGTATTATCTGAAGTATTAGGCTGAAGAAGACCCGGTGTACTTCGTGTCAATAGAAGACACATACGACGTTATCAAGCGTGCCCATATCGCCACAGGGCATGGTGGTCGAGACAAGATGATAAAAGAAACCAGTAAGAAATATGACAACATCACACAAGAAGCTCTGAACCTCTTCAAGTCAGCGTGCCTCCAGTGCCAAAAGAAGAGAAAGAGAACAACTACTAAAGGTGTTGTGGTGAAACCAATTATGTCCAAAGACTTTAATTCTCGAGCACAAGTAGATTTAATTGACATGCAGGCGATGTGTCAAGGACAGTTTAAGTGGATTATGAACTATCAGGACCATCTTACTAAATTTTGTATTCTTAGGCACGATTGTTGTGTAACTCAAGATGTCACTCCAGTTTGTCATGCTCCAACAAGAACTGTTGTTAGATGTTGAGAATCTCTTTATAACTGCACTGATTAATAAAGAAGGTTGCTACCTAAACAAATATATTAGTTTTGGTTCTTTTTTCTTACACAATTACGTTGTAATAGCTATTCAACATCAACTTGCCAATTTCAGGTATTATGTATAAAATGTTGGCTCTAATTTCAGGTATTATGTATAATACCTGAAAATTTCAGGTATTATATATAATACCTGAGTGAATCAGGTATTATGTATAATACCTGAAAATTTCAGGTATTATACATAATACCTGATTATACGTTTTAACTGTAACATATATATACATGTGCCTTTGTAAATCACCGATGTGAATTTTATGTGACTAATGACTAAGTCTTGCTCTTTTAGGCGTCCAATCTTAAATCGCACTCAAATCATAAAAACAGCAAAGATAAAATCTCTTTTAACTCTTGGAAAAATAAGTTGTGTCTCTATACTGTATTAGTTTACAACCTTTTTATTATCACCATGTTGC
This sequence comes from Phorcus lineatus, assembly GCA_921293015.1. Classification (NCBI taxonomy): domain Eukaryota; kingdom Metazoa; phylum Mollusca; class Gastropoda; order Trochida; family Trochidae; genus Phorcus; species Phorcus lineatus. The sequence goes on from OV121089.1 coordinate 32,090,905, forward strand.
ACTCGATAAAAGACCTTACAGACCAATTCCAAATGCGTAACATTTGTTGACAATATCAATATGATTATTTAATTAATGATGGAAGCGACTTTTCTCGTAGCAAATAATTTATGTGAAAGCTATGAAGACTAAGTCTACATTAGATAAAAACATTTGTCCATTGCATTGATTGAAAATTAACTATAATATCAGTTCATAAACGCCTATGGATATTATGGTTTCGTTTCCGAAATTGTCAGTCAGTTCACTAAGTAGTAAAACTTTCATTTCTGATCCCACTGCGTATTTGTTGCACTAAATTGTTTTCATTATGGTCGAGCTTTATGGCTCCATCTTCATCATCATTAACCGAAATGTCATTAAGTCCCAGTACCGGTTGCCATTGCACTTTGCAAGCAGACATCTTACGACGATCGCGAGATTTGTTACAAGGGAGAGAACTCTTGAAGTGTTCAGGGTGACATCAATTCCGTAGCCTTTGTAATGTATTGCTAAGGAGATTTCTACATATATCACAGTTAATGTAAGCAGTTATTATTATATTATATTTCAGGAATAGGATTGTTTCTGGCAGAACTAGAAAAGGGTGGATATATGGATGATACGCTGATTCTTTATTCTTCTGATAACGGCATTCCTTTCCCCGGAGCTAAAACCAACCTTTATGATCCGGGGATGGGGGAACCAATGATGGTTTCCTCGCCACTACACAAAGAGAACTGGGGAAAGGTAAATAAACACACACCCATGAACTTATCCGCTACACTCTCACGTATATATATATATATATCATATATACAACGACAAGCGAGATAAAGAGTGCTCAAATGTATATTCAATCTGGTCAGATGAAACGTCTTTCTTCTACTGTACATTGACATCATATGGTCGTAGCTTGCATTTCAACTTTGAATAGCCGGTTTGGTCTCTACTGATATTATTCTATTCTGCGCTTCTAACTGAGGAGTCACTTATTTCGAATTATATGAGAATTTGGAGTTTGGAGTTATCAATAACGGGTTATGCGTTATCCTTTCGATCAATATGACTTATTGGAACTAGTCATTTCTGAACATTCATGTTCATGATAAAACATTGACTGAAAAATCATAATAATGATGATACTTTTGACGGAGTTTACATAGATAATGGTTATTCTCAAATAATGTTTATCTTTGAAAAGGTAACAGACGCTTTTGGAAGCACCATGGACTTTCTGCCAACAATTCTGGACTGGTTCAACCTCAGTTACCCTGACTACAAGATCCTCAACAGCAATGTAAAACTAACAGGGAAGTCATTACTCCCGGTTGCAGCTGATCCTGACGTAATGGACCCTAAATTCGAGTACGCTTATTCCAGCCACGACATGCACGAGGTAACTATGTTCTATCCAATGAGAGTGCTTCGTACAACTCGATACAAACTTATCCACAACCTAAACCACCATGGACCCTACCCATTGGCTACCGACATCTACAGTTCTCCCACCTTCCTTGACATTCTGAACCGTACCCACAACCACATCGACACCCATTGGTTCAAATCACTGGACTCGTATTACTATCGTAGCCAATGGGAGCTGTTTGATCACTTGGCAGATCCAATGGAGATGCATAACCTTGCAGATAAGATTGAATACAGCGGGGTGTTTGAAAAGTTGAAGAGTCAGTTAAGATCATGGCAGTATGAGACGGACGACCCCTGGTTGTGTTATCCAGCTGGGGTCATGGAGAGCAAGAAGTGTTTCCCGCTCTATAATGGGGAATAAATGATACTTCACTTATCTGCTTACACCAGACATAAACAGGGTATAGACGTTTTCTTACTGCAGTTATATCGTTATTGTACAGAATAAAGTCGTGATGATATCTTTGGCCTTACTGTAGATGTAGATCAAGATTCTCATGAACAATGAGCTTAAGCAATTAAGTGCATACAATGTTGTGTTGTAATATTTACAGTATAAATTGTAGACTACAACCGCTTGTTTAAGATGGCGTTAAAATGATAACAGGACAAAACGTGAGCGAGAAAGTACTAGTCTGATAACTATAATGTAAGGCATTCAGTTAAGGGATTGTTCGTTTAGAAATCATTTGAGTGAAATTTACCAAAACAGTAACGTATCGTTAATATTTTTCCCGGGTTTTAGTCTAGCCAGGACCTCAAGTATAGTATACATGCATATTGGATGCCAATCCCATTATCAAGAGTCGTAGAGTAAAAAATCATGTATCAAACGAAAAGATTTTGTGACTATTTCACTTTGAATAACTCTTAGTCACTGAAACTAGGTAAAGGATTTTGCGCGGCTTAACCAAACCACGATCTTTAAAGAACTCCTCATATGACTCTTTGCATCTTTCTTGCGATTCTTAGCAAGCACAGTAGGGTGAACCGCTATAGGTTTGATAAGAAGAACTTGAAAGAAAAGTAGCTGTCATGATGCTAGTTAAATACTATCAGATGCATATAACCAAATGTCTCACAATATCTTTAGAGTCTTCTTAGTTCAAACAAAAGAAATCATTCTGTGTTCACATGGATTCTAGAACCTATACGAACAAGGCCAGTGATTGACAACTTTAGTGATATATGTAGGAGTGAGATTGTAGATATTCAAATCCAGGTAAGGATTATACACTGACGGGCAAAAGTTAGTATAACGTTTTCAAATCGTTGTGTAGAAATATTATCTATATCTATATTTCACTGCAATAACGGAAACAAACATTGTGTGTCTTGTTGGAATGCTACAAAATGCACGTGATTTCACTGCATTAAGTCACGTGATCAATATCACGAGAAAATGGCAAAACAGGACTTTTTCAAATTCTATTAAATGCGCGTGCCACAGAGGGGAATAAATCGGGTCGATTTACGCTGTTCCATCACAGTTAGTGAAAGCACATGAAAATATGCCGAACGCAAATACAGAGAGAACGAGCGATTGGAATGAGAGATAAGGGAGCTTCTCAAGCTCACATTGAGAGAACCTTCAACTGCACGCCAGCAACAATATCTAGGCTGTACTCACGTAACACTGGAAGTACCCAAGACAGGCCAAGTGGACGGCCACGGGTTACTACAGACCGGGAAGACCGGTACATCCGGACAATTCATCTCGGGAACAGGTTTGTGAAAGCGGCGGCTACGGCGGAAACAGCAATGGGACCTCGTGTAAGTCGACGCACAGTGACCCGAAGATTGCGAGCTGCTGGTATGAGGGCTTATCGGCCCTTCCGCGGCATGGCCCTGACTCTCAGACATCGCCAAAACAAACTTCGATGGGCAAGACAAGTTTACAGATGGCAAGTGCGACAATGGCAACGAGTTCTGTTTTCTGATGAAAGTCGTTTCACCCTCTACAGAGCTGATGGCAGGGAACAGGTATACCGTCGGCAAGGGAAGGTGGTGGAGGTGGTGTTATGGTTTGGGATGGGATCTGTGGAAACCAGAAGACCCGTTTAGTGATCGTGGGTAATGAGCGTGGGTATGTTGGACAGATTTTGCAGCCAGTTGCGGTACCCTTCATACAGAATCAACCCCAGGGTGTCATCTTTCAACAGGACAATGCGAAACCCCACACTGCCAGAGAGACCCGTGCAGAGAAATAACGTCGATGTTTTGCGGTGGGCAGCCCACTCATCGGATATGAATTCTATTAAACACATATGGGATCATCGGGACAGACAAACCATAAAGACGACAACAAGTTCCACAGAATAGACAACAACTAGAGCAAGCCCTGAAAGAGTGGAACCGCATTCCCAATAACGTCATCCGCCGTTTGACAACGTCGATGAGGAGACGTTTGTAGGCATACATCGACGCAGAGGGTGGTCACACCCGTAACTGACTCTCTTGTTAATGAATGATCCATCCAGTGACTCATAAACTTGGCCCCCGTATATTCTGTCACGATTGATTCCGAAATAATCGATCCCATGTGTGTTTGAGGATCAAGATATCAGAGACGTTTAACAAAGAACTTGCACTTTTGTTGTTATTTAAATCATAATTGGTTGTTGATTGTGATGAAGAAATGTTGTTGTTTGGCTTTTTATATGCTGTCAAAATAGCCATATACCAACTTTTGCCCGTCAGTTTAGATCCTATCTATGTATGTTATCATATCTAGGTTATTGGTTATAGAAAATAAATACAGAAGCAGCCAAACTTCAGCATCAAACAAATGTTTCGATTTGTGCCTGCCAAGCCTGTCTCTTTGATAGGAATTCAGCCTCACAATGTATACACATAGATTATGTTTTCAATTCGGTATAATCTTGAATATTTCATTTTTATTTCATCAATGCTTTTTGACAAATGGTTTTTTAATAACTGGCATGATATAAATATTTAAAACTTGATCTTTTCAAACTGTGTGAATGACGGACATTAGTGGAAAATACGACTGCTCTGTTTTCTTTTGCACTGAATATAATTCTGCAATATAATTCTTATCTGTCTCTGGTCATAAAATAAAAGCTGTACTCAGAAACACAGTTCACAAAGATTACTGCAAACTTTATTTTTTCCAAATACCACATGATAAGTAAAGTTAAAAAATAAACGATCATGCACTCTTCAGTGTGATGTGTCGGAATCGATCTAAAACGATATAAAGTGTGCAAAGCTTGTGCTAACCATCATAGTAGAGACAAACAATAAATTGATTATTTAGTGAAGCTTCAATTGAATACGTTTTTTAATGTCAGCCTCCTTTGACATCATACCGATAATACCATAAAATGTATATTTAATGTAAGGTAATGAAGTTTAACGTCAATGTACCCTATTAAACTGATTATATTTTTTTAAAAGACATATTAAAGAGAATAACACTTCTAACTGACTAGCAACTGAGCATAAAACAACATACATTTATTTTACAAACTTCAAACACATATATTTATTCTGACCTGACTCAAAGCTTGACATAAGGCGTACAATGTCTTTCAAGACACATTAGCCGCATTAAAAGCTTCCTAACATCCACCAGGCTCCAGAACCTGCTCCTAACCAACTGTCGTGTCTCCCTACTACACAAATTGAAACTCAAAAGACGACAATGACAAAAAATTATCGGTGCTTTTATGAATGTAAGACGAGGAAAAACATTTTGAATAATCAATAAGTCAACAAACACAAAATAGGAAGCGAAAAACAACATATGTAATCAATTCTATATCACCAAGCTGTTCAGCAGAGTTTAACAAAACTCATCTGCTGTTTATTAACAGTATGAAATATATACAACATCTCCAAGACATGATTCAGTAGAAATGATATTTAACAAACGACAAATATATCATCATCAATGTTCCCAGTTTGCGGATCAACTCACTAGCACGATACCGTGACGGTGAGGTGAGATGAGTGTGGGTTCAACGCCGCTTTCAAGAGTACTTCACTTATATCACGGCTGCTTGTATTATTACAGGGAGAAAGCCCGCAACACTATTGTTGCTATGTATTGCGGCGAAACCTGCGATCATCGACCTTACTGGCTGTAAAACAGATTTCTACTACAGACAAAGTTGCCCTGGCGGGATTGGAACCCCGGATGTTTTTTATCCAAAGCCACACCTTCTGTTTTACCTCTTAATGCTCAGTACAACGTTAGCTTTATTTCATCTTCTAGGTTCTACTCTGCTCTGTGGACAATCAATTATAACCTTACAAAATCAAAATAAAACGAATAAACTTATGAGAAGTGTCCTGTATTCTATGGTTATTATTACTGCTCCTATGGAGATTTTGTCAGTTGGAACAACTAAAATAATTAACTAAATATATATATATGCAGAACTCGATTCTATACTTAAAAGATATGTACAGTTAAAATGAAAATTTACAACGACAGAATTATGTCATGTTTCTTGTCCTTTATTGTCCTTGGTGATGATTAGTAAATGACATCAAATCATATATTTCTGAACATTTTCTATGTTTTTCATATTGAAATTGTAAATGCAAAGATTGAAGATATATATTAAGCGAACAGGCGTCCATTAAGATTTAGTAATCTTAATTGTCATGTTGCTATTCTTCGTCCCTAGTCTCCCGTACCGATAGCCAACAATTTGAAGATCATCTGTAGTCAATAATAAAACGAAGATTTATTATTTCACTTTCCTTTTAAAACATGATATACTACTGACCTCCTAAAATCAGTTGATATCTATCAAAGGAACCCATCCAGAAAAATGTCACAACTATTAGATTTTATCAAGTTTCTGGTCTTTGTTCTCGGACCTCTTCTGCAGAGATGTGCTTCCAGTTTCTGCTCCAGAAGGTTTCTTCTTTCGTATCATGATTGTGTCTAGTCTCAAAATCTGAATTACCTTCTTTCTGAAATCAGTACTGCACAGCACGTACAGGAGGAAGTTGATTGAGTAGTTCAGTTGTTCCATTGTCTGTAAAAGAAAGGTTTTCATTAAGTTCTTTTAACATATTCGTAAGTCGGGTACCTCTACATTTTGTAACAGAGAACAAGTGAATCTGATGTCACAGGGTCGTTTGGGAATCTCTCAAATCAATACATCTTTTATCTGGTGTTTTGTCCTGCCTTCAGGATTCCTTTTATACTCTAATTTGATTTCATAACCATTATGCTAAGAAGCAAAACAATATGATACAACTTCTTTTTAAGCGATGGCCATAGATGTATTTCATGTTGTTGAATATGCGGTATTAATTATCTGCCAGAGCAATAAAACAGAAAACATGTAACGCACCTGAAGAATCTCCCGAGCGATGACCATTCCTATGTGAGTTGTCTCGAAGATGTTTTCACCAAGAGCAAAGGAGACATTGTGGCAGATTCCAATTGGTGTCACGAGGACCAAGAAGCTGATGCTGACCCCAATCAACATGGTCGTCATCTTGGCCGTATCGTCAGTACGGTTCGTACTCTGAGAAAGATTTTTTCTCATCTTTGAGTGTCGAATAAGTTGGAAAACTGTGAAAGGAGTCAGAAACATCAGAATGGCGGCGGGAAGGAGGCAGTATACGAAGGTTCCAACGACCAGATAGACTTTCGCCAACAGAGCATTGTCCGGAGATGCGTAGTTTGGGATGCAGATTCCATCTATGACATTAGTCGAAAAGTCCCAAATTCCATTGAAGATGAGAAGACAGATGTACACACTCGCGATACCGATTAAGGTGTTCCTTTTGGTGCAGATGAATTTGGTCTTCAGCGGAAAACATATGGCCATGAACCTTTCAAAACTAATGAAGACCACGAACCATGATGAGGACATCTTGCTGGTCTTGTGAATAATGAAGAACAGAGAACAACCGAAGTTTGAAAGAGCCCGTATGTCAAAGCCTAGGAGATTCCTGATGAACTTCTTGTTGAAAGGGACAATACAGCTAAAGATGGTGTCAGAAACAGATAAAGCGATTAGAATGATACTGCTCGTCTTGGTTCGGAATTTTCTGCTTATCATGACTCTGATTGTAAGACTGTTGCCAATCACTGCGATCATTAAGAATGAGGGTACTACGATGAAACCAACGTAATCAACATTTGTTGAACCTTTCGTTTCTAGTAAACTTTCGAGTGTCACGTTACCTCTACTGCATAAGACATTTGGTTCGGTCGTGATATTGCTAAAGTCAGTTTGGTTAGGACAGATAACGCTCTTTTCTGTTACAGATTCTGTTTTACTATCATTGCTTTCAAGTAGAGTCTCATTGGTCCCACTAAGAAGCTCAGTACTGTTAAAGTTTGGAGCAAATATCTCGACATTCTGACAAGAACCTGGATCTCCATGCCAAATGACAATAAACATCCAAAGAAAGATAAATGCCTTGAATCCAGCCATTCTGTAAAAAAGAAAATGTTACTTCGTTAGTTCATTAGGTGTTAACAACAGCTTAACGATAAATGCCATCATGGTGTCATAATGGACATGGAAACGTCCTATTTATAGCTATTAACGTATTGATAATGCTAAGAATATTATCAACTATGTAGTAACTCAATATTGACACTTGATCACATTCCTTATGCCACATACAATGCTATAAGAATAGTGTGCGAATGGACCAGTGATCGTTGATTCTGATGCAATGTATGGACTATTTTTAATCATAAAATATGAGCATGATTACATCGTTAAATGATCCAATGGAGAGATAGATATTCTAATCAACTTTGTTTTATCAAACACTTATATACACGTACCCTTTGTTTACTTTTATATATTTTGGAAAATGATTTTATAACATTTATCTCTCCCAAAGTGGTTCGACTCTTTCATACGTTTTAAACACTTACCCTCCGTATAAGAGTATATGTTGAGTCAATTTATCTGCAATAACTGTATATAACATTAGTATATTTTGAGTAAATTTATCTGCGATAACTTTATAAAAGATTACATTTCAAGTAAATTTTTCTGCAATAACTCTTTATAAGATTATCATGTTTTGAGTTAAACTAACTGCATTAGTACAAGTTCTTGAACTTTAACTTGCTGGATTGTGACCTACTCAGTCACACGAGCACCAGCAACTGACAAAATTTGTTCATGTTTTCATTCTTCAATATTTAAAAATTATGTTTCTAAATCTACATATATTTTATTCCTTGAGCAGAAATCTGTGAAACTGATTTTTACAAAGTATATACCCTTGATGAATATCCATGCTATTTCAAATATTGAAGATAAACGTCTTTACTCTAAATCGTTAATGCGGAACCTTTAAGAAAAGTTGGTTTGATTATAATGTTTGTTGGACAATCGTACAGTTTACATTTCGTTAGGTATCCAACTTTTCAACTGGCTTTCAAATATCTGACCACATAGCATTACTTAAACTGCTTGCATGCATTGATTGAACCTAGGAATCTATGTTTATAGTTCAGAGTTCTTATATATGCACTATATAATTGCCGGACCATCACATTTCAGATACCTTTCCGTGTTGTACTTTTAATATGATACAGATGCCCAGTATTTAATATTATGTTTGTCTTGCCATTTGAATTAATGAGACAGCTTTAACCACTAGAACATAGACTAGAACTATATAACATTTGCCTATATTTAACTATTCAACTATCTGGAGAGTTTATAGGCACCTTGTTTTCAAATTGCTTAAATGAGATGCCACACCCAATAGTTGAAATAATGCAATTTGATTTTGAAACATAGCTTGAAATGAAGATTTATTTTCTCACTGTTAGTGTATGACATCATGTTGACCGACCATGAGCACTTTTGCTTATTAAATATCGAAACGTACGTCGGATATGATTTAAGTGAACCTACAGTGTTCGGTCTTTTCACATTATGAAATGAAGAAGTATAAATTGTACAACATGCTATATCATACAGTGTTCATTTAACAAATGAGTTTTGAAAGGTTTTACCTGCTTGTCTTGGGCCACGATCACTCGTCTGTTTGATAGCTTATACAAGTATCGTCATATATGCACTACAGCACGAATTGAAATAGAAATCTGTTAATGATGTCATTTTGCTAATCCCTTTGTTATAAAACATACAATTAACACAGTAGCAAACAGGGCGAAGTATATTGGAGGTATTAATTGATATGTCGATTTATGTTCTTGATTCATCAAATTCTCACAACACATTCACGTCATCATCGACATCATAGGTGAAACTAATAGTGCATCGGTTAGCAAGTTTTGCCTCGTGTGGAAGACATTAAGGTTAGAATCCCACACGGGGTTTTTCGGCAGCTAAATCCTGATGTGGACGTTTTTTAAAAGCAATGGCGAGATGAAGTGTTTCAATGACTTCCAGTACATTATATAATGTTCTCATTTGAGCCAGGGTCCACAGGTTTCAATTTAATTGATTTCAAGGATTTCCTTCCCACAAGTCTGAGGTAACAAGCTATGGTTATCAATTTTATAACAGAACCAATACCGTTGATACATAGAGAATACTAAACGACGTCCCGTTTAATAACATATTTATGAAACGAGTGTATGGTTTGGTATTTAACGAGCGAAAGCGAGTTAGATACCGATACCATTCACGAGTTTCATAAAAATGTAATTATACGGGACTGAGTTTAGTATTTTATTTATTACTCGTTGAATTATATCAAAGAAAAATCATACAGATCGCCAGGATAGCCATTGTCGTTGCCTCGCTAACATTGTGACGTCATGTTTAACGATTATGACGTCATGTGACGTCAATCAACACGCGATGTTATTACACAATGTGTAATAATTTTGTAGATTTATTAAACGGCGGTATCTTCAACGGAAGAATATTAAAGCGTTATACACCATATCTTCTAACTTAATCTCACCATATAAAAATGTGCCTCCTTACAATGGGCGATTTAAAAGAAACGTTCCGCTGTATTACATTCAAGGCACCATAGCACGCTTTTTCGGTTCAAATTGGTTATTTTAAGGAGTATGGGAATATAGGCACTCACTTTAGCTTTCTATCGATGCAAGTTCTTATTATTATTTACAAATGACATGTGATCAAAATGAATCTATGTGAATCAGGTGTGCACAAATTGGAAAAAAATGGACATTTGAAAACGGCTGTGCTAGTAATGTGTACAGACTTTAGATTTACCTATACTCTGAACTGTAGTTAAAGAAGGACATATTGTTTATCAAAATTTGAATAGTTTCGATTTCGTATACGTACTGCATGCGGATGTAATACAACGTAACATCCATTACTCCCGGTCTTTTAGAATCAAAGTTATAACCTGCATATTTACAAATGTGTTAAATAACTTACGAGGTATATTGCCTGAGTGCTGATCGTTTGTTATGTCGTTTGTTTAATTGATTTTCTGTGCATTCGTTGTATATACAAAATATTGGTGCGCACTAGCGCCTTTAAATATGGGTAAACTCTGAGGCATACGATAACGTAGAAAACCATTGTGTGAAGGATACATGAGCTGCTGTGTACTGTCCCTAACTGAGTCACCTAAACAACCTCTGTTCTAATACGAGCTTAAAAAATAAATCATGGTTGTTCTTTTTCACTGAGTCAATGTGAATAAGCTGATTTTTTTCTCTGAGAGTAGATATGGAATATTTTAATCGAAATTTAAAGAAATCGGGAGTTAAAAAATATGACCCTTTCTGTCTATTTTATCATGCCAAAATTCTAATTTTTGCAAGTGAGACGAGACGATCCCAAAATGAATTCAAGAATACTATTTTACACAGTAACAATTTGTTATCCTTTGTCTTGCTGAAGTTATTTTTATTGAAAGCCAAATTACATGATATTTGCACTACGATGCAAGGATAAGTGAACAAACTTTAGGTATGAAGCTGTAAGCGCCCTATAAAAATGTTTCATAATATAGTTAATCTAATATGACTGATAGATGGGTTTGTTACACAAAGAAATAAATTTTCATGGAAATTATCCTGAGTCAATGTCAGTCTATACACTCAACGGCAAAAGAAATGTCACCATTTATAAAGCAAGATCAACGAGGGATAAATACATTTGATAACAGAAATTTAAATCATGTCGTCAGAAGCCAAATATCGTAATTTATGAATTTGGAAAGATTGATTGGTCAAGTTTCTTAAGAAACAGGCTGTTTAAACATTGTCATTTTGGAATCTCATTAACCAGACGAGACTGTAGAGTAAAATAGGACTTTTTGTGTGTTTTAGGACGGCCTACTTCTACAATGTGTCAACAAATTAAAGTCCAAGAAGGAGCATCATGTGTTTTATCCGTTTTATTCTAAAATTTCAAACTTTTATAAATTTTAACCAAAATTCCAAACATTTATATAACCTACATATACGTATAAAGATTCAATTGTCAATACCATTATGGCTGAACTTGTATCACCCTATTTACAAAGAATAGGTTTGTTAATGACATCCAACTCAACTTCATCTGGTTACAGTATTGTTTTTAGCTCTGTTGAAAATTAGATGACGTTTGTTGTTGTTGAATGTTGAATATGTACAGATGTAATGACTAACTTGTAAGCTGGTTTGTTATAATGTTATACAACCCTTTTTTCTAAATTTGTTTAACAATGATTATTCTAATGGAAGTGCAAAAAAGTGGGTTAACTTTATGACACGAGTAACATTCACCTCTCTTGAGTAATTGATGGTAGAAAGTTGTTTATTACTGCTAACTGGCATTACTGATTAGCCATGCACAACTGATTAACACCCCGGTTTGGGTTTTATTACAACCAACACGATTTTACGTCCCTCATTATCACAAGTTGATCAATTAACAAACATATGTGTGTAGATGATTAATTGTGGACAGAGCTTAGATGATAATTGAAATATATATAAAAATATTGATTCAGAATCGAAAAACTTATTTGAAGAACTGCTACTTTGGACCAAATTGACGGAAATTTGACTAAAACATTTCCTAGTGACATAAACTGGTGTAAGTAGTAATATGACTTACGGTAATATTGAAACATTAGAACTAACTTTAACTAATTTGAATTCTTATCCATGAAACGTTTGGAAAACATCTCCAAAGTGTTTCCCTGTCTTACAGCGGAAATAATAAGAGCTAAACGACCGACTCGTGTACGGTAACCTTACCTGAATTTGATTTATTTTATAGAATTGTTACCTTTAAACTTCGTGTTGTTTTATTAAGTTAACAATAGATAGTTATTTTAAATAAACATGGTATTTGAGAGAATTTTATCTATTACCTGCCTTATGTTATATTACTTGCCTTTTATTATAAGTGCATATTGATATTTTGTAATGTTTAAAACATGAATGGTTTGTCTTGTTCATGCCACGTCTGCGTTTTGTAATTTTTTTAATTTGATCAGTTCAGTAAGTGGATTGCAGTAGCATCCCTTATCCGGAGATAGCTATGAACCTAGAATTGAAGGCATTCATCTTTTTTATGCATAACTTTTGATGAACAATATTTGTGGTGCATTATTTAATGCAGATTTTCTTGAATTGTGCATGTATAATGAAAAACGTTGTGATTGATTGCTTAGTGTGTCCTCTTTTGGTAACTCGACCTTTATAATACATGTAAGTCTTGTTCTTTGATAGTAAGTAATCAAACTTACGATCATTTAAATAGTTTCAATGCCCGTCGTCGATGATATCGCTTTATTGCAATAAAAACATTGGGGGAACTATCACGTAAAATGCATCTCTGACAAGAGGAGTAGAGTAAAAGAAGAGATTAAGAAGTATCAATACCTTTTTACAGTTGGAATCAGATCTATCTCACATTAAAGAAGGTTATATTGAAAATTGATATTTGAAACGTTGCACGGAGATTTTTTCTTCGATGTATTAATTGGTGGCCCAGACTGAGTTGATATCTTAGTCTGGTATCGTAGACGCTCGAGTTTTGAAATATCAATAACGTCATCACTTATAACATTTGCATGACATGGTTTTCTTTAGGATGGAATTCGGCGTGTACTGCTACATTAGTCCACCGGCCAGGAGGGGTCTATTGTTTAATGTTTACTTGTTCTGGTTATATGTACCAAAATTCATATATCCTACAACCAACCTGATGGAGTAATCATGTACTCAGCAACGTGAATTTTAAAATAAAGTTGTTAAGCAGAAAATTTTGTCTTCCTGATGTACATATCACTTATAAAAGCCCTATAAGGATTTCATTTTTGTTGTCTATGGTGGACCTGACATAAAAAATGTTGATAAAGTTTGCTGTCTGCAACTGAATGACTATCACTGTGAAGATGAGTCAAACAATGTAACATGGACACTATCATGATACCATCAATAGCCTAGAGTATCATACAATGCATTTCAATTAGCAGGAGGCTCTTTGGAATACTTCTCTGTTGCAATGTCTGTTGTTCTTGTTGCTAATGAGAGTCATAGTTCGACTCTTGTGGATGGGAAGCTAGAGCCAGTGCGCTCTTCCTAGAGAGTTGGTCGACATCAAGGCCCCGCAACGTGACAGCTTTGAGGATGATAATGATGGTTGTTGTGGTGTGTGGTGTATGGTGATGCTATTGATGATGATGCTCTGTCTTAAAACTATGATTTTGATAAATTGTTGATGTCCAAAAAGCAGCTGAATCAAACAGTCATATTGAGATTGGAAATGAATAATTTGCAAGAATGTACTCCTATACTACATGCCTGTGATGTTTGTAATGACGGAATTAGTACCTATGTGTTATCGTTCTTCTTTGTACCCTTTAAATCTATCCCTTTAAATCCCCAATGATTTAGAAGTAAAACAACACATTCAAAATACAAAATTGTAAGTTTTTTCCAAGGCTGAGTTGATGTATTTCAATGATAGTAGATTAGCGGTAGGTCCCTTGGTGTGATTTTGGACACCTAATTTGTGTGTTAAAAGTACACATAAGTACACAAAAGGGTTACAAGTACTCATAATTCTACTCTCAGTGCAAATAATGTAATATAAAATGATATACATTAACTGAAGAGAAGAGAAAATAGATTTTTTCCAAGGCTGAGTTGGTGTATTTCAATGATATTAGATTAACGGTAGGTCCCTTGGTTTGCTTTTGGACACTTAATTTGTGTGTTATAAGTACACATAAGTACACAAAAGGGTTACAAGTACTCATAATTCTACTCTCAGTGCAAATAATGTAAAATAAAATGATATGCATTAATGTAGAGAAGAGAAAATAGAATTGTTACCGATCGAAGTCATGAATGATGAGTTTTTGTAACGGAAACCTAAAATTTCGTACAAATGACTCATGGTAGCTATCTGAAATGTCTGTCAATGGATTCAGTGACCTTCTAAACATACATTTAGATACCAAGATTATGGTTCTATGATAATTAGAACCAAAGATATGGGGACATCCACCTTTTGGTGTGACGCTTCAGCGAATAAGTGGCTGAAGGGGGTACCCATGGAAATATGTAAAAATGACACATTGCATCCCAGTTTATACACTGTTACCACTCAAATTTGCACAATAGACATGTCAAGGCTCCAAAAAAAGTTGGTTTCGGTCTGCCATGGGGGCGGGGGGGGGGGGGTGCATGGGGACCCCTCCTGGCTGGTGGACTACATGTAAAAGAGTTTTATTTTGCTGAAATTGGCTTTTAGTCTGAGGATATCTATTCTGCGAATCAAACGAACATTTTAGCAGCAAACTATCTTTACAATTCTGAAAAGACATTCTAAACATTGCATCATAAATAATACAGTTATGTAAATTAAATCGGTTCATGAAAATGTTGAACATTAGATGAAAAGGCAAATGTCAAGAACAACATTACATTTGATTGCGACTAATCAATTTACAATAACATTGCGCGAAAACAGCTGATTCAGGAAATGTTTCAGACGATGATAATACAAAGCTTTATAAAAGCCATACATTCATCAGACTGAATTATTCAAAGCCTATTATTAATATGGTGTTGTAATTTAGAAAACACTTATAGATTATCTTTGTTGTGTTTCTAATTTTCTGGGAAACTGTAAGTGTTTTTGATGAATATCTCTTTCAATGAAGAGACAATAATATTTTATAGATCACTAACACATTCGAAAAAAGTCCTTAGGGCATACTAAGCAGAAAAAAACTAATCATTATCTAATTGTTGTATTACTAATACGAGTAAAGAATGTACATAGATAAATAAACGTGGTAAAACGGAAATTTGGTTACCAACAAACAAATATTTTCACCCATGAGACACGGTTAAATACATACAGACATTCAAAGTAATACATAAAATAGGCAAAAATTTACAAAATAAACATGTTCAATGTAAAATAGGAAGTTAGGAGTTACTGACGTCCTAGAGTATACGTTTTACAGTATTTTTCTGCTGCAACATCAACAGAGGGAAGTAAAATCAATTAATAAGGATATTTAAAGAACTGCAAACGTACACTTTGTATGTTTTGCATAATACATAATTACATGGCACTACGGTATCTGAGAGTTTTGTACCTTGTATCTCAACGTTGCAACAAAAGGTAACCAAATCTTCGTAATTCGAATGTTTCACTATTGCAAGATTAAAACTTTCTGAAGAAATCATCTTCCATCCACAACAAGACTGTTGAATGAAATGTCTGTGCACGTGAGAAACAGTGTACCAGTAAATTCAGAAAATGTAATATTACTGTATAAATCGTAAAAATGCACCGAAATATTTTGACTTTGGACCAAGAAACGCTAAAAATCATTCAGACGAAGTAACGTTACACTTGTAGTCCATTAAATCATGATCTATTCCGTGTCGGTATGTGTTGCTCATATGGATATAATTGTGATAATTCTTATCACTATTCATTTGAATGTACATCATATAATTCAGAAAGAACTGTCATTTTGTCAAATCTAAGCAGTACTAGTGTTACCAATTCAAACATGACATGTGATTTCCTATTACATAGTGTCACGTGTCATCTCCCAGCCTAACGCCGGAGTCTCTGACTTACAAGCAATCCTAGACCCAGCTTTATATAGTGTCAGTGCGGACGACAAAGGAGGCCCCCTATTAAGTACTTAGCTTAGCCCGGCAAGTTGTGATTTTGCTTGCTATAATATAGCCTCATCTCCTTGAATATTTAAGTTATGCCAACATACAATAACTCGCTGTAATGAGGGCAAACTCTACTATAAGTACATGAAAATATACTTATATTTTTTTTAATTATTTATATCTTATATATATGCCGACCTTGGCTATATTTATGTGTACTAATGTATTTTCCATGCCAGCCTGTTTTCATGTAGCATTCACATTTCAAAAAAAAATAATGTTGTTTACTTTTTCATGTACTTTTAAAAGTGTTTCCTTCTGTACAATGGGTTATTGTACAGCTGCATTCCAAAAGTTTGTTCACATACCTGAATATACTAGTGTTAATATCATGTTATTTGAGATGCCGTTGAGGTATCGTATCGTACCGTATAATATTGAATTTTCAATACACATATGCAGATCCATTCTTCTTTAAGGTAAAGGTTTATCGTACCCAACAATTACCCGTAACAGTTTTGGCAGGTCATTGAAGTGACCAGGGGTCAAAATTCCGAAAACACTTATTTTTATTTTTCTCCATAAAATTCTTTACAAGTTATCAACTTCTTTAAAAACTCAGACTTTTAACTCAGAGAGTCGATATGGAACATTTTATTCGACATTTAACGAAATCGAAATTTTTGCACGAGAGACCAGACGATGCCAAAATGAGTTAAAGAGAAAGTGATCCATTGACAGTTTTGCTAAAGTTGTTCTATTGACGTTGAAACCAAACCCATATTACATTATATTTGCACTACGATTCAGTGGTAAGTGAACAAACTTTCGGTATGCAGCTGTATGTTGGCATAACCCAAATATTTAAGGACTGTTTTAAAATTGCCCTATCTCCTTAAATATTGGGGTTATACCAACATACATACCTCTTTCTATCTCTCATATTCTATTTTTCCGTCTGTTCCCTACACCTCCCTGGTCTATCACCTCTCCGTCCACTTGTTGTATAACTAACATATTGTTGGAAACACGTTAAATCCAAACTCACTCACTCGAGGAAGTGTTTCGATCTAATTTGTAGATGGGTCGAGGTTTTTCTCTATCCGTCTCGGTGTGTGGTCGTAATAAGGCTATCGCATAGTCATTGGGGATTACTTCGTGGTGAGCTTTAAAAACATAAATATATCTCTGCTGTATTCGAAAATCTTGATGGATCATCTCTCATCACTACAGTTGCAGTTCCGATAATTTCCAACGTGGAGAAGGTATGTTTTGAGTCAGTAACATTTATGAACATTTATTTTGAAGAAAATATCATGTAAAACCTGGAAATCTCGTTACAAATACTGTAATTTAGTATATTAAGACAACGAACGGTCATATTCGACCTTTCGAACTCTTAATATTACAAGAAGATTAGCGCAGGTAGCGCTTAAGAGAACAATTTGTATTCTACATTCTTGTGTGTCTCAGGACCGCTTCCTAGGAATCATCAATTCCCACATACCCTCGATCAAACATTTTTAGAGATGCCTCCGTGATAAAGATGGGACAGCATAGAGACGAAGAGTTGGACGTCCAATGACCACGTTCAATGAAGATCGCTACTTCCGGTTGATTCACGTGTGCAATCAGTATCTCATAATGACCAGATCTGAAGTGTCACTTGGGCACGCTCTGACGCACATTGTCAATACGATATGATCCGAGGTGGTGCTTCCATGCATAAATGAGCATTGAATAGTACAGCTGCACATCGAAAGTTTGTTCACTTACCACTGAATCGTAGTGCAAATATCATGTAATTTGGGTTTCGTTTCAACATCAATAGAATAACTTCATCAAGACTGACAATAAATCGTCCACTGTGCGTTTGTCATATAACCATTCTTGAACTCATTTTGGCATTTTCTGGTCATTCGTGCTAAAATTCTAATTTTTTGCAAATTGATATAAACAGAAGGGGTCACATTTCGAAATTTCAATTTCTTTAAATGTCGAATAAAATGTTCCATATCGACTCTCTGAGATTACAACCGACATAATCACATTGACTTTGTGCTAAGAAACAAACGTGACTAATTTAAAAGAAGGTTATAACTTGTAAAGGATTTTATGGGGGGAAATAATAATAAGTGTTTACGAAATTTTGACCCCTGGTCACTTCAATGACATGCCAAAACTGTTACGGGTAATTGTGGGGTAAGATAAACCTTTGCCTTAAAGAAGAATGGATCTGCAAACGTGTATTGAAAATTCAATGTCATACTTTTCTTTTTCGCAAGGCTACGATACCTCAAAGGCATCTCAAATGACATGATATTTGCACTAGTATTTTCAGGTATATGAAAAACTTTTTGGCATGCAGCTGTATTTCTATGCCAAGAAAGTTCGGCATATCCGTGTCCCCAATGACCACCCCGAGTACGATTCTACCTCGTTCTTCACATCCCTTAAAGCTAGTTTAGACAGGTAGCAGGTCTTGAGAGGATGATGAAAATCGAACGATTTGCAGTAGAATTCTTTGAATGTAAGACATTTTTGCTTGCACTCCTTAAGGGAGATGCGTTCGTATGTTTTGTCGTTGTGTCCTTGTATACTCTTCTTTTTGTAGATTTTAATACCCTTGCTGCATCGTACATGTTCTGAAAAGACAGACAACATTTTACATTTCGTTTAAGTTTAAAAACACATTCTAGTTAAGAACCAATGGGTTGTAGATATGAACATTGACTTCAAATGTAGTGTTTAATCCAAAACGCGTGGAATTGACACAAATTATAGCTGTAACAATATTATATTCGGGAGCACACCATCTTTGATAGTACACATTCTTGTACTGTTGTTACCCTTGCGGGATTCGAGACCACACCCTCAGTCCGCCAGTCATCACCAGCAGATACTTCTCGAGAGAAATCATACTTACTAAAGATGATACTATTTTTGACTATTTAGATGTTTCGCACAATAACAATGCTCGCCCCTACACGGTATCTGTGTACAACTACAATTTAAAAGTGGACTATGATGTGTACATTCTATCCTCTCTGTCATAATACGACGGTTGCTTGATTTAGAAATGTAGAACGCTAATTGGATGCAATGAGAGTTAGTTGTGCAATCAGCGACGCCGTTTCAAATGTTATCATTCAAATCGCCTAACTTATTTCCGGAAGCTTTCCATAAGCTAAACTTAATTCGAATATGCACTTTGAGTCGTCTTTACAGAACACATACGCCTCAATTTGGGACTGCATCATTCTATTTGCCTATGTGACAACAAATATGTTATTCATGCAATCGGTGTTTATTGGCTGAAATATTGCCAGGTAGTTTAAGTTGTAATATTAGGGGAAACCGCCTGAAGCCCGAGAAATTTTCGTAATAAATATAAGTCAGAGGTTGAAAAGACGGAGCTACATGTACCTCTTGACGTCAATCTGTTGTAATATGAATTAACTATTACTGGTTTGATTTTCTAAAAATGATTTAAAAGAGGTCTTTGGAACCATTACGATAGACGATTATCTTATTATTCCATTGTCTAAAAATCAAAATCGAAGATTCCCCCTAAACATACACAAATTTTTTAAAAATTTGATCGAAAATTGTAATGATTAATGTCAAATTTCAACATTTAGTCCGATGCTAATAAGACACTCGGTCGACATCGGCATGGCAGTGATTACGACTTTGGCTTAAATTTTAAAAAAAAGTTTTATAACAAATTTGTTTTAATAGAATATATACAAACGTTTATGATATGGTAGATTGCAGAAAAAAACCCACCTCGATTGTAAAACACAATGCACTTAAATGATACCAGTGCTTTGTTAGAATAATTGCTATTTGGCGGTAACATATGTTATATGAGATTTGAAAAAAAATTCTCAATCGGGTTCTTTAAGATTCCTGTTGGAAAGGTTGTGTATAGAGCAGAACAAGCACTTGATGCGAAGATGGTATCAGCATTTTACAAATATTTAGGTGTAGGGAAAACCTTCATAAATATAACATGTATTACATCACAGATCGGATTTAAACTAATGATGAAATGAATAAAAGGAATCGTAAAATGTTCACTTGCATAAAAAATTGATACAGTGAAACTGATACAGCGCTCAAATTATTTCGAAGTATACCAATTTTGATGATATGCACTTATGAAAGTTACCTTTTTTCTTTTCACAACCGAGATTCCAAACAAGAAAACCCGGCTTGGGGCACGGACGACACATTGCTTGACATATCAGATATTTCTGCAAATAGATTCTGTCACGCATACCCTTGATCTGTTTGTTACATTGATAGGTCGCAACAAGCAGAGCATTTGTCCAGAATATTGTAATGGAGAATGTTATAATCCGCATAGTTCGGGTGAGCGCTCCGATCTTCAACTTTGCTGTTACCGATGCCGTAATATTTGAGTGATTGACATTGCCTTCAATAATTGATTGCCGTTGTTATTCCTCAAGATAATTGACAATAGAAATTAGAAAATGAGAAGAAACCTTAAAGATAATATTAAACAAAAAATTAAATTTAACCATGTTATTCATCAATAATGAAGAAAATGAAGAATTGTTAGTGATAAGCTTCTGAGATGTGTTTTCACAGGATGCTAATACCCATTTGATAACAAGAATGAAAATGATAGGGGAAATGTTTTCGACGTTTCTTAGTACATGAATATCAAACACGACTTTGTTGATGGTAAACATTTGTCGTTTTTGTGGTAAAATGTATCTATGTTTCTGTTTCTGCTTTGTAAAGTTCAAAGACGGCCAGTCTAATTGATCACAATAAAAACTAAAATTGTGACGTCATCCTATTGTTTTGTCGCTTCATTATTTTTCTAGAACGGCGCGATATACGAATTCCACTGTTACTTTCTTGTATATTTTGTTATTCTTTGTTTACAGATGAGTGTATTTTTTATTTGCCTTACATTGGACGATGGATTCTGCTTCTTTATATTTCCGAAAATGTTAAATGCATGATGAAGAGAGCGTGATTGTTAATGGCACTATAGTACGTTCTTTCGGTTCAAATTGGTTATTTTATGGCATGTGATGATATTTGCACTAACTTAAGCTTTCTCTCAATGCAATATAATACTTATTACTCTTTACAGTTTACTTGTATTAAAGAATGAAAAATTAAGACGGCCGATGTCTGCTTGGAGATATAAAAGAAAAATCTATGGTCAGCAGTGCACAAAATAGATAAAATATCTACAGCTGAACTAGTAGTGTGTGCGGCTTTAGAATTTACCTTAATGAAATATTGTTTATTTAAGCAATCTTGCAATTTAACTGATTTCAAAGATATAGTATAAGCATTGTTATCGGATTAAGATGGCGGTTGCCGTTCACGCTCTTCTTGCTACAAACACAATTTGAATAATTCCGATATCGTAGTTCATGCGGATTAGATGGAACGTTGCATTAAATACTTCCGAATTTTAAGAATCAGCTTTACAATCTGAATACGTGCAAATTTTTTAATGACTTACGAGGTATAGGTAACCTGAGTGCGGATCGTTTGTAATATCGAGAGATATGCTTTGGGCATTCGCTGTCTATACGAAATATTTGTGAGCACTGGAGCCTTTAAGATCGTGATACATGATATCGAACAACTGGTTGCTACCTTTTTGATAATACATAACGCAAACAGGTCCCATGCCAATGTGCCTTTAATCACATACACATGAATAAAACGTACAGCACAATTGTAACCATGTTTCATATGCAACCTGAAAAACCTCTAGGTGAATTTCATCGTGCTCTGAACATTTCAGAAAGGCAGGTCCTAAGCTTTCAGTGGAACTCTGACGCAGAAGGCTGCTGCTTCTCTGCCTAGATAAATGAGCAATGAATAACTTCCTCTATGCAAAGAAAGATCGGCATCTCCTTGTCCCCATTGTCCACCCCGGCATCGATTCTATCTCGTTCTTCACATCTCCTAAAGCTACTTTAGACAGGTAGCAGGTCTTGAGAACAATTTGAAAGTCGAACGATTTGCAGTAGAAGTCTTTTAATCGGAGACATTTTTCCTTGCAGTTCTTAAGGGAGATTCTTTTGTAAATCTTATCGTTGTGTCCATTTATACTCTTCTTTTTGTAGATTTTAATACCCTTGCTGCACTGCACATGCTCTGAAAAGACAAACAACAGTTTACATTTTGCTTAAGTTTTAAAATATCGTTATAATCAACTATCGGCAGTTTTTACCAAAGTAGCATTAAATCAACTGAAGTGTTGAATCCAAAACCTGTTGCATTTGCAGATAATATAGCTGTAACATTGTTATATTCGGGAGCACACTATCTGCAATAGTATACTTTTATGTACACCCAGCCAGGCAACACAAGCCAACAACAGCCAACATTTGTCTAAAAAATAATACTTACTATCAACGGCTTTAAGAACTCTTTTTAAGTTTACCTTCCTCAAATGTTCTCTAAGGGTGTGACCATACTTTACTACTTTCACAATGTTTCGGAACTTGTTATATTAAGTGTCATGCAAAAAGCTTCATTTGAGGAAAAGTAATGCGTAATCGCATCATCGCTTGTTTTAGTTTAAATTTGTTACACTATATAAGCTAGGGTGGTCTGTTAATGAAATAAGCTGCTGAAGCCTAGGGTCCGAAGGCGGACTTCAATATCGTCGTCGATCTAGAAAGAATACCAGAAGTTTATCACAGGCATTTCGCCTGCTTTACATGGTTAAAACCTGACAAATGTTGAGTGAACAATTACATTGAAGGGAAAACCAATCTTCTGTTCGAAAAGGTTTCGCCCAAATGTCTTGTTGGGGGCCTTTTCACTGAAACATTACAGCTAACGGTCAACATTACAGTTTATGATCAACAATAGGGATTTTAGAAAATCACACAAGGTCAAGAGCAAAAGATATGAAAAATGAGACATCGAATACATTTATCCAGTACTGAAAGCCGACATTTCACCAGTTAAAGTATTGACTCAAGGTGAAAGTTGATGCTCATTCAAAGGAGAAAGTGAAGCACTCTTTTAAGAAGCCTGACCCTCGAAATATTCCTTTATCAATATTGATACCTGCATCAATGATGAAAAGTATATGTAACGATTCACGTAGATTGGTATTATGTAATACAGGTACTGTAATTCTGTACTTGAAAGGTCAATCTCTCTATGACAAGGGTTATGAAATACAATAATAAGGTTTCAAAAAGATCCCGAGCTGATGGGATATTTGATTTCACAAGACAGGCACTGTCTTTCAGAGTTTGACAATTGGTCAAGGTTAAAAACTTTAAAACGTTTCGTTGCAGTTTCCCAAAGGTATTGTAAGCTCATAACTGATGAATATCTAAGGCATGTGTTGAGGTTCAGAAAGAAACTTTATTTTGAAAGAAAGATACTATCATTCTTAATTTAACATATTAAGTGCTCTTAGTAAAGGGTCGTTTCTCTGTAGATATAAAATGCATGCCGAAAATTTTGTACGTTTCTTGTTGTCTTTCCATAGCAATTGTAAAGTTTTGGAAAGTTTGGTCAGAATCTTTTGGACTTATTGAATGTAAGGGCAGATGGATATTCACATTCTATTTTTTCCTTCGGAGGTTTAAAGTGGCTGGCCAGCTCATTGGATCGTGAGAACAGTATAACAGTAGTAGTCGACTCTCGGCATTTGAAAATTTAAATGAGGGGTTTATCAAAATGGTCAACACATTAAGAAACTAATTCTGCCACTTTACTAAGTTCAAAATTGGTTAGCATTAAGTTTTGGCTTAACAATATGAGGAATAACATGACAGTCGTCTGCTTATAAGACGAAATTTGAAATGCAGCTCCCTGCCTTATAGAAGAAAAAGCGAGAATAATTCAATTCAACTTACCAGATTTAACCGATAGGGAAATATAAGCGAAGGGGATGATAATCATTTTCTAAGTTACGAATAATGGGAAGGACGCTTATACAGATAGGGCACTTACTGCGTGAAATACGATAATACATCATGTATAGGTGAGGTCAGGTGATAAAGGGTTTAAAGCCGCTTTCTAGAGTATTTCACTTATATCGGCCGCTAGTTTTATTGAAGGGAAAAAGCCCGCAACACCTTTTCTGGCTATGCATTGCGGTGAAACCTGCGAGCGGCTGTTGGAACTAGTGAACCATTGGAAATGAAATTCAGTGTAGCATTGCACCCAAACCTAACTGCGTGTATCACTTCCATCACGGCAGCCAATATCATTGCAGGGAGAAAGCTTGTGGCTATGCATTGCTATGAAACTTGCGAGAATCGACTGGAACCATGCGAACTATAGGTGGTACTGCGCTGAAATTCATTGTAGCATTGCACCTGAAACCTTACTGTATGTAGAACAGATCTCTACTGTAGACAAAGTTGCCAAGCCGCTGACGGGATTCAAACCACGGACCTCTAGATCGGAAATCATGTGTAGGTTAATTCATCCTATCACGCACTGTAATATTTGGCCTATTCCACATTTGCAGCTGTTCGGAACGAATTCTTTTTCTTCTTATACAGGTGTTAAAATATGGACCTATAGGGTGCGTTTATTTGTATGTCAATTAAAATGTAATCTCCTCAAAAGACAATATAATCCACAATCCGCTTACATGGTTCTGGTACTTTGTAGATACGCTTGCTTTTTGAGGATAACATATCCTAGACAATATAAAGTAACATTTCGCAATAAGTAGTTTTATCTTCTTGATGATACATGGTGAATGGTATTTAAAAGGGGTTCATAAAAAAGCATATTAAGCTACGGTGACAAAATATTTTGAAGATTTTTTTTTAAAAATTGAAAATTAGGAACAATTAAAACAATTATATTAGCATATCACTGATGCATAGGAATTTATTAAATATTTCATATGTCCTTTTTTGTGAAACTTGATAGGGCACTTCAATTGATTGGAAGCATACTTGTCAATTGTTTTGAGAAATTGTAGTTAAAGAATTTACCTTTCTTTCTTTCACAGCCGAAATCGCCAACAAGAAAACCCGGCTTGGGGCACGGACGGCACATTGCTTGACATATCAGATATTTCTGCAAATAGATTCTGTTATACATACTCTTGTTCTGTTTGTTACATTGATATGTCGCAACAAGCAGAGCATTTGTCCAGAATATTGTAATAAAGAATATTGGCCTCCACATCCTCTGGGTGGGCAGTCCAAATTCTATCAGAGCTGTTACCAAACTCGCACTAGATATTTTAGTATAAGAGACTCTATTCATTGATTTGATGAGAAATATGAATGGCCAAAAACCCAACTTCCAAATGCCGTAATACATTGCAACCATGTCATTCATAAATTATAAATACTGTGAATAGGAAAACGCTGGTGATAAGCTCCTGGTTATGGTTCTTCACTGAATGCTAATGCTCATTTTATAACTTGAGAACAATAACTCTAAAAAAAGGAGGTTATTACTAAGAATTCCACTGCACACACCTGAATTTCAAATGTGGCTTTGTTGATAAAAATGTCATAAATGTATTGTATGTTTTTTTTTCATGTTCACATATGTTTGGGCTAAATCGACACTAATAATGTTATCTGGTCTCATCTCGCAACTTTAATGTTAATTTCTCTCCTAACGAAATGTTTCATCCCAGTGTCACCTTAATACACATTCAGGTCTCACAAAGTTGTTCTTTTGATAGTCCCTTATTTGCATTCTGATTCTTCCATTGGTCCCAAGTCATAAACATTTACATACAGATACAAATTCACATGCTGATTCAAACATGAAGACAAATAGAGTTAATGTCATAATCGTTACTTTTTAAAACGAAAGCATTTTATCCTTCTTAATTGTGTTATCAAGACGGGTTTTTTTTAATAGGATTGAGATAGGGACGACACAAGGTCTATATTTAAAATCTGTAATATCAATTAATTGTTTGACTGAAAGTTTATGAACTGAGTAACTTCCATGTGTAGAGAAGAGTGTTTTCTTGTGCCTTGACAATTACATTACATATACTTCCCTTATAAACTTACATCCTCGATCAGCACATACAAGTACATTTTTTTCTTTTAGTTTTTAAACCATCGGTATGTTTTACCTTCGGAACTCAGAAACCATCCAAAACTTCTTTATGAAACTTTGCATTACAGTATTACAAACCTACTTGAGTGAATCCTTTTTATATTTTCGAAAATCTAAAGTTTTTATGTTTCAATACAAATGTTTTAACTTAGGAACTCTAGTCAGGGATATCCACGTACTGAAGTAATCCCTCTGATAACTTCAGATTTCTAGATTGTTTTTCATTTTCGTTTCCATGGGAAAGTGTTTAACATGGAATCCCTAGAGGGATACGAGAAATAAATGAGTTCATAGAAGTGGATATAAAAGCCAATGGTTGAGATATTGATTTTGTCTTTTAATATAATCTCCCTGGATTCAACTATCAGGTGTCAATCATGTACATTTAAGTTCTTGGCACCGATCTTGCAGCGACCTTGGACAGGTGCATGTGCTCATGAATTATGGTGCAAGCAATTCCATGAGAAATACTACACTCTGAAGACATCTCGTCCACCTACGATCGGACATGATTAAGCCCTGGACCCGTGCAACAATATCATTTGTAATTGCTTCAACAGGCCTTCCTTACCTTGGGTCATCGTCCAAGGAGCTGCGACCCCACTTAAACTCAGCTGACCATTTTGCAACATTAGAATATTAGGGTGCTTCTTTACACATTGGTCATACGTTTATGTCTTTCAGTTGCATTTACCCCTTTTTCGTGAGAAACTTGATAATCACACGTTGCTCAGTTTTAGAACTTTCCATGATTACAGAAGGGTACCAGTGTTCAACAGGCTGTAAATCTCAAGTAAGAGATCGGGAAGGGTTGTTTAACTGTCGCCAGATGGCTTTCTCAATAATGACATCAACGAAAATGTCCTCATGGGTGTATAAATACTAATTTCTATGATTCCCCTCGTAGCTTACTTTCTAGAGTAGAACTTAATCATTGCTCGTCATATCTTCATTTCCTACTCGATTGTTTCCAGAGATAAATTTGTGTTATGAATAGAAAGATATATGTAACGAATTAATGGGGTCTGGTGGGTATGTCATCTTCTAATGACTCTTGTTGTAATGTTTGACATTTTGTCACGTGATGTGCATCTTGTATCGTAAATAGTGTACAGTAAACCCTGGTTATAATGTCAAACGTGGTATAATGCCGTGTTTATACCAGAACGGATTTCCTACACTTATATTTCACTGGTTATTATGCCAAACTGGATATAGTGCCATTTGCGAACTCTTTATGGAACAAACGTCAGCTTTCCCTGACTATAATGCCAATGAAACCACACTATTTAAGATATTGTTTTAACTTATTACGGTTAATTGGCATGGCTTAAATCAATTCACATTGGGCGCATGTTGTATAGGTACATTAATGAATTGTTCATGGTTCCGTAATTGTTTAATGGTTGAAGGGATTTCTCACTTTAAACAACTGTTATTGGACGTCGTCGGGACAAGATGGATACAGTCTTATATCAATATTTCCTAGAGTGTAATTGTACCGACAATTTTAAGTACAAATTGTCGTAACGTTTTCAAGCCGAGCCATACAGATTCGAACTATATTCGCTACAACTCCAACTCAAAAGTTATAATTCTGTATCTTCCTCATCAATCAGAATGTATTAACATACACTTGCTGTAAAATAAAAGAAGAGAATCATACAAAGGATTTTTTTTTATTCTAAAAGTTCGGAGTGAAATTGCAGTGAATTAAGACACTAAGTGTTCAGGTTGAAAGGCGAATTATACAAAACATTTACATAAGGTGCCTTTTTCATTGATATTTTGTAAACTGCCTTCAATGGGCAATATTCAAGTTTTTCCATCGGGAAACAAACATTTACATGCAGTTCTCATAAAAGACACCTTTAGTTAGGAATAACTTCATATGTTTGTTTATCGTAACGTCATATTTTTAAGATGGGAATATTGAAAAATCTTCTCTGGTTAAATGTGTTACAACATTTTATAATGTGTGCATGCTATTTTGTATTGAACTTTTGAATTGAATTTTAATTTATGCTTCATGAAGCAGAAATTTGTCAAATAAATGAATATTTGGCCGAGATTGTCAATAAATCCAAAACACCTTTTAACTGGAAAGGTGTATAAGGTGTTCTTAGGTTTATTTCATGCCTATGTCAACCACAATTTAGTAACAGAATGTAAGTTAACAAACAAGCCATGTCATAGTTAAGTAACTGTTACTAGCAATAGTAACAGTAACAGCAACCAGGTTAATTGGAGTGAAGGTGAAGCCTGCTATGCCTTGAACACTGATCAATGAAAAGTTAATCTATACAATAAGAGTGCGGCATAACCTTGTCCCCATTGTCCATCCCGTGGTTGTTTTAAATTCACTCTTCTTCACTTCATCTAGGGCTAGTTTTGATAGGTAGCAGTTTTTGAAGAAATGTTGAAAACCGAAAGATTTGCAGTAGAACTCTTTCAGTCTTAAACACATGTTCTTGCACTTCTTCACGGTGATCTGTTTAATGGCCTTATCGTTGTGTCCACTTATACTCTTCCTTTTGTAGATCTTCAGACCCTTGCTGCAACGCACATGCTCTGAAATGACATGGTAAAGTTTACCTTGTTTCTTTTCACAAACGAAATTCCATGCAAGAAAATCTTTCTCTGGGCAAACACGACACACTGCTTGACATATCAGATAATTCTGCAAATAGATTCTGTCTTGCATTCTCTCTTTCTGTCTGGTGCATTGATATGTCTCTATAAGCAGAGGATTTGTCCATAAAATCGCAATCGATAGAATTGGCTTCAACATCGTCTAGGTAAGGAGTTAAGATCTCACCAGAGCTGTTACCAAGCTATCTCTTCATATTTTTAGTAAAGTCATTGTCATCAATAATTGACTCCCTGTGTAATATCTCAAGACGATACAGAGAAATGTGAAATTCCAACAGGAGAAACTAAACATAACATATATTATATGATACAATTTAAATCATGTCTTTCAGCGATATCGAATACCGAAAATAGGAAAGTGTTGGCGATAAGGTTTTAAATTTGGTATTTCAAATAAAGTTTCCCGATTTCAATACCTTGATAACCAAGAAAAGAAAAGACCCCAGAGTATGTGCAAACATATTATCATATTTTTTAAAATAGTCTGAAAAAGGTTATTGTAACTCGAGATCATCTCCAAAAATGTCATGAACATGATATCTAAAATATAACAACGGAGGTGTCGCACGTTTTAAACGGTAAAAATGGTTTTGTTCATTACATACAAAATACCGTAAAATTTCCCGCATATATACGACACGATCATAAATATCTTTTGTCATCAAAAGAAGTCTTCTGACTAGCTCCTCAGGAACGCCTGAGTAGCTGCCTCGAGTGTATCATTATCGCCAAATTTTGCACCACTCATAAGTGTGATTTCAAATTACGAAACAGGTAGTCGCTTGGCTTTGTGCCAGATCTGGACTGTAGGGGATGATTTAGTTGTACAATGTCACATTTCTGAAGTGCAGCCCGTGCAATACGACTCATGTGCACTGGAGAGTTGCCATGAAGAAGCATAACTCTAGCAGTCAACATGCCGCGCCTCTTCTTCTTGATCGTCACTCTCAATTGCTTCAACAAGCATCAGCATTGTAGGCTCCTGTTATTGTAGTTTAAGGTGGTTTATAGTTTTTACGTATCACGCCCATTGAATCCCAGAAAATGGTCCCCATGATCTTAACTTGTTTCTGCAGGAGAGTGCTCATGCTTCATTGGATGGATTCTTGCTTGTTGCCAGGATCCCAGTGATGAATCCAAGTGTACCCATGTAACCAGACGGACATTAAAGTTATCGGGATCAGCATAGTAGATGTCCAAGAGCTCACGACTGGATTCAACTCTTTGATGTCGATCTTGTGCATTAAAGTTTCGTGGCACATATCTTGTAGACACCTCGCACATGTGCAAGTGCTCATGAGTTTATTGCAAATGCCACACTTTGAAGAAATCTCGTCCACCTTTATTCTACGATCGGACATGATTAATCCCTGGACCCGTGCAACCGTATCATCTGTAATGGCTTCAACAGGCCTTCCTGACCTTGACGGGTTTATTGTCATAAAATAATATTGATATTAAGTATGATATTGAATATATTATTAAAAGCAAGGAAACATTACATTGAGATGTCGTGTAACTTTATTCATTTGCGTGTATTGGTGTAGTCTGAAATTTAAAAACTCTTTATCTATTGTTGATTATATCACTCTCACCACGCGACAAAGTTGAACATTTTTTTTAAATACTTCAATACCATCATACAAATAAGAACTGCTGATAGCATGATGTCAATTTCAGTTCAGAATATTTTCTTTAATTAAGCGCTGCATTCTCAAATATCGGTTTGATCTTGGAAATACCGTATATCTCCGAACTGTGAACAGGTCTCGAGTAAAAGAAGGGGTCACGACCTTTTGAAAGATATAGAAAGATAGGTCGACTTGTTGACGCCGATACGTCAAAAATACAAGCATATTCTCCTATCAGAATTAGTAAACCAAATAGTATATTTTATGTTAAGGTCCAATCATGTAGACTAGAACAATATAGAAAAGAATCATAGTTTCATACCTACATGTATACTTTTGTACTGTAAGCCGGTCTCGAAATGACGCCAGTCTGAAGATGGTCTGTAAAGGTGGTACTCTGTTACGATAATACTGTTTCTGCAGGATTATTAATTCCAATGGAGTCCTTACATCCTTACACCCTTACATGTAACACTAGTATATTATTAATTACAAACTATTCCGCTGCCGTTAACTGCCCTGTAATAAATGCAACGTTACTCATATTACGGAAGATCAGCTATTAGACGTTGATGCATTAAATCTAAAATTTACCAAAAACAATGGCCCAAAAAGTTTACGTTGTGTTCAGGGACGAAAACGAGCCATTCGTCCAAATGCATTTTCTGCCAAAGCACGTGCAGCAAGGGATCATGAAGGTTTACATGCAAGGTTTACACGTCTGCTTTAGGGGTATAAAAAGCCATATCAGCCGCTGTTCATTCAGACTACATGTACACAACATCTGTACAGCGACCTGAAGAATGCCAAGACTGAACAAACGCAACGCAACAACGCTATTGGCAGACTGCAAGCAGGAGCGACGCAGCGAGATGTTGCAACACACTTTGGCGTGTCCAGACAGACCATTTCTTCATTGTGGACCCGTTTCAACACCCGAAACAGCGTTGATGATAGGCCAAGGTCAGACAGACCAAGGGTGACTAAGATCGGTACATCCGACTGCTCCACCTTCGGGAACGCACCAGGACAGCAACGTCAACAACAACGCAGATACCAGGCCTGCGTCGAATTTCCGACCATACGGTACGCAACAGGCTGAGAGAGGCTAGACTTTTTCCACGACGACCAGTTCGACGTCCCGTTTTAACGCAACGTCATCTGGCGGAACGTCTCCAGTGGTGTCAACAGAGGATGAGATGGGCATGTGCAAGGTGGAGAACCGTTCTCTTCACTGATGAGTCCCGTTTTCTGCTTCGACGAAGTGATGAACGAGCACGTGTATACCGACGTCGTGGAGAATGTTATGCTGCCAACTGTGTTCAGGAGGTTGTCACATTTGGAGGTGGGAGTGTCATGGTGTGGGCCGGGATTCGTCACGGTGTTAGGACACCCCTTGTGCATGTTGTGGGTAACCTCACAGTACGGTATAGGGATTTGATCCTACAGCCTTACGTTATTCCTCACGTCAACGTCCATGGTGGTCTCTTTTAGCAGGACAATGCTCGACCACATGTTGCACGTGTTTGTCAAGACTTTTTACAGCGTAACAATGTCCAGACACCAGATTTGTCACCAATTGAGCATCTCTGGGACGAACTGGATCGACGCGTGCGCAGTAGGAATCCACCACCCCAAACACTTCCAGGACTTCTTGCAGCACTTCAGCACGAATGGCAGAACATTCCACAGGCTGTGATTGATAACTTGATTGCATCCATTGGTCGTCGGTGCCAAGCAATAATCAATGCCAATGGTGGCCATACCCGATACTGACATTTGTGCACCCCTGTGATGTTGAACACATGTGCACCTGTGCATTTCAAGATCTGAATAAAATTTACTGAACAGAGATCTTCAAACAGCGATTTAGTTTTTATTTCAATGTTTAACTTGCATCTGTGGTCTTTATATTGAACTTTGAAAGTCAGTGTCAAGTTTCTTCTTTTTGAAGAGTTTATATAGCTGTATAGTCATCTGCATCACCTCCGTCCTGTTCGTCTATCTGCATGTTTATAGAGAACAAATGTTATGGAATTACAACTTCTTTGTTGCAAAAATGCGACGTTTTGGTGTATACCCTCACGACGTTATCAAGGAAGGCAGCATCTCCAATGAGAACAATTAACATGTCGATATCCATGTCTTGCATTGACAGGTTTTTGGGGAATAAATAATTGGTTTCACCTTTGTGTTATGCTTACAGTTCAGAAAAAAACAAGGACGTCGTGTACACGTCCAAAGCAACCGACGTTTATATCTGTGATAACATAATTGTAGTCGCATACCGCCTGAAAAATGAAGAGTAAAACCCCTTTTTGTTCAAATAATCAACATGCCCATTAGCGTGCTCAATAATGTGTATGTGAATACCATCGACAGCGCTTCCGCAGTATTGGAATCACCATTTCTCTCCAAAAACTCACATCCTGAAGCTGTGGAGCTTCTTGATAGATGATGAATCTGTTCCTTTCCCAAATCCAAATACATTACATGTACCTGCTGTACGATATTCGGCACCTGACGCTAAGCAGTAGACAGAAATGGTTAGGCTAATCTGTGTTGAACTCA
Source organism: Phorcus lineatus (assembly GCA_921293015.1). Lineage (NCBI taxonomy): Eukaryota > Metazoa > Mollusca > Gastropoda > Trochida > Trochidae > Phorcus > Phorcus lineatus. The sequence goes on from OV121089.1 coordinate 32,124,325, forward strand.
TAGGAAAACAAAAGTTGCTCGTCCCATAGGAACAGTTTCTACCTATCATTCATCAACATAAGTATGGATTACAACATTGCTCTACCAGTCACGAGACCTTTTCCGTAACCAGATATCATTTTTTTTGACAACCAGTAGCAAGGGCTGTTGACAAACAGAAACAAAAATTCTACCTTTGCTTATGAATAAGTTCACTGGTAATGTTGACAACTGTCTTAAATATGACACCTATCACCTTAGAAAAAGACACGAAATCCACAGAGCCTGTTCTCTTTCAATAAAAAGACAAAGCTACGCAAAAATGAAATAATCCCTAATAATAACATACCATGTGAACGCAAAAAAAAAGAAATTATTTACTCATGTAAGTAAATATATTTAGTATGCAAATAATACTGATAAGAACATATGCGCCTAGTTATCAGAACTTTTAGACTAGAAACAAACTATGCATCAACTGTTGCTTATTTTCAAGATTCCCTTCATGCAAAGCTTTAACGTCTTAAGCGGTACATATCTGGAACTTTTAACTGTTCACAATTCATGTTGTTACTATTGGCATATTCAGTATATTCGATATATATACTACTCAAAAGACATTAAGGGTCAAACCTTTTTTTCTACCGGGTAATTGTCTATGCACACACACACACACCCATATATACATGTATATATATATTTTCAAATAAAACGATTTTGACAGTGTCTTTAGAAACCATAAACTAAAGCTCAAAACAAGCCTCCACAAAACTGTTTGCATCGCCCAAACGAAGTAGGGTACGACATTTTAGAGTTGATTATGTCCTTGCACGTGCACTATGCACTTTCCATGAACAGTTTGGGCATAAAAAAAACCTTCCATGACCGTGCTGCTCTCAGTTGAATTATCAACATAGTCAGAGGTCAGCTGAGTGAACTTGACAGAGGAAGAGCCATTGCGTGTCTTCAACAGGGTTTTACACAGAGGAATGAGGCACAGAGAATCGGTTGTAGCCAGAGTGTGATTGGGAGACCATGGCAGCGTTTCCAGGCAACCAATTCAATTCTGGTAGGCCAAGATCAACGTCGCAACGTCTTGACCGCCATGTCATTCAAATGGCTTTACGTCAGCGCGTTGTCACAGCGAGAGGTCTGAGAGATGAACGGCGAAATGCAAGTGGTGTTCAGGTATCGGACCAGACAATAAGAAACCACAACACAGAGACCACAACAATCGATCTCGACGACAAGCGGTTCGAGCACCTCTTCTTCAACGTCATAGGGCAGCACGTCGTAACTGGTGCACACGTCAAAGAGACTGGAGACGGCGACAATGGGGTCGGGTACTCTTTACTGATGTGTCCCGATTTGCATTACAGTTCAATGATGGCAGACTTCGCGTCTATTGCGACAAGGAGAAAGATTTGCTGATGTTAACGTCAGACAACGCCATCGCTTTGGAGGTTTGTACGGTAATAGTGTGGGCTGGAATTTCGTTACATCACAGGACTACATTTTTCGTCGTCTAAGGAAATTTGACGGGTATCAGGTATCAGAAATTTTACAGCCTTTTGTCATCCCAAGTCTTTGACAAATTAGAGCAGGTTCTTTTCTTCAAGATGACAATGGTAGACCGCATAGAGCACGAGTTGTTAATGATTTTCTCACCCAAAATGGTATTGAACGAATGGATTGGCCTGCATACTCTCCTGACTTGGCACCAGTTTAGCATGCATGGGATGATCGAGTTGACATGTGAGAGACAATCATAGGCAACCTGATAATCTTCAAGAAGTACTAGTGGTGCCATTCCTTCTGGCTGAGTGACAAGCATCAGGGTTTTTTGACATCTGATCGACAGCATGCCTCGTCGTTGTGTCGACTGCTTACGGGTACGTAGTGTTTTCACTCATTATTAACAAAGTTATCGAATTTGAGACAGTTTTATTGGAGCTCATTATGCTCAAAATGGCGAATTTTCATCAGATTCTCAGAATAGTTGTGTGAAAAAAGTGCATATGCTTTGCATAACAGACTCAAAATTGAGGCATATGAAACTCATTATGACCAAAAGTGTGCTCAAAAGTTTTGATTTACATGTTCCCTGTGTCTAATAAAATGTCAAACAAAAGTAATTGGTTGACCCTTGACTTCTTTTGAGTAGTATATAAGAAAATGATAAGCTGATGTATCTTTGGATATAGGTATTTTTAATACATGTTTGTACATATGTTCATAGTTAGCAGGCTTTATACTCGAGTTTGATGTCATCAATGGCCATGTCGCTGTAATAATCACGTCCAATAGACCCGACGAATTCAAGCCGGGTGTGACGAGATGTATATAGAGTGGCTCGGTGTTCAATCCAGTTTGGATTATTGCCTCCTGACAGACCTACCAGTTGCACTTGCCGATTGTCATGAAGCTGTAAATTGAGAATAAACAGTAATAAGATGCGTAACCTCTGATCTTGTAGTTTTAATTATTCATTAAACGTTTTTTGTATTAACTTTACACTCACAACTGATACCGCCTTATTGTTTTGCTAATAATGTATCTGTTACATATACTCTTGTTTTAGAGCATGCACTCTGGTTGAGGATTTATGGTTGATCTGTTATTTAAGAGGAACTGTTTGTAACATTTGGTGCGACATTGAAATCCTGTATCATAATACTTAGAGCCATTGGCTCTGTAGCTCATCAGACTATCTATAATTTATTTTTAGATAGTAAGGGTCACCATCGGGATGTCACAGAATCACTATATCCTTTTATTGAAATCATGTTGAGCTTAGGAGTCTATAGACAAGATTTCAGTTTTTAGGAGGGCGGGATAGCGTGTTCGGCTTTGGATCAAGAGGTCTGGGCCAGAAGTCTTGCCGCATTTTCTTAACAAATATGTGACAGCTCTTTGACGTTTTAAGCTTAACCTGAGTACAATCACGAATCATCTTAGGGTTGCCTGTTAATTATTCTACTTGGCCATAGAGTTGGGACACATATAAAAGCTATAGTATTTTTTAAAAGAGGATAATATTGATTTGAGAGGATAATATAGTTTCTTAAGGAGTTGTTGCTTTGGAGCTACAAGGTCAGTCTGTTTACAATTAACCATCCAAAAAATTTATTTTAAGGCAAAGTTCCGAGGCCCTCATTTGGAGCCACAGTGTCCCCATATTTTTAATTCATAATCCCAAAGAATAGCCTAAAGTGCATGAAAAAAGATCACTGATTTTTAAGGCCTATTGTTCTTGAGAACAAGATTAATATAGATTTTTAGGGCAATGCCTAATCCCCCCTCACTACTATCGGGCCACAGAGCCACCAAATCTAAAATTCATAATCCCCATTGGTCAACGAACGTGTACATAAGACTTTTATATTCTAGGGCCTTTGTTTCTGGAGAAAAAGACGAAAGTATGTTTTAATAGCATTGGCATCCCATCCCCTCATTTTGCTCATATCGTTTTCAAATGTACAATTTATAATCCCCATTGACACAACTACCCAGATGAAGATTTCAGCCTTTTAGGGCATTTTGTTCCCGAAAAGAAAGTAGACTTTTTGGGCATCGGCTACAGGCCCTCTTTTCGAGTCCCAAAATGTACAAGAAACGTAGCGAGGTACGAGCGATTGGTTTCGGGCTGGTTTCAATGAGATTGTATTAAGACAGAGGTTGTTTAGGAATTTATGACGGAGCTACCTCTGTGGGGAGAGAATGTGGCTTAGGTATCTGTGTATAAGAATTTAGTACTCTGTAGGAAATGGATCTTGTTAAAATTGAGAAGTTTACGGACGGACGCCATGCCATGCTATTAGCACATCGGGGCTTTCAGGCCAGATAAGCTATACATAAAAAGAGTGTCCTGCGGTCGGAACCACGGCCAATCGCAAACATGCTTTCCAGGCCCTATAAGAGTACAATAAATAAATGCATATTATGCCTACCCTTTGGTATAGGTAAAGCGTGCCCATAGATTTGCCGTACATGTTCGCCCAGAATGAAACACAGGCCGGGCTTAACATATCGAAGTAGGCAGACCAGAGATACGCTTTCTGACCGGAAGTCCTTGGGCTGGACGCTTCCGTGTACATGTAGTAGCCTGGATGTACATGACAATATATAGTGGGTTGCAGAGTTGAATCCTGCATTTAGATAGTACCAATACAGATACAGGTTTGATTTTGAAAAAGGGATCCAATATCTAAACGGAAAACTTTCCAAGAATGTAGAGGATACATTATATAGGTGGCAGCTATTAAATGCTAAAATGCGATTTGATGATTAAATGAAAGATTGGGAAGGGTAAAGATATTAGCAAGAAATGATTATCATTAATTTTTTATCATCTATTTTCTTTTAATTAAGTAAGAAAACACATCAATAATTAATTATTGTAAAGTTGCTGTTATAAAAGTGTTATAAGCCTGGCTTATTTTTTAGATATGCTGTTCAAAGACCACTATATAGAGACCATGTCCCGTTGTGTGGTCAGCACTCGGGCCGGTGTCTGATGAGCCAGTTTGTCCACTATTCCGTGTCCAATCGAAAACATCACCAGTTCCTTGACTCCACTTGCAAAGTCCCTTGTCGAAATTACACGTAACTCCAGTATCTGCGAACGTATAATATCTGACACAGTTAAACACCAACATCCGCTCCCCATCCTCGGTTCGCGAGGGGTGAGTGTGCCGATAGTCTTTACCATATTACCCCTGGGATTATTCATCACGAAAAGCTATACTGATATTTCACACCCTTTGAAACAGTTAAGTCGATGAACATGCTTTGCACAACAAGCTTGTAACTAAAACTTTCGTGTTGACAGTCAATCAGCAGGGATTGTTTCCTTTTAAACTCCCAATTCATGTTCCTAAACATGAGACCGGTTCCAAACTAAGTGTTACCAAAAACATATATCCATCTTCTCATGGGGTATTGTCTAATATTAAGACTCAAACGCGGGTATTTTGAGTAAAATAATTCCCGGAGATGGTTGAGAGAAGAGTATCGGAAAATAAGCCCTGACTGACCATTAAGAATTTATTCAATTTTGAGATCGTTTTTTAAATCATAACACAATACAATATGCATTGTGTTATCAAAATGTACTTAGCCTTTAAAAGGATAAAAAGGAAGGAGATTATATTATATACATCATTCCTGAAATCGTATTGATTGACATTTTATGAGCACTTTAACTAGTTTAAAGAATGGATTTTATTCAAAATTCCACTTCTTGAAAGAAACTAGGATACATCCTAAATACACATTAGATGAAATGAATGACTTGGCACTTTAATAAATCTTTTATAGGACAAAAACATGTAATTTCATGATAATTGAAAGAACAACTCAGTCATAGCCATTTCTACCTACCATCAGGACACTTTCCATTGTGTATGCCCATCGGACATTCACATGTGAAGTCCGTTCCGTTGACCGGATTACAATGGCCACTTCCCATACATGTTTTTGGTAAACAAGCTGGACACGATAGGTGGACTTTATGAAACTCAGCCACTCCAAAGTTACTGGGGACGATGACATCCTTATTTGACATTACATCTTGAATGCATCCGTCAAAGTCTGCTTTCGACATAGTGGCTTTTAACCACGGACTCACAGTCACGTGACCGAGAAAGATTTCTTTGAAGACATCAGGTGGGAAGGAGGAGAGGGGTAAGTACAAAGTACAATCGTCTGTAGAGTGACAAAGTGGGTCCCTCAAGGTCATGGTGACGTTATCGCTAGCGTCGAAAACGAGGTGATGCCAGCGTGAATCGCTGAGGAGATCAGATGTGATGGCTTCCTGGGAGGTTTGGAGTGATGAAGCATCCCCAGATACGAGATATAGGGAACCATTAACGATTTCAACACTCACAAAACTTTGTCCAATTCGGTAGTATACGAGGACCTGGGGAGGAAATATGACACCTGAAGTGGACTCAGTATTGATTAAATATGTACAGGAGTCAGATGCATTATTAAATGGAATGTACGCTGGCTTTTAAGAGTGAAAAAATCTCCCCATGAAAGAAAAATCAAACGTAACCTACATGTCATAAGTATTGTCACGTTCATACATGTACATCAATAGCATACATAAGAATAAGAAGAGATGGCAAAAAGAAAGAGGATTTCGCCTGCACATCAATAACATTAACACCGCTAACAATGTACTTACACCTTGTTGTTCGCTTGTCCTGAACCGGAGATCCAGTTTGAAGTCTTTGGTGTAAGTCTTCCTGATGTAACTGCCTCTGTTTAGGGACATGGTAGTAACCGACTCGCACACCTTGCCCCTGTAACCATGTGCACACGAGCACGTGTAGCTGTGGATGTTCTTCTCCTCGTTCACCAGATACGGGACACACACTCCTCCATTCTGACAGGCCCGGATGTTTTCACAACCCCGGAGAAGCACGGAGCAGTTCTTGCCACCATGGGTTATTAGCCCTTCTTTGAACGGCAGACATTTGCAGTGGTAATCGTCCTTGTCTTGTACACAGGTGGCGCTGTTTTGACATGGGCTGAGGAGACATCTGCAAAGACAAATGTTTCTATTGATCAGCGATTGTAAGAAAATTTGTCAAGAAATCAAAGAGTCATTAAAGTCATTAACGATTTAATCTTGATGGAAATAAACATGTACTTCTACGATATTTTCATTGATATTTTTGAACAGGTCATATATTTTGTCATCTTCCGCGGCCGTGGCCGTACATTTTGGAAAACATCTAAATAGCAAAGCACTAAACAAACTCTTCTTTGTAATGACCGTTCACTCTGTTCCACGCGTACTCACTTATTATACCAAGCCATATTTATATTCAAAAGTGACCGATGGTGTTATGGTTTTGGCACATTAATGAATTGTCATGTTCAGTGCCTAAATTGGGGTTATATTGATGATTAATTTTCGTTTTTCTAGAGTTTAAAAGATCAAATTCTCACTGGTCGGTGTTTTTGTGTTGACAATGGACGCCTGAGTATCCACTTCCTGTACAGTCACACGTGTAGGAGTTGATGCCGTCCACACAACGTCCAGTGTGACAGGGTTTCATCCAACAGTCATCGTAGTTGACTTCACAGTTGTCACCTACATCCGACCAGACATTGTCGTTTAAATTGTATTTCGTTTCGACCATAATCGGAAGGTCATGTACATCGGCAACGTCATAACAATGGGAAACTACTTCATGTGAATTATCTCTAGGGATGTATTGATATATAGTGAGTTTGTCCTTGTAACTCAAATATTTCAATGATTTGTCCCTTAACCGACTTCAACGACTAAGTTATAAGTTCATGTTTTATGGAACGATTCCCACACTACTATTTAGAGGCAGTAGACAACGTGGAAAGAGTTAAACATTATTGCACCTGCAATGCCTTTCACACATTGACAAGAGTAGCTCGGAGAGATCTGGCCCGGGTTGGTTCCCGCGTGTACGTCGACGCATGTGCCACCATTTTGACAGGGGTCGGACACGCATGCGCTCATTTCAACTTCACAGAGTTCACCCGCGAAACCCGGAATACAGTTGCATGTGTAGCTCTGTTAAAAATGTATGTCACATATTCTGTAAAAATGATTATTCTTTGATCGTTGAAGGATTTAGAAGCTTTAGAGGTTTATGTACGTATGCTTAATATATTATTTCAAAATTGATATTTATTCTTCGTATAAGACATTTTTGTGACAATGTCATTGTAGCTCGAGCAGTAAGATTACATAATCGATAGCCTTTTGAGGAATTTCCGTCGTACTTATTGAAAATGACATTCACATTTTTTGCTTTGGTGTAAGCTAAACTCAACATGGCATCTTTTAGGACTGTTCGATATTGCATTTTGAAAGAAAATAGGACCATATCTATTCATTTGGAAACGCTTACCTTAAATCCATCGATGCATGTGCCTCCATTTTTGCAGGGATTGGAACTGCAGTCATCAAATGGAAGATGACACGTGGGTCCCGTATATCCCGTTCCGTCACACGTACATACGAAACTGAAACAGATTTAAAGGTTTGATCTGTCCATCGAAACGTGTAATATTCCAACTTAACTTTAGAAGTAGATTTCACCGAGTTTTTTTTAGCAAGTCTGTTATTTTGGTAACATCACCTCCCGTTAAATTGCACATGTTTTTACGTTTTTAAATGTTATTTATAAGTTGAATGCATAAGGGGAACAATATTCATTTTTAATATTCTTTATTGAGAGCAGACACGCATTATAAAGTATGATCTTACATGTACTCAAATAGCAGGACTGTTGGAAACAACAAATAGTTCGTTCATATGGCTGATTTTATGGTATGTATACAACAAAAATCATGGAACTAGGTAAGGTAAATGTAGGTTCCAATGCCCTGTTTTCGAGAAATGGGGCAACTCTAACCTGGTTCTTGTATCAGTACACTTCCCTCCATGAAGACAAGGTGCGGACTGGCAGTAGTCGGGTATATCACAGTGTATACCAGTGAAGTTGGTCATACACTCACACACAAATCCGTCTATACGCTCCAGGCATCTCCCCCCATTTGCACAGGGATTTGGATCACAGTGATCAACAACTGCATAAACAGAGCAGTACAGATTATATAATGCATCTCTTTGCAACCCTTAAAGAATACACATGACACTACACCATTTCTTATGCAGCATTTCGATGGATCGTAATAGTTGTTAATAATTTTATTACCTGAATAACAAGTATATGAAATCCTGTTAAATTTTATTACAGAAGTCGCGAGATCATTCAAACTTATCAAAATCTAATTCAAAGCATACGAATATTAAGAACGCAATGGTCAAAGCTGTGTTCATGACGTGATGTCACACAAAGAAGGAATATTTTGTGCTAATGCCTTGAATTAAAATATTAACCCCGCTTCCCCCTTGCTGATAAATTTGATAGTGATAATAGATGTGTTTACCTTGTGCTGAGCAACCACTCAGGAACCCTGATAATAAAAAAATCTGGAAAGAAATATGAAAAAATCATATTATATGACAAAATTGTGTAAATATTGTAAAAATAGTAGTGAAGAATAAATAAGAAAACGTTTATCATAAATGTCAAAATTTAAAATTGTTTAAAAGATATAAAATTATAATAACTCTTAACAAATAACATACCTTATGACAATAAAATAAAATAGTTATCATTAACAATATGGCTGTGTCATGATTTACTTACCACTATAAAGATTTTAACTATCATTGGAAACATGGCTTCACCTTATCAGAGCTATCTGGGGCAGAAGTGACGAAGGAGTTTCTCTTATCTGTGGGTCGCCCAAGTGCCAACAGTTTTTAACTCTTAGTATAAAATCCAATAGAGGCCATACAATATGAAATTAAGCGTTTTGGGCACTAAATATGAAACAAGATCTTGCTTTTAACGACATGATTCATCGAATCAAATTAAGATTTTAGGATGTTTTTTATAGATGATAAAAAATTTTTTATTCAAATGCCATTTTCTCTTTATATAGTAAACATTATTATTAAGATACACTGATTGAAAAGACATTAGTGTGAACCGATCATTTACAATTAAGTCTTATTATGTTCCGTTTTTATTGAACTGTTTTGAGTTAGCAGAGTTACACATATGGCTATTGTTCAATCTGGTTGCAATGAACGGGTTCGTCTTCTTTGATGTGAAAATATCACATACAGCAATTACCCTATAACTGACTACCCACTGAAATTCTCACAAAGAGACTTTAATCTTTAACCAGATAGATTTGCCCTCTTTTTGCTTTATTGAAATTTCTTCCTTAGACTAAAAAAACACGTAAATTAGTTTGAAGTTCAAATTAAATGATAAGTATTTTTCATCAGAGAAGTATATTTCTTCATTTACAAATACGAGTAGAAGTCAAATTGTTCGTGGTTATAAAAATGTTTCGCAGTTTTATACATAAAACTACAACGCAGTTTGAAATTGAATACAGTAATAACTCTCAGTTTTAATTTTTAAAATCATTTTACAAACGTCAGCGTCATCATTATGATTATACGTGAACAAATTAAGAGAACATTTCTATATTTTTTAAACTTTAAAGCGAGACTGCGTCCATAACAGAACATGGGGACCCCTAGTGGCCGGTGGACTAATATCAATTTGAAAAAATATTCCTAATATTTTGTGTAGTCATTTTATGCATTTATTTAACTATTAACTAGCCATTCTTGTGAAACACTTATGGCGACAAAATAATTGTTGATGAAACTTTTTTGACTATTCGAAACATGTTTCTGTTAGTTAGGTTTTAATCTGATCTTCACTTTCTGTGGGTCATTATCAAAAAGGAACATATTTCAAATTTGTTTTTAAAAAACGTTCAGCTTCTTTAAAGATATCTCTTCAAATGTTTTAAAGTTCTTTTCCACGCATCAATCGACATCGCAGTATTTGCGTCGTGACTGCCCCCGAACCGCATTATGGTACCTAACACGAAAAATGAAGATTACTCAAATCACAATACCTTTGTTACAACATTTCCCATCACGTTGTTTGAGATATTCTTCGAAGTAAGATGAGATATAGGGGCATTTTAGTTAGGAGCAATGCAAAAGGGCTTGTACCTTCACGCCGTGTTATGGATCGTATGGTAGTGACGTCCAGTATCAATAAACAGTAAGTCAGATTTAATCCTTACAATTTACAATCTCTATCGACATTAGTACAGTGGTATATTGGAAATATAGCACCTCTCTTCACCATTCACAAGAATCAAGCGGAATGTTTTATATGTAGGCAAAATGTAGAACACATGTGTGCCTTATGTATAAAGTAAATTTTCATTGGTCTTGTTTTATGGTAGAATGTATATGTAAGTTGGATATTGTAAGAATTGTATCATGCCACACATATAAACCTAATAATATAAGTTAGGGGTGTAATTCAATTCCTAGGTTGCTATTCAATCTATGGTTCAGAGATAAAATAGATTATTTATTATGTACCAAAATCTACATATAACTCTTAACTAGTTCTTCCAAGGATAATAATACCGTTCCCCTAAAGATTGTCCAGTAAAGGAGTTTAATTTCATTACATTATAAAACTTATTGTCTAAGACATTACGTTTAACTAATATAAAATTTCCATTAACATGTTATTGGAGTAGGTAATATTTACGTTTAAACACATGCCCGTGGTATTTTAGTTTTCTATCTACCCGTTCTTACGTTACGATTTGTAGATACAACTTATCACCCGGAGTAACAACTCGGAGCTGCATATTCAGTTAATCTAACTAGGGTGCTTTTTCATTGAAAATAGACCTGCATTTTGCCAATAGAAATTCATGCGAGCCAGATGTTCATCTAGTGACTAAACAATTTAACATGTTGGTAAGAGACGTTGAATTTAAAAAATATGTGCTATTGGAAAAAGGGAAATGGGTTATTATCTCGACTTGGACAGCAATGTCGGCAACTATTTGGCTAAAAGCGGTCACGTGCCGTAGGTATATTTTTTTCTATGTTAAACTGGGTCACGCGCAACCCTAGTAACAGAGATGACGTGCTGCCAAGAGTTATTTCCCTTGTCCCACTGTTAGGTAAACAAAGGCTACGCTACGCTGGTTTGTTGAAACCTATTATTAGCTCAGTGTATTTTCCACTAATTGAAGTCATTCGCATTTCTTTAATGGAACAAGTAAGTTCTTGTAAAAAGGAAATGTTCGTGCGAAAATACCTTGACAAGTTACAAGACTTTCCATTGGCCTACCGGTTCACTTGCCCGTGGCGAGGTTGTCCATAAGTGAGCTGAAGATTGGAATCGTGAACTAGAAAACCAATCTCTATACACATAGTAGTCGAGGTCATCGCCGACTTTTCATTCATATCGAACATTCAAACCAACCTAAGCATTATTTTGTGATGCCTGCATGTTCTATGCATCCGACACGTTCAAACTCAATCGCATCTTTCACGACGGTCCGCCATGACAGTCAGGAATTTACGGCGATTTTAGCGCCGCTTCAAATCGAACGTTTCCAAGGTGGAACGTATATATGAGGTCACGTGACCAAACAATCAAAACTTAAAAAGCCCCGCAATATTCGTTATATTTATTCAAGTTCGTTAGTCTGTAATTTCTGTCTAGTACCGCTGCACGGTACTAGATTATACTTTTCGTGTTCAAAACGTTGATATAAAAATCATAATGGTGAATTCATAAATAAAAGAATGACATTGACAAGATCAGCCGCCATTTTGACCCATCCAATCTTTCAAGCCATATTTAAAGCATAAAAGAAGGGTCCTCGTCGAGATAAATACGTTACCATGTTACTTCGTTCTCGTTTGATATTTAACTCGAACACATGATATATCTCCATATCAAACTCGTGGACACATGGTAACTTATGTTATTTAGCCCTGCGGCATAATATAAGGCATCGACCCTTTTGGTTGTGCATATTAACTGCACGTTTTCTTTGGGGAGATGAAGGGATCTCACGAAAAAAAAAATGGTATCAGTTGCAAGACATTCTTTTTAAATCAATGCTAGGTTTTATAAACGAACGTACCAAGCTCGGTAGGAACACGATTCTATCCCCCTATCTCAAATGACAATAAGGTGTTCCCACATAAATGGTCGCAATCAAATACATGAAACCTTTTTATTTGATATTGGATAATCGAGTTGAGTAATGTGATTACCCTTTGATGAAAATATATTATACAGAGAGGATTAAACGGAGACAATTTGAGAATATGAAAATTAACAAACACATGCTATTGTGGCTTTAAATTAGCTAAACGACCTGTTGATAGATCTTGATTTTCTCACAAAGTGCTCGACCGTAAAAGGTAAAAGTATGTGTATATTTTTATAGCGTGGTACCAAAAAAAACCTGATAAAATGCTTGTTTTACCTACGATCTTTAACGTAAGACTGAACTTTGGCAAGGGTATGACGATCTATTGTAATCACCTCCAGATGCCTCGCTGTCCGCCAGGGAGAACTGCATATATTCTTCACATCGATGGTTTGTGTAGGGAGGAGCAACAGCATGTCCCGCCCCGGCGTAGTAAACGCATTCGAAGTGTTTCCGTTCACTGTTTGGAATCTTACCATACAACGCTTTTAGCAGGGTTTCTTCAGGGTCGATGCAGACGTCGTCGGTTCCATGTAACGCAAGAACTTTTGCCCCGTGATTCCAAAACTGCAAATGATACAAACTGTCTGTAACAGTAAAACCTTTTTCTTTTTCACCAGTTGCATCCATTAGGTCCAGACCTTTTGATGGTATTTAACATATGTACGATTGAAATAAAATCATGAATTACTTTAAATTCATTGTTTTGCTTATAAAACTTTGGAACATGTATAATCACAACTATGCAGCTTTTAGTCTTTCGGGGTCATGTGTATTTTATGAAATTTATGCATTTTATGGTTTGCCACCCCTTACTATATTATTGTACTGAAAGAACATCGTACAGGATGTAGTGAATCGAAATACTGTGAATGGAAAACTTTTCAAACTAGCCATGCGAAGAATAACAAATAAAATAAAATTAACAAAGTTAACCCACAGGCAAAATTTCTACGCTACTCCCAACGTGTGCATATGGTTGCATGGCATATTTTCCACTACCAGCTTTGAGGATCGGTCTGCAAGATAAATATTTGACAAGAATACATTGAATACATACATGAAGAAATGGAATATACAAGAACATCATTATATCATTAATCATATTTATATGTCATTTCTTTTTCACACAATGTGCCTCAAAACGTGAAAGGTAAAAGAATTCATATGTAAATGTAATATCCTATGCAAACATTAAAACTTCAAGACCTACATATATCCTTTCCACCATTTCCCATCAACATGTTGGTCTTTCATGCACAAGATAGGCAAGATCACCGCAGTTCGAATCTGAAGGTTAAAACCGTTAACAACTATAAGAATACAGAGAGACAGTAAGACCCCGTTATCTTATTGTGGAAAATGCATTTGTGGTAATTCATCCCTATTTTAATTTTTTCTACCAAAGCATATTGAAGTAAGAGTCAGGGCCTCCTTTCACAAAGCCTTAAGGTGATCGTAAGCCCTTAAAGTAACCTTAGTGCAATGTTAAGCAGGGGAGTTAAGGTTAACTTTAGTTAAGGCTGCTTTGTGAAAGCAGGCCCTGATCAATACGGATTGACATATAAGATATATATTTTTGGTCTTCCTGCTTCAGGTCAAATGCCATATCACATTTAGATATTTAATGTATTTTTATTTAGTTTTTTAACAACCAGAGGTTGCATTGTAAATTCACAAAAAAGGTATTCTCACTAGACATAATAACAGTGTTCATTTAGACACTCGTAATATGGTATGATATCGAGCAGGCCAGGTGAGCAGAGATCCAGGATGCATACCTTAGAAGAATATGCTGCAAGAGCATAAGCCAATAAACCGCCAATCGAAAACCCAACAACACCGATTCCTCCAGGTTTGGCTAGATGGTGCTTACAAAGCCAGTCGGTAACTTCCCGAAATGAAACAGCGAAATGTCAATTTCAAAAGCGATGTTGATAACGATGCAAATTTTAACTGGATATCTTTCGTTGTCCATTCAAGGAACAGTCTTTTTTCATGTAGGAACTAAGTATTTTTAATATTAAGCATAAAATGTTGTTTAATGTTACTGATGTATTATAAGTAAATAAATACCATGTTGATAGTCATTCGTCTGTTCATGTTACTATATTGTGCATATAGAAGATAATGTTTTGATTAAGTTAATAAATTACGTAGATTATCACTAAACCTGACACATCGATCATAATTACTTACCAAGAAATACTCCAACGTGAGATCGTGATACCTTGGCAGATCTTTTGACATGTAGTAGACGGAGAATGCTAGGAACCCCCTAGAAGCAAGGAGTGCTGCTCTGTTTTCGAGCAAGCTTCGGCCAGCTCCAGGGATATCTAACACTGTAGGAAAGGGTCCATCTCCTACAAGGTGAATGAGCAATGACCGATACAGTTTTAAAATAATTGAAGCACATACGTTTATTTCTATCGTTATAAGTCGATGAGACAGGGTTAGGAAGCATTCGTGAATACCTTCTTTTTCATTTGTAGCTTAACTTGTTAGATCGGGTATGTTATGTACACTGATTAAAATGATCAAAATGAAATCATTTTTAAACCAAAAGACTTCTTCATCAATTTACATTAATTCCTCACAGAAGCTACACGATTCATATCCTCCCACGTTAACCTATGTTACTAGTGGGTCATGTTTCTCGGGGTTTTTTTTCAAATTATCCAGGCGGAGACTGTTCTTCCACAGATTACAACCTCATGTTTATCGAAAGGGGATATCATGATAACTAAAATTTCTGTCTTGTAAGGATATGTAAGATTGAAAAGGTGACAAAAATCCAGTTCTCTCAACAGTGAACAGACCAATGACTCAGTTTCACTGGTTGCTTTATATTCATTGATTTCAATCAATCAGAATTGAGTTTCTTAGCTCAGAAAGTGATCTACTTAAATCTCATTTAAATAAGATCTAGATAGCAATTTAGATCTTATTTCGATGAGATTGTGCTCTAATTGTAACAGGGGATAATCAGAAAGATATTACTAGCTGTGTTGAACGTGAAACGTCATACGGCAACTCAGAGGGACTTGAAACAAGACATAATTTACTATCCCAAGACTGTTAAGACAGCAATCTGACTCGCAGGATCACGTAAGTTTGCGGGGTAACAACATGTGCCTACTTAATTGTGCACAGTAGTGTACCTTCGGGAATAAACAACGCTCCTCTGATATTTCCATGGCGAATTTCGATCCTCGTCACGTCTTTCTTAATGAAGCTGCGAGTTATTGTCATAGAATCAAGAAGATCAGCATTTCCAACCTGTGCATCAACATCTTCTAACGTTTTGTAACCTTCCCAGGAAAAGACCGTTACATCGAAGGGTCTCGTCACGTCCGCCGTGTGTACATGTCTATCGTATCTGTAGGTTCTTGTGTTTACCATTGAAGTGAAGAGACCCATTGCGTGTTTTCCTGTAATCCGAAGATCACTGTATGTCAAGGATTCATAGAAGTTAAAGGTCTTCATTTCACAAGAACTTAGAATTCTCTACGCACATAGACCACGAATGAGCTGTTCGAGAAGCATTGTAGAAGCTGGCAACATGAATCTATAATCTCTCCTATCGAACCTTAAGGTTTCGAATTCTAAGATTTTTTAACTTAACTGTACATCATGATATACACGTAGAGATTTTATGAAGTTGTGATTGTGATATATATTGTGATTATATCAAGTACTGTTCATTTGAATAAGTTGACAATAACTTTGAAAGGGAGAAAAGACCGTGGTTTCAATGTTCCCATGGCCGAAATGGTTAATTCCAGATAAAGCCTTATTAATTCATATTTTACCTGAGAATGTTCCTCCTTCACTGGGATGATGTGCACAGCTGACTACACCCTTTCGAGCTTTATAGTGTCCACAGGACAGGAACGTGGCCTTGCCATCCTTTAAAACTGCTGATAAAGTGATTTTTTGCGAGTCTTCCAATCCAGTGACCTCAATGTCAACTTGTTCATCTACCAGCGAGTAGAGAGGGGTCACTGTTAACCTGGGCGAGCGAATCCAAGTTCCAAATCCGTACTGGAAGTGGCGACAACTCATCCAGATTTTACGCCTTATTAAGTCCATCCATCCAGTTAGAAATCATCATCTTTATTTCAATCATGTAATACATTGAATATATATAATTGGAATACAATCTTCGGAGGAGGCGACAACCCATGACAACCACTCCAAATTTTACGCCTTTATAATTCCATTGAATTTCTGTTAAGTGACATTTGGGAGTTACAACCTTTATTTTCATCAAAACATATATTGAGTTTATAATAGGAATATAAAAAATGTAACAGTTATCCAGTTCCAATCTGCACTGGAACCAACCCAGAGGTTTCGTCTGAATAACCCCACCCTGTATGAGTGACATTTAGAAGTTTTAACCTTTATTTTCTTCAAATCATATAGGCCCTATTGAATGTGTTATAGGAAGACGTAAATTTATAAGATAAATAATAAAGTATTCAGTTCCATTTTCTTTAAATCATATTTCAGTATGATCCTTTACAAATTGTATTCCTGCGTTAATCTTACAAATTTGGTAGTGAACTCGGCCCCTCCTGTGAATTATAGCCTAAAGGCTTAAATAGACCACGTAAAAGGCACTTGCGCAACCAAAATTTCGTAAATCAAACGAATGCACATATAAAGCTTATCTCCTGGAGATTACTAACGATTTGCAATTTAGCGTTGCAATAATGCGGATGAACGCTTTTCTGGAATCAATGCTTGCCTAATATATTCTTTATTCCTCTATAAGAGAGTTACATTTGTATGAATAATATTCTGATTCTGTTGAGTTACTCCCGTGAGATTTTAATCAACAGACTATTGTCAGAGTCCAGTTTGAATAAGACCCGGCTCCTGGCAGGCATGTGAGTTTAAGACAGAAGGTCGCTAACAAGTTTCTAATATGAAAGTGACATGCTGTTTCGAATATGAAAGTGACATGCTGTTTCGAATATGAAAGTGAAATGCTGTTTCGAATATGAAAGTGACATGCTGTTTCGAATATGAAAAGGACATGCTGTTTCGAATATGAAAGTGAAATGCATGCTGTTTCTAATATGAAAGTGACATGCTGTTTCTAATATGAAAGTGACATGCTGTTTCGAATATGAAAGTGACATGCATGCTGTTTCGAATATGAAAGTGACATGCTGTTTCTAATATGAAAGTGACATGCTGTTTCGAATATGAAAGTGACATGCATGCTGTTTCGAATATGAAAGTGACATGCTGTTTCTAATATGAAAGTGACATGCTGTTTCGAATATGAAAGTGACATACTGTTTCTAATATGAAAGTGACATGCTGTTTCGAATATGAAAGTGACATGCTGTTTCTAATATGAAAGTGACATGCTGTTTCGAATATGAAAGTGAAATGCTGTTTCTTATATAAAAGTGACATGCTGTTTCGAATATGAAAGTGGCATGCTGTTTCGAATGTGAAAGTGAAATGCTGTTTCGAATATGAAAGTGAAATGCTGTTTCGAATATGAAAGTGGCATGCTGTTTCGAATATGAAAGTGGCATGCTGTTTCGAATATGAAAGTGACATGCTGTTTCGAATATGAAAGTGACATGCTGTTTCGAATATGAAAGTGACATGCTTTGGTTATCCTACTGTCATGATGCTTAATAGCAAAAGATCGAGCGAGTCGGTAAGCTGCTTGTACATTTTCGTCGAGGCGAAATATTCTTGTTGGTAAGCTGCTGGTCTGGTCAATGCTTACGGTGTCGCCTGACTCAGAGGGTGTAGGTTTGAATCAAGCAAAGGAATCTACCCGAAAAAGTAAAAGAATTTGTACTACTGCAAATAATGTTATCCAAAATTGAACATTATTTTAATAATGATATTCTCTATCATCTATTTTGAAGCTAGTTTATCCTATCATAATCTTGTCATACTATATTTGCTGTTTAAGGAATGACAAATTTCGCATTTCAAAATCAATTTTACTTTATGCCACCGTTGGTCTTTATGGACGTTCATTTATATGTGTTTACTTGATGCTAATAGCACACAGTATGGCGTTGAGATAAGCATGTTCAAAGAAAGCATCGTCACAAAATGTTGGTGTAAAATTCCAGGCTCATCTTGATAGAACATTATTTCTTTCTGCTCGTTCTTCCCTGTTATTTTCATGAGCATAACGTGTTGTCTCCGTGCTAAAAGCCTAGTAAAAGAGTGTTCTAGTGTTGAGGAGGGTATTCAGACCTGCTACCGTCTAGACGTTAATTTCACGTTCCATCAAATACCTGATATTAACTGTCAATATTCAGCAAGAGTAGTGATACATTAACACTGAAGGAGAAAGATTTGTATGTCTAGCTTACCGGACATTAATGCGTGAATTGCAATCCTATTTGTCAATAATCTAACCAACGATAGCATGGCTATGTAGTCTGTTATCTACCTTTACAAGTGAACACTGTGGCATTTAAGCTTCATATAAGAATGTATACAATATGTTTATACGAGCAATCTTATAAGGTTTTCAAGACAAAGTCTGAAAAAACTATTGTTATTATCACAATATCTTAAGTCTTCATGACAGTCAAGTCTGAAGACCTATTGTTATAATCCGGATTTTTTTCTTCTTTATCCTTATTCGTAGGAATACGTGGAGTGTTATTCTAATAATGACTCGGCGGATTTAATTGAAAACTTCAGGAATGATTTTGAGAAAAAAAGCTTCTTAAAATCTACTTGGTCGATCATTTAAGTTCTACTAGGTTCGTGAATTGTCTTCCCTTGAAATGAAAACATTGAATGTTAGTCGATTGAAAATTTCGATTTCACTCTTGAGTTATCTGCCCTTGTAGATTAAACGTGTTTTCAGTAGTTTAAAACAAGAATTAAAATGTTATTTTTAAGTTGAGCTGTTTTAACAGTTTGCGTCTTTGAAAAGTTTCTAAAATTGTTCAGCTATATCTTACATCTCATTTTCAGCTTAATAAAAAAAGTTAACGCAAAGTGTCCAAATTCTAATTTTCTTCGTACATCGTGAATTTGTTGCCCTTGACAAAAGTGTTTTTTCTGATAGTTATTGATTGATATTAATGCATTCATATAAGTTTGATGACGACAGGTTTTTCGAGCAAACATCTTTCTGGTGTTTGAACGGGAGTTGATTTTAGTAGTTTTTTTGTCTTTTTATCAATGTTACAAGAACCACTACTATACTTTGATAAAAACAAAGCGGAAATGTGGTTTACGTACGCATAATTTTCATATCACAAACTTTTATGTAAATCTTAGTATCCGAAGGTTCAAAATATAAGCAATTTTTAGTTTGAGTATAAATGTTCAACGGATCATTTCTCAGTGACCCTGATATGAATTACCTGTATGTATATGCTTATTCAAGACCAAAATTATTATCATATTCTTGAGAGTTTATTGTTTTTAAGTTATCGATATCTGAGTAAAAATAATCATTTCAGAGTGACAAACTTCAAACCCTCAATTTCTAAAAAAAACAAAAAAACACCCATATAGTTTCACTCAACCTTCTCTACATGTAGGCAACAGCATTATTCTCGATAGCATGATGTTTCCTGTCATAGATATATACTAAGATATTGAAGACCATGATTAAAATGCGGAAGTCTTGAAGACCAAAGCACTGCCGCTGCAGTCCTAGTGTTTTTGTTATATTTGCACTTCGTAAACATGTTTGGCATTCAAAATAATGTTAAATAGAAAAGAGGATAAATGATAAAAATATAAAGATAAATGATAAAAATAAAAAGATAAATGATAAAAAGAAATAAGATAAATGAATTAAAGATGCATAGACTGCATTGATTAAGTTTTGGTAATGTTCACAAGAGAGGATTTCATTAAATGAATTAAAAAATGAATTTGATTGGGGTATATGATTTGTACAATCAAGGATGTTCGCTCCTCAGTCACAGGGACAAAACTCAAATAACCTTAAATCATAATGTTATTATATAATAAACCTAAATGAAACGGCATTTTCTCAATTTTGATGATTTCTGATTAAATATTCATCAAAATTAAGAAATGTAGTATTTTTCATTTTGAAATAATTCACAATTTTGCTGACTCAGCAATTTTAATTGCAACTATCATTTGAGCAAGTTCTATAATCTGTTTTTCTTAGAAAGTAGATGTTGTTGAAAGAATATGATTTGTATGTATGCGTTCAGGTATATGTTTAGATAATGAGTGGGAGAAAGCGTGTTTTTAGTACAAAAATAGCTTAAATGTTGATAATTTAATTGAAATGTTTGAATACATGTTGTGCCGTAACGGCTAAAAACCTACAGTACCATTTATATTTTCTACTTTTTTCTGGAAGAAAATTATGTTAACTCACACATGTTTTCATATCAAAAAACGTTTAATACAGGAACTAATTTAAATCTAAGATTTCTCAAAAAAGATCATCATTTCCCCATTGCCTCCAATGTTAAATCTCTGACTGACATTGGGATCTTTGTCTTAATTTATCTCGAAAAATCCAACACTAATCCCCATTTTTCTGGGTTGATATTTCAAGCAAATACACTATAAACTTTTGAAAAAAACAAGATAGAAAAAAAGTTTAATACTTTAAATTTGAGGAACGGACATCCTTAAACGTCGCTAATGGATGAAATTTTGCCAAAGCCGCGTTAAAAATAACTCACTGACTCGAACAATTTTCAATTGATTAAAAGGGTTATTGTATAATTCATTGCCCTTCATAGCACACAAATACGACAAGTTATTTCAACATAAAATTCCTCCGTTAAATGTGCTTTCTTGTAAGTCATGCTTTATGGTTACTTTACCTTAATAAAAGAGGGTATTTTGACTGTCAACTTCCAAGTTCCATGAAGTCAGATATAGCAAACGTCACATACACCTCCAGGTCTGTTGTGCACAAGCAGCTGTTTAACGATTTATTGTAAAAGTTAATGGCATAAAGTGTAGTATTAAAACGAAAATTTGGTGCCTTTCATACACACATATTATTGATTACTTGAATCACTTTTAATTAAATATATATAATTGTGTTAGTTTATAAAAATTATGTAAAAGACCTTAATATGGGGTACGTCTATTTAAATGACAACATTTTATTCATAGTTAATTTAAAACGTATCCTTTAATTTATAACATTTGAATGTATCTTAATTAAGCTTCATCTTGAGAATTTTTCTGTAATTTTGCTTATTAGGTGCTTTAAAATTTAATTTGTGTACACAATATTCTAATAAAATGATAGTATATGCGTAAACAAACCTATAAAGTTTAAACTGATATTATGAAATATTTAAAGTACTGTTATATTTTTGAATAATATTAATAAACAATGCAAGTTCCAAAACTAAATATGATTTTTGAACTAATAATAGAAAATTTAAAAACACAAAAGCTTATATTTGACCTTGAAAGCGGTGCAAAGTCACGTGACACATAGGACAAACACTTGATCATTAAAGATTATGGTCATCGCAATTGACGTTGAATGCCCTTGGTTGGTAATACGTTATCAACATAAGCACCGGAGGACCTTTTACTGGTGTAATCAGAGCTATACGCTTGCTCAAGCGACTACCACCTGACTCAATACCTTATCGTGGTGTGGTGGTTTACGTGCTTCAGGGATCCCAAGAGCCATGCCAGTCGGAACTTTCATTCTTCTGGTAGAGGCACCGAAGCTGAACAGGTGGAAGGGGTAAAAGCCAGATCAAATTTTAGTTGTTCCAAAACATGTTGTCTATCTCTCACTATGCCTTTCATTCCATCTTATCCCTCATCCTTTCGATCCTTTTGTCCCTTATCTGTCCACTCTCTTTTCGATGCTTGTAATACACGTGTTCCATAATTGAAACATTGTTCTGTTCAAAACTCGTTAAACCCCATTCTCTCCCCACAGAGGTAGCTCCGTCATAAATTCCTAAACAACCTCTGTCTTAAAACGAAAGTTTCTCGGGCACGAAATGTAGAACGCTGATTGGATACAATGAAAGTTAGATGCGCAATCTTTACGCCGTTGAAATTCAAATCGCCCAAGTTATTTCCGGAAGCTTTTGAAAAAGCTAAACTTTATTCGAATATGCACCTTGCACTTTGAGTCGTCTTTACAGAACACATACGCCTCATATTGCGACTTCATCATTGCAAAGGCTCATGTTTTTCATGCTTTCGGTGTTTTACTGGCTGAAATATTGCCAGGTAGTTTAAGTTGCAATTTTGTCCCACTAGGGAAACTGCCTGAATCCCAAGAAACCTTCGTATTAAAACAGAGGTTGCATAGGAATTTATGACGGAGCTACCTCTTTTGGGAGAGAATGGTTAAACCCCAACTCACTCACATTGCTCATGGGACATTGAATTGTGGTCATGGTGTGGCTATTGTTATTGAAATCTATCAAATCAAGACAACCATAATACCAACACTTTCATTCAAAAGTAATCACAAATCATCTATTTCATTTAAATGCGTTTGTCGACACGCTGTTATAAGGTTCTGGAAATTAATGTAAATTGTGAAAGCGTTCATAGTAGGACCTGTTTGATATACAACATAACGTGAATGGTTAATTTGAAGTTCTTTCTTTTGCACAGGAAAGATATATATTAAATTAAACTTTAACAACAAAATGAGCTTTTAGTAATTTTATACATTATCATCCATTTTAGTGTCCACATGCCGTGTGCCCAAACTCAAGGGAGGTAAGGTTATGATTCTTTTATGGCGCTTCTTTCCTTCATAATAACTTCAAAATAACTCACTGTGAGTCATGTTATATGTTCGATTTATATTCCTAATAAACTTTGCGAACTACAAAATGTAATGAAATTAGCCAATCTAATTTCTTCGAATATTTCTTTAAATTAATAGCCTATACATGTAACTTTAGAAATATTAGTGTATTTCGCAAATATCTGTTGTCTTGGTATGTCACGCAATTAGAGATTTGTGTCCCTGTTGTGAACAATGTCTGGGTCAATCTGATCCTCTATATAGAGCAATCGAGTGGATCGTATTACTAATTGAGTCGTCTTGCGTTAACTTTGGCTATTGAAATCGCAAAGGAGAAAACTTTGTCCACGTAAAAGAATTCGATTCGAGTTCGAAAAGTGAAAACATGTTCACATAACCAGCTTCAGGGGGCAATTTTTTATTTTTAAAACAAAAGGTTCATGCAGGTGTTTTGTTTTTAGCTTTTAATACAATATACCTCAGATTCATATACAGTATACGACTTTTGCATAGCTCAAATGACTGTTATCAGTGAAATTCAGCAAGAACGTATACCTCGATACGAGTTCACCCAGCAGCATATTTGTACCTGGCAAAAGGATGTGTTTGGGTAAGCTTGGGTTTGGCATGACAAATAACATTCCTATAGAAGCAACCACTGAGAGGATAGATAAGTGCCATGGTTGACATGCGTGACTATTTTGGTATGTATAGTCTAGGGTATTGCTCCGGATTAAATGTATGAATGGGATTCACTGTTTAACTGCATCAACCTCAGCAAGTTTTGCACATTTACATCTCTGGCTAATGCTCCATCCCACTAAGTCTTGTTAACATAAAAGGGAGGTTAATAGTCAAAATGGGCGGACATGGTCCATTTTTTCCTACTCTTGTGCACGTCGATGT
Organism: Phorcus lineatus; assembly: GCA_921293015.1. Classification (NCBI taxonomy): domain Eukaryota; kingdom Metazoa; phylum Mollusca; class Gastropoda; order Trochida; family Trochidae; genus Phorcus; species Phorcus lineatus. Next base: position 32,148,599 of record OV121089.1, read on the forward strand.
TCATTATCCTATCTTTCATCCCTTTCCTCATTACGAACTTTTAACTTATTATTATTATAAATTATTTTACCCTCCTTTGGATTAGCTTTCTGATTAACGGGCCTTTTGACAAATGAGTTTAATGACTGATAGTTTCTCACTAACAGGCCTACTGAATAAAAATGGGGACCACTGACTCAAGAATGGTGTTGGTTTGTTCTGAGTCAGTAGTAGGTTCTGGACTGGCCCGCCTTTCGACCTTTCACACCATTCGAAAGCCTCTTAAGAAAAGCCATCCTGCTATATCAGCGAAAATGAATCCGCTCTCGCTCCTTCCTCATACCCTGATCTCTTTCAAACCAAAACCCTCGTATCGCTAGCTATCTAACAAGCCGCATTCAGCAAGACAATATACGTTGAGTTCAAGCTAGTAGCTTCAATTTCCTTACTAAACGACATTTTATTAGCTGAAAAAAAAAATCAGGTGAGCATAGCCACGAATATCAAGCCGCCAGTCATACGACGGATTAAGCCCGAAAGAGATCAGGGTATTAGGAAGGAGCGAGAGTGGATTCATATACGCTGATTTAGCAGGATGGCCTTTATTAAGAGGCTTTCGAATGCTGTGATTTGATTATCCTATGTATATTTGGGAGGCTGATTTATTACAGAATCAAAGTATTCTGCACGAAAACCCTGGTGCCTTCATCGACCAAGCTATAATGACACCACTCTTAGCCTATAAAAATTCAATGATCCGCATGCAGCCTAGACCTGAACCCCATACAGCATGTATAGTAAGACAACCTTTGATGCAGCCTATGTCTAACCACCTATAGAAATCGATTGGGAAAATTGGAGGATGCATTCCACCTTGAGCGACGGTTTATAAATCCCAGAACTAATATGAGACTGACACGTATGTGAAAGATTTGGGAAACAACCCCTTTCGTTTTAGACTCTAAATTTTGGAGTCGAGATGATCAATGTAACTGGTACAATTACTCTTAAGCTCATGTGCCTACACTTAAGCTCATGTGCCGACAACCAACCGTTTCATCTAATAGTGTATATTTCTGTCCTATTGTATCTAGTGTCTGCTGTCATCAATGTTTCATCTGTTTGATATTGATCTATTGTGATCTTGGATCCTTGGATTAACTTTTGGGGATCGGATATTGAGCATGATAAGAAGACATTTCATCCGTTTGGAGCAGTAAAGACACTCTTATAGTTTCCCATACTGTTTCTGCCAAAGCTTGTTATGGGGGTTTTCAAAAGAAAATATAGAATGTTTGATCTTAAATGCAAAAATGTGTTTAACAAGCTTTGGCCATGAGTTGCATTTAAATTAACTTGATTTTAAAATTAATATGTATACTGAGTCGTTGTTTAATGGAAAGGGTGAGAAAGAGCGCAAAGAAAATTCTGCTACATCAGCGAAATGGGGCATGTAAAGTTTTCAAAAAAATAAAACCTTCAACCTTAGTCCTTTCGTCTGGGTGCTGCAAATATGTTTTGATGAAATTAATTTTATAGGGTGGTTATAGTGAGAGCGAAACGAGGCTAAGGTCTTTATAGCTATCAGGGTATTGTAAGTGCTTCGCGGATTTTAATACGCTAATGTAGCTGATACTCGGAGAAGGCTTTAAAACACGCCTGATCATAAATACTAACGTTTGTCTGCTACCACAGAGATTTGGCACTACATAACATATATTGAATAAAAAAAATTACCAACCTTTATAACTCCTTTATTTTAGAATTCTAAGGTAAATGTTTATTAAATGTATGCTAATTTATGATTTTTATGACTGTTTATAGTAGGTCATGTTGATAGCATGAATTTCATTTTCTTATCTCTAAGTTTGTGCACTTGATATCTTGGTGTAAGTAGATAAGCGATTATGATGTCCGAGTTGGGTTTCTTAACCTTGGTAAGCTCGTCAGAATATAACAGAACTACTTTTGTGTATAAAAGTTAGAGGTCTAACAAGGATTGATAGTATGTCAATACTAACATTAGAATTTTGCTTACAACTTTCAGATAACTTCCGCTTTGGTTAGCGTGTCTGAATGTCAAACCGGTGGTAAGTCCTTTTATTCAGTTAGTAAATAATGAGGCAGCAATAGAGAGAAATACAAACATAATTATTTATACATTCTCATTATTTGAATGACACATTGCAAAAAATTCGTAAGTTTCAAATGGTATTTTTCGTGTATGGAGTTTTTTTTAACATGTACATGTAATTTTACACATGCCACACACTTTAAGTCATGTCGACAAATTTGGCAGGTTTTGTCTTTAATAATATAATATTCATAGAGGATATTACATGAGTGTCCATGACATAGTGAGAACGTCGGATATACTAATATTTAGGCACGAGTGTCGTAAACATAAAGTGTCATGGACACGAATATGATATTCTGTTTATTACAGAAGTCGGGAAATGAAAGGAAATTATCAAAATTAACCTCCAAGCATAGGCGAATTCCGTTGGAACTCAACGTCATAATCGGACTGTGACGTCAAAATATTGTTTAATAAATGACGTCACAATGTAAAAGCGAAATTTTTCCTCAGGATATCGTATGAAAAATATGATTGCCCTCGTAGGTAATAATTTGATTGATGATACGTCCATCTGGAACAAGTTCGATATTCTCGACGACCAAGTTTATATGATTCGATACATAATATATGGTCCAATATCTCCATTTTTAGAATGCATGAAAAGACCTAAGTCGCATACACATTTTAGTTAACAAAGAGATAGAAAGAATATACAATTGAACATCACATCTAAATAAGTATAAAGAAGATGGAGTTGGGAATTTCAGAATGGTATCAGAACATTTTCTTATTATTACATTTTATCATTTAAAAGCCAAACAGAAAATACTTTCCTTTTTAGTATACCTGTTTAATCCTGTGTCGCCGGTTGATTTCTTTAAACATATGGATTGATCATTCTGTCGTAACGTACATATATGATCCTTCATTTATGAAAGTTTTGTTAAATGTAGAAGTTCGGAACATTTCCGTAGTGACAAGACTAGATAGGCTGGTTGGGGGTTGGAATAATGCAAAGTCTTAAAATGGTTTCAGTGATTACTAATTACTGCACGTCCGGTCCATGTAAGAATGGAGGGACTTGTGAAGAGAGGGTTGACGGCTTCGTGTGCAGGTGTAAGACAGGATACACCGGCATCCACTGCGACATCTTTGACTACTGCGAGTCGACGCCTTGTTTGCATGGCGGGAAGTGCGTCGCCACCAAAACCAGGTATCTTGATAGTGTTGTGAGGTTACACTTGTATATCAATAACACAACTCTTCTCTGAAATAATACCTTACACTCTGAACTCTAATAGTTGTATTTTGTATGCTGTAAAGGGACAATTAGTAGGGCAAACTGACTGTTTATCGGACAACGTATTGATTCCAATATTTCGACTCTAAGAAATTATCCATAAAAATCATTTTGATTTGATTTATATATGTATACAGATCATTGTTTGTGAATTAATAGAACTTAACGGCTTTACTAGCGTTTACCAGTTCGGGTTCGGGAGACCCAGTGATCCTGGCATGTGTGTTTGATATAAAATATTTATCAAAATGTTTTCTGATATCACCAAGTACTCAATGAATAGTTTAAGTTCAATGATATCAAAGCCACTTACCGAGAGCATGCTTTGGTTAATTTTCCTCAGATACCGCAAGCGTCGTTATAAAGCAATTACCTCACAATCGCATTCGTAGGCAATCAGTGGATTTTGGAAACTGATCCATCGCAAACTAAGGTCAAATGTTTAATAGTAATGTGATAGAACTACTTTAAATCGCTGTGAGCTTGGAGTTTCATTTAGGCATTTGACAATATAAAAGACCGTTTAAATGTAATAAAATGTAAAAAGTAATAGTTTTGGGAGGAATGGGAAGTCAAGACTGCCGCAATGTAATCCAAAGGCTACCGTCGAGGATCAGAAGATTGGCAATTGTGCAAATAATAAATTTGATGTCTGCACAGGTGCAAAAATAACTAGTTTCACGTATTTGTTTAAAGGTGTTCTTACACAGTGTTGACTATACAGTTTGCAATAAATAACTGTATTTACGTTTCAGTTACATTTGCGACTGTACCGGAACTGGGTATGACGGTTTTACCTGTCATGTGCCCCACAACGACTGTCAGCCAAACCCCTGTCTTCACGGTGCGACTTGTATCGATGGCGTCAAGGTGAGACAATTATCCAATATTATATCATATTTGTGAGGAATATTTAAAGGATACTAAATGAATATAAAAATGATTAAATGATGAATGAATAACATGATCAATGAAGATTGATTCCATTCTTTTGTTGAATAAATGCTGTTTGTTATTGTATATTTTCAATCTCTGGCGTCACTGGATGACATGCTCTTTTAACGGGTTTGGTATTTACAGTATTCTTGTATAAAACGCGTCATCACGTGGTATCCCTACTGTCTAACAACAGCTCTGCGTAACATTCGCGTTTCAGTTATTCGCCACTTTTCATCAGGTGGATAATATACGCCTTGCTATAATTGAATATCAAGTAAAATGTTACACTCTGTTCAAGATAATCCACCACATAGTAGAACTACAATGTACATAATATGTTTGTAAAATCTAAATATGATTTGTATATTACATACTTGTATTCCGCACATCCAATATGTATTTCATTACTGTTGTACTTGGGGCCACGAGGCATCCAATACTGAAATAAAGACTTTTGACTTTGACATAGCTTGATTTTTCAATTTGCACGAGGTCATGCTTTAATGGTTAAGGTATAACCGCTTGTGCTATTAAATAGTTTTGACTTCCTCTTAATTACACAACAATTTAAATGTTCTGATTATTTCTAATATATTGTTCCATGTATAGATAGAAACGACCTCTTATTCTCAAACGGACGTAGGCGTGTCACGTCTGGTGCTTTTTTTCATTTATTCAAAATGTGTAACGCAGGGTCTCGATTATAAGTTCTTTATCTAATTGTGTTTTGTACTTCCATAGAATTACACCTGCCATTGCGTCCCAGGTTTTACCGGGGGAAAGTGTGAAATAGAACTTAGCGCATGCGTATCGGACCCTTGTCAAAATGGCGGCACATGTCTGGAAGTGCCTGCAGGGACAAACCCTGGTCAGATCAGCCCGACCTTCCAGTGTCAGTGCATTGAGGGAATCGCCGGTAAGTGTTCTCAATATGATGGGCAGATCTATTATTTGTTCAGGAACACCCTGAACACCTGATAAAATGGAAGTGGAAATTTATATGTTTTAAAGTAGGATTTGAGTTTCCTTTTTAATGAAATAATTGTTATTACATGAAGAAAAGGATAAGATTAACTGACAATAATTTGTTATGAATCTCGAAGTTTAAGACTTGATTTTTCAGGGATGATGAAGGAGTTTGCCAATGCATGCACATTTACTAAAGACATATGTAATTTCACATCTTCAGTCACCTATTGTTCCGATTCTCATCAAAATCATTGATTTGATATCATTGATATTCAAAATATGTAAGTATGTATCAACGCTAATCGGTGTACATACTCTCTATTAAAAGGGAACTTCTGTGAGACAAATTACAACGACTGCCTGGAGAACGAGTGTAGACATGGAACCTGTGTGGACGGGATCAACGACTATACTTGTGACTGTACAGGGAGTGGATATTCTGGGGAGTACTGCGACCATCAAGAAATCAACCAGTATGTTTGAAATCTTCTTTTCTACTCTTTAAAATGAAATGTCGATATTTACATTTTGACTTCACAACCCAAATTAAATAGGATATTTACATTTGCGGGGAGCAAAAGGTTATAAACTTTTGCGAGAATTGATTCCTTTCGGTGCTAAAGCGTCAACAGATGTCACCCCCTTTAACCCAAAGTGTTACATCTTTAGAACGGAAGGATGACACAGTAGGGAATATCTGAGCCTATGTCGAACGTATGATAAGCGAGAAACAAAAAACCTAAATTTAAGTCAAATTGAAATATATTGCCAAGGATCTTTTTAAGAGCACATTTGCGTTGAATTCAAAGACAGGAAACTTTTGACTTTTTTTTCCTAAAACGACCGCTCTAGCTGGTAGTCTTACCAATTGATCGTTCTTTTGAGGACAATTGTAGAAAGCAACATGCACCGTATTTCATCAATAACAAACCGAATGGATATAACATTTCACTAACTGTACAATTATGTCACCAGGTGTTCCGACAGCCCGTGCAAGAATGGAGGCACTTGTGTTCAAAATGGATCCCACTATCATTGTGAGTGTCTTCCTTTCCATCAAGGGCACATAACTCACGGTGGCAAGAACTGCTCTGTATTACTACGCGGGTGTGAGAATGTTCATGCCTGCAAGAATGACGCCGTCTGTGTACCCGTTTTACTCAACGAGGCACAGAACATCCACGACTTCACATGCACTTGCCAACCAGGCTACAAAGGGCGCTTCTGTGATGAGCTTACTGCAATGACGATTTCAAGAGGTACCTACATTCGGAAAACATACCAGTCCAGTTTCAGATTGAGAATGCGGTTCAGGACAGGCGATCAAAGCGGGGTAATTCAATTCTAATGAATTCAATATAATGATATATATAATAATAAAATATATATAATGCAAGTTATAACTGACTGATTCAAACTTTCAATTTCAGCATTAATACTAGTGGAAAATTGTACTCTAACTTAGGTTAACGTCAGAAGTTATACAGAAAAGTTGTATCATACTTCAACGTAAATAAAACTATTAATTAGGATATTATTTTGCAATAATTATGGATACTGTTTCTCTCAACAACCAATCACTGACTGTAAATGTGGTAACATTTCCGAATGCCTTTATTTACCAATAATACCTACCTTCTAGGTGATTGTATACGATCGTTCTGGCGAAGACTTCGTAAGCGTGGAACTTGTAAATGGTTCCATGTTCCTGGTGTCTGGAAACAGATCTGGAATCGAAGAGATACAGGAAATCATGACGTCAGCTTCACTGAGTGATTCTCATTGGCATAGCCTCGTTCTGGATGTCAGATCAAACATCAGCCTCGTGTTGAACGACGTTCTCTGCAACAGCACTAAAGACTGTAAATTGAGTGTCCAAAGAACACCTAGCTCTTATTTCAAAGAGTTCTTTATTGGTCACGTGACTGTTGCTTCATGGTTACAAGACACTTTGTCCAAGAAAGGGGTCACCGGGTGCATAGAAGATGTTGTATTTAATTCCGATCCAATTATTCCAAGTAATTTTGGTGTAGCTGAATTCCATAATACGAAGATGGATTGTCCTGCATGTTTGTCGAACACCTGCGAAGGGAAAGGTCAGTGTTCACCGTCAAAAGCCAAACTGTTCGAGTGTCACTGTGTCAGCCAGACTGTGAATGGACAATGTGTTGCCTGTAAGTTCTGTTTGCATTATTTCCACAAATACCATTATGTTTCTTTACCACATTGTGACACTCGTCAACAAAAATGTTTGGGTAATCAAAACGTTTGTAGCGTTTATATCTTTCAAAATCAATCATAAACCTTACAAAAAGCTCCTTAAATGGTGTCTTCTAAACCGACAGTTGAATAGGGCATTGATTTATACAAGAATGGATTATTGACGGTATGGTTGATAAGAATATTAGAAGAATAATCAACGAGATGCGTGGAATTGCGGTACATCTGTCCCGAGTGGATTGTTATGAAAAATCTTGATATACCGTAATTCCTACCTTTAAGATGATTATTCATTTTTTACCCAAGTTATATGTACGAATATTTGCGGTACTTTTGGAAAATACTTTCGTGAAGGCGAGTTAAACTTTAACTCGGCAATTGTATTTAAATGCGTCGAACAACCATTATCTCATAGTTTTCATTCGTGCAGTCAAATTTAGTCCCATCATGTGTTTAGGATCATATATTAAGATAAAATACCACTTTTTATGAATGAAATAGTTTACCATATATATAACCATTTTACGTTTCATATTATTCCATCCGAAATGAAAACAATATTTTGAAGTCTTGTTGACACGTGTAAGCTAAATTCACTAAAAGAATGTTAATCAGAAAAACTGTAATTCTCATGACCATTATGAAAACTTCAATACCCGGCATATTTGTGTCCACTTGAGTGAGAAAGAAATACAAAGCCTACATGCATAAAGATAATTCTATGTTGTGTCCCATTTTTCCGTCTTGCTTATCATTTCTAAATAAGTTGTGATATGCAAGTTAGCGATAATATCTGTTTATGACAATAAGAAAACACAATACGAGGGGAAGTCATTAAGTGTATAGAAGTGAGTATTGAGACACCAGAGAGTTGAATCCAGTCGTGAACTCTTGGACATCTTCAATGCTGATCCCGATACCTTTCATGCCCGTATGGTTAAACGGAATGAAACGTGAATTCATCACTGGTATCGTGACATGAAGCAAGAATCCATGCGATGAAAGCAATAAATACCCTCCTGCAGTTCAGAAAATTCAGAAAGTTCAGAATTCAGGCTTCTACATGCAAGATCATAGCGACCATTTTATTGGATTCAGGGGGTATGATACTTTAAGTCTAAAGGCACCTTCAACTACAATAACAGGAGCCTACTATACTGACTTGTTGAAGCAATTGAGAGCGGCGATCAGGAAGAAGCTGCGGCGTGTTGACTGCTGGAGTTAAGCTTCTTCATGACAACGCTCCAGTGCAAAGACTGCACTTCAACAATGCGGACAATTAACAACTTAACCATTCCGCTTACGCTCAACATCTGGCCCGAACGACTTCTATCTGTTTTGAAATCACACTTGCGTTGTACAAGATTTGGCGATGATGAACTCAAGGCAGCTACTGAGGCGTGGCTGAGGGGCCAGTTCGAAGACCTCTCAAGAGTGAGTGAGTTGTTGTTTAACGCCGCTTGGGCAATATTACAGCCATTAGCGGCGTGCAAAAGACCTCTACAATAGACAGTCTCAAGGACAAATGGGCAAAGAACATCGAGGTTCAGGGAGATATATTGCAAAAATAAAATCAATGTCACAACCATCGGCTTCTATTTCATATCCACTTCTATGAACGTATTGACCTTAACAAAATCTTAACTATTTCTTTACATATCTAAAGTACGCATATGTTCAATCGTGCGAGATATCGGGTCAGTGTTTCTTTTAAAAAAGCATGAAGCAAAAATAATGTTTGGTTGTAATTGCTCATAATATATCACATCACGAAATTGATAAGCGGCAATAGTGTCGCTTTGACCTTAAAATATGGTAGGGTGCATAGATTCATGAGACAAAAGTTTGTTAAAGAGAGTCAGGTGACCTTAGAAAGATGTCACGGTCACATAATCGAATGGTGTTGGGAGATATCACGTTTAGAAGCGAGGGAAGGACGCCGTGAAAGTCTCCCGAGGAGATATGAGTATATAAGATGGAAATTCATAACTTCAAACTTTGGAAATGGATCCAAGTTATTTCTGTGGATGATTTGCTTGTAGTTCCTGGTGTTTCCTGTGACTTTGGGAGGGACATGTGCGGATGGAAAAATTACGGTTCATATTCTTGGACACGTCAACGAGGGTCGACCGGGTCAGTGGGTACCGGACCGGACGCTGATCACACCACAGGACGAGGTATGTAGGTTCTACGAAATTGTCTTTTCAGTTGGCCCTCCTGAAATTTGATCATTATTCGTGTCGGTATTATTTTTAAAGTCCATTCAAATGTAAAGCATCGCATAACCACACTTTTCCCCATTTCTGATATGGTTTAGTTCCAATTTCAGGTTACTATATCTACACGGAAGCATCAAGCCATTATCATAGAACTTTTGGGGTGAGATCGGCAACGTTCAGAGTTTCAAGCACGGCTTGTTTGTCTCTCTGGATACACATGCACGGAGCAAGCATGGGCTCTCTCTACGTATACCAAATGGTGAGTATAAGTAAATCCTGGTCTTTCCTGGTTCATCAGCGTATACGATATTCGCTCCTTCAATCTCATGATGCTTCTTACTGTGTTATCTGCGCTGTGTTATAAGAAGATCTTCTTTACTGGTCTAAATATTTGACAGTTCATTCAATCGGAAAACAAACGTAACCTCATTTTATTCAGAGCCAAAACAAAATACTGCTGCCAAATAAAGTTGACTTAGAATGTCGTTTAAAAACATTTTAAACACATATTCACAAGTTCAGGGTAATAACTAAAAAAATTCTTGTACCTGTCTAAACACGGAATTCTGAATACACAAGGCGTACTGACATCGCTGTTTTAAGATGTCTTTTCAGCAGATCGTTTTGGCCTTAGGATAGATTTTTATTTAAGAAAATACAAGATATTGTTGACAGATTGCTCTTTCTTGGACGCATCATAGACGTAGACCGTTCTATAACACACCAAAGAGTCCTTTTTCATTCACTCTTCTCTCCAAGTTAAGGAGTTTCTAAAATGGTAATTTTCTAAAAAGAGTCTTTTCATGTGGTGTCATTACTTTCGCCATTGATTGTACAGTAGCATCCTCGATTACCCATGAATTACATCCTGAAAATATTTTTAGAGTTGAATTTCATGTTTATGCCTGTAAGCGTTCAAATTTTTTCAGATCTATTCTGAGAATCTTTGGTACGTCTCTGAGTCTATCGTGTCGAGTTACGCTCTACTGCTTTGGTATTATTATTACCAATTGGTATAAGTTGAACGTGACAGTCGTGTACTTAGGCACTGCTTGAAGATCTCTCCTCTTGTCGATGTCGTTGGCCTCGCTATCAGTTTACACCATAAAACAGGATGTTCTCCACAACACAAAACTGAATAAAATGTTATTTAAAGCCGATTGTTTCAAAATTTAAACATTCAACGATAGTTTGATTTTGAAGATGTAACTGTCATCTTCATTACTGAAAAAGTTAACTTGAACTAAAGGTAAAATGTGAAATTCACATTCGAATATACTTGATATAAAAGGCTGTAAAATTGTATACAAATTTCGTTTTAGATAAATGGGAGAAAGCATCAATTGCTGTATGTCCACGGTGAACAGGGAATCAAGTGGATCCAGAAGAGAGTTAACCTTAAGCGGGCTGACAACACTTATTTGGACATACAGGGGATTACAGGCAGCACCTTCACCAGCGACATGGCGGTGGATGATATTCAGTTAACTGCTGGCCCGTGTTGATTTAATAAATGGGGTACAGAATTATTTTTTATATTTCATTTGAATCTCTTTTCTTTAGTAACGCCATTGCATGATGTCATCACAGAACTCAAAATACGGCAACACTAGCTAAAACAATGTTTTATGTCCACTTGTACATATAGGGATCCCTACCGATGTCTAATAATTTGCAATCTAGTTAAAATTAGCTGTAATATCATACGTCTAAAAGTCCGGTTTTACAGAGAGTTAATTTCACACATATTCATAGAAAAACAGCCTATCAAAAAAATTCGCTGCTCAAAATCTGATTATTACCGATGAATCGAAGTGAGTTAGGTTGAAAAGTACGGTGGCAGCAACAATTCTGTGCAGATATTGTTTATTCGAATATTTGTGCATTGTTTATTTATTCACTTGTGCAAATGTAACTTAACAGGTCAAGTCAAACAATCACAAAGTTTTTAAGGATAGATATAAACAAACGTAGGGTAAACGTCAGTTTGAAAGCTGACTTCCTGCCCTCATTTTGTTGGTCGGTTCAAAATTCGTCAGAGGTCAGGTGAACATGACCGCAGACAGTAATTCTCTAGATTTAATGACGGATTATTACAGCCAGTATTAACTATACTGAACCATATGGTTTTTGAATAGAAAATATTTCCAAAGGAATATTCTCTCCCAACAGAGGTACATATAGCTCAGTCATAATTTCCTTTGCGAACCTCTGTTGTAAGACAAGCTTTTCTCGATCTTAAAATGTTTGGATGCACTGAGACTTAGTTGTGAAATCATAATGATCAATTGTGAAGCCTAAGTAATTTCCGTCTGCTTTGGGAAAGTTTACTCGAAAGCACACTTTGCCTCTGGATAATTGTTCTCAGAATACATTCGCCTTCTTTAGCGACTGAATCAGTGCATAGGCCTTGGTGACAATACATATGTAATCTTTGTATGTGGTATTTTCCTTAGTTGAATATAACAAGGTTGTTCATGTTGAAATATTTTGCCGCTACGGGAACCTGCCGGAAGCCCGAGAATAGCTCGTATTACCACATAGGTTCGTATAAGAATTTATGACGGACCTACCTCAGTGGGGAGAGAATGTCCAAGAAAGGTTTTGATTTGAAAGAAACAAATGTGAATTATTGTATTATCGTAGCGAGAGCGAGGGTTATACACAAAATTGCACAAGAATATTATCCAGAAAACGGCCTGCTCCCCATATGCCAGGTTGCTACAGTGTTTTCATGTCGTTACTTACGTCTACATAGGGCAAATCGCGTCAAAACAATCATTACTAACTGAACGTTATATTTGCACGTGTGCACATAAGGAAAATATTTTACAACTTTTGTTTCACCATAATGATAATAAATGTTGTAATCTCAGGACAGTGCCACAAGCCATAAATGAAAACATGATACAATTTGTTTTCAATGATGTTCAATATTTCTAAATTAGAAATATCACTTTCCCCATGTTGGAAAGTACAAATATGTAATGTCAAACTCATTTGATTTGGTTCCTATTTAAAAAAGACTGTCTTATTTTCTATATAACCAAAAATGAAGTACAAAATGAAATTGTACAACAACTTTCATTAACTCTAATTAATCCATGGTGATGACGTCATTGTATCGAGTAAACAGTGGACTATTTTGAAGAATCTACTGCTTATTGACTGTGATTATCCCGGCTAGAAGGGATGTTAAATGTTTCATTCGTTTTTGATAATACAGTATGTGGTCTTTTGGCTTCAGTTTTTATCAACTAATATTTCATGACTTCTAAAACGCTTCTTGTGATTTCAAACATCGTGTGATCTTTCAAATGTTAGAGAGTGTATGTAAATCCTGCATCGAGTATTGTAATTTTGCTTCAAGGAATGGTGGGATTCTTTAACGTCAATGAGTTGTTGATCAGCCTTTGGAGCGAAACCATGTTAGATTTATGTATAACATTGTCAAAGTATATTCCAAAAATAAACATTTGTGTCAGTGTCCGTCCAATTAACAGTCGAACACCACTATGCTTCACAGACGTGCCCAACTAATGTTTAATAATGACGCCAGATGGAGACTTGCATACTTGATTGGTAACCCGGCGTACGGAGCCGGAATCGGCATGTCTGGCAAACCCTTTTATTGAAGCGGATTTGAAACGACCGATAAACATGGCACAGCAAGCCTGACATTTTTTCTCGCAACCTGCAAATCTATTTTACGATTTTATCATTTGTTTTAAGAATAAAATACATGTGTCTAACTTGAAGAAAATACACATTTGTAAATAACAATGCATCGTATGTACATTATAGTGATTAAACAAAAAACTCTATCATAGAAATGAAATGTTTAACGAAGCTACTCTGTCGGATGGTGACCACGCCGATGAAAATGTTGCTTGAACTTGAACGTTTTGAAAACCCTACGAACTCCGATCATGTGGTCGACGTATACACCTCTCAAACGAAACAAGCGAAACCTTAGAACTGAAAAGATGTTCTTATTCAAAAAAGAAATCTTTTGTTAAAAATTGTTCCGCATGCGGATAATTCCAGGATTTTTGTGTTAACTAATATAGCTAGACAACCAGTGTATTCATGCCAAAAGAACAAAGTAAAACAAATTTTATCTATTGATAACTTAGGATAAAGTTTTAAAATTTTGCTAACAGAATTCAAAGACAACTTTGTAAATATATCTGAAACAGGAAATCTATAAGGCAAAATGTTTACTTCAAATCTTATTGTACATTACAGCTCTTTACAGTACGTGTACCAAAGACGTAAGGTTCAATTGATAGTCTTTAGTATCAATTAATAACAACACAACCACCACAATTGATGGTGCAAGCTCTTGTAAATGCAGAAATAAATAAATCTCATCGAAACAGTAACAACCGATAGGAAAACTATATTTGCCACGTGGCAATGAGCAAGATCGATGCCGTTTTTGTTTTGATTGTAAGCTGCATTATCTCTCCAAAAAGGTTTAAGTGTTAAATTCCCGTTAAGTCTGTGCTCTGAGAAGATTAAAATAACTGATTACACGTGTAAATCACTGCGGTAGACTATTCTTCTGAATCACGTCATGGTATAACATTATTAATTTAATAACTATATATAAGATATTCAAAGGGAATTTAAAACTTTTTTTCAAACTTTGCCTTTGCTTTGGTTGGCTTAAGCTTATCATCTGTCTTACTAGAGAATTATGTCTTTCTATAACAGATAAATACATTCATCTCATCAAGCGAGTCAATTATATGTTAGAAGGTTCAAGAGTGGTGCATTTGTTCCTCACGAGATGAGACAAATATGGTATTTGCTGTGGTTAAGTTGATATTCTATTAATGAAATGACCACAAAAACAAGCCCATACCAGCATGCTAAGTGACTTTATAGCATTAATCTGATGATTTCACTCAATTTTCAATTCCGTTGGGTGACAATAAAGGTAATCGCAAACTGTAGCACGATAGATTGTTTATTTCACTTATACAACAAAGTAACTGACGATCAATCATATAGTAAAATAACAATTCAGATATTATACAGGTAACATATGAACTCTAAATGCTTTGTTGTTTTGCTTTATAATATGGATTATTTCTCTTACAATTAAGTAATTTTTTTTTATTTATCAGTGTCTTCATGGAAACCAAACACATAAAATATACAGTACACAAGTACATTGCCATGTCTGAAGGTATTAAAACCAGCAAGCTGTTCAGTTATTATCATAAATTTCAGAGTCGAAATTGTTTGGGTTTGATGTCAATATGCGTTAAGCAGAGATGGATGTCGACATCTAATTTCTGAATTACTAATAGCTGAATACAAGAATGGCAATGGCTATGTGGTGTCACCACAAATGAGCACAAATAGAGTTTCTTGATAACAAATATATGCTTTTTCTCGTAAAGAGGTACATGTTTACTTTAAAGGGGCTGTAGCACGATTTTGGAAAACTTTATTTCGTAAAATATTCCCAGATAAATATATGTATGTGCCAAATGCTTTATCTTCAGAGAGTCAAACACCCCATGAACTCCGCCCGATTATCCGTTGTCTTAGAAGAAAATATCGAATATCACTCGAAAAATACTGGCGGCCATTTTGGTGTGGACGCCCTTGTAATCATTTAAAGCAGGAAAATGGTTTCGTGTAGTTATGCCTTGCAATTGGTCACATGTATTTGCGTCATCGCCTTGGCTTAACTAAAACACGTGCTACGTCCCCTTTAAGGGCACTTTTGTGCTCGCATACATTTAATTCTCAAGCTTAATTATTTAAAGATCTGACCGAGGATATGTTTCTAAATTAAAGATATAAGAAGTCTTAAAACTGCGTTCAATTTCTCAACAAAAAGTTGATGTAATGTAGTGTTTAAAGTACGAAAATAAACGTCCATAACCTTGAATATCATAAATCGACTAATATATGTATGTCTCAAAGCGGTTTAATCAATGGGTTTGTTAAACATATTTCTGTGTTTTTTAAGTATTACTTGTTGTTGTATTGTCACGATGTGATGATTAATATTGATATCCTTGTAAACATCCTGGTAATTCAATAAATAACTAATTTATTGGGTTCAGTGCTAATGAACATTCGTAATGCACTTTGAGGTATCTCTCTTGTGCAATTCACAACATCAGCTCCCGTATTTCTATCCGCATAGCTCCATCCACATAATATTCTTTTAAAATCTTAAAGTTTTCGACATAAATAAAAATATCTCACAAAAACATAAATATATGTTTCCAATTGTAAGACAATGCTTTTAAATAAAAAAATAAGTTTTAATACAAACGACCATAATCGGTTAAGCGACTCAATTTCCCTACCTCAAATGATTAAAAGGTGTTCATACAAAAATGGCCGCCAGTAGTTTTGTTTAATAATCGATCATTCCTTCTACGATTCTAAATGACCTGTGAGAGTAATAAGATGTTTGGCTCTTTAAAGAGAATATATTTGACATAAACTAATGTGAATTGTAGATAATTTTAAGAAATAAAAAATTCAAATTACTCCGACGTTGAAATATTATTAATGAAAAAACAACGTCAAAAAACTATAATGAGCTACTGTACATTAAGATAAAAAAAACAATAACAATATAAGCGACAACCAAATTTCAATAGTAGATTTTTATATGTTGGTAAATTCTCAATAATGTCCAACGTAATCAGCCTCAAAAGCAAGAACTTATCCGGGAATGTAGATCCGATGGTATAGAGCGTTCACTCGTCATCAGAAAGGCTGAGCTCCGACTACTGGTCGACTCATACCTCAAGATGTTGAAAGGTAGGAGATGTTGCTTCTTTGCTTTTTACTCAGCAATAAAGAACGAACACCGCTTGAACTAGCGCTGCATAGCTAAAAGCAAACTTCCAATGTGCATCTTTAAAGACAGTGTAGACATCATACTTGCCAATCCTGACGGGTGTTTAAAACTTCTCAATTTCGGATCCCCCTTGTCCTTGTTCCTCCGCCATTTCCGTTGGACGTGTATTACACTGGCTGGATGTGTTGGCAAATGAGGTGGTAGTTTGGACGGTGGTGCCTCCGCCTGTTTTGGGTTCACGTTGTCTCTTCCTACAATGCAATCTCAGGATTGTTGCAACTCTCTTCCTGAATTCCTTACTACACAGGACGTACAGGAGAAAGTTGATCGAGAAGTTCAGTTGTCCCAATGTCTGTGGATGAAAAGATTGGTGAAACATACATGCTTGTTAAGCAAATACTATGACGACTGACAGAGTGAGTGAGTGAGTTGGGGTTTCACGTGTTTTGAACAATATTTCAGTTATTAAACACGTGGATCCAAATGAGAGTGGACATATCAGGGAGAAAGGGATCGACAGGATGAGGGAACTGAACTCACTGCCCGATACGTAGACAAATTTTTGGCAACAGAAGGATTAGACGGGCAATGATAAGTACAATTATGCATATTGAGTGTTGGTGGTATTTAGAAATGTCGTTTGCTGTTAATTAAAGTCAGTGCATCTGCGCATTCATTCCTATGAAACACTTGGCAATGCATATTTATTGCGGATTTCTTTTTACAATGCTTTAAGGAAATAAAAAAATTGTGATATTTTGCACTTTTTTACAGTGACAATTGTTTCGTAGATATGGTTTTGCAATAAGTTGTCATATAAAGGCATTTTCATTAAATTTCTCTCTAAAGGTAGAAATATTGCTCAATGGGCGCTAAACAAAATCCACACACGTCAAAGATCAAAATTTACTCAAATATCATTGGTCGTGACACGAGTGAAGCTTTTTATTCAATACGGTACAATGAAACATAATTTTACATACCTGCAAAATCTCTCTTGTAAGAATAAGCCCTTTACGGTTTGTCTCAAGGATATTCTCTCCCATAGCATAAGAAACGTTGTGTGCAATACCCATCGGTGTTACGAGAACCAAGAAGCTAATACTGACTCCAATCAACATTGTGGTCATTTTCACCGTGTCGTCGCTGCGTTGGTATGTTTGGGTCATTCTTCGCCTCAACTTGGATTGTCTGAGAATTTGTGTAACGGTAATGGCGGTCAAGACCATGATGATACTAGCAGGCAGCAAACTATTCATAAACACAGCTATCAGAAGGTAAGTTTTAGATAGCAACGAATTAGATGAGGCATAGATAGTAATACAGACACCATCGACAATGTCATTGGAAAAGTCCCAAGCTCCGTTAAAAATCACCAAAGAGCAACAGAGACATATGATTCCAATCAGCGTATTCCTCATGGTGCAAATCAACTTGATCTTCAGAGGGAAACACACGGCAATGAATCTTTCGAAGCTGATGACGACCACTAACCAGGATGACGTCATCTTACTCGTTTTAAGGATGATGTAGAACAACGAGCAGCCAAATCGGGATAACGACCTTACGTCCCAGCCTAGGATATTCCTGGCGAGTTTCTTGTTAAAAGGTACTGAACAGTTGAAGATCGTGTCGGATACTGCCAAGGCAATGAGGATTACGCTACTGGTTCTTGTTCTAAACTTTTTGCCAAGCATTACTATGATGGTCAAGATGTTTCCAAACACTCCAAAAGTAAACAACAAAGGAACTGCTACGAATCCAATGATTTTTACACCATTAGATCCTCTGACAAAAGTTTCGGTGGCATGGGTATCATTTTTGCATAAGCAGGATGTTCCATTGGGGAAAATCTCTACACATCCCATGCAATCTCTTTGGTTAGTTCCATTCTTGCTTATCAGAGGGGTGTCTTCGGTTTGGTTCGGGTAAATCATTGTGGTTACTGAAAGTATGGCCGTAATATTGCCGAAGTTCACTGGTGAGTTCTCATTTCCGATGCCATGTGTGATGTGTAGGAACAATATCGGGATGGTCTCTGCCAATGTCTTAATCAGCGGCGTTTTCATATCTGAAAGTGAAGGTACAAACTAACGAGCGATGCCAATCTGACAAGTTTCTGTGAGCCCGTGACAATATTCCTTTTCTAGACAAACACTTGATAGTATTTCAAGACTGGTCCACTAAGACACGCCCCTAAAGGAATCACGTGATACTGCTTAGCGAATGATTTCTGAATGTAATTAATAACGGCTTCCGCGCCCTAGTTTACAAAAGCCAATATTCGAAAGGATATTTTTCAGACAAAACCCGTCCCTCCCACTGTATCAAAATGGAAACTTTGATTTGAGAGAGGTGAATGTAATATAAATAGTGCTTTTGCATTAAGAAATTCGCAAAAGTGATTTATTGGCTGTACATTGAAATATTTCGTGCGCATCGTTTAAAAATGTTTAAACAAAACTTTACACTTTATAGAAAATCAACTCTGATTCAAAAATCTATTTTCCTACCTCAACTGATTGAAAGTGTTCACACTAAAATGGCCGGCATTGGTTTAATTTAAACTTGATACTTTTACTACGACTACGGATGACCAGGTTGAGGAATGAGATATTTGACCCTCGGAAGGTAAAAGATTAGGCATAAAACAATGTTTTTAGGGGAAATTTGAAGAAATAAAATTTCAAAACATTGTGTTAATGCCGCTTTTCACATGAATCATGAAAGACTCTCCTCATTCGAGTAATGAATTCCTAAAGGAGTGCTGTCTATGGTTTTATTGTTTGTAAAATGTTAATTTGTCTGCTTCGATAGCATGAATCATTGCCTTGACAGCTAAAAGACTCATCAAGAATTCATACGTCCATTACACGTACGGATGACCGTGCTATAGCACTTGGGAAACTGTCGTTAATGAAATTATATAAGGACACCCTCACCAAACAAGGAAGTCTGTTTCCAACTTATTGTTAGGTGAGGTGAGTGGGTGTTTAACGCCGCTTATATTGCGACTGCTAGTATTATTGCAGGGTGAAAGCCCGCAGCACTATTGTGGTTATGCATTGCGGTGAAACCTGCGAGCATCGACTGGAACTAGCGAACCATGGGCTGAATTTCAGTGTAGCATTGCACCCCAACCTGACTGCGTGTAGAACAGTTCTCTACTGCAGACAAAGTTGCCCAGCCCCTGGCGGGATTCGAACCACGGACCTCCTGATCCGAAGCCAAACGCGCTAACCACTGCGCTATTAGTATTGTTATTATTATTATTATTATTATTATTATTATTATTATTATTATTATTATTATTATTATCATTGTTGTATATAATAGTGTAGTGTATTATATAGTGTAAATGAAACGAAAATGACACTCCTGTTATTGCATTTTCTTTAATGGCAACCCACACTGTCTAGCACGGTGATCAGATAAAAATGAAGACTAATAAATGATGTGCAAAGTTACCTAATGTAAGAAATCTAAATTACTAACTGAGTTGAAGTTATTTAGTATAATCCCACTGCATAAACATAACAGTTGTGTGTTGATTGGTTGGTCTGTTGGGATTGTATATTGCGATAAATATTCTATGGAGATCACTTCCTCTACCCTTTTATGTTCACGTAGAAAAGGTCTATCTTGGACGCTTACAACAATGTAGGGTTAATACGCATATATCCATACACAGACTCAAAATCTATTCAAGCTTGATTCATTTTAAAGGGCAGTTTTTGTGGTATATCTTGACAAAGGCAACAAAATGGAAATTTGATCTTTTTCAACAAGAAATGATGAAAGACCTTTTGTATAAGTGTCATGCTATCATGCTTCTGCATTGATCTTTGTCAAAAATAAATTCAGTTTTTCAAATTAGTCGATGCATCTGTGAAGTCCTTAAATGAAATTGATTGTTTCCTCAAACAGCTCAAGGCATGAGCTGGACGCTAAGGCGGAAGTAGGTAAAATGTTTGCTATATCAAAGAGACGTCGATTACGTTTGTGAAAAGAGTACCCAGTGGAGATGCATTGGATAGAAGTGTGATATAAGCGGCGTATAATGGCGGTAGAAATACGCTTTGTAGCACTGTTCGTACATTAATCATCAATTACAAAACATTAATGTTAATGAAAATAGTTACAATCTATATACAAATTTTGTTTAGCTTTTACATTCCAAAGAAGTTACAAGGGCGTGACCTCTTTAGCCTCTAAACGCGAATTTTATACCAGGCTTTACACCCAGGGTAAGAATAGTAGAGCGTCAGCTATACGTCCTACCCTGAGACAACACGCATCTGATGAAACACTTTATCATCCAATGAAACTACGCAAATCATACACATACTCTGTGTCACTTTAAGATATGACGCGTGAAAATAATATAACTTGAAGCATATCACTTCACAGTGTAGTAATAATAAGGCTATTTATATAGCGCTGGATTCCACGTTTACAGGAGGGACATGCTCAAAACGCTGACAAGTGAAAAGAGAAAGAAATTGTGCAGAAATCTTAAGGTTGAATTATTAATGTATTAGTACTAAATACACATGTGTTCTGTATTTTTACGGTTATGTAGATAGAGAAACATAATCAAGTTTGTCAATCCAATTTAATGTATATAACACCAAAATAAATAAGAAATCAATCCATATCAAACATTGTCAAACAATGATGGAAAAGTCTTACAATTCATCAAAATAAGTGGAAACATTTTGCTAAGTGTAGAATCGTTCAGAAACATTCGCACTAATTCATATATTAACAAGCAAAATGTGTTTTTATTTTTTTTTACTTTCTTTTATGTACACAATGATTTTATCATGCTCTTTCAATCATGTTGATGTTGTGAATTATCCTAAATACAGCTGTTTAACAAAATTTTGCTTCATTATTCAGATTAAGTACAACTATCATGTAAATTGGTGTTCACTTAAGATCGTTTCATTCAAGTATCATTCATCCAAAAGATGTTATTAGAAGATGAAGAAAAAACATTTTCCAATTACATTCTTTAAGACAATTTACTACAGGAACACATTTGGCAGGAATTGATACAACACTATGATTTAAAAGCAAAAACACAAATATCTTGATTATCTTATAAAAATGTCATTGTCAAATATTTTGTAAAAACTGAAATATATATGATAATGTCAACACATGTTGTTTTCTTTACCAAGAAATTGTCGAAAATGTGTTGTAATAATATTCTAATACAGATATTTTAACAAATCTAAATTTTGAACCTCTTGCCTCTTTTTCGGAATGCTAATTTTTTTCCTGGCACATCACACATCTATATCGTGCAATGAAAATTATCACTTCACAAAAATATCTAAAGCTTTTTAATTCAAAGTATTTTGCTAAGAAATGATGACTTATCCTTATTTTCGAAAAATGGTGATTTTACATAGGAATTCTTACATAATGAAACAAACTCTTGTTCATCAGTTGTAAATATCAATGCATCGCTCTGTAAAATCTTTGCTTAGCTACGGTATTCAAATGCAAGAACCTATATCGAAATGTCTCTCCCAAGTTCACCATGAAGCTTATCATTATTAGTCATGTGTAGACTAAACATTCAATAAATTAAGTTTAAAGATAGAAATACTTAGATTGAAAATTTCGTATTTAATTCAACGTTTCTTTGAAATTTAAAACATTGAGCTAACACGTGAGTTCTGAGTAAAGTTATGATTTAAAAAACAGACATTAAAAATTATTGACGTATCATAGCACAGAGAGTAATGAAGAAATCCATAGAGCATTACCTTGTTATTCTTGTAACAGACTCAAGTAAAGAACACTTTTTTGCTCTTTTATATATGATAAACAATAATATATTCACCTGTGATTTGTCAGGTGACCATCTATAGGGTCTCAGGTAGACTAAGCATTATAATTCCTGATGAATTCCATGAACGAGATTTTAATCAGTTGGCCTTGCTCTGTGTCTATATCCGGTAAGGCGAGCTTTGTTCCACGGTTTCCATTGCTTCGATACATCCGGTCTTTCCCTTAAGGATGCTATCCTTGATCTCATGACTTTCTTGCTCTTGACAGGATTAATACCTTCAGTTACGAATGTAGAACGAATCAGTGCTTCAATGGTTACTTCAGACTAATTGCCTCTCATTTTACAACTATTGTCACGTATTTTATCTTTGAATGTCCGAAGATGATTCTGTCTGATCCATTTTGCACATTTTGCTTGAAGTAATTAGTTTCCAAAGGCTTATTTATTTCCAAAAGTTTATTATGTCAGATAAGAAGAAAGGGACAGTTTTCCTCTTTCTTTATAAGGATTCCGGCAGTTTATATTTGATTAATATCAAGGATGGAATTTTTCAAAACATCTAAGATTTTAATGCATAGGTGGTATGAGGGAAAATCATATTTTCTTCTATTAAAGGTAAGTATGGTCTACGTTTCTCTAATTTATATAAATGCTGTACCAAAGTATACAGATAGTAATACCAAAGTATACAGATAGTATTTCAGACGTTGGCGTGTACTTTAAGATTTTATGATTATGTACATGTCAAATTGGTCGGTTGGATATTTCTGAAATTGAAATGTTGCCTCTAGTGTATACAGTACAAGTAATGGCCTTCGTATGTTTTCAGTTTAACACGTGAAAATATCATGATGTTAAGAATGTATAGCCCAACAGAGTAGGTGTATTGTTCAAAGACTTGAGGCTTGTTTACAAATCCTGTTCACGGATTAAAATAATTTAAACCATACCCAAAACCAATAGACATAAAGACAACCCAAAAACACAAATTGTTAATTGAAATAATAAATTTTAGAAAATCATTCGATTCTCCTGATCGTTATAAGTCATAGAATTTGTGAATTCTTACCAAATTTCATTGTGGTTAATACTTCATTTAGATTGTCTTTGAGACATTTCGTGGGATTAATGACATTCTTTTTGACTGCAGTGGGAGTTTTGTTAGTGGTAATTTCTTTTTCTTTTTTTTTAGTTTCACTTTATATTGTACCTGTTTAATTGACAGGATCGTCTGTATCTTCGGAGGTAGGAGTGGTTTATTCATTTCCAGCCGTCACTATCACATTTTAATTCCATTAAGATCACTCACTCTAAACAAGAGATGTATATCGAGCCTAATTTTTACTTCGTTTTTCGTTAATGAATCGTATCATGAGTTTACTAGTAATGGAAAAGTTGACATTCAAATGTTGGCCGATGTACTGCAAAAATGGCGTTTTGATTTTAAACATGTTGCGTTTACTCAAAACATGTTGCGAAATGTGTTTAGATGCTAAACACATCAATTATTATGTGTTGTAAACCAAAACATGTTTCAAATTTATACACTTTGCACTATATAATCAGAATATTGATGTTACTCATTTCTGAATGAATGTTGAAGATATTCACTGTATATGGATCCCAAAACTAAATGCATAAAGCTTACCGGTTGTATGATATAAGAATTAGCTAGCTTATGATATGCATTTTTTAATTGGATAACATTTGCAAAACATCATAAGCATTTTAATTAGTTCTCTTACGGGTTTTATTTATTCAGATTAATTTTAACCATCGTCAATATTGATATATTTTTTGTTAATATTATAACCGGGCTCTGTATATGATTCTGCAATTTTAGGAGAGCTCAATGTATGGTTGGTTGTGACGTCATAGTTAAAGATTGTGACGTCATGTGACGTCAATCAGCACGCGATGTTATGACACAATGTGTAATAACATTGTAGATTTATTAAACGGCGGTATCTTCAACGGGAGAGTAATAAATCAGCAAAAAGTATTGCGAGTGAAAACACTGTATATTTGTTTTTCCTTACCATTCCGTTCTCAGACGAAAGTACATTATCGATACCACCTGCTGTTGTCCTTATACCACTTTACATCGCATTTTCCGTTAAAATTGTCTATTCTAAGGCTCATGAGTGCATAGACACTCAGCTCTCTTATTATTATTTGCAATTGACATGTAAGCAACAGTGAAAAAATTGGAATGGTCGAAATCGGCTTAGAGATGTGGAAAATCTATGGTAAGCTGTGCACAAAAATATGAAGAGTTGAAAACGGCTAAGCTAGAAATGTTTTTAGCTTTTAAATTGACCTTCACTCCAAACTGGATACAAGGAATGATATATTGTTTTTATCTTTCTATGCAATCTTTTAACGAAACCGGTTTAAAAATCATATTATCTTCTTTGTTATTGAATCGACCATAGTGGCTGCCGTTTTTCTTTTCTAGCTGTAGGAAAAATTTAATCATTTCCGATATCGTTGTTTATGCGGATATAGTGCAACATTGCATTAAATACTTCTGTTTTTTAATAAACTTTATTCCATAATCTATTTGCTAAATAACTTGCAATGTATATAACCTGAGAGCGGACCTAAAGTGTTGATGAAGGATATGAATGATCTGTGCATTCCTCAGAAATACTAATACTCGCTAGTGGCGTTGACGACTCCGCAAAACGCTTCAAACGTAGTGTGAACTGGTAAAAAACTTAAATTGGTCCAAAGAGATAAATCTATATGTAATTTCCATTTTGCTATCCACCATTTCGATTGAATGTTATTTAGTTTCTTTATTTTATGGGGCTTATTTTTAATAGATTGAACACTTTTGATTTTCTGCTGATTATTTACACGCAGAGGTTTCAGGGATGATTTAGGGATGATTTAGGAAAAACAGTGGGGAATACTTCATTTGTTGAAAAAGATCAAATGTCGTTTTCCTACTACATTTATGTAAACACTCTAAAATTATTTTCTTTGAATTAACTTAAGGGTTAAATTACAGAAAAATGGCAATATCAGTTTGTTCTGAATTTATATCATGATATCAAGTTCACCTCAAACATAAAATATTTACAATCCACACCAAAAATTAAAAGTTATGCTACAGAATATTAGAAAAAGAAATATTATATTACATAATTCATACATGTACAAATGTATGTACTTAAACATATCATAAAAACACGTTACTAACATCACTCGATAAGAATGAAGAACACAAATCAGAAGAGTAAAATTATTATTAACGTTAGAAAGAAGAAAATGACAGATTTTCGTCACAATAAAAAACATATTTTGAGCCGGAAGGTTTTAATTCAAACAAATGGATCGATGGGCGAAAATCACTTATTCCTTGTAATTATATTACAACATTTCATTATATTCAAACGAAGAAGTGCCTATTCAAAGTTTTTGATTAAATTGTAAACACCTGTCAACAATCCATCATGTTTCATAACGATTAATTAATTTATACTTCTCCCTACTACCAATGAATGTGTCTCAATGAAGTTGGTGTATCGTTAACGAGAGGCCAATCAATATGTCCCAATAAAGGATGATTATTCGGGTATGGAACAATGAAATAATGTATCCTTGATGTAAAAATTAATAGATGATTTAGCGTTATGCCAATAACAAATTGTTCACTTTAAAACTAAATTGACACTCACTCGAAAACATTACTTTTATTACAATTTAATTTTCTGAATTGATTTTCTTACAGGTATATATAAACATGATTTGTCTGTGACAAACACGTTTGGTAGTGTCTAAGAGCGGGAAAACAATGATTTTCACATATATATTAAGCTTCTTCACCTTATTCAACGTTATACTGTTTGGTGTCATTTACTTCATTTTAGTTTACATCTTTCAAATACACAAGCCTGTCATAACAACCTATTACCATGCTGACACCGATAGGAATTGGTATCTCAGGAAAAGTCTGCAAGCCTCGCCGAAATACAAGACCGCACCTTTATTGAGAAGTGGCCATTTCCAGAGCTTTTACGTGACCAGGGTCGTCAATCGTGATGTTGCTGTTAACAGAGAGCTTGTGGATCTTCTCGATGGGGGTCAGGTGGGCCTGGATTGGGTCAAGCCTTGCAGTGATCTCCAAGATACTGCTCCAGTGCTGATAATCCTTCCTGGGATGACGGGCGACCCTAGCTTTATGTCAGTTCTCGCAGAGGAAGCGTCCAAACGGAACTACAGGGTCGTTATCTTCAACAAACGTGGACACAACAACATAATCCTCAAGACACCTAAATTACAAGCTTTCTGTGACACAAGTGATTTGCGGCATTGTACAGAACTCATCAACAGTAGATACCCTTCAGCCCAAATGGCAGCCGTAGGCCACAGCGGAGGTTGCGCCCTTCTTACAAGGTATTT
This sequence comes from Phorcus lineatus, assembly GCA_921293015.1. Taxonomy (NCBI): domain Eukaryota; kingdom Metazoa; phylum Mollusca; class Gastropoda; order Trochida; family Trochidae; genus Phorcus; species Phorcus lineatus. Next base: position 32,175,362 of record OV121089.1, read on the forward strand.
GAGCGATTATGTAGGAAATGCTTTTATATCTGCTTGTGTGCACATATCTTCAGGTTACAACCTCGTCGATCTTTGTCTATCAAGCTCCTGGTTTTATGATAGATTTTTAGTCTATACCTTGAAAAAAGATGTGATTGAAGCAAATAGAGGTATCCTTAGTTCAGTGATAGATATGAAGGCATTGGACAAGTGCACGTCTTTCCTTGAGTTTGATTCTCTCGTGTACTGCAAGATGCATGGATATAGAGATTTTGCCGAGTACTGGACGGCCAATAGTCCAGTGAAGAACATTGACAAGGTAGATATTCCAGTTCTCTGCATCAACAGTGACGATGACCCCATCTGTAAGTCGAGAAACATTCCTTTCGATCTCTTTAAGAAACCTAACTGGATGTTGGTAAAGACGAACATGGGTGGTCATTTCTTTATTGACAAAAATAACGAGATGTGGGCAGACTATCGTGCTCTGGACTTCATTGACGCGGTTTGGAAATACGATGAAAAGAAGAACTGAAACAGAAAATTTTATTTTGTTTTGACGTAAACAATGGAGAAGAACTTATTTGGTTTTGATATTTGGAACAAATGTTCTTTTATTCGTTTCGTTAAAAAAATCCATAATTTTTCCAAATGAGAAATTTGACAACGTGTTTATTACAAAATAAAGGTATATATGACCTATTTCTTTATATTTGTGTTATGATATGATCTACTGAATACAACAGCCATGTTTTTCAGTATATACATGATATGAAGTTTTAGTTTTACTGCAGCTAATGTAATTTTATTATCTATCCCTGTCTTTAAATCGAAAATCTTATTATCTCACCAGATGTATATCTTACATTGTAAATTTTCAATTCTAGAAAAAGTAACTACATGTAAAATTTCTCCTTTGAAATCCCTTTATTCATAACGTTCTCGACATAAGGATCGTACATTGATTGCTTATGGTTTGTAATGAACGTAACCTCATTTATAATCTTTAAACTACAAAAAATGCTACTTAACTGGGGCATATGAAGCACTGACAACTCTGTTTTACAACTTAAAACTTACAGGTGAAAGAGTTCGACTTTAAATTTTTACGAAGCTAGGATTTAACATACAATTTCCTTTGATTTTAACTATTATATAATTATTAGCAAAGGGAAAATGAAAGGCATTCTCTCTCCTCTGAAGTAGCTCTGTTATTTATTCTGATACGATCTCTTTTCTCATACGATATTTTCTCTGACCTCCGGAAGTTCATTCAGCTATGAAAACAGGTACCTGGAAAAAGGGATAACGGATGCGCACGGTCGCGCTTTGCGCTACGTGGCTCCTTTGAAAGTATACATCATTTAGGGTAATGATGTAGGAAGCGATTGATGTATTCATTAGTACGTGAAAAATGCGCCATATAAATATCCGCATACTATTATCATTGTTGATACCATTATTGCATATCACATAACTACATGTTCTTTGGAAATGTAAAATCATTTGAAATAGGCACAACGATTACTTTATCAACAGCATTTAAATCTTAAGAAAGTTTGCTCACTTAATCTGCAGACGACAAATCGAAAGCTAGGATAGAATGAAAGAGAGCGCACATTGTTATTATTCATGGTAATGAGCTTTCAGCTTTGAAGATAACCATAGATGAAAGTATTCTTCAGCTGGACTCTTTAGTGTTATTATCATGGATACCTGGGCACTATTCATTTCATAATTAAGTCCATTTAGTCTACTTTCGATCAGTTTTAAAGATAAAAAGACACTAGATTTAATGGAGAATATGGGCACTTGGGATGTTTGTCGAACGTACATTTGTATTTATCATTCGCTCAGCTGTTACATTCCATTAATTATGCATGTTATTGAATGTTATTGAATGACTGACCGTTTGTACTGCGCAATAAAGATCGTAATAAAGAATCAATCAGTTATGTTACAATATGATGTTTAAATGATGAACCATTAGATAGGTTGCTGCAAACATATGTCAACCTACCATTTATAAAGATATTATATATTACCATTAAATTCAAATGTTAAATACCTGCCTTTATCACATTACTTTGTTATTTGCAATAAACTGTTCATTAATATCTAATTAAAACTCTTTTCTTAAATTCTAAAATTTCAATGGCAAGAAATCGATCCGTCAAATCTTATCATACTTAAAAACATTATGACAACAAGAGTTTAAAGAAATGATAATCCTCGAGTATAGAATATAGAGTATAGAATGTTGTATGTTAGACTAAATTTTAGTCTATGAAAAATCGTAATAATTTACTGTTCCTTCATCCATAATATTTTTTCTTGGGCTCCTAAGAAGCAGGACTAGTTGTATGTCAGAAAGAGTAAATATTGGGTCGAGGCAGTCAGACATGGTTCAACTGGAACCATGAAGTCAGAACGAATGTATGACGTCATCATTTAGCGAGGGTATGGTGGACACATTAAAGAGTTGATAGAGTAAAGAAACCATATTCTTAGGTTTTAGGTTGGGGACTTATCATTTTAATGAAAAAGTCATTTTTCAACTGACGCACGATTCTATCCATTCTCTCCCCACAGAGGTAGCTCCGTCATAAATTTCTATACAACCTGTGTCTTAATACGAAGGTTTCTCGAAATGTAGAAAGCTGATTGGATGCAATCAAAGTTAGTTGTGCAATCAGCGACGGCGTTTCAAAATTTATCATTTAAATCGCCTAAGTTATTTCCGGGAGCTTTACAAAAGCTAAACTTTATTCGAATTTGCACCTTGCACTTTGAGTCGTCGTTACAGAACCCATACGCCTCAAATTGCGACTGGATCTTGCATAGGTCTATGTGACAGGATATATGTTATTCATGCATTCGGTGTTTTCATTGGCTGAACTATTGCCAAGTAGTTTAAGTTGCAAAATTGTCCCGCTAGGGGAACTGCCTGAAGCCCGAGAAACCTTCGTATTAGAGGTTGTATAGGAATTTATGACGGAGCTACCTCTGTTGGGAGAGAATGGATTCTATCATTTGTCTGAATTTTACACAACGGGAATGTTATAAATATTTTGCACAGGTATCTAACAGGGCACTGGCGGATATACAACGTGCCTCATGTCTCGTGTGACATGTTTTCGGTGTTTATTGACTCAGTTTGTCATATACTTTCATATTTTTCAAATAACGACAAATATGACGTATTTTTCCGCACAGTCAATATTGGAGCGCACATAAAATGTCTCCTTACTGTTCATAAATTTATACAGGAATTTTTAAAGATATGTGGACATGTTTCATAATAACCGCAATAACCTATGTGTCTTTATTAAATATTGTACAGGTATATTAGAGCCAACAGAATTTGAATATAAAAATGAGTTGTATAGAAAGCGAGAACATGCTTTGACTGAATATGTTATTTGTTTTCTGTTTCAATGAGTTGCCCAAAATTATAAAATATCAACTAGTAATTGTACATATGTTCCATGCAATCTTGGAATGATCACAATCTGCAGATTGTTCGCTCACAATCTGCAGATTGTTCGAACAATCTAGGAATTTTTTTCAATGCTAGATTGTTTAAACAATCTGCAGATTGTGAGACCTGAACAATCTGGGAATGATCACAATCTGGGAATTTGCTTGTTTGTAGTATATCTTGCAATACAACATGATAATTGTCTAGTTTATTAAGGTTTTTCTTTGTGTATGCATCCAAATGATGGAGAATAGTTGTCAAGTCATAGATTGTTACAGGTTCATAGCTCGTCTATATATCAAACTGACGGAGTGTTGGGATCGATTCCTAGCTTGTGAAGGGCTTACATATATCGACATTTTATCAAACTGAGAGGAAATAGGGTTGAATTCTCAGATTGTACTCGCTTATATATCAAACTGACGGAGTATAAGGGTCGATTCCTATATTGTGAAGGGCTCACAGCTCGCTTTTATGTCCAACTGAGGGAGTATAATGGCCAATTCCTAGATTGTGAAGGGCTCATAGCGCGTCTATTTGTCAAACTGAGAGAGTATATGGATCTATTCTCAGATTGTGAAGGGCTCACAGCTCGATTTTATATCAAACAGAGGGACGATAAGGGACGATTCCTAGATTGTGAAGGGCTCAACGCTCGCCTATATGTCAAACTGAGGGGTATAGGGATCTATTCTCAGATTGTGAAGGCTCATATCTCACCTATATTTAAACTGAGAGGGTATAGCAGTCGATTCTCAGATTGTGAAGGGCTCACAGCTCGCCTATATATCAAACTGAGGGAGTATACGGGTCGATTCCTAGATTGTGAAGGGCTCACCCCTCGCCTTTAACTCAAACTGATGGTGTATAAGGGTCGGTTCCTAGATTGTGAAGGGTCACAGCTCGCCTATATGTCAAACTGAGGGAGTATACGGGTCGATTCCTAGATTGTGAAGGGCTCACCCCTCACCTTTAACTCAAACTGAGAGAGTATAGGGGTCGATTCTCAGATTGTGGAGGGCTCACAGCTCGCCTATATGTACATGTCAAACTGAGGGAGTATAGGGATCTATTTTCAGATTGTGAAGAGCTCATCGCTCACTTTTATTTAAACTGAGAGGGTATAGCAGTCGATTCTCAGATTGTGATGGGCTCATAGCTCGCCTACATATCAAACAGAGGGACTATAGGGGACGATTCCTAGATTGTGAAGGGCTCACCCTTCGCCTTTAACTCAAACTGACGGAATATAGGGGTCGATTCCTAGATTGTGAAGGGCTCACAGCTCGCCTATATATCAAACTGAGGGAGTATACGGGTCGATTCCTAGATTGTGAACGGCTCACCCCTCGCCTTTAACTCAAACTGAAGGGCTCAAAGCTCGCCTATATGTCAAACTGAGGGAGTATACGGGTCGATTCTCAGATTGTGAAGGGCTCACAGCTCGCCTATATTTCAAACTGAGAGAGTATAGGGATCTATTTTCAGATTGTGAAGGACTCACAGCTCGATTTTATATCAAACAGAGGGACTATAGGGGACGATTCCTAGATTGTGAAGGGCTCACCGCTCGCCTATATGTCAAATTGAGGGAGTATAGGGATCTATTCTCAGATTGTGAAGGGCTCACAGTTCGCCTTTATGTCAAACTGAGAGGTATAGGAGTCGATTCTCAGATTGTGAAAGGCTCATTGCTCGCCTTTATGTCAAACGTTTGGAGTAAATGGGTCTATTTTCAGATTGTGAAGGGGTCATATCTCTCATTTATATGAACTGAGGGAGTATAGGGGTCTATTCCTAGATTGTTAAGCGCTCACAGTTCGCTTTTTTTTCAAACTGAGAGGGTATTGGAGTCGATTCTCATATTGTTAAGGGCGTTACCCGACGAAATAACCAATGCTGAAACAATTAGCAAATTCAAATCTCTTTTAACATAGTCTGAATCAAAAAATTACCTTGATCTTAATTACGGCAGTCGATTTTGTCAAATTGTACACAGTCGTCTCAAGGTCGGATGCAGTGATCTGAACGCTGATAAGGTCAACAGACATATTTCAAGTAATGCCGAATGCGCTTGTGGATATCCCAATGAAAATGTTACCAATTATCTATTTATATGCAAGCTCTATACGGATTCAAGAAATGATGCCTACTTCTATATAAATGGCCACAGCCTCCAAACTGTGTTATATGGAACACCACTTATGAACAAAAATGAAAATTTAAATATAATAGAATCCTTACACCAATTTATATGTAAGAGTAAGCGTTTTGAAAAAACAACGTAAATTGTAAACGAAACATTACCTGTGAAAATAACAGAATATGTTATGCTACTTAGTCTGAATTTGTAGATACTCAATTGATGTAATGATATGTTACGGTGTTCTGATTTTTGTTTCTTGTCTAGTTCGTGTGTACTATATTTATCATCTTTGTACTAATGCGGTATTAATATAAGCAAAGCTTTACTTGTTTACCAAACCAGATTCGTTTTTTTAATGAAAATATGTTTAAACCATTGTGAAGGGCTCACAGCTCGCCTATATGTCAAGTTGAGAGGGTATAGCATAGATTCTCGGAAACGTGAGAAAAAGTGGATAGGGGTAGATTCTCAGATTGTGAAAGGCCAATAGTTCGCCTTTATGTCAATGTGAGGGAGCTAAGGGATCTTTCCCAGATTGCGAAGGACTAATAGCTCACCTTGATGTTAAACTGAGGGAGTATAGGGGCGGATTCCTAGATTGTGAAGGACATTGCGCTTGTCTTTGTGTTCTATTTGGTGTACGGACAAAACCCCACCCTGACAAAAGCCCACGCGGACAAAAGCCCATAGGACTAAAGCCCACCCTGACATAACCCCACACCTATTTTCTCATATGGAGACAAAAGCCCACACTTGTATTTTAACAACTTTTATTCCATAATAATACATTTTAACAAACATTTGAATATAACAGTAATAACATTATTAGCCAGAGCACAATACAGCATTAAAATCATCATACTACTTCACATACTTTGATTGTCACAAACTAGCAAAGTCTGATGTTGTGTTAACTTAGTAAAACATATATGAATCGATAAATCAATTTAATAAATTTTTAAATATCTTTCTTATCTTTCTTTTTGCCTTAAAATAGATTAAAATAGATTAACTTACACTTAAGGATGTTTTCATAGACCCCCCACATGAAAGTCCTCTCCGACGGCTGCATTCCCATCTAATCATGGTCTTGGTTGATCTCTTCTTTGTGTATAAATGTCCACCAAAACTAATCTTAACACCTCCTTTGTTGTTCTTCAAAATCTCCATCTCCATCTCCATCTCCATCTTAATGCATACTGAGTAGAGAATCAATTAACAACTCACTTACTCTAAACTAATTCATCCTTGTCAGTTATCAACACATACTCAACTACAAACAATACATTCTCTACTCTACTAATTAAGATTGGTGGGCTTTTGTCTCCATATGAGAAAATAGGTGTGGGGTATTGTAAGGGTGGGCTTTAGTCCTATGGGCTTTTGTCAGGGTGGGGTTTTGTCCTACAATCGTTCTATTTAGCTAGTAGGGGTTTAAATTCACATATTGTGGTTTAAACAATATTTATTCATGTACTCAGGTACAGAGAGATCGACAAACAGGGTTTCCCCTATGTAAATGTCTCTCCCCAAAACATACATTTTGCTACAGGAAGTTTACATCATTAGGATGCATTAATATATACAAAGTAGAAAACAAACATATAATTGTCATACATTTTCAGGCGAAGCGTCTGCTTAACAATATAAATATTGTGACTATGTGAAGGTGAAAACTAAGTTAGTAAATCGATTCTGCGATTTTAGATTTTCATTAATGATAGTTAGCGGTATTCCGTACAACACTGTTTGAAGTAAGAATTATTTCTTATGGTTTAAACATATCTATTTCATAAAAAAATACATGAACTGGATTGGCCAACATGCTCAACAGAACTTATGTGAAGGCCGCTCCAACAACAAATATTTAAGAAACAGGAACATGACAATAACAATAACAGCGAACATGGTACAAATATGATCAAATCATCACAAACCAAAGTGTATTAGAAGCGATAGTGAAATGCATTTGTGGCATTTGCAATCATTAACATAATATATCGGTTATGAATTTGTTAACTGGTTTTAATATATCAGATCCTGTTACAATGGTCAGAGAAGGATGTCCATATAAAATTATTTCTAGCGGAAAGCCGTTTGTGTAATAATATTTGTTGGATATTATCGAATGTATTCTGGAGCATACGAAGAAGTAATGAAGTGCGTCCTCGTTGGTGGCCACAAGAGCAGTTAGATTTATCAGATATATATCTTTTAAATTTGTCAGCATTATTTTTTATGTTTTTGAGGTTTGAATATGAAATTATTATAAACATATGCATTTATAAAATTCATAATACTGTAACAGTTGACATTTTGTGTTGTCGTGAATAATTAGACCAGATGTCTACCAGGGTTTGCTTATAAAAGCAACGTGTCACTGTGTCGCGTCTCTACTCAGACTCTTTGCGGGGTCTGCGTATCAAAACAAAGTGTCACTGCGTCGCGTCTCTGTTGGACACGAGTGTGCAATCTCGTACAATCATACCAACTTCCTCTTTCTAATTAATGTTTATTCAATGCAAGTATCTCGGGTGGCAAATATTTATATACTTATGAGTTTGATCGTCGTTCAAGTATTTTGATGTAAACAGTATTATATTTCCATAAGACATTTAATACACAACGTTCAGAATATATATACAAAAAAGGAAAGGATTAGCAAACAGGCAGCTAATGACTATATAAATGATTCTCCTGAAACAAACATAAAACGATTCAGGTATCATGTATATTGGTGGAAATTTACTGCAATTATTCTTACTAAACTCATATTGATAATAAGCTTTGTGTAACTTTGCATTTGGTACAGATTTTACAAAAGGGCTATAAAAATCGGTTAGCATCATTTATGAAATAAATATATTTTTAGGGTTTCCCTAACACTCTGTGAAAAAGATTTGACGCCGCTTAAGATATATTTAATGTAATGTCGTTTTCTAAAAAGTATTGATTTGATCTGTATCAATCAGAGGTGAATTCAGATTGCTGCAGCCAAGGCGCATGCGGCAAATAAGAATTTGATTTCGCCTTAAGCCATAATTTGAGCCCTTTTCACAATCTGAGAATCGACTGCTATTACCTCTCAGTTTGACATAAAGGCGAGCCATGAGCCCTTCACAATCTGAGAATAGGTCCCCATACTCCAGTCTGAGAATCGACCCCTATACTCCCTCAGTTTAATATATAGGCGAGCTATGAGCCCTTCACAATCTGAGAATCGACCCCTATACTCCGTCAGTTTGATATATAGGCGAGCTGCGAGCCCTTCACAGTCTGAGAATAGGTCCTCATACTCCCTCAGTTTGATATATAGGCGAGTTGTGAGCCCTTCACAATCTGAGAATCGGCCCCTATACTCCCTCAATTTGACATAAAGACGAGCTATGAGCCCTTCACAATCTGGGAATCGACCCCTATACTCCGTCAGTTTGATATATAGGCGAGTTGGGAGCCCTTCACAATCTGAGAATCGGCCCCTATACTCCCTCAATTTGACATAAAGACGAGCTATGAGCCCTTCACAATCTGGGAATCGACCCCTATACTCCGTCAGTTTGATATATAGGCGAGCTGCGAGCCCTTCACAATCTGAGAATAGGTCCCCATACTCCCTCAGTTTGATATATAGGCGAGCTGTGAGCCCTTCACAATCTGAGAATCGACTTCTATATACCCTCTCATTTTGAATATAGGTGAGCTATGATCCCTTCACAATCTAGGAATCAACCCTTACAACCCCTAAGTTTGACATAAAGACGAGCTGAATGTCCTTCACAATCTGGGAATGGGCCCCCCTACCCCCTCATTTTGAGAAAGAGACAAGCCGATTGCTCATCACAATGTAGGATTCGATCCTTATACTTGCTAAATAGAAAAACCTTAATAAGCTAAATAATTCCCATTTTATAATGATGAAAATACTACTGAAAGACAAATTCCCAGATTGTGATCATTCCCAGATTGTTCAGGTCGCACAATCTGCAGATTGTTTAAACAATCTAGGAATTCCTAGATTGTGAGCAAACAATCTGCAGATTGTTCGAACAATCTGCAGATTGTGATATACCCCAGATTGTTCGTAACACATACACCATTGTAAATAGTTAAAATTTATCTGAGAAGCGCTAGAAGAATATCAATACACCAGCAATTTCATCAACTTACTTTAAAAAATATTGTCTACTCGACGTAACTGAAATTACTCTTATGCATTGTACAAGGGCCGATAGCTTACATACCGAAATGAAAGAATTAAATTAGATATAGTACGGTTGTTCCGTAAAAGTTTATGTTTGAGCTAATTTATATTCCTTAAACAATAATAAGCTGATTGTATATCTATAAAACCTATTTACAAATTCCCCAAGATGACACACTGATGTGCGATACAACCTGACATTAAATGACATTTAATCAAGGGAGATATATGTGCTGATATCACAAATGTTATTTAACAGATAGGGTGTAACAGCCAGTTTGGACTGTCGAATGTGACAGTATTGTGAGTTAGTTTTGAAATTTTTAGTTCTCGTTTTGTTTCATATTAGTACGGGTCGTTTTGTCGATGTTCTCGAGGATTCAATGACTTCACAGCTTGTAGGTATACGACCACTTATTGTCCTTCATTTTCGTCTGGTATTCCTGGTCAAACCTCTCATTCTGTGCCACAGTGAACCAATTCCTCCAGTCACCAACCTCCCCTGTGAAATGAATGCCTTAAAGTTTGTATCGAATTCAGTTCTTAATAATTCATTGATCCCTTGAATACAATGCATATAGTAATTACTGTTCCTATTGATACAATAGCTTACACAAAAAGGTGAACAAGCGGTAGCCCTATGTGTATTTTAAGAGATGGACAGGTTTTGATTAAAACATTACAGAGAAAGCTAACTGGCTGGCCTTTTGGATCAATACCTTTCCTGAAAATGCCAGAACCGGAGCCGTCCTTCCACTCGCCCTTGAGCTTGTCCCCCTTCACGTGATCATAAGCTGACTTGAGGCTCCTGAAGCTGCACGCCTCTGCTATGGATCTGCACATCTCCTCACTGAGGTCTCGCTCCAGGTATCTGGAGATCTTCTTGACGCTGGACACTGGGTCCTGGAGGTGCTCAAGAGGATTGAGGTAGGATTTGTTACATTAACAGAGGTAATTATGCGAGTGTGTTTTGAGATGTTAAATATCCTGGATAAGGATTAAATGTTTTATTATAAGAGCCTTTGTGTGTATTTTTATTGAGGAAATGAGATTGAATATGTTTCATAAAATTAAAGTGTTTACAATATAAATGATCCATTCTCAGAAACAAGCTGGGTTCTGGAGCAAAATACGGTAATAAACTACATTTCTTCAGTAAACTTACAGTAAAATAGGATCGTTACCTTTCTGAAAAATTTAAAACAACTGTAATATTTTGAATAATTCTTATGTTATCCGTGAATGAAAATTATTTTATTAAGATAAATACCATGCACATACTTTCTTCATTTCTTCATAATCCATGTGCAGCACGTTCATCTCGGGATGAGCTTCCAGTTCTCTCTGCCATTCCAGGGTGAAGTCGAACCACGAATTGTATGGTACTGGAATGTAACGTTTCAAACGTAATATGCATCACCATTTATATCTAAATACTGACTGAAAAAGCCAACAGCTCCCTGTAAAATTTAGTAAGCAGTGTAGTAATGTATAAAGTGATACAAAGTCAAAGAAAAAATTCTTCCGGTTAAATTCACAATTTTCTTGATTGAAAATGAGTTTCTGCACGGAAATTGAATAATTCATTTTAAGTTTTTTTTCACTCAGAGTATTAAAAAATTGATGAAGTCGTACCATTTCCTTCCAACCAAAGATCAAAGTAATCTTTCCATTCTCCTGCATAAGTTCCCAGACTGGTTTGCGCTGTGTACATGCCATACGTGGACACTGCAATGTCCTTCGGATTTCGATGTATCATGATGATCTTGTTTTCCTTCCGCCGTGCTTGTTGAGGAAAGAACCGGAAGCGGAAATGGGTAGAGAGAACCCTGGGAGATGTCATGCTGTCAAGATCATCTTTGGAGGTGATGTCGAGAGCGTAGACAGGCATTCTGTCCTTGGCGTAACCAGTTGTGTTCTTGACAATCATTTGAGTCATCTCCCACAACCAGTGAGTGCCTTAAAAGATATATATATAAATGAACAATGCCTTGGACATCAGGATGCGAAAACAAACCAGAAATAACGCACAGGGTAATAAAGTTATTAAAGACAGTTACATGCTCATGAATACTTGTTTATTCATATCACATGCGGAAGAAGAGAAAAAAATCCTCTGAATGAAATAGTACGTAAGATTTTGGATTATTGGTTGGGGATATGTTAACCAATTGATCATCTTCATCAAAATAGTTATGTTGCAGTTAATTCTTCCAGTGCAGACTTTATTTATTTATAGGTTTATTGTCATTACCGGTCTTATATTTGATTTATAAAAGTAAATTGATCAATTTATTTCACATACCAGATAAGAGAGGTTTTTATCTCTAAAATACTTATGAAATAATAATAATATCGCCCACCTGATTTAGGATAGGAGAGAATAAAAACGTCATCGTCTCTGACTTCCATGTCTCGAATGTTGTGACACTGATCCTCTGACGTCACAGGAATAGGTTTTGGCGGGAAATAGAGTCCATCAAAACATTCCACCTTGATTATCTGCCCACTTTTGTCTATGATATCTATCCAGGTACATGACATTTTTATCATCCAAATTTGACGTTGTTGATACCTAAGTTACTGAAATAAGAGTAGAAACTTGAGAAAGAAACGCTGAAAAGTGACATGGCAAGGAACTTGTATTGTACTATCCCCGTGTGATATCATCATTTCCACATTATTTCGATCTAAGAAATGTTATATTTTGTCATAACATTCACAGTACAATGATAAAGGGATTTTTATAGAGAAAGCATTGGGTATTACAAAAACAGGTAAAATACGAACTCCTTAATTCATGTGTGGCTGTGTCAAAGAGTAGTGAATAAGGGATGAGTGTGTACATACAAAACTGTTTGCGATCATATTTCTAAAACTGCAGCATCAGCGTCAGAGCAAACGTTTAAAACATAATATAAGAGTTTTCAGTCCGTACCTAACATCCTAACGAAACGTAGTAAATCCGAAGCCATAATAACATAATGAAGCGCTAATAAAATGACAGTTAAGAATACAGAACTGTCATTGAAACAAACATGAAATAACTTCTGTAAAATAAGAATGCTATGAGAACATATCTTTAACTAGTTCCAAAGTAAATACCAGTTGTCTAGTAAGATTGGAAAATACTTTTTGATTGACCACTGAAAGGCGTAAACTAATAGCTATAGGCATTAACCTTAAAATCAATTGAGACTGCTTCTCCGTTAGAAATATTAGCTTTAGGTAAAGGTTAAATTTCTTTTAATATGGAACAAACATTATGATATACCAACATCTGAAATGATTCCTAAACAATTTTAGTAATACCTTATGGATTTATTAATGCATAAACACAAGACAAGGACACAGGGTTACCTTGATGCATTTTGATAACGTATACGTAGGAAATGAATATGCGCTACCCTTGTATATAACATGATCAGCTTACAGAAACAAACATAGACGGTAAGGGAAATCAATTGTTATACATGATATTATACATTGATTCAACGGCATACATAACCAACTGTTCCGATGGTTGACACTTAATCACTTTTTCATCAGGGACATCTGTACTTAACTAATTGAATAATTTTCTTGCTGAGCAAAAAGGGGATCAATTTAACTAATCTTTCCTGTCGCGTTTACAGTAATTTGTATTATTTATGACAGTTTTACAGTTAAACGCACTAGTGCACACCAATATTTCTTTAACACAACGAATGCACAGATACTGCATATCTCTCGACATTATTCAAGAACCTCACTCAAATAATCTACCTCGTAAGTTATTTAACGAATATTTACGTATTCAGGTAGTAAAGTTGATTTTTAAAGACCGGAAGTATTTAATGTTACGTTACAATAAATCCGCATGAACTACGATATCGGAAATATTAAGATTTTGCTTATAACCAAAAATGCGGAAACGGCATCCGCTTTGGTCAATCTAATAGCAATGCTAATGCTGTGTTATTAAGTCGGTTTATTTACAACATTGCTTTCATAAAACATAATTCATTATTTGTTCTCAGTTCAGAGTTTAGGTAAATACAACAGCTGCACATAATCAGTGTTCAGCCGCTTTCAACTGTCTTTAATTTATCCGTTTTGTGCACAGCTAACCTTAGATTTGTTATATGTCCAAGCCGACAGCGGGTGTCTAAATTTTTTCATTGTTGATTGCAGGTCACTTGTAAAGAATTTTAAGTATTTCATTGCATCGATAGAAAGCTGAAGTGATTGCATTAGTCCTCTTAAACCTTAAAATAGCCAATTTAAACCGTAAAAGCGTGCACTAGTGCCTTTAAGGTGGCGCTGCTTATCGGCGACTGCCGATTCAGCTCGTGATCAAGCGAGTGCGATATACCGACAATCAGTAATTGCATCGCCGATACTTATATTAGATGTTTTCCTCATTGATGTTATCGATTTTTCTTTGTTCTTTCCGTTTTTGAAGAAGTTATGCTTGATGTATGTACAGCTAGGAAATGTCATGTGTTCTATGTCTCGGTTTTATTGCGAATGACGTGGTAAGCAATGTCGTGCTACAACGGGGAAGGCTATATATGGTGTTTTGAATTTCAATATTGATTATTTCAATATGTTCGCAAAGTTCTAATTGTACAATAATTGATTTATTGCAAGTATATCAAGAGTTTAAACTCATTGATTTTATACATTGGGCTAGGTAGGGATTAGAGATGTCAAGAGCTCGGTCAGTACGAATCCTGCGTTCTTCATTTATCAAGGGACGGGTGGAACGGACACGGAGAATATGGGTAGCATGACCTTTGTACGTGCAATCGGCTGATATTTAATATTATTTACGTAGTAAATGACAATGCACATGCGTGGATGAATCTATTTCAAGAGAGTCTAACATTGTCTCATGTCTTATGTTTTAGCAAAATATGAAAAATACAAATATAGCAAAATGTGTGAATACATATCATTAAATAATCAAACAAATGACAATTTGTAGTTAGGTGAAGCCAGGGAAGAATTAAGATGGAGATGACACGAGAAGTGGATTCGTGAAAATAATCAACTAGTCTCACCGGTAACCGACTATTTTTCTCCTTATGCATTCTCCATTACAGATTTCATTCAAATGAAAATAACACCGAAACTGACTTGACCTACACTAAATACGATAAACGTGTTGACTTGCCTGAATTATCTGTGTCACTCAATTGGTGAACATTGCCCTCGCTCCCCCTTCAATCCTTGACCCTTATCTGTGATAAGAGGTCATGTTTACAATGATTGAAACATTGCCGTAATTTTTTGCAGAGGAGAGGAAGGAAAGAGACAGACATGGACACAGACAGTGAGTCAAAGAAGAGACAGGCAGACAGAGGCGGAGACAGATAGAGAGAGACATAGACAGACAAAGACAGAGAGTCAGACAGACAGAGGCGGAGACAGATAGAGAGAGACATAGACAAAGACATAGACAGAGACTATACAGAGAGCACAGACATAAACAGAGACTATACAGAGAGCACAGACATAAACAGAGACTATACAGAGAGCACAGACAAAGACAGAGAAGAGACAGGCAGACAGAGGCGGAGACAGATAGAGAGAGGCATGGATACAGACGTAGAAAGTGAAGATACAGAGAGACATGCAGACAGACACAGACATAGACAGAGAAGATACAGAGAGACAGGCAGACAGAGGCGGAGGCAGATAGAGATAGACACAGACATAGACAGAGAAGATACAGAGAGACAGGCAGACAGAGGCGGAGGCAGATAGAGACAGACACAGACATAGACAGAGAAGATACAGAGAGACAGGCAGACAGAGGCGGAGGCAGCTCAGATAGAGACAGACACAGACAAAGACAGAGAAGATACAGAGAGACATGCAGACAGAGGCGGAGACAGATAGGGACAGACACAGACACAGACATAGACAGAGAAGAGAGAGATTGAGGGTGAAAGTGAGAATTTTTTTAAAAGAAAAAGGGGAAGTCAGAAATTCTCAGAGAGACATGAGACAACACCAGGCTCGCATTTATTTGAAGATGGAGGGAGAGGGTAAGAAAAAATAATGTGAATCAAGAAATCAATGAAGTAGACGAGTCACTTCTTTATTATCAGATTTGCGACGTTTTGGTATAGCTCCTTCGATATGAATATGTTTAACTTCTTTGTGAACCAAACTTGTTAATGGAAGTGTCACATGTTAAACATGTTCGTATATATAAATATTGCTTTAGAAACCTATTATGTATAATACTAGCATAATTTATTTTGCTTCGGCTACATCAGCGTATTTGAATCAGCATAACACCTACAATACCATGATATCTTCATATCTTTAGGTCCTTTACCCTAATGGTATCAAACATCGTCTCGATGGGGTTCATGTGGGGGGAATTTCATATCTATGGCAGCGCGTGAATTCAACTGAATGTCAGATCGATACTAGCAGATCTCTTATTATGATCTGGAACATTTGTCAAGCTGGAAAACAAAGGTATTCCTTTTGAAAGACAAGACAGGATGCGTGTTCAGAAATATAGTTGATGATATCATGTTTATATCGAACACCATTCAACGTTCCTTAAACGATTTGTAAAATCCCTTGTCCATTGTTGGAAACATTCCCGATACGTGAACCTGGGGGAGGGTGATTTTTAAATGACTCTTTGTATTTCTCTTTGTATTCCTCTTTGTATTCCACTTTGTATTTCTCTTTGTATTCCTCTTTGTATTCCTCTTTGTATTTCTCTTTGTATTTCTCTTTGTATTCTTCTATGAGAAACATCACAGTTCTCTCCTCGTCAACCTCTGAATGATACTTCATTTATTACCCGCATTTGTCAGTGTACTTACTCCTTTCCAACTTGGTCCAGTTTCTTATCTCAGCAAGGCTCATTCTTAAAGAGTTATAATAAAAATCATTGTGAAGAAACGTATGGAATAAGAAACGTTTCCGAAGCGACAAAAATATGAAGTTTAAACAAAAGTAACAGCTTTATTTTTGAACAAGCAAGCTTCAAGCCTTAAGATTCAATTTAAAAAATTTATAATTTGAAATTATTAAATCTTCGACATGCTTTAAAGGTCTTTTAAGATTATCAGGAAATAGGATAACAAATCTTAGGAAATAGAAGTTGTCCTTACCTGTAAGCATTGAGGATCACATCTCCTGCATTTCATCCTTGGACATCAAGAGTGATTGATATGCTGGCTACAACCTATTTTATTACAAAACAAATTATATAATCACTTAACTTGAACATCTATGCACTCATGTATATTCAAATGTAAATCTATCATATATGAAATTTAGACTATAAGCTCTAAGCCTAGACAAAAGTGTGGGAAGGGGGGGGGGTTAATTACTTCGTTTATGCCCTGCTAAAGGATACCTTTACTTATATATGTAATTTAGAAGACAGATATTCTCCCTTTCCGCTTTAAATGTGCCCGTAAACATTTCATGTTTGAATTGTGCATTTAATAAATGTTTACTAGGGACAAAATCAATGTCATAAAGTTTTTAAAGTTACTTAATTTGATTTTTTCAAAAAAACATTAATCATAATCAATTGATGCGCAAAAGGTTTACTTTACTTGAATGAAATAAAGATTTCCACTATATATTTTGAGTTGAAGGATACTATACAAAATCTTAATCAATCATTTTTATAAGTTGTTCAAATGGGGTCGATCACAAAGGTTTTCAGCAACGTTTACAACATTAAGGAAGAAAGAAATACCATTTCGTAGAGCATAAACCAACAAAAAATGAATTAAAGTATGTAAGAATTTATCAATAACAAATTCAATAGACAAGTATGCAATAAAAGGGGTCAGGTGTCGTTTGAGAAGCTTTTACCACGGTAAAAAAAGATTGCTAACAGTCTTTATGATACATATTGATCAATCGATAGAATGACGTAGATTCTAATCCCAAGTCAATTTTATCCCAAGAGAACTTGAGAGTAATAATAGATCGTTGCTTTTCTAGCCGTTTATGAATAATTCACATTCTAATTTACAATGAGTTAACAGAGTTTGAACGCTCATTCTGAATAGAGTAGGAAGATGGGAAAGTCTAAGCTCTTGCTATGTGTTGTGTTGTGCTTCCTACAACAGGACTTCATATTTGCTCAAAGCTGTTCTTCTCCTGATAACTTTGATAATGTCCAGAAAGATGTAGCTATAACTGGATCAGCTTTTCTCACACTCACAGATCTTGGTCTTGTGGGTTGTTCAAAAGAGTGTCTCCTCAGATCAGCTTGTCAATCTTTCAACTATGAACCAAGTACACAGGAGTGTCAGCTCAACACCAACAGCAGCTCGTCCACTGATCAAGGTTACATCACATCCTCGGTTGGTACACTTTCAAGTGACATATCAAGCTGGCCTTCTTTGATTGCTGGAGCATGTAGTTCAACGAGATGTCCCGACAACTCTGTTTGTGTCGAGAATGATGGCGCTGCAACTTGTGAGATAGAATGTCATGAACCGGGACTTCAAAACGGTATATTCACTTCACCGATCTCACATGAAGTTGGCTCAACGCTCCAATTTGAATGTGATGCTGGATTTACCGCTACAGGACAAGCCCAGTGTCAAGGTGACGGAACCTGGACGTCGTTCAGCTGTGACATCGTATGTGTCAATCCACCCGTTATTGCTCGTTCAACCACTTCTCATTCGGGAACAAGATCGACACCAGGAACAGTTCTGCACTATACCTGTCAAACTTATTATGTACCCCTTGGCAAGGTGATGTGTCAGTCTGATGGTACATGGACTGATATGCAATGTGTTAAAAAAGTAACAGATTGTTCTAAACTCTCTCAGTGCACGAACGGGTACTCGGATGGAGAATACTGGCTTTACCCGGTAACCTTCGGAGACAAACCAGTAAAGATTTATTGTCATGGTATGAATTCGGCAACACCTTTGGAGTATTTGACACTTCCTGCAGAGAACTATGTGGACTATTCGAATATCGGGTGCGATCCAAATGATGGAACCCGCGCATTGTTTACCGGTTGTGAATCAGTGAGATTCAACAAACTGAGAATATCTGATATCAGTAATATGGCAACAAACGGTGTCGGACTGAAGGACTATCAGTTCATTAATACATCTGCCACATGCTATTATACGCAATTCGGAAACGTCAACGACTGTCACGCAAGTCCGAAGTGTCAACAAGACGAGTCACGGGACTATGTCATCAACACACAGGGAACAGGAGTAAAAGTGTCCTCGCTGCAGGAATGGGGCGCACAAATCATGTCCACAACTTTGTTAGAACCCATTACAATCATCAAAGAAGATGCCGGAAGAATGATAACAGTAAAATGTCACCAGCCCTGCAAATGGTGTTACCCAACTGGTGACAAGTATAATTTTGAATATGATGAAGACTTTATTATTGTCATCTCTAGAGCAGTTGTGCCCAACTGTTTGCAAGCGGCGACTGACGAAGAGAAAGATTAACATGTCAATTATTTCATAATTTCTTTTTTAATCTTCAAATTTTGCTTATTTTGAAGTAGATGCTTTCAATGTTCAAGTTACAAAGAATCAATAGTACATGCAATTTATTACATATACAGAATGATGACTTGTTAAATGGTTATGCAAACATTTCAATTACTATCGAGCGTAACACATTGATAACATCTTTTTCTCTGCGAATGATGCATGAAATACCGATTAAAATCACCAATTTCTAATGATGAAAATTTTTTCTACTTTAAACTTTTTAACAAAAAACACTTATATTCAGCTGCATGTATATATTTCCCAAAATTCATTCTATCTTTTAACCCATTTAAATCCGTTGACAATTTAAACAAAACTGGGATCTAACCAAAACAAAGACACACCCTTTGACTTGTAGAGAAAACACAAAAGCGTATTAAACCTTAAACCACCTTTATAGATTGTAGATTAAAAGGTATTTAGTTAATTCTCGAATGGGACTGTTAAGTTTGAAAATTAATGAGGGAAGACGGTCGAAAACAGATAGGATTTTGAGGACACGTCCTCTTTGTTGTTTTCTCGAAAGAGTTTTTCTAAGTTGGATAACTTGTGCCCAATCCATTTCTTGAATGAATAAAATATGTTTCAATCAATCTGTAGATGTATATCATTTTACTTGTATTTCTCTTAAATATGATAATGTAAGTGGTAAGTAGTCAAATATGTTCGGGCCGCTTACCTCAAATAATGTCTAAAGTTTGAAAATGTTACGCCTCTATAACATGCACACATACGAAGGAAAATACAAACTTTTTATAATATAAAGTGTCATATCTGTATTTACATATCATCTATGGATTTACCAATATATCTACTTTGCATTTATTTCAAAATGTGTTTACATTTTAGGCAGATAGACGTGTATAAAGCTATGAAATATGACTGAGTGTATAGAACCGATAGCCTACATGCTGAATAAAGTATTAATTGACTAATATATGGATTTTTGTTTTTAACATCGGTTAAGTGTATAAAACACAAAAATCGAAAAGTAATTAATGTTCTTTGACAATGTATCCCGGTTTTACTAGATGTCAATGTTAAAATTTCTGTTTGCTATCGTCGCTTTGGCTGCTTTTTCATTTATATGTGATCGAGAGGTCGTACGAGGGTTGTCCCAAAAGTATCCGGCCTGAATATGAAAACATGCCTGAAAGGCAACCATAATGTGCGTGCATGAAAAACATCCATTGACGTGTATATGGCATGAAACTAATGAGATGCATACTCTTCAATTGCATATAATATCCTTCCATCTTTTACCGAAATGGAGAAAAGTGACTGTAGGGCTGTTATCAAAATCTGTGTTTAAACAAATACACTCCAAAGGAAATTCATGGGGATATGTTACAAACATAAGGTGACTCTGCTCCTTCATATAGCACTATTAAACATTGTTGTGTTGAATTTAAACGGGGTAGAGTAAGCACTAAATATGAGCCCCGTCCTGGTCGTCAATCTGACGTCACCATTGGTGAAAACATTGGGCTGTTCTTGACACAATAAGGCAAGATAAGAGAGTGACTATCAGATACTTAGCTGATGCTCAACACATCAGTAAACATCAGTTTAACGAATTATACATGAACATCTACATATGAAAAAGTTATCAGCACGCTGGGTCCACAGAATGTTATCTGAGGACCAAAAGCGAAAACGTTTCATGGTCAGTCAGCAACTTCTTTACGGGTATCGCCCAGACCTAGAATAATTTTTCGCTCATGTCGTTACTAAAGATGGTAACCCCTAACAAGTTGATATCTTGTTCCTCCGGTCGGATGGTCATGACATCCGTTTTCTGGGACTCTCAGGGTGTAACAATGATTGACTATTTAAAGAAAGGTTCTACAATCAATGGCACTTATTACGCAAATGAACTACGACAATAACGAAAAAATATTAAAGAGAAACGAAGGGGTACAGTGCGTAAAGTTGTGTGGCTGTTGCAGGACAATGCTCCCGTTCACACCGCCCAAATTTCAGCACAGGATTGTGGGTTCAGGATTTTCCCCCACCCTGTCTATTCTCCCGGACCTAGCCCCTTTAGATTTCTTCCTCTTCCCTCGATTGAAAACAGAGCTCCGTGGCCAAAGGTTTGAGACGGATGATTACGTCATTGCTGCATTAGAGGAGTTTTGGGGGTCTCGTGATTAGAAGTGGTTTTCAGAGTGGTTGCAGATGTTTCAAAAACGCTGGAGCAAATGCATTGAGGTCAAAGGTGATTATGTCGAAAAATAAGTCATAAACATTTGAATTCTTTGGTTTTGATGGTCAGGCCGGACTTTTTGGGACACCCCTCGTACGATTTGAAGGCAATATCTTTATCAGAATATAGTTTGAATGATTGTTAAAGAGCCCCACCTATCGTCCTCCATCTTGTTTTGTAGAAAAGAAATGTTAAAAGGTGCTGTACTCTTACTTATTTGATAACATTATTAAAAAATATATGAATGGATAAAATAACCACACATTTAGGAATGAGACTTAAAAACAATGCGTTGTATTGTC
This sequence comes from Phorcus lineatus, assembly GCA_921293015.1. Taxonomy (NCBI): domain Eukaryota; kingdom Metazoa; phylum Mollusca; class Gastropoda; order Trochida; family Trochidae; genus Phorcus; species Phorcus lineatus. The sequence continues at coordinate 32,197,192 of OV121089.1, forward strand.
GATGAACTGTCACACCTCTCTTCCTTGTTTCAATTTATTTTACCGAGTGTGCGCTTTTATTTAGATAGTCACCCTTTCTAACATGCTTAAAGTACAGCTGAATGCCAAAAGTTTGTTCACATACATGCATGTCCCAGTGCAGATATCATGTAATTTGGCATATGTTTGAGGAATCGTAAACGAAAACGAAATTTTGAAAAAATTTCAATACAGAAGTGAAAATCCATCGCACATTAACGCAATCGTATTCCATCGTATACAGTTAACCGTAATAATTTAATGGCAATAATAGCAATAATGGCAGGTCACTGAAGTGACCAGGGGTCAAAATTTTCTCCATAAAATCCTTTACAAGTGATCGACAGCTTTAAACACAAGTCATGTTTGTTTATTTTCATTATTTCAATATGAATTTGCTGCGTTTTTTCTCAGAGAGTCGAAATGAAATATTTAAATCGAAATTTAAGAATTTAGAATTTCGAAATCGTGACCCATTCTATTTTACTAATCATGCCAAAATTCGAATTCTTGCATGAGAGACTAGACAATTTGACAATACGTTAAATAATGGCTAGTTTACACATTGACAATGAGAGATACTTTGTCAGTTCTGCTGAAGTTATTTTATTGACGTACAAACCAAATACAAATTACATGATATTTGCACTAAGATACAGTAGTAAGTGAACAAACTTTTGATATGCAGCTGTAGGTTATTTTATAATCGTGTACCATTAACAAACATGTATAAATTGGAATTTCCCCTTTAATTTCCTTTCCATAAAATTCCGATATGACTATCCTTTTTACAGTGTATAATAATGAAATATTAAAATCAATTGAATTGAAAATGGTATCAAATGTGAACATACATCGTACATTAGAGATATTTATTGACCCTGAGAGTACATCGAAAATCAATTGTAAGAAAGGAGATATATTACATTTAGTTCATGATAAATTATGGCCTTACAAAAATTAAAATCATTACTTTTCATACAAGAACCTCATCACAATCAATTTAAAGAATGATGGTTCCAATATAACACTTTGAATTTTTAAATTTAAGATTGATAGAAGAAAACTGAAAAAAAAAATTCATTCGACTTTTATGCGCTTTTAGGCAAAGAATAACTGAAAAGAACACTATACAGAATCACTACATATTCTGCTGACTGTATTTACTTTTAAGATGTGAAAAATAACGCTTGCATAATGAACCATTTAACTCTTAATTCATTCATTGTTCTCAATCTAATTTTGCTTGAACTGTTAGACCGGATCTTTTCACATTTCGTAGGTATATGTCCATTTACTGTCTTTCATTTTCCTCTTGTATTCCTGGTCAAACCTCTCATTCTGTGCCACAGTGAACCAGTTCTTCCAGTCCCCAACTTCCCCTAGAAGTAAAATAAGGATGTTGGTTTTTGCATTGAGCTTTCACTGTTCTATACTTCGATTTCCAATAGTAAGAATTAAAGTCAACCAGTACTTTCTAGGACATTGATTAAACTATTTTGAAAATGTCACTCCTCTCTAACCATATACATCCATTAAAGTATAGTCAATACCTTTGTTCTATACATTTGCACTCTAGTTAAGACAAGAAGTATCAGTTCACTTCCGTATTGGGGTCGTGTTAACTTGACTTTTGACGAACTTTATACTGACCAATAAGATAGGAAATTCAGTTTTTAACCAATCAAAGACGAGATAATTTGGCTTCTTGGTTACTGTCTCGTGCTGTTATTTGCCCTACGTACGCCTATCCGTATCCATAAAACTGGTTTTGTTGGTGGTGGGCTAATTTGTTGATTTCATTTTGCATAAATAAATTAATACACAGCCAATAATCATTCCGCCGACATTATCTGCAAAGAGTTTATTATTTCTTTATTTTTCTAAAACACAATTCAGCGCGAAACAATCGCACTGACACATTCAAAATGCTTGGTCAGCTCTCTTATGATTGGCTGATTTTCCCGACAAGGAACAGGTGTGTTATTCTTTAGATATAATTACGAACCTTGGGACGTATATATTACAACTAATTTTAATTAATGTAACTTGCAAAAAGGTCCCTTTGAGTATGGTAAAGGGACGTCAAGGTTTAACTATTGGTTAAGGACTGCCTTATGAAGTTATTGGCTCTGATCTCACCACGTTCCTGAGGACTAGGCTCATTCTTAACTCCCGGCTATAAGAATGAAATACGATCGTCTTAGAGAAAGAGGGCTATGTGCAAATAGACCCTGACCCGTGTTCTTTTTGGGAGTTGTAACATCCGCAAGTAACACCTTCACAGAATTTCCATTTCGTAAAGCATTTACAAGCAGGTTTTCAGACCGACGGAAGTAAATACGGACAGGCGGAAATATAGACAAGCGTATGGTCTAATGAGCCAGTAGAGGCCCTTAGGCTTTCCAAATCAAGACAACAATGTGACGGAGGTTAATGCTGGATGGTACAAAAATATCTAGGTATCTATTTTCTTTTTGACATCAATACCTTTCCTGAAATGCCGGAACCGGACCCGTCCTTCCACTCGCCCTTGTTACAATCGCTTTCACAAAAAGGAGAACAAGCGGTAGACCTGTGTGTATTTTAAGAGACGGACAGGTTTTGATTAAAGCATTACAGAGAAAACTAACTGGCCGGCCTTTTGCTTCAATACCTTTCCTGAAAATGCCGGAACCGGAGCCGTCCTTCCACTCGCCTTTTAGCTTGTCCCCCTTCACGTGATCATAAGCTGACTTGAGTCTCGTGAAGCTGCACGCCTCTGCTATGGACCTGCACATCTCCTCACTGAGGTCTCGCTCCAAGTATCTGGAGATCTTCTTCACACTGGACACTGGGTCCTAAAGGTGATCAAGAGGATTGAGGTAGAATTAAGAAATAGTGTAGCCTCAACCATCATGGGTTTTGAAATAAAGTATAGTCTCGCTATGAAAAAGGTAACACCATTGGCCTTTTAACTATGATAGTTCAGCCAAATTGTACTTTATTGCAAATAACTTGATGGTTGACATTATTCGAATTTGGCCGTGAATTGAAAATCCTCTACCACGGCCACAGCTAGCGACGTCATAACGTTATTGTTGTTGTCGTCATTGATTATTGTTCAGAAACTGTACTTTATTGCGGATATCTCGCAAACTAAGCGATGGTTGAGGCTACTATCTTTCTGGAACAAAGGATGGGCGGCTCCTCTGATCTTTATCAAATTAATGCTAGAATGTTGCATAGAATTACAGTGTCTTCATCTTATAGATTATAAATGAATTATTATAAATTATCTATTTTTATAAACGTGATTTTACAGAATTGAATACGATATATTTTGAATTTGATTGAATGTTTCATCCCCAGGACAAGTAACAATAAAACGACTGTCGCCGCAACATGTGCATAATAATGAGGGTTGAGAAGGCTTATGGCTTCTGTCGAGGGTTTCCATTAGCAGAGGTAGAGTTTGAAAACTTCATCTTTTTAGAGGTATCTTTTAAAAAAGTAAAATATATTTCAAAATGTGTATATTCAAACTTCATGCTGCTTACACTTGTTTTTTTATGACATTGACATTGGCTTTGATGCTTATTAAAATACAAAAAATGCCGATATGAATTGAAAGTATCTCACATACTTATATTGAAATATATATATAACACATAATAGATCTCAATTAATATCGAACAACAGTCTGGTATATAGTAAAAGCGAAATTAGTGGTACATTTCCTTATTTCCTTTCTTCGGTCAAACTGGAAACATTAAGTATTCATTTTGAATAATGGCACTATTAATAATGTTTTGCATTTGGGATTGCATCAACTAATGGCGTGTCTGTGTAAGACTTGACAAAGTCGCGGTAGAAAATTAAGGACAAAAAATGACATTGATTATCGTGTGTTCATAAAAATGAAATACCATTACAGAAAGTAGACAGCAAAATCATTGTCTTTTTCTAAAACGTTATCATACGAAATTCCTTTATTTCAAACGCTTCCCCGTTAATGTCTGATCATCGATTTTATTATGCACAATGAAAATCGATTATTTGACAAGTCACCTGCTGATGGGAAAGTCTGCCTTAAATGAATAAATAATAACTACTATTTGTATTTTCTAAGAAACACCTAACCATAAAAGACGAGTTTTGTTATCTTTGTATCAGCGAGCAAAGCCTCAAAAACATCTTTTTTTCTGAATTCTTGTCTGATGTCATTTGTATATTTTTCTTTCAAGACATTTCCGATGACTTTAGTCAACATATTGTAACCAGTGAGGCAGCCGACGTAGGGTTTAGCAATTATAGTAAATTATAGCATCTCCTTGCAACTGTTAATTGCACTAAAAGCATTAGCTTATGCCACAATGCCTCCTCGGTTTAGTCATATTTTACCATACATGTAGGTATACGGTTGTCTTTTGATTACTCTAAGGGAAATCAAGGACAGGCAGGCTCCGGCCTTGTTTCTTAGGTGAGGTGAGGTGAGTTGGTGTTTAACGCCGCTTTCAAGATTATTTCACTTATATCGCGGCTGCTAGTTTTATTGCAGGGAGAAAGCCCGCAACACCATTGTGGCTATGCATTGCGGTGAAACCTGCGAGCATCGGCTGGAACTAGCGAACCATTTATTTCTTAGGACGGAAGTCTTGTAAACTTACATGTATTGTAATGACTTCTTTACATCGCCCTTTTCATTGAAATCTTTTTGAGCAGATTTGCGTGGCATTTTTAGGAATTACAAAAAAAGGATGATTTTTCTTCGTCTTTGAAAACAAGTGATTTTCCCTTTGATTTTAATTTTTAATTTTTAAAGTCCTATAACATTGTTCGCTAGTTCAAGGCGATGCGCTCGGGTTACACCGCAGCCCATAGCCATAGCGGGCTTTCTCCCTACAATAATATAGCTCCTAGCACAAAATGAGACAGATCTTAACATTATTCTTTTGCTGGCAGCTAGGTGAATTTAAAAATGTTATGCAAATCTTTCCAACATCTGACATAAGATAGACGGTCTTGGCATTATCTCTCCTGTTGTTGGATCGGGTCACGTGACAACGCTGTAGCAGACGACTTATAAGTAAACAGTGTGATGTCGAAAAGCGAGGCAAAATATGGACTTTACGATTTTTATGATGCAAAGCGGAAAATCAATTATGAAGATAGATAGATAGATATATATATATATATATATATATATATATATATTTCCTAAATAAAAAGTACGTAAGTCACTATTCAACATACTTCCTTCATTTCTTCATAATGCATGTGCAGCACGTTCATCTCGGGATGAGCTTCAAGTTCTCTCTGCCATTCCAGGGTGAAGTCGAACCACGAATTGTAGGGTACTAGAACACATGTATTATTCTATAAAACGTTTTCCGATGCTCCCTAGAGTAGGTATTAACTCTGTTTGTACTTTTTTAACCAGGTTAATCTTCAGAAAATAAAAGCGATGAAACGTCAATAATCATGCTAAACTCTTTCAAAGATTCGAGTTCAATTTTGTAGTCCGACAGTGTCTTTTTCAATTTAAATGTTCTTCAGTGACATAACTGACTTACGGTTTTCTTATCACAAATTAACAGTGAGTACTTGGCTCATCATTTAGATCTTGATTAACCCGTGATTAAAGAAATAATATCGATGGAAATTATGTACATGAATAGGTACATAACCATTTTAAAATGTTTTATTTTATATAAGATTTTCATAGCATCAATTTGTAAAATTCACAAAATAATTGACATAAAATTAGGGGTATTTCAATATTAAGTGAAAGACCAAAACAATGTTTTTACAAACGTTTACTTTGAGTTATACGCTGTGCAGTTTATGCAAGATCATATTATTGAATTTTATAGAAGGAATAAAACCTAACAGAACAATACTATCCATATAGTTATTTGCATCAATAAACTCAATATTAAATTCTACACAACAGTTACATGCCCGTATTTGTTTACCTTTTCCATCGATCCACAAGTCAAAGTAGTCTTCCCATTTCCCGTTGTAGTTGCCGAGACTCTTAAAGGCTGAATACATGGCGTAGGTGGAAACTGCAATATCTTTCGGGTTCCTATGAATCATCATCACCTTCGACTTCTTCTTTAAAGCTTGCTGCGGAAAGAACCGGAACCGGAAGTGAGAACACAAAACCCTCGGGGACGCCATGGCCTCGAAATCTTCCTTTGCGGTTATATCTAACATGTACACCGGCATCCGGTCTTTCGGGTAGTCGGGCCCATTTGATACTATCATTTTCGCCATCTCCCATAGCCAGTGCGTACCTGCAGACACAACTTCCTTTAAACAACCGCTAACCTCGACTTTATCACTTCTCGATTTTCGTTCAAAGATTTTCAACAAAATAAGAACTGGGCTTGATTGTTGTTAATTTGTCCAATAAACACCTTTAATTAGCCTTTCATTAAGACAGCGTAATTATCGGCTGTGAAAAACCCACATGGGCTAGGGGCCATAAAATTCGCGCGGGTGTAATAAACAGACTGTACAGAGTGGTGCATCATTATTTCAACTGAAAAACCGCCTTAAATAATTGTTCAATTACTATTGATGTGGATATTTGTTTTACACCAAACGCTGAATAGTGTTACATTGTCAAATGATTTATATAACTGAGTGGAAAACATTCTCTGAAAATCGTTAATTTATTTTTCTGTGATACTGTTAATATAGATATGTAGATCACGAGGCAATCATTCTGTTTATGACGTCACAAAAAGGGTGTATGACCAGTCATGAATTCACTGGTTTGTGGCCAGATAGATCTAAGCGGCCCATCAAAAGTGGCATTCAAAAACGGCTTTCATTACCAAACTGAACATATTTGAGTAGCGACCTTTGACGCACTGATCAGACATTCTTATATTCCAAAGAAAATAGTTTAATATGTTTGTGGTTATGTAAACTTTAACAAGCCTTTCTGCCATATACCAAAATACTGGACATTGTTGTGGCTCTCGCATTGACAATAATGAATAATTTCCAGGTACCCGCCGTTTCCTAGGCAATCGACGTTGCCGTTTCATTAGCATAGTAATAGCAAATGTCGAGCCCACATAAGCAAGAGCAGTCGATTCACTACGAATAGGGATGAGATTGATGCTTTTGGGCTTGGGATGACATTCTGTAAGGAGAGACTGACTTGACTTTGAAGTTCAGGTGCATCACGCTGAATGAGCTGGCACAGACAAGGTGATAAACGAGAAGGCAAAGCTGAGATGAGGCACTTGTGAAGAATGCTGCGTCCCATCTCGTGTGAATATACTTTTCTATCAGCAGTGCGACATTTATGCTTAGCGAGATATTTTGGTTTCTTCTGTTAAACTATTCTATGCAGTTCGAAATTACACTCCTCATTATATTTATCCATAAAAGTAAGAAAGAATTTGCTTTTGGGTTTGATCCCTCACTAGTCTTACACTATGCTGTAACCATCAAATACATCTCATAGATTCAGACGATTGGTGTTCATATCGTAACCTTATGGAATGATATATCTTTATGTATAGTATGTAAAAAGATAAACAGTTATTGGTATTATAGGAAACGTAGTACGGTTTAACTGGATAATGTGATCTCACGAAAACAAAAATAATCTTTCAAATTGCAAGTTTATGGTTTAGTCAAAATGATTGGGTTTTTTAAACGAGCGCACCATGGCCGAATAAGCTATACGAAACACAATCTATTTCCCTACCCCAAACGATAAAAAGGTGACTGTTCATACCAAAATGAACGCCAGTGTTTTTTTGCTTGATACTTGATTATTTGCTTTATGTTAAGTTTGAGTAACGATATGTTTTGACCCCCTGAAGATAATACATATGGCATTAACTTGATATATGTTTATTGTGAAAAATTTAATAATAATATAAAATATATTTTATAAAATATTTTTTTCATAAAGCTTGCTACTGCCACTTTAAAAACATATATTCAGAATAACAAACTTATATTCTTCTTGACGCTTAATGACGCTATATTATTTGCATTATAAACTAAAAATGAAAAGAAACATCTGTCTTTATTGTCAAAGAACTGATTACATTTAAAAGAACAGTCATATCGGATATTTCTTGTGAAAACAAAATTCAAGGGGACATTCCAGTCTATACATGACTGTTATTAGAATATGATTGTAACATAACCCAAATAAAACAGATTACTTATGTTACCATTTTGGTTGATTAAGATTTGATAACTAGATAAATGAGATCCCTCACTCGATAAAATTTAACGAAAGCCAATCATCAGCGCTAAGAGTGTGAAAACACTGAAAATCCTTACTACAGCATTACAAGACATTGTTGATAAATCTTATCACAAACCATTTGAAAATGTCTCGATATTCGTACCACACATTAAGTTACTTTTAATAAAATTAGTAAAATTAGTGCAATTTTGTAAAAGTACTGCGCCTTTTCATGTGATATTCCTAAAAACAAAATGGCGGACTGGATGCCGATAGGTCAGCCTGTTTAAGAAGCGGGTTCTAAATTTTTACTCTTTAATGTTGCAACGGTTTCTTTCATGAAATAGGTAAATGCTAAAACCTTAGATTATCAATTCAAAACAGAAAACTTTACCAACCTGATTTAGGATAGGAAAGAATAAAAACGTCATCGTCTCTGACTTCCATGTCCCGGATGTTGTGACATTGTTCCTCTGACGTCACAGGAATAGGTTTTGGCGGGAAACATAGGCCATCGAAACATTCAACCTTGATTTTCTCCCCGCCTTTGTCGGTGAACTCCATCCATGTGCACGACATTTTCTTATGGATAAATTCTGAAATAGCTTGTTCTCATGGGTTTTCACTACATACTCATGGCGGTAGATTAAACAAAAATAATTACTCGAGGTTGAAAACGAGGCCCTTACCCGTGTGTGATCTGGAGCATTTCTCCCTTGAGATGAGAAGCTGACTTCCGGTTGTGACGTAGCATGGAGAGGACGTGGTTTTAACAGCTCCACAAACCTGGCGGAAAATCCGACCTTTTTCTAAGTAATGGGCACCCATCTGTAACTGAAAACTTGATATACTTCTTTACGGTACGTCATATATGTGAACATACCAAAAAACTTTCAAAATAAATTAAAATATATACCTCCGAAAGTACAGAAATCTTTTCTTCCTCACCTCCTTACGAGAAAACATGGCGGATTCGAAAACTCGATCGGCTGCAAATCATGATGAATTGAAAAAGTTAATTATGAACATGGACAAAAAGCTCACGGATACTAACGACTCGTTATCGCAGAAAATGGGCGATGTTTCTAGTAAACTAGATAACTTTATGACCACAATAACTGCAGAAGTTGGCCAAACAAAAGAACGAGTGAGTGAAGCTGAAAAAGCGATTGAGTTTCTGAATGAGGAGGTGAAAGAACTTAAATCATCCATCCGTGTGCTCCGGGCAGACTATGATCTTCGATGTCGCGAAATAGAATCTAACATGATAATGAAGGAGCTACATGACAGAAAGAAAAACTTACTTTTCTACGGGGTGAAAGAAAACAGCACAGAAAGTACCGAGCATATTGTAAGATCATTCCTTGTTAATGAACTTAAACTCCAACAGGAACACGTCGATGGCATCCGATTCGGTAATGTCCATAGGATCCAAAGGAGGAGATACACCGAAGATGAAGACGATGAGACGTATACCCGACCCCCTGTGATCATCGCGTCCTTTGTTTACATGCCGGACCGGGACGCCGTACTTCGGACTGCAAGTCGTAAATTACCGGGAACGGGTAAGAGTGTTCGTAGCGATCTTCCTACCGTCATGAAGCAACGCCGATCACAACTTCTGAAGAGAGCCTACGAGATCCGGAACCGAGAGGGCCTTTATACACGAACTCGTGTAATGGGAATAGATGTCGTTCTTGAGGTCAAAGAGCCAAAGGCACCCCGTACTGCTTGGAGACGCGTACATGTACCACTGGATGAGCCAGATTCTTGACAGCTTTGTTTATACCATGCATAACTGTATACTGAGGTAAATCTTCGTTCAACTTCGTAGAGGATCGCTACAAAGACGGCGACGTTTGTCTGCACGTGCTTTTCGTGTTTCTTTGCTTCAGTCACGGAAATGTGGCGTGTGTTCTTGAGTTTGTAAATGCGTTGTGTGTGTTCTTTCGTACATGGATTTACCATAGGGAACTGTACTAAGCAACAAAATGGTAAGCATTGCTTTATTGATTGATATCAATGTCTTGACAGGACAAAGATGTGTCTGCAGTCAAAAACAGTTTTTTCTTTTTAACCGAGGTATATCCTCGTTACATTTCGTGGACTGTCGTTACAAACACTGACTTATTCTGCATTATTCGTGTTCCAATGCTTCAACCACGGAGAGGTAGCGCTTTTGATATTGAGTTTACATGGATTTACCATAATGGATTGTACTAAACAAAATGGTAAGCATTAATTGATTTATATCATTTAAACGGGGCAAAGATGCACCCTTCTTCAACAGTTGGTATATATTTAATTTTGCTTAGTACTTTTACATAAATTATTATCATGATGAAAATGTGGAATAGAACTCAAGGTACCACATACAGTAAGCAAAAGAAACACAAAAACGTACTGAGTCATGATACGAGTTTTTTTGTGAAAACACATTGTCTGTGAGTAAGCATGTTAAGATGTTTTTTTTTCTCAAACACATTGAACGCAACATTCAAAATGTATATTGCTTTTTATAATATCTAGATTGTTGACACAACACAATATTGGATCACTACATATCGACTAACTTATAATCTTATATGTACTACCATTCATATGCTATCCACATATCTACAGGAAAGACAATAGGAGTATTTAACAGGTTCGGGATACCCCCGAATTGGGACATTATGTCTGTTTTCGGTGATTATCACCGAAAACGGGGTGTAAAATGGACCCCGTTTTACTACAAAAACACCGTTTTTCACGCTTGCGCTCTTCTGTAAAACTGGCGAGAGTTGACGCATGGACATTTTAATGCACGTGTTTACCCTTCGTCACTTACTGTGTATTAGAAGTCTGGAATTCGCCGCTTTTTCTCCGCCTCGTCGAAAATAAAAATCGCCAAACTCGCCATTTTGCAAGTATTCTTTACTTCATGGCGTTAATAATCAACAAGCCGACATACAATTCACCCAGTGTGTGCAGCAACCATCCCTCTCGCCATGTTCATCGGAAGTAATCCCGATAGCGCCCTCCAACTTCCAGGAAGGGAGGTAATATACCGTTGGGGTATGGAACTGCCGATAATCTACGGTGGCCAGTAAGCGCTATTAACTCCACAATCTTAAGTCGTGTAATAAATAATTTTCTTTATTTTTGGAAGGATATGCCTCTTTTTCCCATACGAACACAAGTGTATCGGCGAATATTTTGTGTCATTGTTGTGAGAACAACCTTATTCTTAACCAAAATGTTTTCGTATTCTACATAATTTTCTTATAGACATTTCATCTAATTTTAGAGGTTACAAACTGCAGAAAACAGGTCACCAATTCACCTCTTAGAAATCATCGTATGTGTCAATTAAAGAATCAATTGATTAAAATGATGTGTGTCATTAAATATTTGAATCATTCATATACATTATTCATGTTCAAAATTTAATATTAACAATACATGTATATTGGGAAGTGCATAGGATATATCAGTGATATACAGTTCATCATCCAGTACTATTTATTCAAGTTTTTTTGTTTCAGCAGAATTTACACGGGTTTAGGAGCACATGTATTGCGCAAACGTTTTTGAAAGCAGAAGACAGGTTTCTAGCTTTTACTTACCTCTCAAGTGTGATTTGTTTCATCCTGATGTATTGTTTATCTTTTATTACGAGTTTGTTGTTTTTGTGTTTTAGGAAAATACAATAAAACATTATAAAGCGCCTTATTTTACGGGATGAATACGGCACCCACGAAAATAGGGTACACGGCGTTTCCAATTTCACAAAAAAGACGGCTTTCGTGGCAACAATAATAAAAGATATTCTAAATATGAATATTTTTTGTTGTACAATACACATAGGCAACTCTGGCATCACACAACTATTGACAAATTAACAGACGTCCGCGCAGATGAAAAGTTAAGTGACGTATATGGAAAGTATTTTAAAAACTATGGCTCTTTTTTCTTGTTGCAAAAAGACCCATTATTACAGTATTTCAAACAATGAAACACATAGAATTAATACGACATTTAACGCCAATATATCAAACAAAAGCACTTTCATAGACAATTAATTCCTATGTGTCCTTGACGAAAATTAGATTAAATTCTGGCACGGATGCAACTCGTAACTACATGCGATGAGGGTGTCATGGTAAATTGACTCGCTTACAAAAACATTTCTTTCCAACAATAATGGTTATGATGAATAATCGACGCAATCTCCTTGAAGCCTGATTTCTAAGTAAATTTCTAAGTAAACAAAGAATCGTTTCAGTTACTAATACATCGATAAGATCCAAAACCAGGAAACAACTATACCAATATGGATGTATATTGGATCATATTTTACTAAGATGTTTAGAACACAAGATCAAAATAACTTATGTAAATTAAATATGTTAGGAAAAATATATTTCAGATGTAACAGTTATTTAGTAACAGTCGCGAGTTATGGCTGTTTTGAGCTGTCGTAGATTCCATAGATTTAGACGGGTCCTATGCTATTACCTCCCTTCCTGGAAGTTGGAGGGCGCTATCGGGATTACTTCCGATGAACATGGCGAGGGGGATGGTTGCTGCACACACTGGGTGAATTGTGTGTCGGCTTGTTGATTATTAACGCCATGAAGTAAAGAATACTTGCAAAATGGCGAGTTTGGCGATTTTTGTTTTCGACGAGGCGGAGAAAAAGCGGCGAATTCCAGACTTCTAATACATAGTAAGTGACGAAGGGTAAACACGTGCATTAAAATGTCCATGCGTCAACTCTCGCCAGTTTTACAGAAGAGCGCAAGCGTGAAAAACGGTGTTTTTGTAGTAAAACGGGGTCCATTTTACACCCCGTTTTCGGTGATAATCACCGAAAACAGACATAATGTCCCAATTCGGGGGTATCCCGAACCTGTTTAAGTAGAACACGTCAAAGAATACAAACGAAGACAAATCCCAACATACACGACTAGCAATTGAAATTAACTCAGAGGAAATTATATATAAATATCAAGTAAAGCCCAACCTTACTATTTTTCAATCAACCGCCCAGATCCTGTCCCCGACAGCGCGTCCTTTCTTCTCAACATGCTACTCTTATTCTCTTTTCTTTCCTATCACTTAAAAAATCACAAAAGTACAAAGTACACAATTAACCTCATGATGGAATTGACACAACCACCAATACATCAACTTCCAAAAACTTACAGAAAATTACACACTAGTATATCATGACAAGAGGATTTAAAATCATATGTACAAATTGCCAAGGATTAAACAATAAGAAGAAAAGACTAAGTGTATTCCAAAACATGAAGAAGAAAAATGCCAGCATTTATTGTATTCAAGATACCCACTTTACACCAGAACTAGAATCCAAAATTAGGGAAGAATGGGGGTCTCCTAACTGTTGCTTCAGCTCGTATAAAAGTAACTCACGGGGAGTAGCTATTCTCTTCAATAAGGGTTTTGATTTCGAACTCATAAAGGAAATTAGAGACGAAGACAATGGCAATTATTTAATATTAAAATTGAAATTAACTAATAAAACATTCACTTTAGCAACCCTATACGGGCCAAGAAACGATGATCCGTTATTTTTTGACAACATTATGAATATCATTGAATCACTTGACTCCGACTACTACAACATATGTGGAGATTGGAATTTAGTCCAAAATCCGGAGATTGACACTTTTAACTATAAGCATGTTAATAGTCCAAATGCAAGAGAAAAAGTCATTGAACTTATTGAAGAATATAGCCTAATAGATCCATGGAGATTAGCCAATGAAACATCTAAACGATATACATGGCGACAACCCAATCCTGTGAAACAGGCAAGATTAGATTTCTTTTTACTTTCGAAGAACTTAGAAAAATCGATTTTGGAAACTGGTATTGATCCAGCATTTAAATCAGATCACTCGACGATTTGGCTCATTCTTGACTTAAATGATGTAGAAAAAGGTAGAGGTTACTGGAAATTTAATAATTCGCTACTTAGAGATAAAATTTATGTTGAAAAAATTAAAGAAACTATAAATGCAACCATTTATCAATATAAAAATGGAACAGACTGCGAGGGCAATCCAATATACAGTATTGATGATCAACTTCTTTTCGAAACGATATTACTTATGATAAGAGGGCAAACGATAAAATATTCTTCTGAGAAAAAACGGGAAAGAGACAAGAATGAGAAAGAAATAATTAGCGCAATAGAACAACTCACTATTGAACTTGACTCAGCTAAAGAATTGTCGGTAAAGGAGGATATTCAATCTAAATTAAAAATAGAAAATGAAAAACTTGACGAAATCGAATCGGCCAAAACTGAAGGCATATTGCTCCGATCAAAAGTTGAATGGAATGAAAAGGGGGAAAAACCAACCAAATATTTCTTGTCACTAGAGAAACGTAATTTCCTCAATAAGGCTATAATCAAATTAGAAAATGACAAGGGCGAAACTCTTACAAAAACAGACGATTTGATTAAGGAAGCAAAACATTTTTATGCAAAATTATATACTAAACAAGGCTCAGATGATGCTGACTTAGAGGAAATATTTAAAAACCACGATATACCAAAGTTAGAGGATAAACAAAAAGAACAAATGGAAGGTGATTTATCATATGATGAAGTGTTAAAAGCTTTGAAAAATATGAAAAACGGTAAAAGTCCTGGACCATCTGGATATACAGCAGAGTTTTATAAATTTTTCTGGAATGACTTAAATAAGTATCTCATTAAATCACTTAATTTGGGGTATTTAAGAGGCGAACTTTCTACTAGCCAAAAACAGGGATTAATTACTTGCTTTCCTAAACCAGGCAAATCAAAAGAACACTTGAAAAATTGGAGGCCAATAACCTTGCTTAATGTTTCATATAAGCTTGCATCAGCAGCGATCGCTAATAGAATAAAACCAATGCTACATGATATCATCAATGAAGATCAAAAGGGTTTTGTGCCAAACAGATATATAGGGGAATGTACACGCCTAATATACGACATCATGGACTATACAGACTGTATGGAATTACCAGGAGTGCTTCTTTTAATTGATTTTGAAAAGGCTTTTGATTCTGTGGAATGGGACTTTATTTCAAAAGTACTGGACTTTTTAATTTTGGAAAATCTTTGAAACACTGGATACATACATTCTATAGAAATATTAAATCAAGCGTATTGGTGAACGGTTTTGCAACAGACTACTTTAGCTTAACTAGAGGTTGTAGACAGGGAGACCCTTTATCCCCCTACATTTTTCTCTTATGTGCAGAAATACTTGCAAATATGCTAAGGATCAATCCAAAGATAAAAGGTATTACCATTGGAAACACAGAATATCTTGTGTCTCAATTTGCAGATGACACCACTTTGATATTAGATGGCACTGAAGAATGTCTTCGGAATACGTTGCAAATCTTACGACAATATGCATCATTCTCTGGGTTAAAAATCAATACAAATAAAACTCAAGTTATAAAAATAGGATCTTTGAAAAATGAAAAAGAAATACTGTGTAGAAAATGGAAATTAAATTGGAATGAAACTGAATTTACTCTCCTTGGCATCATCTTCACGCATAATTTGGCAGAAATGGTGGAAAGAAACTACAAAGACAAACTTAAGGAAGTACGGCTTACAATGAAGAAATGGTCAGCAAGAGCCCTTACACCTATAGGTAGAAATACAGTATTAAAAAGTCTGATACTACCTAAATTAAATCATTTATTCTCAGCTCTCCCTAACCCAAACAAAACCTTTATGAAACAATTAAATACTGAGTTTTTCAAATTTATTTGGCAAAATAAACCCGATAAAGTAAGTCGGAAAATTCTTAGCAAATCAATTGAAGATGGAGGATTAAGGGTACCAAACGTAGAAAATACGATCAAATCGCAAAAGATTACATGGATTAACAGGTTATTCAAGAAAGATTCGAAACTAAGCAAATTATTTTACCATAACATCAACACAAATGATATGAATTTTCTATCAAAATGTGAACAACATATCAAAGAAAACATACTGACAAAGAGAACAAATGATTTTTGGATGGATGTGTTATTAGCATGGGGACAATACATCAGTAGTAAAGGACAATGCATTCAGGAGCAAAATGATGTGCTAACACAGCCTATCTGGCATAATGATAACCTTAGAATAGACAATAAGCCAATATGCTACACACACTATATAAAGGCGGGAGTATATTTAATAAATGATTTGGTAGATGACACAGGAAACATACTAATTTATGAACAATTTAATAAACTGTACAACTGCAAAACAAACTTTTTAGAATATGCCGGGATCTATAAATCAATAAAACGCTATTGTAAAATAACGAATAACACTATACTCAGAAAAACCTGCATGCCCTGCATTCCTTATTTTTTACAAGATCTAGTGAAAACAAGCAAAGGATGCAGAATATTTTATGATACACTACAAACAACCGAAAATCAAAATACAAACAACAAATACAGGAAGAAATGGAATATCGATTTTAACCAACAAATATTGGATATTGACTGGAATTATTTTCATAAGATACCTTTCAGGGCTCTTGTAAATGTAAAACATCAATGGTTTCAGTATAGCATTATCCACAGATGCATATCAACAAATGAACTGTTATCAAAAATGAAATTGATTGACACCAATGTCTGTACTTTTTGTAAAAACGAAGTGGAAACTATAATGCACATGTTTTATGAGTGCAATATAATCAAAGAAATTTGGAACAATGTTATTAGATGGATTCAACTTAAAACTGGCACCCTTCTTCACTTCGATAAGTCGAAGATACTATTTGGATACCGAGAGAGAAGAAATGACGTAGTCAATCGTATCATCATTATCACAAAGTACAACATTTTTAAATCAAGACTAGCAAACAGACACCCAAACATGGCACACATTAAACATGACATTGAATCTGCATACACCTTAGATAAATACAATTCAAAGATAACTTGTAGTGTAACACCTTTTGCCACATTTTGGTCTTCTTGTCATATGTTGTTTAGTTGATGTCGACGCTTTATCTACAACGCTGACGCTATGATTATTACTGTATACTTGGAAGATTAGTATTATAATTCCATGTTTCAACAATTTGATTAATCTCTGTATGTTGACTTTGTACCAAAAACAGCGAAATAAAAAAAAAAAAAATAATAATTACTCTCATTTAGCTACAGCGATGAATGAAATCACGTTATGAACTTAGTCTTTTGTAATGTTTTTCATCCGATATAAGGTAATATGTTGTATTAGGTGCTGTCTGACATACATGCAGTGACGCAAACATCTACAGGAGACAAGTATCTATCAGTGACGTCATAAAAAGTTTAGCATCTTCAGAGTAAAAGAGACATGTTCACATATCGATGTTAAAGAACTTGAATAAATATAAACTCCCGGCATAGAGTGTGGAGGTTGACTTTTTAAAGATTATATATCAGTTGTTGTATTTCGTATTAACATTTTCCTAGTGAACGTGATTTATTCCAATATTTAGTGCCTTCTTAACGTTGCATATTAAGTTTGATTCGTAATAGGAACAGCTGTGGGCAAAAAATAAAAATATTAGAGCCCCATTAAAAGTTTTAAAAAGGGTTACCTACAAAAATGATTCGTGTGTGAATCATACGAAAATTTAAGCTAGCACAAACTAACTTTTTTGGATACATGTATGTATCTTATTTATCGATTTCCTTCATGTTCACAATTGTCATTTAATAGATCTGTCCACTTTAAGAATTGCATAGAAAATATTATGTAAAACCTTGATGACAGCCACGCAACGCTAAAGAAATGCCAAAATGATTCAGTCTTGTCTCACACTTACAGAAATGTATCATCAAGTCGCAGGTTCTTTAAAGAAAAATCTTTTCAGAGCTTTTGTTTGGTAATTTATGAAATTCCTCTTGAACGGACTGTTACATTGAGGAAACCTACAAGTTAACCTTCTATACTTATATATATCGGTATGTACTGTAAGTTGAATTGGTCAAATTTACATTTTTTCAGTTCTCTATGAGTTAACGATTTCTAATTAGGAGATAAATCCATTCTGTTTTTTATTTTGGGGTTGTATGTCGTGCATTTTTCATTTTATTAAAACTGATTTTGGTAACCAATGAGAAAGCAGTATTTTCATTCTAGTTTTCGTGTCATGTTAAAATTAAATTTTCCAAACAGACTAAAGTTTACTTTACACAGAAGACGAACATGTTATTTCAATCAATAAAATACAAATGATATTTTTTTACTTATGTTTGTCCAAGAAAACATTAAAGTAGAACTTGTGCAAATATGTCAATCTCAATATTAGAATGTTGTGAGTGTAACACTGGTTGCTCGGCGTATGGATATATACATATACGTTATGTTTATATGTGTTTTATGTGTCATATAAATTTTTCATAAACAAAAACTGAAATAATACCAAACTATATAATTTCCTTACGTTTAATTTATTTTAAGATGGCGATAGCTATTATCATAACTTATGAAATTTAGTACGTTTATTATTTTGTTATTGAAACCTAATTATATACGTATGTCAAAAAATAACATTTTATTAAAATTTTGTTTTGGGCGATTAAGGCATACCACTGAACAGTGGCAAGTCTGTCGAATACATTGTACATGTGCTACACGTATCTTGCTAGTCATTTGCAGCAGTAAATTACATGTAAAATACAAACATATCAGTTACGATATACCTTGCAATTGAGTATGGCCAAAGAAATACGCCTTTAGAGATAGTTGAGCTTGCAATTGGTACAGAGTTTCCTGTTAGTTTAAAATGGAGCTCCTAAAAGAACATTTAACTTTAATTTGAGGAAAACTGAACTTGACCAATTCTAATGACCTTCGAGGATTCTTTTTATGTTTAGCGTATGTTAAACAGACAGCTGCGCGTTCGCTAGCTAAGTTGGCCGAGTAAATGATTATTTCTTCAACGGGCATGCGTTTGCAAATTTACAGGACATTTTCAAATGGTATACTTAAACTAAATGCCAGTCATTCAATAAATATCAGGCATTCTATCAAATAGCATAAATTCATACGTATAAATAGCATCTATGAACTTTGCCTCCTTACGTCGTTAACTTCGCTCGGCCTACTGTGAACACTACTAATCGATTGTGCTACTACGCTAAGCTCCGTTCAGCGTCGAGCGATTCCCAGTTTTTGGTTAACCAGGTGTCACTGTGTTATTCTATCGGTGACAACGTGTAGCATGCCTCACCTGAGAGTGTGAAGTGGAGAGGATAAACCGGAATTAAAAGTCGTTAGACAACAATGTATTTCCGTGCATGGCGACTAGCTATTTAACCTAATGCAAAGCGTTGATACGGGGTTTGTCGAAAAGTGATCTTCTTAATCTGAAGCGAATGCGGATTGTACTCTAGATCTAACGGAAGTGGAACGCAAACGATGTGTGTTATGCAGACCGCAGCAGTGTTCGTTAAAAACATTTCTATTCGATCATATTCAGGCTTCTTTGTATCTGTTACGTAACCCGACTTAGCCACGAAATACTTTAACAGTATATCAGGAAGAAAATCACACTTTGCTGAATAAATATTACTTTAACTTTTAACTTATGCACCATAATTATTTTTTAACATTTTCAATATATCTAAGTAAATGCATATCAATTGATTCCTTTATTAAAAAAAATATTTATGTTATCTCCTTTTTCATGAAGAAATTTCAATACATGCGTAAATATAAGTAGGTGTAGGTATAAAATATTTCTGGTATTTTCAACAAGATTATTAATAACTCATCTTTTCAGTAGGATATTTTAAGTACATGTAGTGAATTATATATCTCAGAATTGTTTTCAATTGTAAATAAAAAATATTGATGTTTAACACTCAAAATAATTTAATGTGACTCATCATCTGCATCAGCAGCGTCATCGTTGTCGTTGTTGCTACTAATTAACAACAAATAAAAAGTAAGTCCAAAGTAAGAACATGTCAAAAGTCATCTATAACATTACGTATTTAGTGAACTGCAGTGATTGTTTATATTTTAAAAATCGTTCATTATAACTATCATGCAATATAAACCGTGTCATTTTATTTGAACAGGGGCAAAGGTTATGATATAAGTTTAAACTTCTTATGTCGCACATGATAAAATTGAAGGTTACGACAAAACCCAAGCTGTATACATTCCCGTACAGCACAACCTCATCCCTGACACAATCCTTCCCTCATAGCTTAACTCTCGTCTCATTTTCAGTAGGATAACTTTTGCTTATCCCCTCTAATTGGTGCAAAATGTCATCTTTTGAAGTTAAATAGGATTTTTCTTTTGTTATATGTTTGTTTCAGTATTTGCTTTGATGTGAGAGTCAGTTGTTGGGGGAAAGGTCAGGCAGACGGTTGCTCCTGTGGTCGCCATTTTGAGAAGATGTTTTATGGACACGGATTATGAAGAACATTGTTCATTATCTTCTCTCATTGTTAATCTATGTATCTTCTTGCTCTCCAGACCACGGCGACCCAGGTGTTGATGAACAAGTTCAAAAAAGATATTCCCAGGTATGATATCATTTCATGTTTCATTACTAAATCCAGGTAGAGCTTATATCATGTATACCTTTGTACCGTGTTACGATATTACTAACTAGCCTTGTTTGATTTTTCTTCAGAATATTGAACATCAAAACTTTCTTTATTACAATTATGATAATGTCTTTGAACATTAATATGATTGAATATTTTGTCTCATAAGAAAGGATTAGATGTTGTCAATATCACATACAACATTCTCTAAACGATTGACGGTAGCAATAAATATACGCAAATTCTACTTATCATAATTATTTATCTAAATCTTAAAAGAAAATCGTAAATCAATGTCATTGAATCAACAATATTTTGATATATAATTATGATGTATTTATTCTAATTGCGATAGGGCAGGAATGGGGTATGTTGTCATTCTTCGGCGTCATAACATGTTTAAACTGTCACTTAAGTTTATATTCATATATTTAAGCTACATTTTCAAACGTAAAGAGCAGGCTGTTGATACTCGATTATAATTTCCCGTGCCCATTTTTGTTTTAATTATTCAAAATATGTTCGATATTGGTAACAAGAAATCGGAAATTAAAGCCAAAATATTAAATATGTTTATCAAACGTATTAACAATATTTATCATAGACGATTTGTTTTGATAAATATATTTTTAGATGATCACCATTTTGTTTATTCATGTCTCCATCACATGTCCTTCATATTTCTGTTTAAAGGATTGCTAATTCAAGACAACGCGCCTATGTATACATACGATATTATTAATATGATAGGTATTTAAATGACCCAAAAACTGTCGAACTATATTAAAGACGAAACCTTTTATTACTTAATATTTTTTTAATTGACAAAATATATCTCATTGCTACTGTCTATCATTAGAAAACGATCGTAAGCCATTTATCGGTGCTACGAGTATGAAAACTAACATTTCACGTAATACATACATTGGTAAACAAAAGAAAAATGGCGGACGCCCTGGAAGCCGACAGAAATGACCCTTTTAGTAATAAACAGAGCTAACTCAACCACGAATTTTTACATGTAGTGTACGTGTCATTTTTAAATAATTTATATGTATATTCTTTTTCGTTATCCATTTTTATATAGATCCTATCGATTTGATCTAGCGACCGCAGGTTTCCCTATATTTATTGTAATCAATAAACTTTGATGTACCAATGGTAAACAGGTGAAGCGTAAACATGACACCAGTACAGGTGCATAGTGTAGCCAAGGGGATCGTATAACAATGAATATGAATTCTTTAAGTCTTTGGTGAGGAAGTCAAGTTGATACAGGTATCTCATCTTGCACTCGCTTTGATCTCAATAAAAAATTACATGTATCTCAGTTTACAAGCGCTTTGTTTACAGTACTGACTTCTTTTAACTGTCCTCATCAACCATTTCTTTAAAGGGAAAGTCATAAAGTCATATGTCAGTTAGATATAAGCGACAGAAAATGATGGACAAAACTTTATTTCATATGTGTGGTATACTATGTTTCTCTGTTATAAGAAAATAAATTTGAATGTTGTAACAACTTTGCCAAGAATAGTCAAACAAAGTAACTCAGTCATTTATAATTACATTCATTTTCATATTTGGAAAACACGTAGTAATTATATGTTAATACTGAACATCCACATGTACAGCTGCATCCTGAAAGTTTGTTCACCTACTTGTTTATATATCCGAGTGAAAATATCATGTAATTTGTGATTACATGGGGTATCGTACATGCGAAAACAGTAGTATAATGTAATGTAACAGTTGTGTTTTCACTTCAGAAGTGACAAATCAGAGTTGCATAAAATCATCTCATGTCAGTAAATAAAATCAGCTCATTGACGTGACCAGGGGTAAAAATCAAAAGCTCTCCGAAGGGATCAACAGTGTTTACGTTGAATATTAGTCATATGAGTTCTTATATACTCAACCAACGTAGTTATGCTGACATTTTTCTCTTAAGGTCGATTGTAATTTTGAAAATCTGACTCATTTCGTCCGTTTGATTTTGATACATAGCATCGCTGAACTGACAATTGCAGAGTACTAGTAGTTTGCAAGATGATTATTCCACGAGTAGAAAAAACTAAGATTTTTTCAGTGCAACATATACAATTAATATCAATCAACAATTCTATTGATATTCTAAAATATTCCCAAATACATGAACTGGCTCACTGTAATAGTGAAAAATGTAAACACAGAATTTAGAGACACAGCTTACACGAGATGCATGTTGCCTAAGATTGGTAAATCTATTTCGTATTGTGTATTTCTTCTTTGGGGAAAACACAAGTTCACCCAATTGTACTTTGACATGTTGATTGATGTATGTTTAACAGAATTATCTGCGTCGCTATGGTTACCTGACAGCAGAGGAATCCTTGGTTCCCGATTCTGTCTCAAATGCTTTGACTGAACTGCAAAGACGAGCGCACATTCCTGTAACAGGTGAGCCATAGGTTATTATCTAGCCAATAGCACACCGGTTCAGCAGAGTCACTTTATTAAAGTGACACAGAGTATGTTTGATTTTTTTATGTTGCTTAAGTAATTACCAATATACCATGTGTCCTTCGTCAAGTTCTAATCATGTCGAAAAAAATTAATTTTCATCACTTAAATGTAAAATAATTAATATTAACTTGTTTTCATTAATAACCGACAATCGGCAATATTAATGTTACGACGTTGAAATTCTACGTCCCATTTGCCATGTGATATGTTTAACAATACTATACTTTATTAGTCATTGTGTCTGCTGTTGATTAGTTTCCGAAATTTCGTTTGAATCATTAGCCCGCGCCACTGTCCGGTTTTCGATCACAAAAACACAACTCTAAGATGTTTATTC
This sequence comes from Phorcus lineatus, assembly GCA_921293015.1. Classification (NCBI taxonomy): domain Eukaryota; kingdom Metazoa; phylum Mollusca; class Gastropoda; order Trochida; family Trochidae; genus Phorcus; species Phorcus lineatus. Next base: position 32,220,852 of record OV121089.1, read on the forward strand.
TCATTATACTGAACCGATAAGCATTAAGATGGTGATTTTCAGATACAACCAGTAGTGCTCGGCATAATAACACCATTTTTAAGTTTTGACACATTTGACTCCAACAACATACTCTGTGCCCCTTTAAGTTCATGCAAACGATCAAACAAACTAAGTTAAAAAATTATTTATGCTCAGTACATGAGGCTTAGGATTACCAAAATGGGATGCGTAAAAACACCGTGGGACAAAACCGCATGACATGATTGTGACAAAGCCCCTTCCTGGTTTTTGGGGCATGTGTTAGGTTTTGCCCTGGTAGGGTTTTGTACTGGTAGGGATTTTGTCTTGGTAGTGATTTTTTTCTTGTTGGGTTTTGTTCTGCAATATGTGAAGGGATTTTCTATGAAAAGGAATCTTTTCCGTTAAATAAAAATGAGCGTGAGTACATGAGCATTCAGTGACAGTCTGATGGGACGTTAGCGAGTGGCTTAGTGGTTAGTTGTTTCATTGACAACAGTATTTACATCTTTGAGAATGTAGTTGGCAGATGGTATGTTACGTAAAAGTAGCGTTGTTGAGTTGACACATTTCGTGTGTTCACAGGGTTGGTGGATGAAGAGACAATCAGAACGATACACAAGAAACGTTGCGGTGTCCCCGATGTATTTCAAGTGACCTTGACATCTCACAGGGTCAAAAGGTTCATACTTAGTGGTGGGTAAATGGTAAATTAATGGATAAGCGTTGAAGTTAAAATAAGCTTAATAATATATATCCAAGTTTAAAAGGCTACAAGTAAATGCAGTTCAGAAAATGCAGTTCACACACACACACACACACACACACACATATATATATATATATATATATATATATATATATATATATATATATATATATATAAGAAAGAGTAAACATCGGATGGTTCTGACTGGATCAATCTTCTTTAATACAATACTGATTAAAATTGTAGTATTGTATTAAAGAAGATTGATCCAGTCAGAACCATCCGATGTTTACTCTTTCTTATATATAACTTTCCTTCACGTGAGAAACCTACTCTCCTTTTATATATATATATATATATATATATATATATATATATATATATATATTCTAAAACATTAAAATTGATTGGCATCAAGCAGAGCTGGTTTGCAATTTATTTGTTAAGACATATGTGCTTTCGTCGTTTCATCGGTATCAATGTAATTAAACAAAACCTAAACTTAACTTTAATCGATCAAAAGACGCACAATCTCAGTGGCTTAGCGACTGAAATCGAATGGTGTTCTGAAGTCTTCCCGAAAAAATTAAATTGAAATCTACTTCAGAGGATGATAACATTTACTCACTGTTTCATGAACATTTCAATACATTTGCTTCCTTTTAAATTTGGTTCACAGAAACTCGATGGCTCCATACGGATCTGACGTACTGTATAGAGAAATACCCGGCATCCCCCTATACAACAAGTGCGGATGTGGACGCATCGCTAGCACGAGCTTTCAAGGTTCAATTATCTACGTTCCATCATCAACATCAACTTCGTAAATATCTTCCAGTGTACAAACAACAGCATTCAAATGCTTAAAACTATTCTCTTTATCACTACTCTTTTGGTTATGTACATTTGTTTTTCTGGATTCCAGAAAGATGTCGAACATGTATCGCCCCAACGGGTGAATACTAAACCCTAGACATCTATCAATGCAAATTATTGCGTACAAGAAAATTGACACATCGATCACAGGTGTTTAAAATCCCAATTCACTTTCTTTACGAGGACAATTCACAAAGCACAAAGAATTATATCGTTGAAAACATATAAATTGTTTCCAAAACATCTTTGAAAAACATTTAGTTTTCAAAATTAAAATGACTTTCCTTTAATATTAACGTAAACCTTTACGTCACAGATGTGGGGAGATGTGAGCACGTTAAGCTTCACACAATACAGGCACTGTGACGTGGACATCGTCGTCATGTTCAAAAGTGGTTACCATGGAGACCCAACGCCTTTTGACGGACCCGGCGAAATCCTTGCGCATGCGTACTTCCCTGGTGACGACGGAGTTGGACTGCATGGTGACCTACATTTCGATGACGACGAACCGTGGACTTCCGACGGGGATTTTGATGAGAGTACGTAATGTCTTTTTTGCATAAGGCGATTTTCAACATTTTAGCGATATTTAAACCATAGTCATAATTTTACGTTTATCTTTGTTTGGTTAAGTTTAATTTCAACCCAACTGCGAATGAGTCAATCTGAAGGCAATTCAGATCTCATTCACTAGATGCGCCTAGAGATGCAAGAGTTGGACTACTACCGGAGTTGATATCAAAACTGAGATATGTCCTTGAGATTGTTATCCAATGAGCTGAGCTACATGGCGCTGTAAAAAATGATTTTCTTTATTTCGAAATGAAAAGATGATACAAAACTTCCACGGTCCTGTCGTATCTCTATAGGGGAGGACATATTCTGTGTTGCTGTACACGAGATAGGACACAGCCTTGGCCTGAAGCACTCTGATGTGAAGGGGGCTATCATGTGGCCCTGGGCTCGAACCTGCTCCGGCCGGGGTTCACCTCTCACTCGGGATGACGTCAAGGGTATACAGGCTCTGTATGGTAGGTATCTATATGTTACTTTAAGTAGCTTGGTATGTTGCATAATGATGGGAAAAGTGCGATATCATTGGGATAAAGATTTCTTCCGAGTGTAAAACCTTTAATATCTAAGAATTCTCGCTTTGGGCTGAATTTTTAACGTAAACGGAATGTGCTTTTTATTCCACCGATATTGTGGAGAATTTTTAGCCAAAACGGCTGATGCTTTAACAGTCAAACTTCCTGTGCTGCTATCTATTTCACAGGGACGTGTATCGCCAAAAATGAAAATAATAATAATAATATTAATGATAATAATAATAATAATAATAATAATAATAATAATAATAATAATAATAATAATAATAATAATAATAATAATAATAATAATAATGAAATAAAAAAAATGGTATCTCTTCTTTATAAATACTAAAGGGATGTAACGCCCTCGGACCCCTCGTCTCGTTCCGGGACGAAATCAACTTGGAAATTCAATATAGATTAATATAACAATACACACACAGGAAACCTGATAAATCCCCTTTCGATAGAATGTAAAATAATCAAAATCAGTTCACTTTTGACCGAGCTACACTGTTTTGAAATCGAAAAAAGTAAGCTTTCTTGAGAGTACGCCAAAATCCTGCCTCACAAAAACATCACTCGCCAAGGCTCGTGACAAAGCAAAATTATTTCACTAGGGACATAAACTTGATATGAAAGGGGAAGCTCGTTTGATCTCCTATAAATATGTACTCCACTTACAATGATATTGTTGCAGGTGCGCCGAAATCTACCACTACTCTTCGACCACCTCCGCGGCGAACTCCACCGTCAATATCACCGCAGCACGTTAATTCATGCGACGGAAAGATTGACGCAGTGACACTTGGGGCTGATGGCAAAGTGTACGGGTTTAAAGGTAATATTTTTAACAAATTTGTCAACAGTTCTTGTGGTGATAATTGCTCTCATACTTGTTAAGATCTTATATAGATGGTAGATGAGGTGATGCTGTTTTGAATAAAGAAACCTTATACTTTTTTTTCTTTTTGCTGGCAAATCATTACAGCTCATCCAGTATGACGTTCTAGTACATAATGCATTATTTGATATCGTTAATGGTTATTGATATCTCTTTATGACTTCGATTTTGTCTTTTTGATAAGTTCCTTCAGGACATTCATCTTCAACAACGGCTCTTGTTAATAGCATTTTCTGTATATTATCTAACTTGTTGAACGTATTGATGTGAAAAGATTCAAAGTTGATACACAAATGTAGTTGCGTTGGGATGGTCATGTAATAACCTGAAACACTAAAGGTTGTTTGCTTATCGCGAGGGCAGTTTTTTACATTTTTTATTTTCAAAAGCATTTCACGAGGGGTTATTACAAACTCCGCAGTTGACATTCCATTACAGCATTCAAAGTTAAGATTATGAGAACTTGACCAGAATCTATAGAATAGGCTAATATCACGCTCAATAATCGCGGAACATTTAGTGAGAAAATATGGCATTCCCTTATTTTGTTCTGCAATGTTTTGAATGGTGGCGAGGGTAATACGATTTGACGTACCATTTTTGTAGCAGTGTCGCTCGAGGCGCCAGGCAAGGAATGACAATGGTACAAAGATGGTACACGAGGGAGAAGCATACAACGTATTTTTTTTTTTTTTTAATACTGTATATTTTAAGTATAATTGTGAAAAATGTCTCTCATAACCCTTTTGGGTGGCCAATATAAAAAGTGATGTTTTTAAATGTATTTTAATCATGTATTGTATTGGGTGAGACAGTAATAAATAATATCTCTCTCTCGCTCTCTCTCTATTTATCTTACCGCCATCTTACCGTCGTGTACACATCAGAAACGTTTTTAGACAGTCCACAACGGACGGGCTTTTCACCGTTTAAACAACCTTGACCTTTAACTTCAACACATTGGAATCATCCGATTGGTCCGAAATGTTATTTGTCGTGTTACATACTACTTTACGCATAAACTTGCTTTAATCTAAATTCAATTTAATGTGTAAATAATGAAATGTGAAAAGTGTTTCCAAATAAAGCAGAAAATTTTCAAAAGACAGGTCTGATATTAATATTAATGAAACTAATGTTAACTCTGAGCATCACGTGTGTCATTATTTAATGTCATTTAACCATTTTGCGACATCTCGTCTTTACGAGGAACTGTTGCTATGGCAGCGGGTACCTGAACTTCGTACACCATAAGAGATTAATGTCATTGTATATATCAGATAAATATATTGACCATGAATCATTCAAAACCGAGGTATTTTACTGTATGTTAACATGAATTAAAATAAAACTAGAAGTATACATTCAATAAATAATATGCATAACGTTCTTCAGGTATACATGTAGATACGTTTAACTTTACTTGCAAAGCATGAATATGAAATGTATGATTATGTATTTTAACCATATATTCGGTAATTACTTAAAATGTTCTCCTCATACAAGGTAACCAAGTGTACTTATTCGAGAGAAGGGGCGTGGCACGGGGCTACCCACGTGACATTAATGCCGTCTTCCCCGGGGGTCCCCGGAGAGTGACCGCAGCGGTCACCTTGACCTTGAATGTCCGATCTGAGAACAAGGACACAGTAACATACCTCATTAATGTAAGTGCATTGGTGATTTATTTACTTGGCTCAGTGTATGTTTGTGCTTGTTTAAACAGCGGGTGGTCCTTTTATTACGTACATGTAACGTACTTCCCATAGTCTACATGTAGCTGTTACGAGAATAATTATTGTAGATTAAGTTAAAGTCTCTTTGCTATCATATTTGACCGAAAGCAAATCATCTCAGCCACAGATACATAATGTACTTTTGTAGCTAATTAAACTTATATATGAACTTGTGTTTTATGATTTATATGCATATACTTACATACATACTCTATGTATAACATTATGTATAATTCATGACGTTGCATATCCTAGCTTGGTAACTAATAAAGGTGATTACAAAGTTACATTGCAATAAACTTTTAAATACAATTCATGTGTTTTTTCTTTAAACAATGGTGCTTATAAGGTTACAAGTGCATATATCATTTTTTACATATTTGTAGATATATCGATCAACAACGGAGTTACATAACTGTGTGCATAGTTATGCAATGTTTTTTCAAATATCACTGGTTATCAATAAAATTTTGATTCGTATCTGTTTTGAACGATGAGATAACAATTAAATATATTATATGTGATGAATCAAATAGGTTTTACCTTAAAAGGATTTCAAAATATGGTTTTGAACTATGACGTGTAAGTATAGATGTTATTGTTCTTTAAAAAAACAGATACGAGGTTATTCATATGATATACTTATCTTAGAAATTCGTTTCAATGGTTGGTACACAACTGACATGTCTAATAACTGGAACTACTTCTTGTTCACTTCAGGGTCGAGACGTGTTTTTGTACATTTACAATGGCGGCCTATTCACACTGCTTAAAGGACCAATTCCTTTCTCGGACGAGTTTGAAGTCCCAACGTCTGAAGTTGACACAGCATTCGTTCTTCGTGATAAAAATACATGCTATTTTACTAAAGGTGCGTTTGAGAAAATCATTATATGACAAATTTCTATTACAAAATCTCAAAATTTTAATAGCGGAAAAGACGCATAACCTATTGATTAAGTTTTCATATTTCATTGTTTAAATAAGCTCTGAATATATCCATGTTCAATCAAGTTTTGTGGATAACGAAACAGTCTCTAAACAAGATAAATAGCCAACACGTATTTCGGAAGCGTCTTACCGAAGGTTTAACAAAACTCAGATTTAATGAAATATTTTCAAATGTTTCATTATTACCTGCGAGGGCAGCCATATCGGGTTACATATTTCCTATATGATGCCTTAGGGCAAAATATCACTTTTTCGGGAAATACTGATAGCAATTCGTATCGTAAACTTAGTATGTCATGGACACTCATATAATATCCTCTATTCATCCTGGTTTTTGTTGAAACGTGGATTTTATTTATTACACGTGCTAAAATTCCTTAGTAATTTTTAAAAGTACGTTTTTCTCACAAACTTCATTTGCAGGCAACAACTTCTGGAAAATGACTATAGACAGACAAGGCAGAAGTCACGTGAGTCAATCTCGACCTATGACCTCCATTAAAATCATCAGAGGCATCCCTAAGTTCCGGGCTGTTTTGCGCATGCCAAATGGGGCTTTACATTTCTTTCTGAACACTTCCTTCTTCCGGGTTCAAAGACGAGGATGGTTACTGAGACGTGTGGGTCCTTTGGCTACAGCCTATTGGTGGTTTGGTTGTCGACATGGAAAACCGCGGCAACTTACAACATCTTAAGATATTCAATGTAATACATTAAATCAAGGTATTGGTGATAATCGATGTTTCAAGTGTTTTTATCCGAATTTACAGCGATTTACGGCACATATTTTTATTTTAACGACGTTAAATTTAAAAACAATTATTTCAATATTCTACTTGAGGAAAGCTGAAAGAGTAATTATGCGGTTTGATATTAATTTTACCTTTATAAAGCATAAATTCACTAACCAATGTGTTCATACCAACGATATTGTTTGTACGTTTTTTTTCATAACTACAATCTGTAACGTAATTTGTATGAAATTTGCGAAAATGTGACAGATATGATACGGTTAATTTCAACACCAAGATAATTCAATTTTTATCAATTGAATCAAATCCACGAATGTGTATCATGCTTCTAACACTTCTTGGATGACATCATCAAGAACTTAGTGTCTGGATAGCATAAATAAACAGCTGAATACACTAAAAGGGTTTCCTGTTTCAGTCAACTCTATTTATGACGTCATTGCATGCACTGTGCCTGGTATTCAAGAACAGCGTCAATGTAGTCCAGAGCAAGTTTATCTGACCACGGCTTCCAGTCATGGTCTTCAAGAAACCCACAGTGACCTCCCTTGTCTGTTGTCACAAGCAACCAGTTTGAACACTTTTTGAATAACGTGTAGGGAATATTCTTAGCTACTGATATAGGATCATCCAGACTGTTTATACACATCACAGGAACTGAGTTGTTCTCAGCCAAGTTCCCTAAAGGGTTGTGGTACTGCCAGTATTCTCCGACGTCTTTGTATCCATATATCTTGCAGTAAACGTGAGCGTCAAACTCCGTGAATTTTTTAGCTTTTTCCACAGCCTCTACATCAACCAAAGGACAGAGGACTTTGGAATGTCTTTTGACAATTTTCTTCAGACCCTTTAGAAGAAGAATTTCATAAATTCTCGACATCCCCTTCACAAATAGTTCCAGGGCATCATAACCTGGACTTATGCCTACGCCAGTTTTCAGAATACAGTCCACCCGGTATTCACTGAGGTAGGCAGCTATGATAGCTGATCCCGCACTAGACCCTATTGCAACTATTTTTGCAGACGTAAAGCGTCTCTGCAAGAATTCAAGACAAGCTCTAAAGTCAGAGGTATCTCCAAATCCTGTAAGTTTGGGGTGAATAGTTCCGTGTCCCCATGTCCTCTTTTATTAAAGACTACTACTCGATATCCCCTTTTAATAGCAAGCCAGCAAGTGTCCCTCATGTCATCCCGACCAGCCGTCAGTCCCGGAAGTACGACCAAAACTGTGCTACTTTCCTCCAACTTGTCTTCATCATCAAGAACCCAGTCCAAGGCAAGAGAACCCCCATCATCTAAATCTAGATATTCCCTATTGAAGTTAATCTTAGGCTTAGGATAAAATGTTGCCAAAAGCGTATGTAAGTGACGATTTTGAAGGCAAAATGGCGGACGATAAGAAGAGGTGAATCTATCACATCTTTTCATAATGAACTGGTGAAGAGCAGTGTCAACGTAATGCAGTTGTGGCTTAATTGGTCTGTTTCTTTTGTAGTACCATGTTATAAGCAAGATGGCGACTAAACAACATCCGGTTAGAAAGCTCAAAGTGTCCAACGACAAATACATTATGAGGTTTTCAGCCTGTTCAAACAAACAAAAATGAAGCATAAATTTATCATAAATTCCATTTATGTCAATTAGTAAGATTAAACGTGAAGGATTCTTCATATGTATCACTATGCTTGGAACATATATAAGTTAAAATAGATATTATATTTGAAAGTGATGTTTGATGTCTCGTGTCCGAACATATATAAAACAGGTAACAATGCAGTAACATATTTTACATAACCCTAGTCAGTATTATATATTTTGTCTATACTCACTTATTTTCGAAAGATGAAACGTTTTGCTGCAATCAATGACATAAGAGAAAGTGAATGATGAGGTAACAATGTGTTGTTATGTAGCATTTACAATATCACCCTATCAACCTACATTAGTCCTCGGACCATACGTACAATGAACTCTGTATCTGGCGTGTTTTCTAACCCCTTGGTGTTAACGATATGTGAAGGAGGTCGGAGGTCAATCTTTTCGGGTGATAAAGGTCACGTATGTCAATGATTAGATTCATTCAACATTTAGTTATTGCTTGTATATATTTGAATGTACAGTAATTACCGAGTAAATGGTACGGAGTAAACTACAACTAAAACTGCTTATCATGAATTTCGTTACTTGAAATAGAGCTATGCATAAGTTGGACAACCAGAGAATAGCTTAGTTAAAGCCCAACTCACACTACGCACGATTGCACTACGATAACATTACGATTCGATCGTACTGGTATCGTATTGTGGTTTTTACGATATGTAATGTGAACACGGTTTCTGTGCGTTAGGTACACGATGTGAGTACAATTATTGCACGAAAGATCACGATTCTAACACGGTCGGAACACAATCAACGCAAACTTGACACAACGCTTTCACGATGCAATCACGAATGGTGTAAGACTAATGCACGATTTTAAAGAGCCACTCCGTGATTTTCATAACATGTTATTTACTTATTTACTTATTTACAAACCTAAATGTCATGTGGTGATATAAAATCAAAGATTCTTAACTTTTCACGTCCAAAAGACATATATATGACAAATACTGGTTTTCCATGAAAATCTGAAAACAACCTCATAAATGCACAGAGGTGTAGCTATCATGTCCAGTATACTTGGATACTAATTATATAACCTAACAAACACTATCAACTCCTAACTGTCCTCCTGGCTGTTTAAGATAAGTCTCCAAAATTACGTTTAACTATTTGACGCGCGCTACTGTCCGGTTTTCGATCATAATTGCGAGGTTCTACCTTCATATTGTCACTATAAAACAACAACAAGCTTTAAAATGTGTCATTTTTGGTTACAGTCGATACTTCGCGATCAAATGACACCATTGATTACGTTTGGCATATATGACCCTAACAACTCAAAGAGTGGCTCTTTAAATAATTTATGCAAAGGCAAAAGAGGTTAACCATGGCTTTTTATGATCAATGTAGAATTGTTATTCATCCCGTGATGCATTGCAGCTATGAAATACAATGTCATTGCGATAAAGACATGAGAGCATACCTTACCAATTGTAACATTATCTTCGGACAATGTTCCTGAGTTTTTCTCTCATCTTTTGGCTTTATGCAAAAACCTACTGACGGTGTTTCATAGGCATTAGTTCTGATTCAATGCAGTTGAATTTCCAGACCACGTAAGGAAATTTACTTCTTAACATCAAGAAACTTGCCAAGTCGATGGATAATTGAGGACATCATGATTCGTTTCCTACCGAATAATGAAAACATACGCATTTCTAGATGCTGGTCATCACATTCCCTTGATCAGTTTGAATATTGAGCGGCCAATTACCATTTTCGAATGTTCGGTCATTAATTGTTATCATTCCAAAACGTGAGTCTGTGGTAAAAATCAGTTGTGCACATCGGATATTAATTTTGTCTTGTAACTGGATTTCTATCGTAGGGTAAAATATTCATAGAAATTGAGTTTTATTTTAGAAGTGTCAGTGTGAGAAAGTTTCGTATTTTTCTAAGTAGGTTTGGCTGCTCTAATCACAATTTGATGGTAGTATACGGTAGGTATATAGGTTTTAAAGGGGACGATCGCCTTTGCCCGCTTTGTATTATACCTTATATTGAAAACGAATACCAATTTTGTTTATAGAATGCTATTTTTATAAGAAATTGAGAAATGATATTCTGCCGGAATATTTCTGTCAAGTGTTGTAACCGAGACTAACTAACTAGTTGACAGTGATGTGTTGATAATGTATCATGGTGCTCTCATATTTACCAAAATCCTGTATGACTTCGTGTATAATGGGCCTGTGGTCCCTTTACTGACTAAGCACTCTCTCTCATTAATACCTTACCATCGTTTATGCTGACATGTTGAGTGAAAGTAAGACGCGCAAAGCACACGTGATGAAAACGTTTTGACGGGAAACGCTCTTATTTGTGCAAGTTCAATCTAATATCGTGTAACGATTGTATCGTGATCGTACACTAATCGTGTGACTCTGTGCTCTGCACGAGCTGTCATCGTGGTCCTCAGGTTTAGCACTATAAGGGTTAATTTAACATGAGTACGATAAGAGTACGATTGCAAGAGGGACAATTTATCGATCGTGTTGTGGTTGTGTGGTGGTTGTGCTGTTATCGTGTCCTAAGGCTGAAGCACGATCAACACAATAACAACACATACACTACACAATCACCACACAATCACTACACGATCGACACGCACACAACACGATTTTCTGAAATCAGGAACATGTTTGCGATTTGAAGGAATCGTGTTGGACAAATAGCACGATCACTGTACGCACTGTACGGTAACCACACAATAACAGCACAATAACCACACAATAACAACACGATGACTATACGACATTTTCGTACAGCGATCGTAGTCGATCGTACGTAGTGTGAGTTGGGCTTTAGTCTCAACAATGTGTAACATACATGACAACTTTTAAAGAGCCACTTCGTGAGTTGTTGGAGTCATACATGTATATGCCAAACTTAATCAATGGTGTCATTTGATTGCGAAATATCGACTGTTACCGAAAAGACACAATTTAAAGCTTGTTGTCTTTTTACAGTGACAATATGAAGGTAGAACGTCGCAAACATGATCGAAAACCGGACAGTGGCTTTTGGACATGAAAAGTTAAAATGTTTTGATTTTATATCACCACGTATGACATTTAGGTTCGTATCAAAGGTAAATAATATGTTATGAAAATCACCGAGTGGCTCTTTAAAACCATACATGAAAAACATAAGTGCCGCTTCTAAAAGGAGCTATGTGATACTCGTTCATCATCAGAATAAAACAAGGATTAAAGTTTTAGCACCTTTAATAGCACACGGTAATGGTAACATGATTCTTATGTTTGAGATTGAAAATGTTCTGGCAACTTTAGTTGTTCGATAAATCGATAGAGATTCATAGCGAAACCGTTGGGCGGCCTGGTTGATATTTCTGATTTGTATACAAATTCAATATTTTTACTAGTCAAAGGCCAAAACGCACACAGTACGTACTCGTATCAAAACATCGTCAAACTGAAAATATATCATTCCTCAAAACTCAAATATGATTAACTTTTGAAAGTCAGTATATAGAGGATATTTGACATTGCAAAGAGTGTAAACATATAATTTACTACTTCGTGAGATGAGATATACATGATACTCGACGACATATGTATGTTCTATGTATTATGTTTCTCAAAAACGTCGTTAATTAACTATATGAATGGAGTAGCTAGATCGCTTCGCTATCGCGACAATCTCATGACGTCATTCATTTATTTCTTGACGTCACGGACGTCATGATTGTGGCATTATTTCTTTGAATAGTATTGCATTTTAATTTCATCTAGTGAAAACACGGATTTCATTTTCACTGATAATTGGCATATTTCACCACTGAAAATATAATTTTAAAAAGTACTTGATATGATGAACGATAGAAGTTACTTGTTAATTAAACTTCTCTAAACACCTAGTTCAGTATTGACTACTTTATTACAGTTCGATACTGGTTTTTAAATATTATTTCTTTTCGTAATGGTGATATAATCATAATAATGAATTGTACAATCATTAGTGTTCAAGTAGTAATGAAATTGACATATAAATAATGACAAGAATATTTTTTTATAAACATTGTAGCGATTGCAAATAAATAGGTACTCATTATTTAGCTTTTGTAAAACAGCAAAATCTAGGCCAAAATCTTTCTTAAATATACCTTCAATAAACCTTTGATTTCTGGAGTAGTGGTTATGTATTTAGAATAATTTCCATTTGTTTTCAAAATAATTTTGTACAAGATTCCAGATATCTAGGACAATTATCGTTTGAGAAATAAATCAGTTGGAAATAAGTTGTGACCCTTGTTGCCTTTGGATTGTTGTGAACTAGATTTTACACTAAGTGTCAGTTTCCAAACTGTGTGTACTTGACAAGACTGTGATAGTACTTCTTTGATTGACATTATTGAAGTCCATGGTCCTTTTGTTAAACACCATAAATCGCTAAGGTTACCTTAGTGAAATGGTAAATGTTCGTATTAAGGTTAAAGTCAGGAATAAGGTTGTTTTGTGTAACGAACCCGGGTAATGAAGAATAAGGAAGGCAGTTATTATAAATATACAGCTTGATTATTCTTAAAACGCGGCTTTCAGACATACAGATGATGTCGTCTCCAAACAAGCAAAGTTGCGTGTACAAGCCTTGTTACCTTCTTAATCAACAATACACTACGTCACTTCACTTAGGTTAAGCTTCAAGCCATCATTTTACCTTGCTTAAGGCTACTTTAGTTTTTCCTGCAAGAAACCCTTAGCGATTAATAACATCTCCCGACTTTTAACGTCTTTTGGAATGACGCGACCGGATATCCAAACCAAGCCTTCTTGGTTTCGAGACAATCGCTCCACCACCACAACTACATTCATACCGATAATCAACACAAAACAATTTCATTAAAATGAAAATTTATTAACATACAATAATTTAATCAAAAACAAAAACAAAAAATCGTGAAAATTTGTGCACGAAAACATGTTGGCATATGAAGTAGATAATGTTTTCAGATAAAATTTTTTGTAGTGTCACGGTGAAATAGCATCATACTTAAATACAAACGTTATATAATGGATAAAATCTAAAGAAACTGCTTTAAGGTCTCAACTGTCACCAAATGGAACATCGAAAGTAAGTTACTTGAAACGACTCGTCATTGAGATTTCATTGACTTATAAACAACCTTTATAAATGTTCATTATGAGTTTCTTCCGATCCGATTAAGGAAAGTGAAGCGTTAATAACAACTCTAAGTCACAGACATTGTACCATGGGCAAGTATGCAGATACATATGTGTACAGATTTGAACACAACCTTTGAATTGCACGATCATTCATATCGATCACAGTCTATCCATTGCGCTATATTCAGACAAACATATCGAAAAATCATACCTTTAACAGATCATGTGGTTAACGAAATCTAGAGCTGCAACTGTGAACATATGAATACACTGACATGGTCCCTGTTTTCATCAAATAAATAACACTTATAAATTCTATTTATGACGTCATTGTGTGTCTTGTGCCTGGTATTCAAGAACAGCGTCAATGTAGTCCAGAGCAAGTTTATCTGACCACGGCTTCCAGTCATGGTCTTCAAGAAACCCACAGTGACCTCCCTTGTCCGTTGTCACTAGCAACCACTCTTTATTCTCCTTGAACAGTTCGAAAGGGATGTTGTCAGCAATGCATATAGGGTCGTCCATGCTGTTGATACACATGACTGGTATGGCGTTGTTATGGATATCCCTCATGGGATTGTGGTTCTCCCAGTATTCGTTGACGTCTTTGTATCCATAGATCTTGCAGTACACGTGAGTGTCGAAGTCAGTAAACCTGGTAGACCTGTAAGCAGCATCCAGGTCAACCAGAGGCGCCAAAACTTTGGAATGTTTCTTAAGAATCTTCTTCAGGCTTGACAACAGAAGGTACTCGTATAGAGCGGACATGCCCTTAACAAATAACTCCAAGGCGTCATAACCAGGGCAAATGCAAACCCCAGTTTTTAGTATACAGTTCGCTCCGTATTCGCCAAGATAGGAGGCTAAAAGCGCCGACCCGGCACTGGAGCCTACAGCTACGAGGTTTGCTGATGGGTGCTTTGTCTGCAGAAACTCCACACAGTGTCGCAGGTCCAGCGTATCACCGAACCCTTGTAGCTTCGGTGTGACGAGTACAGAGTCCCCATGACCACGTTTATTGAAGACAACAACCCGATATCCTCTACTCACGGCAAGGCGGCACATGTCACCCATGTCTTCACGCCCGGCCGTCAGTCCCGGGAGTACGATAAGAATGGTACTATTTTCTTTCAGTTCATCTTGATTATCAATAACCCAGTCGATTGCTATCGCACCACCATCTTCAAGGTCCAGATACTCTCTCTTGAAGCTGACCTTGGCATGTGGAACCAGTGTTGCGATGAAGGTATGGATATGGTTGTTTTGTAAGAAAAATGGCGGACGATATGGCGCGGTAAATCTCTCCCGACTCTTTAGGATGTGCTCGTGAAGGTCAGAGTTCACATAGTGCAGGGTGGGCGGGGCATGCTTGTTCCTTCTGTAGTACCAGATGATTACTAACATGGCGGAGACGAGACTTCCGGTTGCTATAGAGGCAGATTCCACAGAGAGAATCATCTTCCTGGCGCCTTATCGCAGTGCAAGCGTAATCTGAAAGTAAAATATTCATAAAAATTCATTACTACTATACACGAGGCAATGTAACTTACACACATTGGTCGTAAAACTTTCGCATTACTGCATTATAATTTTGCATATTGATTTTAATAAAAACGGTTGTTAAAAAGCATTAGCCCCATGTGTATCATATATACTTTTAAGTGAGTGCGCGCATAAGAACTGTTTAGATACTTTTAATAAACTTGTGTCAAGATCTTATTATTAAGGAGAAACACAAGAGAATTACACGAAGGCAAAGCACATGATGACAGAATTTCTACAACACGCCCAAAAATGCACGGAGCTCAATGTTGCTTATAAAAACATCGGCTTGATTTACTTGTTGCGTGAGAAGCACGAACTAGTCAGCAGCTGAACATATAATATTGTGTACAGTTTTTTATTAGTTATTATTTATGCAAACACTTTCATAAACCGCGGTAAGTGAGTCATCCGACTTTTACAAAAACAGGTGAAGTTACCCGAGCGAAAGCGAGGGTTTTAACAAATTTGCAATGGTTTCGTAAACGTCAATTGACACATTTTCAAGTGTAATGATTTCTTTTTAACCATGACATCACGGAATAGGGGTAAATCACAATGAAACAATCGAATTATGCCGATTCAAAGGAAAAGAAATGGATGATAAAAAAATAATTACACGAAATAGTGTGACGTATGTCTTTAAAAAAAAAAACCTTTAAAAGCTCGATTAACTGAATATTCTAAGTTTATACATACATTGTATGCCCAAAATATATTTACACTTCCTAAGCTATTTATTTCTGTCTAGAATAAGTTTTTATGCATATGTGATCCATATTTATAACAAACTGTTTACAGTGCGCATATACATATGACTCAAACAGGCACATTTCGCTTAAATACAAACTTCATTTTACATTTTGACATATTTTTTATAATAATACTTAGGAATGAACTTACTTGTATCTTAATAAGGACATAATAACAAATTAGGACTGATTGGTCTGTAGGTCATCGGGCCTTATAAAAAATCGCTATTGCCAATGAGTTACTTGTTGATTCGAGTTCTCTAAAGCCAATGGATCTGAGGAAGAAGTCGAAAATTTGATAACTTAAAGTATGGACGGACGTCGGACACCGGACGTCGGACACCATCGTGCACATCAGATTTATCACACCTGAAGAAAAGGTGACTTCAAACCCCTGTAATATTTTGAAAATGATGATCCTAAAACCGTTTGTCAATTTTAAAATGTGTGTGCTTACACATACAAAACTGACTCTCTGTTTCGATATGTCATAAGCGATACACGTCCCTGTGTTCGAAATCACATCAAAGTAATATTCATAAACCTGTGAAAGGAATAAAATTACCCAAAATATTAAATATGAAAGGTATTCGAACTTTGCCTTCTACCGAGGATCGAACAATCATTTTCTTTCCTAAAAGAAAAATTACTAGAGTTGCCTCCCTTTGACCATATCGCAGGCATTGATAGTGTCGGTTCACTGGAAATATAAATAATAATGAATGTGATTTCTCAACAATGAACGCACCACAACAAATGAAATTAAGTTCGGATTTAAACTGCGTTCGTTCATTAAAAGATCATGAAACACAAGATCACCACAACGGATTGACAGAAATATATCGATTGACGACTGAGCTCGGTCAGCTAGAAAATCTCCGGAGATCGCTTCCGGTTTTTCGTCAGCGATTGAATCTCATTTTTCATAACATGCATGAACATACACAACGCTAATAAGAACACAAATACTTACCTTTTGTTTTGATACTACCTCAAGTTCAGCTGAGAGAGAGCTGACGTGTTATGTGATCTTTGTAGCTCTGCATGGTGATCAAACCTTCGCTTCGAGATGCACGTGGGGTCAAAGTTCGAGCAGGTCAACGGTCATGGAGAGAAGATAACGTATGCGAATCGATGACGATTATGTGCCTTGACGAACACTCTATACTCCTATATATATAATATATATATATATATATATATATATATATACGACGAACATTCTCTTATATATATACGACTGTCTCTTATTCGTATTATAAACGCTGTCCAGACTAATTTAAGGAAACATCAATGTCATTGATTATCCATATTTAATAACGTCTCTTTATGTTTAAATTGATACTTTTCAATGAATTAACATTAAAATTAAAGTCATAGTCTCATTTTTGCAAGGCAAATTGTAATGCACGTCGGACAAATAGTTCATCACTCAAAGATATCTTTCCCCTGGCGTTTGCGACAATTTTCAGAAATCTGCGTGCATTCTAGCCCTCATTAATGAAGTTCAAAACACCCTAACCTATGTCTCTGGCGAGCGTTAGTCCTTACCACGTCATTTCGCTAAGGCCGTGACGTGGAACACATGAAATTTCCCAGCTAAATATCCAATGAAAAAAGCCAATAGCTTACATTTTTTTCAAATACAGTAATAACAAAAAGTTGGTAAACTCAATGAAGAATGCGTCTGCCATAAGTACCGGCGCTGCAATTACTAGATTTCCGGTATTTCGTGCTCGCGATGGGATTGCACTTGATTCGGTAACTCTTCGGTCTGAAACGGCATACGCCAATAAGCAGCGTCATCCTAATTTTAAAACGGGTTTAAAAATGAAAATCTTTGCAGACGCGACATGAAATATTGGTGTAAGTGATCGGAGTTTTGCTCGTGAAGAATAATTAGCCCAGTTTGGTTGCCCTACAAAATTGAGACTATGACTTTAAGCTGTGTACTCCCATTTCTACTTGTACTTGCAGATTTTTTGTTAATCGATGAATAAAAATTAACCTGCGAATCACTTATTGACTTTTCCAACAGTAGGCAGTTCGCCTTGTGTCACAATTTGCTTTATTTGGTGAAAAATATTTCAATATCGTGATTTAAGATATGTTTACACAGATGCGCTAATAATAAAGAAATAGATAACTTATCAAGGTTAGCCGTATGCATGATACTCTTCACAAGGCACCCCTGGGAATTTTCATCAGGCAAAGTTTTACTAAAATTTTCCGCCATGCATTGAGTTTTGTTGTGAAAACGAAGCCAAACGAAACGTCTCAATTGGCTTGAAAACACGAAAGTGTGAGCTTAAAGCCATCAATTCGTTGTGGTAAATTCAGACTAAAAAGTGTTGTTAACGTATCTTGAGAGGCTCTCAGCTGAGATTGACGTAGCAATTTTTAATTCGAATCAAGGGTAGGTAATTCAGTACAGATTTTACTGATGAAAGGTCCTAAGGGCGATAAAGTGTTTAGCTTCGTAACATGAAGAGAATTGATAATCTATTACATACATAATAGTATCACTGAAATGAGATGAGCCTTATGTGATATGAATATACACGCAAAGTGGTTAAGTAATTTAATTACAATAGGCATGCGCAGTTGTCATAATGAAGGTCTACGCACGTTACATCAAAACACTCTCCCACAATATAGAATATTCAAGTCATTTCTTGTATGGTAAGTAAATCTCTTACTTGAGTCGCTTCTTTTTTTAGAAAATGTTATCTCAAATAATTTTAGCATTTCTCAACAAAATTATGCTTCCTACCTTTATAAACTCAGAGCGTTTATGCCGTCATGTCTTGTCTTGGCATAAAACAATCGGTTCCAACAGAAAACAACTGTAACGTAACATTGCACGTAACTATTATGACGTCACAAACTTGCTCAAATGACGTCATTTTAGTGTGTTGAGTTCAAAGACGGCCGCTAAAGGCAATAGAGCGACAATTATTAACTACTTCATATATTCTTTCTTTACTGATAGCATGTTTATCAGTGAAGCAGAAAACTTAAATTTACACTAGCGGCGCAGCCACGAGGGAAAATGTGTTTTTTTACCTCACGAAATAAGATAATCATGGTAATTTTCAAGAATTGGCAGACACTGTGTGTACATAATATAGTGGAATCCTAGTATGTTAATGAAACAGGATTGATTTTTATGTTGAGCGGCCAATCAACCTCCAAGTCAGGGCGCCTTCCCTTCGAGTACCTCTACGGTAGTAGCCCTGCCTTCATTTGCGGGGGCATTGTTGTCAAGATTCCTGACAACAATAGGAATTGACGTCATCGATAATCTCGAACCAAATTGTTATTTTACATACTAATAAATTGGTTCGAGAGTATGTTTTAAACGTTAGGCGTATGAAAATCTATGAATATTACAAAAGTTGGTGTAATTTGCTTCAAATATAATTTTGTATTTGCTAACTATATGGTGGACAATTTGTTATTTTTCAAAAATTTAAAGACAACTTAATAAAATAACAAAAAGTTTCGTTTTCCGTACTCATTTCTTGAGTCGTTGTTCGGAGTTGCATTGTGAATCCTATAAGTTAGGAGCTTCACTATAAGAGCGTGACATCAATCGTTGGTTGCACGCGCTGTGTCAGAGCTTTTTCACCTTGAAGCCTTCTGATGGCAGCGAGTATATTAGTGACGTCACGGAGCGGATACTCGCTGTCTGGAGCTAGGCGGCCAATAGGAAGAGCCGTCGTCTCGGTAACATTATGACGTCATAAGAGAATCATTGGTTACGTTAGGCCATTGTTTCATGACGTCAAACCCTTAAATTTTACCCTTTGAGAAGTGATTTCATGTTATTTTCTCTCTTCTCATGCAATGGGCGAGTTGGCTAGCTGTTGACACGATCAGTGCTGGCGGTGTCGCCT
Organism: Phorcus lineatus; assembly: GCA_921293015.1. Lineage (NCBI taxonomy): Eukaryota > Metazoa > Mollusca > Gastropoda > Trochida > Trochidae > Phorcus > Phorcus lineatus. The sequence continues at coordinate 32,240,876 of OV121089.1, forward strand.
GACTCTGATGGTGTGGGTTCGAATCCCGCTAACATATATATTCGTGATGGGCATGCATTTCATACGCATTAATTGAATCGACATATGGCTATCGTATGAGAGATGTGCACAAAACTTATCTGAAACATACTTAGCAGGCATGCGGGACGCAGTCAAATCGAAGCTCAAGCAACAATCGAAAAGTCCACTGTCCAGACAGTTAACCTACAACAAGCATACTCGTCGTGTACATGGCGGGGTTCACTGAAGATTTGATATACATGTAGATATCATAGTTATGGGTTGACAGGCAACCAATGTAACAAAGTAGTCGCTGTAGTGGTATATCTTCCTCTCTCAAATAGCTCTATAAATCAGTAGCTTTTGATTGTCAACAGTCCAATACACCCATATTTGCAACAATCTCATAATGTGTTTCAAATACATGCAGTTTTTCATCCAGTTATTAAATGATAGTAGTTTAGAACAGAAAGCATATTGTATTTTTGTATTAATACTCGCCCGTGTAAGATACCGCAGGGTAATATTTATAAAACAATATTAAATTAGTGTATGCCTCTCAAAGTATTGCTTCACAATGGTGACGTCACAATTTAAGCACTGTCGTCACGTTTGATGGCAGCTAAGTGTTTCCTTCACCAAATGTTCGACAACTGCTAAGGTCTAGTAGCAAACAGAATACTAAACTCCCTTTCATTTTATACTATTTTTATTAACCTCGTTAATGATTTGGTATCAAACTCGCTTTCGTTTTATATGTTATATACTTGATCATTAACTCTTTTAATAAAAAATAGGATTAAATGGAAGTTCGTTTAGTATCCTCTATTTACTTATCTATAGTTAAAGTTGACAAAAGAAAAAAATGCCTTAAAAAGCAATGTATATTATAAAAGAATCAAACTTCTTGCAGTTAATAAGTTTTTTTAAATTCAATATTAGTGATTGATAGTTAACATAATATGAGAAAAAAAATATGAGATTAAAAAATAAATTCAGATACGTCCTGCTACAAAAATTTACGTAGACTTGATCCGTTAAATGTTTATTGACAAACGTGTTACTACATTAATATCCTTGTAACGTGTCTGCCTAATTAGAGTCTGCTATTGAGTGTCTGAATAGAGATTATCCCAGAAATTGGAGTAACTGGATAAAAACAGACGAAATATCAAGCATCTTACCAAGTACCTGCAAGACATAATGCATATGCAGATGCATCTCCTTCATTAAACAAGACAGGGGATAAGAATGATAAGCACGTAACAGAAAGTTCAGACCATGGATCTTAGACACAGATGACAGAACGTGAGTATCAATGATCAAGAATTGTTGAAACTACTACCTGAAAACAATTCGGCCTCGAGAAAGCAAAATATATGTACGCAGGCCTGAAAATAAGTCAGATATTCGTGCGTAAGACAAGCAAATGAGATAAAATGTGTGCGTTAGCCTAGCATGTGCACTGCATATACACTGTAAGTCATCTGCCAAAGTAAGATGTAAGTAGTGATACGCAAATGATACGTATCTAATACTCATCCAATACGCCAAAAGTGCGTTTAGTTCTTAAACAATTCGCGCCATGCGCGTAACAGGGAAAATACTTGTAATTTTGAGTGTATTTGCTACACATCAATACTTGCTTACACGAAAGACAAACGCAGATTTTGCCATTCTAGTGTACATCACATTTTGTGTGATTTTATTTTTAAATGCAGTAAATCAAGTTCAAATCAAATAAATGAACATTTTTGCAAAACAATAATTGCTAAACGCAACAACCTGTAATTGTTTTTATTTAGACCATTCCATTATAGTAGAGGGGTCAGGTGTGTGCAGCCAGCCGTAATTATTGTTGTTTTAACCGTTCTGCGTTTTGCAGTTCTGCTTTTGGGACGATACCATAATGTGACAACAGCTGACCAACCTTTTATATGACAAAAGCACCATCTGGCCTGATGATAGCACCATTCCTGTCATTATTCGAATGCACATGTAATAAACATGGCATTGTTGAATTAAAAGCAATGGAATTATTCATTGTTTAATTGGAAAAACTGTGAGTCCTAACATAATACATTCTGAATTATATATAAAACAACCATAGGCAACTTAAATACTGTCACATTAAAGCAACTCCCTAGAGTGAGTTGGTGTTTAACGTGTTTTCAAAAATATATTTGGGTTATCAAACACGTAAATGAAAAATATCCACAAGGGAGTAAGCAGACGAGGGGAAAAAGGGATCGAAAGGATGAGGAAAAAGACGGAAAGAAAGGCATTTTGAGGGGAAGACAGTCGGTTTTCGTAGAGATGATTGGTAAAATAAACAGAAATTTATTTATGTTGGTGAAAATGATCGATGAATTAGCTTAGTCGAATTAGATTTTTTTAGAATTTGTTTAGAGAGACACAGAGTATGTTTTATGATTTTTTATGTGGCTTAATTAAGAGCAAAAATAGCATATGCCCTGAGCTAAGTGTTAATGGCCCGTTTTAACTTGCATCTTTATCTCTAAAATGTTAACATTATCATATTTTCTTGTTTACAATGATAACCGAAAAACCGCCATATATATAAATGTTAGGAAATCGAAATTCTTCATCTAATTTTCATTTATATTAGTTAAATGACCTACTTTACACTACCAATTAATATTTGTCTTTGTGTCTGGTGTAAATCAGTTTCGAAAATTACGTTTGTGTCATTGGCGAGTACCATTGTCCGGTTTTCGATCACAAATCGCGACTTTTATTGTTTCTATACTGAACTAATAAGCATTAGCAATCTGATTTTCTAAAACAAAAACAACCTTTCGAAAAAATAACACCATTTATGAACTTTGACATGTTTGCCTCCAACAACATACTCTGTGTCCCTATAAATGTCCGTTGATAAAACCCTTCGCATTGGTTCCGATAAAATAGCCTGGTCACGTGGCATTGCAATTAACGTAAAACAAGTTTTTCACCTTTTGAATTTTTAATGTTAGTCATACGGAGACAGTAATATAAACATACTGTCACTTATAATGCACCGACACTTGTGATGCCGCGTTTCCTATTTATCTTTTAGGGATAATCGGACGTTATGACACTCAGTTTGATTTACCATTTATGCGTATCAAAGTTAAAATTGGGGCAAATTCTCATCACAAATGCCAAATACACGAACATTGTTTTCATTGACGATCCAGCAACAGTCTTACATACTTGCAGAAGTTTAAATCATACATATATAATTATATGTCTCCTTTAACTAAGTTTGCACAATGACGTTTGACCTGCTTTCGCCAACCGCGGTATATTGTCTGGTTTTTGATCAAACCCCAGCTGTTGTTTTGTAATTACAAAGAACCCATTAGTATTGAATTGAGAAAATTACATGAGTGTACATGACATACTTTATTTACGACACGTGTCAGACTAATTAGTATTTCACGAGCGAGAGCGAGGGATACACTGATATATAGGCAAGAGTGTCGTGAACGTAGTATGTCATGGACACGAATATGGTATTCAGTTCTTACTGAAGTCAACAGAGGAAAGAAAATAATCAAAATCTACATGTACACCAAAGCACAGTGGATTGCCCGTGGTCGGAACACGTGGAACGCAACGTCATAGACAAACTGTGACGTCAAAGCATTGTTTATGACGTAAAGTCATCGTTCGAAAATTGTATGCCCTTGGTAAGAAATTGAAAATATGAATATGAAGTTTTCCCTCGTGGGTAATAAATTCTACTGCCTTTAACAGTCACTACTTCTCGATGAAATAACCCCATTGGTAACGTTCGGAGAGCCCCTTTAAACTCAATCGGCGATCAAATTCCTGTTTGATGAAACAACAAATGTTAAATTCCAAAATCCTTCCATCTTGTAACTTTCTTAGATCGTCGATTCACAAACAACACAATAGACCATGATCTTAAGCAATCTATTTGATTGTTATTCAGCGAATTGATACGCTAACATCTTTCAGCGATTAATGGTCTCTTCTGACAATTTGGACAAAATTCGTTTTGCATATTTAATGTTCATTTTATCCTTATTCCTGTTGAAAGTGTGTGCTAAATATTTTTAGTTAACGTAAAAATGAAATCAATTAACTATGAATGAATTGAATTTCAAGCGATCCACGTTTACACATAAAGGTGATATTCCCAAAAGAGATTGACGAAACTGTGACTGCTTAAAGCTATTTGAAAATTAACAAATTAAGATTGTCATATCAACTGAATATTCGTGTTTACTGTTAAATGCGATCCATCCATTGGAATCAAATTAAAGTGTGATTCCGAAATTCAATCAAATAATGTACAATTAACGTAGTTCAATTAAACATTTTATGAGAAAAGGTATTTATATATTTATAATGAAAGAATAAAATTTTTACGTATCCAAAGGTTAATTTGGGTTTACAACATCAAGCTTGAAATTGCTCTTTGATTTATATAAAGATATTTAATTGTTGATCATTACATTCCATAATTGTTTATACAATGAATACAGATATTTGTACCTGTTTCATTTGTATATTGCTTCACATGTGTTGTTGTCAGCATTTTAGCTAAATGATAATTATACTCATTAAAAGCAGTGATCTAAATCATTTACATAGGACAGAGAACCTGGGAACAAGGTAGCATCACAGGTTCGTCTCTCTTCCTAGTGTTATTAGTTATATCAGTGAAATATTCTTGTATCATAGAAGATAATATGTAATGAAAGTCTAAAATACCACCTCGACCTTTGAAAAAAGCAGGTAAGTATTCTCTTCTCTATACAAATCTAGCATTAATGTGTAATTGAAAGTACTATAAACTACAAATCATACTCATTTCTTTGCTCATGTAAACCTAGTTATTAAATACATTACTGGTTAATGATGATGTATATCTCTTCACTGCTGAAGGTACAATTTTGTAATCGTTAACGACATTTAATTATTGGTCTATTACATTATTATTTTCACTGATTTCAAAATAAGCTATTTCTTTACTTATACAAAATTCATATTTGAATTGAGCATTCCCAGGAAGTCAATTCCGGTTGTACATTTATTGGAATCTTCGATCTCGTCTGTGTCTTTCCTATCGACCTTGCATCAAGCGAATGGTACAAACTGTAAAGGGGTGAGCGATAAGTAGTGAGCCCAGATTAGAAAACCGTGCAACACAAAAACTCCAAACCTTTCTTGAGGACTATCATGTCATCGGACGCTGTCACCAATTTTTGGTAATTTCGCTGACAAGTTTTGGTTTTCAATGAAAAGGAGTCTATTTTTGAAAATGAAAATGATCTATATTGAGTTTCACGCAGTGATTAAGACAGACAGATAGACAGACAAAGGCCCATAATACAAATTCAATACAAGCACACATAAAAGGTTACACGTATATATGCATTAACAATTTTAGCTCTAGCTGTGATTAACTTATTGCATAAAAAGGTCTCACACCGAAAGTATTCGTGATGATATTGTTGACACACCAGAGCAGGGTTTCACAATTAAAACGTCATCAGCTGATTCAAGCGTGGCCGGGACAGCATTGGAGAAGAACCAAATATCGGCACATAACAAAATGCCGGCTTCTTATAAATTATCTTTTAAAATGTCATTGCAGTAATTTTTCTATGCTACATGCCTTTTTACTGAACTTCAAAATTTTTAAGTAACCGACATTTGAGATCTTGGCCTAGATTTTCGAAGCTCTCTTAGCGCTAAGATAGTCGTAAGCAAATGTGAAATGTACTTAGGACAAACTTGGTGCAAAGAGAGCTTCGAAAATCTAGGCCCTGTTAGCTTTAACAGCAAGGTAAGATAAGTTCATAATTCGCTTCTCCTCTCTGACTGATGTTAGTTATCATGCGCTAGTACGTCTTCTTTCCAGCTTCCATATATGACACAGGACTTGCAGCTTGGCCTTTGAGATCACAGTTTTTATTATTTTTCAAATGTTTCTTTCAGTTTGAGGCCTTGAGCAAGGTACTCGTCGACTTGGACCAACACGATGATGTTACTGGCTGTTATCTGCGGTGTCATAGCAGTTGTTGTTGGTTGGTGGTACCGCAACCACAAACATGTCCCACCAACACTCCACCATACCGACACAGATCTCCACAGACATATTCTCAAGACGAAACCAAGATTTACCTCCCCTTACAAACTTCCATTTTGGCTGAGCAACACCCACATACATTCTACTATTTCTTGGATCATTACACAACAAGTCCAGCCTCATAAACGGGAATTCGTGAAGATGGAGGATGGCGGAGTTGTCGCCCTTGACTGGATCTCCAACCATGAGGACAAGCTCACCGACAAGAGTCCTGTACTGATAGTTCTGCTCATGTGGACATCTTGTAACAACAGAGCCATGCCATTGTGTAAACTTGCTTCAGAGAGGGGTTTCAGGGTCGTCATCTTCAACAAACGAGGGCATGGTGACAATGAACTTGAGACTCCAAAACTTCAGAGTGTGGGAGACACGTCGGACTTCCGGACCTGCGTGGACATGATCCACAACCGATACCCCGAAGCTCGTCTATTCGGGCACGGCAGTAGCGCTGGATGCGGAGTCCAGGTTGCCTATGTATCTAAACTGAAGGAGGAGTGTCGCCTGTCAGCCTGTGTGTATGTGAGTCCATCGTACGATATGTACAGGACATTCTCGGACATGCCCTTCATTTATCTCCAGTTCCTACTGATATCTCTAAAGGTCTTGGTATGGCAACATCGAAGGAAGCTAAGGAAGGTGGTAGATTTGAAAGAAGTGCTGATGGCTAGAGACTTTACAACCATGGAGAAACATCTTTACTGTAAATGTTATGGTTACGACGACCTTGAGTCCTACAGGAAGGACCATGACCCTTTATCACAAGCTCATGAAGTCCACGTCCCGTGTCTGTCCATAAGCGGCCACGATGACCCCATCTGTCAGACCAACACTGTGTCTTATCCAATGTTCACAGACGAGATGCAGAGGAATAGAATGCTGGTCACGGTTCCCAAAGGCGGTCATTGTGCTTTCTTTGAGGGAGCGTTCAGTCTGGAATCATGGTCCGACAAGCTTTCCATTGATTACTTGGAGGCTGTACTAGAACATCTTGGTGAAAAATAATGAAAGCTGGATTTAGACAAAAAGGAAAATATCGAAAAGGTTTTTAATGATTGAAATAATTTTAATTTAAGGAAAATAAGCGAAACCTTACGTTCTGTCTGGAATCATTATCGAACAGTCTACCCATATTGATTACCTGGTAGTTTTACTGAAAAAGAGAATGAAAGTTGTAATAGTCGTTATAGAAAAAAAAGTTATAGGTCACGGAAAAGTGATGTTTTGAGTTACAAATAACTAAGAATTGACTCTATCCTTTAACAGAAGGAATTAAATCTCAACTGTTTTAAGATGTTACCGGACGTTTGGAAAGTATATACCGTATTGAACATATGTCTTTTATGTTAAACCTCGATCCATTGTCAATTGTTAACTTACACCTAATATGTGAATATCAAACTTTTTATCACTTCGCTGACACTTGGTTTTTAGCCAAGGTAATGTGTCTTCAAATCAGACATAACCCTTTACTGTCAATATCACCTTCAACTAAAATTGATTTTCTTTCACAGCCTTCGCTCTAATTCGATTTTTTAAATAATTTTGTTTTTAGGGTAAGACAAGTTTCATTAAATTTCACGTTTCACATAGCCTCTCTCTTTCTCTCATTATCATGTTACATGTCTATCACGTGTCCCTTTGCTGAAATATTGACCAAGCATGACTTAGTAATAATTAAATCTCTCCGCCCCACATTCCGTGATACATCTCTGTCACAGAGACTGACTCATAGAGGACTTAGATGATGAATCCTCGAACCACTAGGACACGTGTCTTCGAAACTCAAAGATAGTTCAGATGACTTCATTGAGTATGTCGTTCTGTAAGACAAATGACATTGCTTTTCTTCAACACAAACTACTTATTTCGAGTATCATTCAGTGGCATATCATTTGAATGTGTATTACAAGATTTCAAATGCTTTGACAAATCATTCCGGCTGAGAAATATTGGTGACAATTGTTATTATGGCGAAATATACATTTGAAGGTACATGCACCGAGATATATATGTAGTTAACAAACTTTTTGGATGCAGTTCAAGGTGAAATGAGAGATAGTGTCACAGTTACTGGTTTTAGTGTTGGGGGTAGTTATTGACTTGCGAGAGGTACACTTACAAAAAAATACAAAGGGAGGTTTTTCATCCCTTTATCATAAAAACAATTAAGGCCTTTTACATAAACATACAATTCCTAATCTAAACCTATTCTCCCCCATACGTACCCCATACTTACTCTACTCCCCTAATGCTTTACTCAACTGCCTCCTAGCCTCTGCTGGAACCGGCCGAAGCCCCTGCCTTCTCCTGCAGAGTTTTTACCCAAATGTCCAACTTCCTACTTTTTCTACGCCTCCCCGATCAAACTCTACTTCCAAGTTCATATCATTGTCTTTTATCATGCCCGACCAACTCATTATTTGGAAGGGGTGTCTTTTGTTTCTGCCCATACTAAATGAGTAATCGCTGTCAAATTTACCAAGCGATATTAATTGATCAAGAACCCAAGGGTGAAAGAGGCAGCTGACCGATAACGTTAGACTTTATGAACGTGACTTGAGTCACTCGAAAACCCAACTTTCTGTCTCCGTAAAACATTTTTAAGCCTGAACAAACGCCAACCTCAACAGATAATGGTTCCCTTTCTGGCCACAAAGCATGAATTATCAGATAACTGTAGGATGAATTGAACATTAAAGGAGTTGTTATTTAATGTGTTTCAAATTTTCTGTTGATTGTGTATCATTTGTCATATGGGAGCGGTTTATCTATTAACTTTCAAGCTTTATCGCCAATTGCAATTCATGTAGGCTATTTAAGAAATAGAAGACGAGTTGGTGTGCATCTATCGTTGAATAAAACATAGCAGGGAGCATAAAACACTCAGGGTGCATCTATCGTTGAATAAAACATAGCAGGGAGCAAAAAACACGAAGGGCGCAGCCCTGAGTGTTTTATGCTCCCTGCTATGTTTTATTCAACGATAGATGCACAACAACGAGTTTTCTATTTCTTATATGAGATACCCTTAACAATCACTTGCTTTATATATCAAAATAGTTGAAAAATTATGGTATTTTTAACAAAAACATTTTGAAAACATTGATGCCTCTCGCCGTAGAGCATATTCGGACGAGTGCATTATCATGTATAGGGGTGGGCGCTCCAATATTAATAGAATCAAATTTATTGAACAATCAATATGAATTTGAAAATCTCCCCAGGGGATACGTTACGTCTCTTATCCGTGCTTTTCTTTCTCTACAAACCCACACCTCTCCTTTTTGTTTCGAATCGACAGACGCCGAGTCAGCCATGATGGACAATAGCCCCCTCAAGTTCGATCAAAGGACTTGGCCAATATGACGTCATTTGTAACGTTACTGAAACTGAAATGACGTCATTAACCTCGCGCATGGTTGTATCGTCAAATAAAGCACATCATCGTCCCATTGTTCGCCATTGTTTTAATGCCATGGGTATCTTATATTCATGAATAAAATATGGTTAAATCATATACAAACATTGAGTCTTGAGTCAAGCTGCAATTGAACAAATATTTGAATTGCGGATTTATGCCATCAAAAAGAGAAGATTAGTTATAGAATTAATAATAAGGAATGCATCCGATGTGTTTTACCCAAATAACAGCTGTTATGGGCAAACTTTTAGGATGCAGTTGTTTGGTTTTTTTAAAATGTGTTCTACCAGGAAACAGTTGTAATGAACAAACTTTTAGGATGCAGTTGTATATCAAAAATATATATATTGGTAAATAATGAAAGAGAGTAAGTTGTCGAAATTCGCGCATAATCTGAAATGCATCCATTATGGTTTGCTCAAACGTCCAACGGTAGGTGAACCGACTTCTGGAATGCAGTTATACATGGTAAGATGAGTAATCAGAATTCACACTGCATGTTGTGAATGCATCCAATTGCACGGTTAACGTCTGTGGTTTGTTTTGATCATAGTGAGTCATCTCAGATACAAGCTTTTAAACATGCTCGTGACTGGGAGATAGAGTTTAAAGCTGCGGCTTTGGATATCAAATTCGTGTCGTGAAATTTCCTATGTGTCAGTTCCTACATGGAAATACTATAAGTCTATAAACGTGCATGAAGACTTCTCTTAAAATTGTGCATAATCACTTCCTTAGCAAATCAAACAAGAGAATAGTATTAACATTCGTGAGTCTAAATTCCCATGTAAATTGCTCATGCGCATGATGATGCTATTTTCAACACATCTGGACAATGGCCCTGTCAAGTTGAAGTTCTTAGCAATCTGTGTTTAAGAAGCTCTTTAGACTGATTGTCCTCCATTATGGAATATCACGTGTTTTGATAATAATGCACCACAACAACATTACGAAATCCAGATAACCAGTAGAATTGTTACTTTACTATTTAGCATTTTACTTTAGTATTTTAGTATTGGTTTAGGTGAGTTCGTATAACTTTTTAAAATCAGTTTCCTCTGTATATTCTTAAAATTGTGCAGGTTAGCAGATGTTGTTCCTAATAAAACAATTTCAGTCTAATGGAACCTGATTGTAATAAAACGTTCTATTAAATCTAGTTGTAATGAGACACGTCCTATAAGACAGTCTATTTATACTGGATTAATCCTTTACAGGTTCATCGGAAATTGTAGATAATATAACAGTTACTTATCCGCCTTCTGTTGAAATGATTTAATGATGACAAGTGATAAATATACATAAGATATTGTTATGTGTATATGTATTTCATGTACATTCAAATGTATATTTTAACCTTATTCCCCACGAGAGTGACAAGTAATAGATTAGCTTCAGTGTGCATTGTTCTTTTAATTGATTGAGTAGCTTCTGCCTGTAATTGTCTTTGTTTAACTCTGAGGGGCTTGGGTACTTGGGTAAAAGCATAAGCTTGTATCGTTTAGTGGGTAACCTTAAAAATGGGCTTTTTAGTATTATGAGGGAGTTGCTGTAGAGACTTTATATACACCAGGTCGGTGACTAATTCGGAATTTAACCATGTCGGTGATTATATTTCATATTGATTGTTAAGCCCTATTTACTTTGTTAGTCTGCCAGAATACCTTTGTGTACTTATATTTTGTAATCCTTTGCATTTAGATATTATGTATTAAGCTTATCCTGCATTTTATTAAATCCCTTTTTAGTCTCCTAAATTGTTGTGTGATATCTTTTAAATACTTGTTATGTGGTAGATTGGGGTTTTGCCCATTGAACCTTCCATCTGACACATAACAATATGTACAATACGTATGTATGCCCAATGAAGGGCTTAACTTGTCCATACTTCAATTATGATCGGTGATGTTCCTTTGCCCCCAGTGTTTATTTATGCCTCGATTACATATAGGATACAAAATGATCTTACTTGACAAAACAATTTTATCAATAGACTTTTAGATTTCGAATGAAACGAGCAAAAACGAGTTTTATACCAATCATTTATGAATTAAAAGATACTCTCCTTGTTTTGTCATAGTCACAGATGCCAAACTTTATGAATGGCGTCATTATATCGAGAAGGACCGATTGTTGCTGAAAGTATCATTCTAATGCTAACCAGTCCACTAGAGTGACAATGTCATGGTATAAAGTAGCGGTGAACAATGGTGAGCATAAATTAATCAAACTTAAGCTTAATTTTGGAAACTTTTCTGAAAACTAATAACTGTCATTTCGTTGGCATAGCTGAATGAATATGAACATGTGAGATGTTATGAATGAAATTCGTCATAATTTGAGAGTTAAACTGTAAGACAGCCAAATGAAATAACATGAAAATAACATAAAGTTAATAAATATACCATATTACTTTAAGTTCAGTACTCTGTATATCGCTCGCCCTCATTTACCAAGCATTACTGCCGACTTTACATGTAGTATTGTTTCAATGATACTAAAATTGCAAGGTTTTAATGGCTTAAAGAGTTGAAGATTGCCATAAAGATATAACTCTGTAGTATCTTACTAGGCCGAGAAGTTATCTGATATATCAGATCATTGGCACCTACTTCCTTTTCAGAGTCTTATGACTTTGCATGTAGTATTTATTTCAATGATACTAAAATTGCAAGGTTTTAATAGCTTTAGGAGTTGAATATTATCATATAGATATAACTCTGTAGTATCTTACTAGCCCGAGAAGTTATCTGATATATCAAATCTTTGGCTACTACTTCCTTTTCAGAGTCTTATGACTTTGCATGTAGTATTTATTTCAATGATACTAAATTGCAAGGTTTTAATAGCTTTACGAGTTGAATATTGCCATATAGATATAACTCTGTAGTATATTACTAGGCCGAGCAATAGTCTGGTACATCAGATTATTGGCTACTACTTCTTCATCGGAGAGTTTCATAACTGGCTTGTAGTTAATCTCTTCAGCTGGGCCTGACATGTGATTACAATTCTCGCGGACGTCTAGTGAAATCATTTTTATACAGTGATTCGTTCACATGTTATCATTTATTTCACCACCTTACATCCATTATCTTGCCACCAAAACTTTTTGTTGTAGCTATTCGAAGCCTGATGTTATTCAGTGATTATTATGTAATTTTTTTTAAAGTTATTCAGTTGTAAATACTCGTTCGAATAAAGTTAAAGAGATTTTAAAACAGAATTAGAGATTTTCTTATCTTTGACAACTTGCGATGAATGTGAAGTCATGCCCTTTACAAACATTATCGTTCTCGTCAAATGTCTGTGTAATGTAGAAGCGCTTTATGCTGTGTTCAGGTATGCGTGATGTAGGCATCGTAAACAATTACCATTTCAACATACCATCCACGAACAAATGCCAACATGACCAACAACACGGATTTCTGCGAAGTGCCCAACCCTTGCATGACGAAATTAATAAGCGAAAAACCATTCACCCATGAGAGAGAAATGGGCCAACGGAAGAAACATGCAGAGCACGAGGATGTAAGTTGCTTTGGAGTGTAAACAAACTGTACGTCAATCCCGGATGTGAAATCCTCCCTTGAAATAAGAAAAATGGCATTAATACTAATTGATTTAATTTGTATGCACAGGGATTTAGGTACGGATTTTGTGACGACTTAATTAGTTTCCAAGCTTCTGTTCTTCCGTTAGACAAGTAATCTGTTTTTCATTAGATTTTACATTTATTTGAAAATATTGCGTATTCCTTCTTCCTTAGTATCGAAATAAATCTCTAATTGATGGGACCGACCCTTAGTTGTTGAGAACTTTTTTCATAAAAGTATCTTATAACATAAATTATGACATCAATAGGATAGGTTGATAACCCCCTTCTCAAACTTTCGAATATGCTATTAGCGTGACACAAATTGAAAAATACATTACGAACGTATTATTGCCTTTAGGGTAACTTTAACCTGAAAACCTGTCAACCGGTAGTAGGTCACCTGTAAACTGTGTGACAGAGTTTAAATAAGAATGTTCTTCTGTTAAAACAGTAACGCCAGAAGCAGTCGGTTAACATGTGTTTTATGTCTCTGTATAACAAATTAACAATACTTCACTGATTTCAACATGTGTCACAGTTCAACGTCGAGAATGATCGAAATATTCGTTTTAATTCTACATAGTTTTAGTATATACAAGTCATTGTTGTTGGTTCATACTATATAATCAGTATTTTTAGGAGTACTCAAACAATTTTAACCTCATAATATTAATGTCATAATTATTTTCATTCAATGATATTTTTTCAAGACAATTTATTTTATGTTTAAGTCTTAGATCGCATTATCAAATACGTTGTTGGTATTCAAAATTTACAAGAATACAACTGATTATATTTTGAATTATCTTGTTATGAAGCACAACCGTCGTTCATCCTCTCATATATGTGAATTTTAAGAAATCCATAAACCTTTTATTTCAAATCTTAGGAAATATACACGGGGGTGAAAGAATTGATAACGAAAATTTAACTCCCTTCAACGGGAAAATTGTCGTTGAAATGTAAATTAATTGCATGTTTAATCTCCATAATCGAGAATTTATTTTATTTTAACCAAACATTAATTAAGACGAGTGAGACAATCCTCTGTGTCGTGAGTGTTAGTAAGGATCAAAGTCAACATTTTATATCTATTGCGTCCACTTGACCACTTGATTTACATCCTCCCTACTTCCGGTGTATGGTCAATAACTATTTATTGGTGTCTCCACGCTTGAATGAATGAATGAATTTACTATCATATGCAGCTCATACATGAATGACGTCATACATGCCGTGGAAAGGATTACCTATTAGACTTTGAGCTTTCTAATTTATATAGAGTTGTTCGTTCTAATCTTTCTAGATCTATTTAGTTCTAGTATTTGGATGAAAATGAAAGGTTTATGTGGAAAATGAATAGAAGTTACGAAAATCTCTTATGATTAAACAAGGAAAAATTCATTATATGTTCTAACGATGTCAAAAAGAGAAAGCTATTGAGCGTCCAAAAAAAGATCTAAAAGACTTTCGCCAAGCTGGCCTACTTTTAATTTGCTTTGAAATATAAATAGGTTACAATTAGTGTAACCTTTTTTCATCGTATATAATACATGGGCGAATTGTTTTCAATTGACCGATATACTGAATTACATTTATCTTGTATTGTACTAGAACGACAATTTTGGGAACAAAACATACATATGCGGGTAAAGCCTTGTTTAAATTGCAGCGTCATCGGCTTTGTCACGAAATCGAAATCCTTTGGCACAAAATAAATCAAACACATTTTGTGCTATACCATGGGTTATTTTATGATTATTCAATACCAAATTTTGATAAATAAATTTACCAACTAACAAAAACATATAAATTAAATTGTGTGTGTATTAAACAGGCCTACGGGCTTTTCATACAATAGAGCTCATCAATCAGCAAGTCTACAAATTGCTTTATTGCAAGACCAAGAATTTAACATTACGAAAAGAATTTTTTAAATTTTTGATAATAAATAGCTTTTATTTGTATCTATTGCTCGTGTTATCCTTAGTCGCATCATCAATGACGTCATTCATTTCTAAATGGTTGCAAAAACTAGATTCGTAATTACGTAATTAGTTAAAGAATATCTTGACCTCCTTTCTCAAAGCTCTAAGGTGATCTTAAGTCACTAAGGTAACCTTAGTGCAATGTTTAAGAATAGGAGCTAAGCTTCATCTTACAATTGTTTTTATAAATCTAACATATGAACGAGATTCCTCGTCAATAAAATGCGATCGAGAGATATATATTATTGTGTTATTAATACATTGACTTAAAATAAAAACTGTTCACATAACATGATTCAATTTGTTGTTGGTCGGACTTGAAAAATGTTCCGTTTCTAACGGAGATCAATTAAGAAGGGCAAACACGGATAATTTCAATGCAGTAAGCTTCACTCATCATAAGAAGAGCCTTATTTGTGAATAATGGTTTCTGGTCAAATTCTTATATTCCAAAATCTCACTTTAAGGATTATATACCGAGAATGACTTTTTATGATAGTAGTTTTTGATTGAAGATGATATCAGTGTCTCTAAGATTTTGTAAATGTTAAATTGCATTATGTCGAATGTGACGTTAATACATCGTATATGGATTTTCGACAGCTTAGACAAGGACGAACTATCAATGCCAAAGTCAAGATAGTTTCCGGGTTTGTTGTGTGTACGCGTCACCGAACCCGTGGATAATTACCAAATTACGACTATTACGTTGAAATATACAGCGAGATGTCGAGATGTATGATAATTATAACGCACTAGACTGACCCGTCATTGGGTAGGTCAGCGTGACACAGAGGGGTCGTCATTTCGTCATTTTGACACAACGTCAAGTTTCCGATATCTTGAGTACCAGGGAGATTTATCAGTGGCTCTATCAGTAATACTCCCTGAGTCATCAATCACTTATATCCCACACTTGATGGAAAACCTAGCAGGACTAACTTAAAAGGCATTAAAGCACGTTTTTGGATTTTTTTAAATGTTCCCTAATAAATATTTGTTTATGCAGAATTAATTTCCTTTGGAGAGCTATTGAGTCTCATTGATAAACCCCACTATCCGCGGTAGTAGAAGAAATTATCATACATCAAGCGATAACTGCCTGCGGCCATTTTAATATGAACACCTTTTCAAGTGACATTCAAAATATTTAATGTTGCTTAAGTAGTAACAGTATACCATGCGTACTTTTGATAGTTAAAATCGTGAAGAATGACATTAAAAATTTAAAGATTATGATATTTTCTGAAGAATAATCGACAAACGGCAATTTAAATGTTACTAGGTTAAATTTCAACGTCCAATTTCCTTGTATACTACTTATGTCATATGATTAAATCTATCATACCATATTTGTCGTTGGGTCTGCTGTAGAGAGGTTTCTGAAATTACGTTTGAGTAATTGGCGCGAGCCACTGTCCGGTTTTCGATCACAAAACACAACTCTAAGCTGTTTATTCTCACTATACTGAACTGATACGCATTAAAATGGTAATTTTCAGTTACAGCCGGTAGTTTTCGACATAATAACATCATTTTTAAAGTTTGATATATTTGACCCCGACCCCTTTTAATGAATTTGGGGTTTGGAAATTGATCCGCATAGCTTAATTAAACTTGATACTTTCCTATAAAAACTCCTTTTATTGATTAACAAACATTGTCTAGCAGTTTGTGACAGTTGTTTACCTTATGTAATCAAAATCTCCCTTTAAAACCGTGCCTTTAAAGACCCATTTTGGAGTTGTATGACCATTTTGTTTAGTGGAAAAGTTAAATGTAAAAAATATGACATTTTATAACTATAAGAAAGCAGGAGTTATTTTAAAACTCACAAAAATTAGAGCATGGAGTGATTAACAGTGCCCCATCATGCGTTGAATATGATTTTAAGCCTGATTATTAGCATTACTTCTTATTCTATTTTGAAATCAATATACGCAATTCTTTGCAATGTTTTCAAATCAAAAGCAACCAAAATATAACCCACATTCATATGTTTCAACTGCAACTTTACTGACGATGTACAATATTCGTAAGCACCTTTCTCACTAGAGAGGTTTATAAAGTGTCACATGCGTTCAGTAAATAAAAAAACAATGTGAACATAAAAAACAGGATATTTTTATAGTTTCGTTGATGAACTTTTACGTGAATTTAGTAAGGAAACATGAATACAAATAAATATATTTGTCAGATAAAAATCTAATATTCATTTATTTCAAGCATTTTTAATACAAAATCATTTCATGCAAATGATGTGAAGAATGTTTACTAAATATAGGTGCAATAACACAACAGACAAAAGAAACTAACAATCAAATACTTTATAAGGAATGTTTTGAAAAACATGTAACTTGTCAATAATGTATCATAACAAAGGCGGTCTCACTGGAACCTTTACAAAGGTATCCGAAGGCGAAAGGTGCGACATTACTAAGTCATTAGATCGTTCTGTAGGCGGGGGATCTTTAACATTCCGATCAAACAACGTTTACTTTCCGTTCTCTGCTGTGGTGACACCTGATTTTTCATTATCTATACTCACCTGTTCTAGATACTTTCATCACTCAGGTGTTTTAATCAGGTATGTTTGTCTTGCACAGGTGACACGGCAGGTGATATGGGATCGGCTGTTTTGAGATCAGGTTTGTTTACTATCATGGACGTAATATCCGACAAAAAGTCATTGTTTGAAAGTCAGCAAATATTTTTGCCCCCTCTACATGTGTGCATTTTTTACTTATATCTCAAAAGCCATGAAATGAATTTAGTGTTTAGTAGTTCAAATATACCTCGAAGTCCTGTAACAGAGGTACATATAAGTAAATAAATAAAACCATAAACAAACAGAAGCATTGTCACCACAAGACCAAATTTTCTTATTTTTCTTCTTAAGGAATCGTAACAATAAGGTCTATAATAAAGTGTTAGCTGTCTTCTCTGCAACAACACTTTCTTATAGCCACAAGCTCAAATAACTGTATCTATTGACTGTTTCTTCAAGTTTAAAAAGTGTTAAATGAGAAAATGTCTCCTCAGTGCATTTAGTATATACATATCTATTTAGTTGAAAGGGAACATAATTAGTTCAATTTCAACAGCTTGAAGACATACTTTGTGAAAAAGCGTCACTTTAAGCTTTCCACTATAAACGAGTTTAATTTCATTACGATAAGATCATAATTTGCTGCACTACAATGCACGTGACGCAGATTAAAACCTAACGTAGTATAGCATAATTATGAGCATTTGTTAGTTGTAACAATCGACCTCACCTTTTCAAATTGACACTGTTAAGATAATAAGCCACAGTGGAAATAAGTTGAAACATTACGCTACTAACAAACGACTACGGGGCTTTGTTAATGTGTGTTGTTTAGGAACCCACACATGTAAACATAACCCTTTACGTACGGCAATGTTAAAAAGGGATAAAAACGCGAAATTTTGTCTGTAATACTTCAGAGCGAATTTGAAAGGTAAAACTTAAGCTTCATTCTCTCCCAACAGAGCTAGCTTCGTCATTAATTCTTATACGAGCTACCTCTGTTGGGAGAGAATGCTTAACCCTAGGCGATGACGGCAATTCGCTTTTTAAAAAATCGAGTGCACAATTTACATAAACAACTTTTTAGAAGAAAAGTACACATTCGCTGTATATCGCACCCATGACGCAACGCTAGGGGTTTCCCCGTTCTGCTTGAGTAATCCCCCTCCCCTTGCTGTGACGTCACACGAGGGACTGGCTTGGCTTATTGAAAGCCAATGAAGTGTAACATATGCACAAGGAATTTCAACCAATCATTAACATATTCCCAGAAGCCCATTTTGATGTTATTGGCAGTTTGCAAGTATTGCGGATTACAACGAGATCAAAGTCTAAACCGGAAATTTGTTTTCCTTTGACGAAATTTTCCGGTATAGTCATCTCTTTACAAAGTCTAACTTTCTAAATATATCTCCCCCTCCCAAGCTAATTATGTCCAAGGGTCTATATAAGCGGGGGAATCCTCGCTCGTCGTATAAACTAACATTTACTAGATACATAGAGAAAGAAAACAGTTTACCCTGAAGCAGAGCACTATGAAGATTGTGCTCTTATGTATAGTAGCTTTCGTACCGTGGAGCTACGGCGCTTCAATAGAACGGGACGAGGCGAACGATCATCTAATTACGAAACGAGAAGCTTTTGACATGGTTGTAAGTATTCTTGATAAGTTATTTAAATTATTTACTACCTTGTCATTCTTAGTACATGATATTTTTGTATACACTTTTTAAACGTTTTTGAAGTTTTTTATTTCTTTATAATGCCATGGTTTCTTTCATCGAACATACTAAGATTAATACATTGAACATGTTTATCTTTTGATCTTCTTATTCTTAACGTCCTTTGGTAATATTATTCAAGTTATAATTTTTATTTATTAGTTTTTCATGTATTAGTCAATTATGTCTTATTTCATAAATGATATTTTCATTACTTCTTCCTTTTGTACTATTTGGTTTTTCAGTCATTTCTTAAGAGTTTATTCACTGAGTGCACAGACATCTAATAACTGAAAGGAAAATATAGGATAAGGAGGAAAATAAGATAAACGTTATCTGAAACAGAAGTAATCAGATTTTTAACTCGTTTTGTTAGAGAAGATTCCATTCGGTAAACTGTCATAAGTTCATGTAAAATTTCGCTGTTCTACTATCCAAGCAATCTCATAAAACAAAATCCTCCTTTTCTTAGGATTACCTGGCAAAGTATGGATATCTGAGTGAACGTTCCAACAACGGAGATGATATCTTCCATTCTGAAGCTGAAATGATATATGCCCTTAAGTAAGTATTTAAATATAAGTATATCAAATTAGAATATATTTTTCCAATTAAGAGGAGTTATATACAGTTATGTAATTTGGTGGGGAAACTGTTAGATTAAATCTAAAATTATTTACAATATTTGTTTACATTTGTGATAATGTATAACATACACTGGATCTATGCAATCTTCTGATTGATTCAATTCCGATTACTAGACAATCTAAAAAACAAATTTGTATGCTATATGACGATGTTACAAAAACGGATGTCGAAATAGATTCAAATGCACAAAAATATAACAAAAACGTGTAAAAGTGATATTTCCTTACCAAGGGTCAAATTTAATTTAAAGAGTGATGAAATACGAATACATCATTTTTACATGCTTATAATATGTTAAAACGTTTTCCAACAGAAATTTTCAAAGGTTTAGTGGACTTCCGGTAACTGGAAGAATGGACCGGAAGACTCTTAACCAGATGCACAAGCCTCGTTGTGGTTTCAAAGATATTCTCAACAACGCTGATCCAAACCAACCACAGAAATTTACTCTCCTTGGCAAGTGTTTTTTACAAATGAAATCTAAGGCATTATAAGAACTTATTTTAATGAGATCGCTTTTTTGTAAAATTTGTTTGAGGAATTGAAGATACTGAGCATGACGTTTGGAACTAACATATAACAACGTAATATTTACAGTCAAATGTTTCTGCATGAATTATGGACATTAATATTTTCGAAATCATGAGATTAAAACTAAATAAGGTGCTGAAAATTGTCTATATTTATCACTGGCAGCTGCAGCTTCAGAATTAAGCCTAACTATATTAGTGGGCATGTCCACGGTGATTGGATCAAATTCCAAATACACTGCGGACAACATAGAATAAGAGCGAATCTTAATTTTAATATTCCTTTTGTATAAATTACAGGTCGAAAATGGCCAACAAACGAGGTGACCTGGAAATCAGTGAAATGGACACACAAACTGCCCTTAAATGAGCAAAAGTAAGTTAATTACACTTACTGTTTTTGTAATTTTACCTGATAAATGTGTAATACATTATTTACAATTCTTGCTATCTTAAACTAGAACTCCCTGTGTCACAGAAGACATTTCGTACAGTATAGTTTAGCAAAAAGTAGAAATAGGTTAAGCAAAAACTTCTTCGTCTTCTGTAAGTAGATTAACGTTGCAAAAGACAACTATTCCCTAAGGGCCCAATTACACAGGGCGCCCTTAGTGGCAAGGATGCCCTTAGTCCTTAGTAATAACATTGAGTTACGATCACCTTTAGTTTGTTAATTTGGGATTTGTGAAATTGGGCCCAGGTACATGTCAACCAATTGTTGATAAAATTTACATGCGCCTCATCCAATTTATAAACATCGCATATCGATAATGTGACACGTGAATGTTTCAAAATAAATAAATTGGACATAAGAATATTATATCTAAATGAATGGTCTTTAAATTGTAGGCGAGCTCTACAAAACGCTTTCCGGTACTGGTCGGATGTGACCCCGCTGACCTTTGTAGAAACCAATGACACACCGGATATTGAGGTCAAGTTTGCTCGACGCGACCATGGCGATGGCTACCATAACTCTTTTGACGGAAAAGGTAATATAATCAGATTTGAAACGAACAATTTCGTGACAGAATCTAAGTTAATCTTGATATTATCGTGTATGTTTTAAAGCAGTGTCATCGGTCTGTTACATATACGCTAACTAAAACTGAAGTACTATCTAATGATGAAATAACACATTTTCACTGGTTACTGGCAATATTGACCATTGCCGATTGATATATCTATCTATATATAAGTGTCCAAACATTTGCATATGCTTGGACTCGCATTAAAGCTTCCTCCTACTTTCACATTAACATTCGTTATTGTCTCCTTAGAGTTTTTTGATGTCAGAGAAATACCTTAAAAAGTAAGGAATATACATATACTTTTTTCGTTCAGTGAGCCTACAAACATTGAAATACAACACAAACTCATATGTCATTGGTCATTAGTTGGATTATGGTCGTTGTCATCTAACCTGTCTCCTTATCTACTATAGAAATGTCTCATAAATTCATGTAGTATATGCAATATTCTTTCTTTTCAACTAGGAGGCACTCTTGCCCATGCGTTTGGTCCCGGGCTGAGTTCGATTAGCGGTGACACACACTTTGACAACGATGAGGAGTGGACGTTCCATGAGTCACGTGGTACGGAACTCGAGACAGTGGCTGCGCACGAGTTCGGTCACGCAATTGGCCTAGGCCATTCAAGTGTTTCCGGATCATTAATGGCGCCTTATTACCAAGGATACGATCCTGAATTTAAACTTCATCCTGATGACATCAAAGGAATACAGGAACTTTATGGTACGTTTTCAAAAGAATTCAGCTTTATTCATTTCATAATGTTCGTAAACATATTGCTTTCATTATGAAAGAAATAAAATAATTGAACAATCTTAAATACGAGAGCCAACGGATAGGATAAAATCTTTTTCTGCTTTCAAGTAAATGTAAAGAGAGCAAAGCCATGTATGTTTACCCGATGGAAGAGAAAGAGGGATTCTAAAAGAATGAGATTTATTCCTTTGAATAACAAAATGACTTTTTTTTAATTTCAACGGATCGTTTTAACTTGCTTTGAATTGATCAATATTACCCATAACACTTTATTGGAATCAAAATGCTACATTTACATATGAGCCATAAAAAACACACTTACAAGTCTTAAATGGTTTTTTTGACGTATTGCAGGTAAAAATCCAAATGGTCCAAGAACGACAACTCCAGCACCAACCACTACAGTGAAGACCACGACAAAACAACCTACAACTGTACAGCCCACTACGAAGAGGCCCACTACAACGGACCCTGATTTCTGCTCAATGAAAGTTGATGCTGTTGTAACAGGTACGGTGTTGCAAGTTTTATATCATGTCGTTCTCTAGATAATATGTGTTTATCACACTAATTTCAATTTTCGAGTAATTTGTTTGAAAATTGATATCACTCTCATCAGAGAGCAAGGCCTACAATCCACGGACAAGTAGCGCTGTAGTATCATACAAGTTGTCTCCCTTTCGTTGATGTTTTGCGATTTGGTGTGTTTATACTCACTCGACGTGTAAATGAGGGTCCTTTCCGTGTTTTGCATAATACCACTATTGCATTATTAAAAAAGTCAATTTAAAACAGAGATGTAAATTTATGTCGTAATTGTAAAGTCACCCCACAATAGCAACTGTACGTTCAATTCCCACTCCTATCCTGATGGTTTCATTTATGTCACTGGTTGTAACTTTGAAGTCATGCCGAAAATCCCTTTCCAACATATAACTAATGGTAAAGTCAACAACAGCTATACATCTCCTCTTACAGCGGCCGATGGTTACACATATATTTTCCGGTACAACATGGTCTTCAAGATCGGGAGCCGCGGGTTAGAGGATGGTTACCCCCGACATATCAGGAACGTGTACCCCCAGGCCCCAAGCAGCATCAGGGGGGCTTTCTATCTGGCCTCTGAGAGAAAAACCTATCTCTTTAAAGGTGTGTGATATTTTGGTTTTGAGTTATTGGATGAAACACCATGGTTTAATGTTGATAGGTATAACATGCGTCTGAGGTTTAGTTTGAAAATCATAATTACAATATAGAGAATAAGTCAGGAGATGACTGGCAATGTAAAAGAAAGAATATCTGAATATCGTGATGATTTAGATTTAGTTTTGATATCGGTTACCAACGGTAAGACGTAGGATTTAATTGTCTAGAAAACAGAAAATATGTGTTGTGTTGAATTGGGTAAAAACAAAGCTTGTGTACATGTTGGCTTGAAAATATTACATTTAAGGACTTTAATTATTCATTTAAAAGCTTTCCACATATCAAAGATCCGGTGAAAAGGTAAACATTTCTTGAAATATAATCGAAATAAAAAAAACTTATTAACACCTTACAAGATCAGATTGTATGACGAATATGTAATACATCATATCATTAAATGCTCCGCAGGTTCAAGACTTTGGCGATACACTGGGTTTGCACTTGACGAAGGTTTCCCCAAGTCAATATATATTGCAAACTTCCCTGAGAGAGTCCATGCTATACTTGCTATGAAGGATGGATACAACAGAGACCGTATCTTCATGTTTGGGGTAGGTTGATGAAGGAACCTTGTAAAGGTTAACAAAGTCATGATTTATGATGATGATTTTGAACAAAAAATAATATAGATAACGTAAATAAAATTTGATATAAAAATTTAAGTCAACCGATTGGATGGTTCTGGTTTATTATTTATCATATTATGGATTATTATCAATCATATCATGGATTATTATCTTTCATCTAAACATCTCATCCTATATCAAATTCGACATAAAAATGAGAATTATACTCTTCATACGGGAAGATACATATATGCTGGGCGTGTAGAATCCCTGTTACAAATCTACACATCTTTGGCATCGCTGGTCAACTCTTCATGATCTTTATCCCACAGTCTGTGAAGTTCTGGGAGTGGAACCCCTCGACCCTCCAGATGGTCCCCAACTGGTCCTACAATATCGTGGACCACTGGCGAGGAATACCCGAGGGTGTGGAGGCCTCCGTCACGTGGTACGACGGCGATATGTACTTCTTCAAGGGCAAGAAGTAAGTAGTTTATCATTGTAATATGGATATATGAATGAGCAATCCTGCTCCATAAGGATATTTAAATCCGCAGTGCTCGTATCGCTAATCATAAAACCAATTAATGAAACGAATCCATCCTGCAATAGCAGCGCAACCCGGATTTCAGATCCGTTGAATTAAAGATGTTATTAGCTTCAAGACATTTCATTGGCTGAAAAATGCCAAGCTGCAGAAAACAGCTGTGAGCCACAGGAGGCATTTTGCCTAAAGGAGATAGGGTGTTGGAAGGAGCCCTACGGATGATGAAATTTACAAATGAAACTGACTAGTAACGACCATGATGATGATGATTATGATGATGATTACGGTGGTATTTAATCATTATTATTTTAGTCATTATTGAAAATATGAAAATACTGCTGGACATCTAAAAGGACTTTTCGAGTTTTTCTGTATTAAGGATGTCCGCTCCTCAAATTTAAAGTATTTAACTTTTTTTCTAACTTGTTTTTTTCAAAGGTTTATTGTATTTGCTTGAAATATCCACCCCAAAAAATAGGGATTAGTGTGGGTTTTTTCGAGATATTTTAAGACAAAGATCCATCTGTCAGACAGAGTTTTAACATGGGAGTCTATGGGGAAATGATGACCTTTTCGGAGAAATCTTAAATTTTAATTAGTTCCTGTATTAAACTTTTTTTAATATGAAAACATGTTAGAGTTAACATAATCTTCTTCCAGAAAAAAGTAAAAAATATATATGGTAGTGTGGGTTTTTAGCCGCTACGGCAGATCATGTATTCAAACATTTCAATTAAATTATCAACATTCAAGGTATTTTTGGACTAAAAACATGCTTTCTCCCACTCATTATCTAAAAATATACCTGAACGCATTCATACAAATTGTATTCATTCAACAACATCTACTTTCTAAGAAAAACAGATAATAGAACTTGCTTAAATAATAGTTACAATTAGTTATTATTGCTGAGTCAGCAAAATTGTAAATGATTTCAAAATGAAAATACTACGTTTCTTTATTTTGATGAATATTTAGTCAGAAATCATCAAAATTGAGAAATTACCACTTCATTTTAGTTTATTATATAAGAAAATTATTATATAAAGTAAATTGAAATTTGTTACTGTGACTGAGGAGCGAACATCCTTAAAGCAATGATACTGATCACCCATGTTCGTTCAAAACATCAAATGAACTTAAGATTTTGAATTATGTCATCTTTACACTATTTTTTACAAGCTTATGACATATCATTTTCACCTTTTCAGTTTCCGCAAGTTCGACTCGAATACCCGAGCTGTCGACCGAGACTACTTGAAACCTAAGAGATGGGCCCCTGTCTGGATGAGAAACGTCTGTTCCGGTTCTGCGCAGGACATACAGGCAGCGGAAGTTCAGTGGAGTGAGATGGCCGACGTTCAGGGTGTCGGGAAATCTAAAAGCAAAATGGGAACCGACTGGTCTTTTATGTCTTTATAAAATAAATCCTCAGCTTGATAAAACGAATATTTAGGGCCGGTCTTTGAAGTACTGGTTCGAATCTCAAATAAATCATATAGTAAAATTAAAAATACATGTAGTAAATATTTATCGTACAATGTTATTCTAATCAATGTTTATCTATCGATATGTTTATTTGTATGTATTTATAACAATCACATGTAGAGTTGTATTTAATTGATTGTCCTGAAAACCGTGCCAGCATTTTCATTACTCTGACAATCACTACCTCATACCCTGTATTAGACAATCTTCTTTTAGATGTATAACATAACTTGAAGACGTGATGAAATTTTTTGTCGAACTTGGTGTTGTGCAATCAGTGATGTTTCTTTCAAAATTGCTGTACAATGGTGCTGAAGAGAACGAAATGTGTGTTCATAATTTTCTTCCTTTTGTATTTATATATTTATTTTATCATTTTATAATAAAACGTTTACACTTCAATATTGCCTCTTGTAATGAATTGAACTCTATAAGCCTCAGGCGTACAACAATCATCGAATGGTTTATCAACTGATAATGAAACTGATGAAAAACTTTTTATAGTCGCTCGTCATTAATTTACAACACTTGCAGGGGTCACTCCATTCTCTCCCAACAGTGGTAGCTACGTCATAAATTTCAACCTCTAATTCGAAGGTTTCTTGTGCACTAAATGTAGAACGCTGATTGGATGCAATCAAAGCTAGTTGTGCAATCAGCGACGCCGTTTCAAAAGTTATCATTCAAATCGCCTAAGTTATTTCCGTAAGCTTCCCAAAAGCTAAACTTAATTCGAATATGCACCTTGTACTTTTAGTCGTCTTTACAGGACACAAACGCCTCATTTTCCGACTGTTTCATTGCACAGGCCGCCTGTATGACAACAAATATGTTATTTATACATTCGTTGTTTTCATTGCCTGAAATATAGCCAGGTAGTTTAAGTTGCAATATTGTCCCGCTAGGGGAAAGTGCCGGAAGACCGAGAAACCTTCGTATTAAGACAGAGGTTGTATAGAATTTTATGACAGAGCTACCTCATTTTAGAGAGAATGGGGTCACTCATCTGATAGAAATGATTGTTATCGCTTTTCTCCGATGACAATACAAGCGGAGCCCCATAAGTATTTGGCAGATGTTCTCTTTGTCCAATATTTGAAAAAGTTTTCATATCTTTAAAAGGACTCGTTAGAAAAGTCATATCATTTATTTTTAGAGATTTGGTTAATATGTTTTCGGAGAAAGTAGTCATCCTGACATATAATATCTGTAAGATTTGGCCTGAAAAGATCATCATCTGTCGTTTAAGACCTCTTTTATTATGATAGGCTTTGTCAGTAAAACATTAAAACAGCTGCATATGTAACCTTTATACATGAGGTCAGCTACTTTTGGGACACCCCTCTATCAAATGAGAGTTATGTGTACACTATTTTGATAAATGCGACAAATCAGTCGTCACAGGCCAATGATTAAAATGGTCGCCATTAGATGAGAATGAGAATGTGTGGTTCCTTTGATGAGTCACGGTATATTGTCCAATTCCTGGTAACAGTGAGTTATACTCTGGTAACAAGTATGGGAATAACTCGTCATCGTACTGCTTTTGATTGCCATGCTCGCTTGGTGACATTTGGTGTAGCCGATTATCGATTAGTCAATTACTTTTGTTCCTTTATTTTACACGGGTATTCAATGGTTATACGAACTTCAATAGTATGGTTGAGATAATGACCTACAGACGAGTGGGTATCGGAGATAACCTTCAAGCGACAGCGAGAAGGTTATTTACGATAGCCACGAGGATGTGGTCATTATCTCACGTACACCACATGGTCCAATCAATCAACGTTAAATGGTTGTAACATTGATTAAAAGATGTTTTCAAGTTTTCAAGAGTGATACAATAAAATCCAACATTTAAATTACGCATTGTCTGGTATAAAGTTAACAACGACAGAAGCACAATTTTGGATATTTTGTTAATGTTACTGAACATTTTTGATTGAAATGAAGAAATTATACCTGTTCATTCATCTAGAAAACATCAGTTCAAAATAAAACAAGCAGCTATAGATGTGACATCGTTAAATTTTCAAGAGTGACGTCAAAGCATGTAACATTAAATTTACACATTACTGGGTATTTTATAATCAACGACTGATGGCAAATGAGGTGACTATCCTTTTCTATTTATTGAAAGGGATAATTTAAATTAAAATGAACAAATTATACTTGTGTTATTTATCCAAGAAGAGTCAGTTCAAAATAAAACCAAAATCGTTAATGTGAATGTTCGCAGCAACGTACAAGCACGAGATTTTCCTGTACCAGAGGCATTATTAGTGCGTGCGATGCATTACCACTTGCACTGTGCGACTTGCAACGTGTTGCGTAACACAGAAGAAAATGGCTTCTTCAGATGAAGAATTAATTCAAACATCACAGGATAAATAAATTAAGTATTTTCAGCTGGTTCATATTTACAGTTTCCATTAATATAAAAAAAATAATCCCAGTTGTAAAAGTGAAAATCGACCCTTAGATAGGAAAGTTTCTGTTTTTCAACATATTTTAGACACTCCAGAGAAGAATTTGCCAACTGTACCTTCAATATTGCAAAATGAGCATTTCAACGTGATTAAAACGTGTTGCTTCAAAGTTGTTTTTTTATTTCAAGCAAAACATCTTAAGGTGTGGGGTACCTTAAGGTACCCTAAAACACAGTACATTTAAGTTTCATTCGAGGTGCGATACCACAAAACAAGTGAGGCGAAGCCGAGCTTGTTTGCGGTATCGCACCGAGAGCGTTTCGACCAAACGCAGCCTGGATGTTAACAGAGGTAAAGTTATATAATATAACCATCACACACCCGATAACCACACCACGTGGTATATACAGATATACACATGCAGAGGTATCAATCCCATAATAAACTTCCTAGGCGTTCATCTGAATGGACGTATAGCTTCTAATTTGAAGAACTGGTCCTCCTTTCACAAAGCAACCTTTACTAAGGTTAACCTTATCTCCCAGTCTTTAACATTGCACTAAGGTTACCTTAGTGACTGACTTACGATCGCCTCAGGGCTTGGTCAGAATTGGCCTTGGATGTCAATATGTAACTAATTTGGTATGGTCGGCCAACGAATATATTTAGTTGGCTTTATTAGGAAAACTTGTTTTTACATTTGGTTATTAAATAACAAACATGATTGTTTTTTCCGCAAAAAGATTACTTTGATGAGTGTTGTTACTGAATTGATTACAAGTATTATTATTGCCAATCATCCTATCACAATGTGTCAATTTCACTTTTGATTGTTCGTTGGAAATCAAACTTTAGTCTTGCCTTCATTAAATGATCATTTATACAGTGACTGAATAACGTTCCTTATACAGCAAGTTCGCTAATCACTGCAGTGCAAATGGAAGCCAGATTATATTAAATATGATTATGACATTATCATTCATGTGGTATTAGATGATCTTGTTTACTGGA
Source organism: Phorcus lineatus (assembly GCA_921293015.1). Lineage (NCBI taxonomy): Eukaryota > Metazoa > Mollusca > Gastropoda > Trochida > Trochidae > Phorcus > Phorcus lineatus. Next base: position 32,270,497 of record OV121089.1, read on the forward strand.
TTTTCAGATTTTAACCTTCAAATCATGTACCTACATGTGTTATTAATATGTGAGTGTCTATATTTTTTCTTACCTTTACCCTGTGGCACCATCGACGTTATTGGCATATACATGTACCTAATCGAAGCATACCTAAAATACTCATTACAAGCCCCGGAGATACAAGTAGTGAGGCTAACAGAAGGAAAAATGGCATTCAAATACGTTTATTATAAACAAAGTCCCCCTTCAATCTGAATAACTCTACCATCAGTTACATGAATTGTCAATAATATAAATGTGTTAACTTAAGAATTTAAACTTGTAATAAATGTACAGGAATGTTCATCGTTCTACGCTTTTCTTTGAAGTCTGATATATGGAAATTAAAATCATGGAAATTCTGTATGTTGCTTTAGTGGCGGTGAATCAGATAGGGGCACTTGTATGCTTTGTATGTATGCACATGAAGATCACAAATTCACGTCTTTAATTCAAAAATATCTTAAACAAAAGCCGAAAGTATACAGTTATAATTATGATATATTGGTGGGATGTGTTTTATCATTATTTTGCAATTATAATTTTTTGAAATGAAAAGGTATGTTTTATGTGTCGTATTTTTACTACAAGTAGCATTGTGACTGTAAATGCGATGTATATTCATAAATGTTTCATAAAACAATTAAAACTATTTTCAACAAGAAACATTATTATTTTCAAAAGTGGTAAAAGATCTAGACGTGGAAGTAGAATAGATGTAGTAGCATAAAAGATGACCTTTACATTGTAAATTTATTAATCAACATACTTGTCGACATTCCTATAAAACATAGTTTTCAATGTTTTACCGAATGCAAGTTATATAATCACGAAATACAAAATGCTTACAACAGAAACACTGTTTCATGGTATCATAATTTCTGACTTTCTCAGCACATACAACATTTTATTTATGCAAAAGATTTTGATAATTTCAATTTCAGGTACAATGCATATGTCAGCAATTATATATGCTATTTTATTGTGTTCTTAGATTATCTATATAATCATATATTTATCTTAATGTCATGATTTAAATGCATATATATTTACGCACACTTCATATGTGTCGATAATTATTATCATTATGTCATATTATACTATCATTATTATAAAAAGGTTTCGAGAGAGCGAAAATTGCGTTATGCTGTGAGTTCATTAAATTGTGATTAATACAAATTTGGAATGAACCCTGATACCAATTGTGGAAATTATGTTGAGAACTCTTATAATTTTTTCTTTGAATGTTCTCTGTACAAAAATGAGAGAGAAAACCTTATGTCGTCAGTAAAGCGCATACTTCATACATCATGTAGTTCAGTTACTCTTCAGCTTTTGTTAAAGGGAAGTGCAGACCTGTCATTTTGTCAAAATGTTAATTTATTTGAGTTTGTTCAGTTGTATATTCATGCTACCAAACGATTTGTGTAAGAAACTAGTGTTTCATTCATCCTTTCTTCTTTGCTATTCTTCTTCCTACAACTTTTTCTTGTTCAGTATCTGTCTTCATTTTATGATGGAAATGTATAATATTGTAAATACCAAGGAGAGGTTATTCTTAGTTGGAGAACTTGTTCCCAATTCGTTTCTTCATGAATAAAATATTTTTTAATCAAAAGTCAGAGCGAACATCCTTAATTTGTGATGTGTGGCATTTGAAAGTCATCAGATCTCCTGCAGGATATTCACCTTATGATTAAAACAAATACACGTGATATTTTCAATTTACTTTATTGTTCAAGATGTATAGAATCTTGCACAAAATAATATGAAGTCATAATGCTTATGGTCAAACAAATTAAAATCATTAATCAAAATCATTTATCAAAAATGTTATATGGAATCCATAAACAGGTTTAGGGTAATATTTTTTCAATATATAAGTTCCTTCATTTTAATAAAATCATTTCCATAACTATTTTGGAGTATTTCTTTTCATACTGAAAAGTAATCGAGCTATAAATAGTCATACTCTTCTTAATGTAGAATTAAGAAGAAAAACATTCATATCACAGATAATGCTATTATTGTGCAGTGACACAAGAATATACTGTACAAATATGTGTAAAGAATACATGTTATGGCCTTACTTTAAAACAGAGTATGAACAATAGAAAAACTTATCATTTACAAAAAACATTTACAAAAGATTATTTACAAAAATGAGTATCAAAAATGTAAACAAATATATAACTTTATGTTGTTGTCTATTAACTCACATATCATACATTGATTCAACTTTCATTCATATATACGCACTCATTCATTTTATATTTACAGTCAAATAAATAATACATTCAACCAATGATACAAATATTGCATATACAAAGGTAAACATATTTGCATTGACCTTCTCTGCAAAATTATTGTAAATAAAATATTGAGCAACTGTGAGCACCATTTAATTCAGTTATTGGCACAGTGATGATTGTATAAAAACTAGATATAATTTTCCTGGTTGCCATGGTTATTGTGATAACATCCGGGTAATCAGCGCAAATAACAGCAAGTGTATCACATAGGGTTCTAGATGATTACTGTAAGATTAAAAAAAACCCAAATATTATGAAAAGATTTATACATTCATACATTTCCTAGGAAAAATTCGTGATAGTCAAAACGTTGAAAATCAAAAACCTTTTAAAAACCACTGCATCACATTTTATGTTATGATAGTTCAAAGTTTTCTTTTTTGCCAAAGTCTATTCATTATACACATTATTTTATTGCAAGGGAAAGAATAAATGCTCTAGTACTTTAAGGTGACACAGAACGAAAACTTACCCGTTGTTTCCTATTTTCTCCATTACAGCTGAACAGGCAGTATCTAACCACCTAGGTACGCCATTTTGTTCTCCTTCCGGTGACGCTGTACGTCGGTTGTGATCAAACACCACGTGACTGAAATAGATCGACCCAAATATAAATGAATATGCATACAAAAAGTTTTCGAGGAATAAATAAAGACATAAGGTATTGGATAAATAAACGAATGTAGATATAAATTTGTTCCTTTATTTGTACATTGATACGAATGCATAAATCTATGCATTATGTATGAAACCAAAGTTTCTTACATGAAATCAATATTCTTTACAAGATTCAAAATCAGTTGTCTTTAATTTGGTACCAGAAACAAGAATTTCTAACCCATTTGTTTTGAGGTTCATACATGTAGGCTATGACAAGGCAAATCACAGATTGACCCCAGCAGTGCGACTGATCTTGACAATTGTAAAGACATTCGAACCATGCCATATTCTTTAAAGATATTTCAAGATAAAGGACAAAATGTGCCCTTGCTTAAAGGGGGACAACTCTAACCTTTTGGAAGTTACGAGGTAGTAGTTGTTGTCGCTCCACCTGACAGAGTATTTTACATCAGAGGGGATTCCCCTCCAATTGGAGCTTATGTCATAGTGCATGGGAATACTTGTCACTTTTTCGTCGAAATTGTAAAACCAGAACTTCCGGTCCTGAAAGATACGAAGAAATAACAATCTTTAAGAAATAAAATGGTGTTGTTGCTAATAGATATAAGTGTGATTACTTATAGATAGTGTTTATAAGCACTGTGCACTAAGAAATAATATGCACTTAAATATGGATGACAAAATATGTTTGGGATATCAAAATATGTTTATGATCAATACGTTGTTAGTTTTCAATATTAATGATCATAACTTCTTATCAAAAATGCTAGTTGTGCAGTATATTTATGAATATTGTTCACGTTACAAAATACAAAAAACAATATCACATATAAGTAAAAACATACATACATTGCATACATTTTGATTTCACAAGTTACCTAACTTATCTATTCAGTCATTTTAGACGTACCCCAAATAATATTACGCGTGATTTTCTCATGTCATCTACCAAGGATATAGCAAATCTTGGGGTTTCAGGGAAGCTGTTTCGGTTGAACTCCATTGGGTATCCCTTGTCCAGTGTCATGTATGTGTATCTCCACACTAGATTTCCTGAAAGCAAAATTTAATTCATTTGATTAAACACATCACCATTCAAGAAGAGAAATGCAACATTGAACAATATCGAAACTTGTTTAAGTATTAAAATTATTTATTAACTTTGTGGAAGCACACGACCTCTCAAATTCAAACAAAGGAATTGATAATACATTTGTTATACATTTAAGAGTTAAATTTTGTATCTTTTCCTCATCAAGGGTGCAGTCTCTTTGTCATCATATATACCGGTCAACTTTTAACATATCTTCAAAGGATTGTTATAAAACTACCCAACAAATAAACACCAAGACCTTGCATAATGTTGATCCCATACATTAATAAATGAAGAGAACCATAAACGTCTGAACGATGGTTTAGATAGAATATTTGAAACTTAAGCCAGAGACTGACGCAAGCTTATATAGACACTATGTATAATTACCTTTTGTAATGTATACCCTGGATGTTCGTGCAATAGAGAATGCCATGTCAATTGTATCTGGAGCGTCCTGGAACACTTCTCCAATAGGTTTAGGGAAGTCTGGCTCCAGACCGCTCTCCCGGAACTTGTAGGCGGAACCTTGGTGAAGAGCGTAGTAGCTCCTGGCCGAACCTGGCGATTTGATGAAAAGTTCTTAGTTTCTTAATTCATATCTTTAACTCGTCCATCTTATGCTGTTGGGTTTATTTATATCATGCGACATATAATGAAAATCCACATAGACAGAGCATCGATCGCACAGAAATGTGTAAGTTTCAAAATTCTAATCTGGTTTCAGGACTTAAAAGATTCATTTATGTTTGGATGTGGACAAAAAAAACAAGGGTATTTGAATTCACATAAATATTTCAATCTTATTACTTGCCTTCAACGATGGCGTCAAACTGTATATTGCATGGCAGCGGTGTTGGCGTTGTTGGAACGGGTCTGGGTGCGCGGGTGGGTTGTATTCTTGGCCTCTGGGTGGGTCGAGGTCTGGGTGCCCGTGTGGGTTGGATTCTTGGCCTCTGGGTGGGTCGAGGGGTAGTTCGGCGTCTTGTAGGAGGGCGGGTCCTCCTTGGAGTTTGTGTGTTTCTCGTGTTGGAGGTTCTTGCACCTGAATACAATGTATCCGATATTAGAACTGATACATGATATATTGCCATATGGTGGTCTGATACACGATAAATCTATCATTTATGATTGAATATTTAGATTGATAATCGTTGTTCTGTTCTGAAAATTCTGAATGACAAGCAAGGAGTTAAAACCTTCGATCTCGTATGACGAGATCGGTAATCGAGCCCCGGTCTTCTGATCAACAAGCGGACCCTTTCCCAACTGAGCTCCATCCCCGGGCATGGCAAGATGAACATGCATAGATGAGACTATTTGCGGGATTCGCACCCGTACGGCTTACAAACTCACCATAGAGTGACTGTAGAGCCCTGATGTCATCGGTGCCCAGCTGAAGGTTTTCCTGTTTCCGGTAGGCGGGGAACATGAGAGCCTTCTGGTCCCGGGAGTGTCCAAGTCCAAGCGAGTGTCCGAACTCGTGGGCAGCGACCACTAGGAAGTCTGATCCTTCATCAGGGTTAAGTGACCACTCCTCGTCATTGTCGAAATGAGCGTCTCCAGATATCTTAGACTCTCCTGGACCAAACGCATGGGCCAAGACGTGATCTGGAAAGAAAAACATGACAAATTATGAAAAAAGGATTTTAAAGGAGGGCAAGGAAAATGCAGGGCTTATATTTCCGTGAAATTTAATGCATTCATGTTTTAAATTCTTCAAACTAACGGTTCATTGTTCACCGATGAAATATATAAGTTAAAGAATCGGTTTGTATGTATATATTTCTGAGATTGGTACCTTCATACCATGAGGACCTATAAGTGTGAAAATTTCAAATGTTAAATGGCTAACAAAAGGGAGGGCAGTGTCATTAAAATATACTTACTTTTCCCGTCGAAAGCATTGACGTTGCCGTCTCCATGTTCACCTCTGGCGAAGAAGATTTCCATATCCGGTTCCCCCTGCGTCTCCCTGATAGCGAGGGGGACCTTTTCCTCCCACAACTTGAAAGCTGAGTTAATTGTACGTCTGGAATAACAAATTTGAATTAAAATAACACTAATCATCTGATCACCTAATGTTTTATATTGCTGTGCTGCTGCTGCTGATGATGATGATGATGAAGATGAAAATGGTCATCATCATCGTAGTGGTTGTTGTTATTATTATTATCATTGTTGATGTTGTTAGGTTGTTACTATTATTATCATTATTATTGCTACTGTTATTATTGATAATGATTTTGAAATTTCTGAATTTCAATTATTATCAAATATAATGTTGTTGACCTTATATATGTATTTTATGTTAACTTCTAAAACTCTAGACGTTAAATGTTTAGATTCCTTAATAATCTTACCTTTGATCATCAAGAGTGAGTTTGTGGGTAGGACGAGTTAACTTCCAGGTAAGCCTGTTTGTGTGCCATTTGGAACCTGGAGGAAACAGAATACATGAAAATATCTTTACATGCCTGTTAGCGTTATAAATTCATTATATGGTCCCGAGGATGTTGATCTATCGTTACTCAACTCAAGTAAAAGGTGTTCATTTATAACGTTCTTTATTTACTGTGTTGGTTATTTATTAGACTTACATTTACAAAAACGAAGTCAGTTTAATCTGTTTAGACATTGACTCTCTGGTAAGGTTATCACAGTGGACAAAATCATTACCGCTTACCAAATCGTATATGACACACTGGAATGCCGAAAATATTTCCTCATCACACCAAATTTCTCAATAAAAGTTGTCAATCTCTGAGTTGCTCTTAAGGTAATAGTGAGAGGATGAAGAACGGAGGAGCAGCTACTCACCAAGATGGGTATATCTCTGGGGGTAAGAACGCTTGAACCTCTCGGACTCTGTGATGTCATTGACACCACAACGAGGCTTCTTCATCCACATCATGGTACGGGAATCCACTCGTCCTGATTCTCGCAGACCGTAGAAGCGCTGGAACTTCCTGCAATAACAAATAGAGTTGTCATTTACAATAAACATTACTTTATGTGTACCATTGGAATGTAATTCTTAATATTAGGTATTCGACCACAATTAATTACTACTTATTCATTAGATATTCAGAGGGACAGCAAGCCTGTCTATTCAGGGTCTGAGAAGTTAGCATCCAGTTCCCAGTTCCAAGTTCACACTTCCTTTTTCAAAATGTGAAGTTGGCCCAGACCCGTCTATTCACCATGAGAGGCTCAGTGGGCGATAGTACAGTTTAACTTTTACAAAAATATTGGTCACGTGACTTTTGAGAGGATTGTAAATGCTATTTTCTAATATACGTCAACTGTTTTATATATATTGCAACATTTTCAATAATTTCAGGATTTGAGGCATTAAGAAGATTGTGCTTGTACATCCTTGTGGTTCGGCAATAACGAATTTCAAAAACTTATTTCTACAGGAGGAAAAGCATTACATATTCACCTTTATACGATATCACTTTTTTTGTGCATGGTTGGTTAAGTTACCAAGACATGGACTATGAATAGAATCACGACATCCAAACTGCGTCTTCTCAAGAGATATACACATTCGAAATATATAGAAATGTATCGAGACATATCTAAGTATATAGAGTTATATCGAAATGTATCGAAATATCTCGATATAACTAAAAATATATCGAAATACATATACTTAATATATTTCAAAATATATCGACAAAATTTAATTATATATCGAAATATCGAGGTATGTCGATGTGTACGGAGTTATCGAGTTGTATGGATATATCGATTCAACGATGTATCGAGTTATTTATACACCTCAACCAACAACTAACTGAATACGCGTAGAAATGCAAGCTCCATATCAGACATTGTATACAAACCACCGTCTCTGAAAAGGACATAGGACACACCCCCTGCTATAGGATTACTTCCTTTGATAGATTTTCAATGCAAACAGAATGGGTCCGACTTACACACTTCCTTGAACATGCGAAGTGAAGCTAGTTCAGCTAGTGACCTAGTTGCATATATGGTTGCTAACATTCAGGAGAAATTGTACCGCGTCACATCTGACAAAGACCGCTTAAAATCTCTCATACAAATAGAAGTTTGGTTATTTCATATAGCATTTTTTGGATACTCAAGCTCCAAATTATTTACAATGGGGCAACAATTTTGTCTTCGTATAAACATATCATATGTTTCACTAACAGTTTATATGAAATCATCATTATTTACTTTCCTAGAAAAAATGGTTTGTTACATGGAATAATATATCTAAGCAGGTCATAATTTAGAATAAAAATAGAAATATTCACATGGAAAATATTGATACATATTTCGTTATCATAAACATGTCTAAAGGCCAAAATACACGATATAACTCTTTTCTAATTATATAATTACACAAATTTGTACAAAAGGAGATATTAAGTATTCATTTCAGTTTTATACATTGTTTACGGGCACGTAATTAATAACAAATTTACGGATTGGGAAAATCTTCCTTGGTCAAAACCTTAAAGAAACTATAGGTAAAAGAAGGCTGGGTATTTGACGAAGGATAGTACTAGTCCATATTCAAACACCTACATTTATATAGCCTATTATGTAAGAAGACATGCATCTCTTCAACATGACATCATTTCGAGGACGAATAAGGTTAGCGGTTTACTCTTCTGTTCGATTTAGTTTAAAACTAGGACAGCGTATTTGATTACTCCCACATTCTATGTGTTGTATTCAGCATTCCAGTTTTTTGGACCGTGTCTCGATTTCGGGATGGTAAATACGCCTATTCTTTCTGTGTGTCATGGACAGAAAAATGATAGTGTAGTAAATATCGCTACCCACATGACATGGCATAGTCATGTCATTAAGAAAAGTAACCTACGCACATGTTTCTACCGACTTTTTAATTGTAAATCTTTTGAATCCTTAAATACGGAAGGAATATGTTGGAATGTAGGAATTATTAGATTATTTGATTCCAATTTGTGAAGTCATGATTCGGCAATTCGTTTTAACATTTTATGAAGATAAAAATTTATCTTACTTGTTTTTGGTATTTCATATTATTGATAATAACAACAACATTAAAATGAGTAAATAGATATTGATGATGATGGTGATAATAATGATAATAGCATAAACGTACCTCACTGCGTCTTTAACTTGGTCGTCTCGTTCTCCCACATCTACGAGTCTGTCGCCCATTATACCCGCTGGTATTTCTTTCATGTAGCCGAAATGTTTTAAATATCCCTGGAAAATGATTAAAGAACTAATTTCAGTTGTGATAAGAGTAATGATAAATCATAAAGATAAGTAATGTTATTAAAAATTCATGGATCGTTGTCTACCTTCTTACTAATATCTTTAATAAGTGGTTATATCACAATGATTTTGATAACAATTTTTTTTTATAAAAAGTCTTTTTAAACGTCCATTCAATATTTGTTTATTTTCTCAAACGACAAACATAATTAGAAAACAAATATTAAATTGATAAAATGATTAAGTAAAAAAGGAATAAGGGATATCAAGAAATCTCTTTAAAGAAAACTTTGCCTAGATACATACCTCAACATTAAAATCTCGTACAAGCTGAATGGGCATGCTCTTATGTCTCCAGTGTCGTCTTCGTCTCGCCTCACTGACTCCAAGGTAGTAAATACACACAACAATCACACAGCAATACAGTAATTGTCCCATCTTCATGTTATAACCAAGCCAGCATATACAATAGTAAATGATAAAACGAGAGACCCTGTGCCTCTAAAAGATGTGTGCTACTGTTCTATGGTGTTAACTTAAATCCTCTGTGCGACCGACTGATTGTGAATATATAGAGGCTATCCCATGAAGTTGTCAACCAATGAGAATACGCGATGAGGTCACCGCCACGCTTTCATCGTGTACTGGTACTTAATAACAATAACGTTTATCCTGTTATCTCGTTCGTTTCCTATTCCATTGTGAATTTTGCGTTGTTTAAAGTTAAATTTTATAATATTGCTGTTAATTTTGTGGCCTCCTTGAAAATGATATATCGATATAGGTCTTAAAATGGGTCTTAACAAACAAAGCATCTGAAGAGTTAACCAGGGTTAACAACTATGTAAAACGTATTTATGGTTGTGATAGATTATATTCGTATTCAATAATGAAACGACAAAGAAAACATAGTTGTCAAAAGACGTAACTAAAAACAATAGTGATATAATAAATGCCTTATAAACCTACAAAAATTAAAAACAGTTACTCCTTTGTGGAAAGAATTACTTCCCCCAATTAAAATTAGTTTATACCAAATGTATTAATGTCAGAGGGTAAAAACTTCATTACTCAACCCGAGAGGAAATAGTCCACTATCAAGCAAAAACCACTGGCGGCCATTTTTGTGTGAATTCTTTTAATCATTTGAGGTAGGGAAATTGATTCGCAGAGCTTCACTGATCACGGTACCTTCGTTTTAAAACTGCTTTTTTTCTATTAAAAACATTGTCTCGGAGGTAATTGAATTAATTCGTTTTCTTTATTTACCTGAAAAACGTCCCTTTAAGGCTTTCCTCGAGAATTTCCAGGACACGGACTGAAGGGACTTATCCTGTAAAAAAAGAACCAAATTGAATAAAAGTGTGACGTCACGTTATGGATACCGTGGATTAGAGAGTTATTTCATATGAAAGGAACAAGATTCATATAATTCTAATCATCGATGTGAAATAATTTCAAATACTTGATCGATACAGCCCTATCAAGCGGATATGTTATTCTAAAATCCGTAGTAAAATCATATCATGACCGATTTTTTTCTCAATTTAAATCATAATGCCCAACAGAATCATTTTAACCATATTTGTTTGTATCAGATTGATTTTAATTCAGTGCATACTCGTTTCGCAGGAAATGTATGATATACGTGTTCGTGTAAGAATTTCTATACCAATATACAAAATTAATCAGTTGAACAGTTAAATGAATGTAACCCTATCAAATTGTTCCAAATTAGTATTTTGAAAGTAGAAAGTGTTTCTTGTGTATACTGTATCAAGTGAATATAAACGAACCCGGTGAAACCAAAAAAATCGATAACCGAAGAAGGGGAAAAAAGGAAAACTTCAACCCCATATATTCAACTGCGTTACTGAATGCACAGTCGTGTGTTGACGCTGAACGTAATGGTCTCAAACCGTGTCGTAATGTAAAATTGAAGATGCAGAGTCATGTCCTATGAGAATCCGATACCAAAATCATGACATTCTTTGTCAACTATTTGTTACCGATCTCACTTTCCACATCTATTCAAGGTTGAGTGCTTGGGGGTCACTCCCCCATCTCTTCGAAATACCCGACAGGTGCGTCGTCAATATTTCCAATTACATCTAGTTTTCGATTTACCTCTGTTTGGGGTTTCTAAATCTAAGATTATATTTTTAAAGTTGTATTTGGTAATGAAAAGTCTATTGTACAAATGTAAGTATGTCCAGAAAGAACCTTGTTGTAATTGGAGCATGACATTACTTACCTCTTATCGTATACATGTACATTACATATGGTTCGCCTGGTTTACTTATTAGTTTAACCTCAAAGCTTAGCCACAAAGCATACACTCCGTCCTATTTTTTTTTATTCATATCTGCATTTACCATTATAGTTACAGTAGACGATTGATCACTGTACGCATTGTGAATCATTAAAGAGCCTGACCTACAGCTGCGTGCCAAAAGTTTGTTCACATACCTGAATATACTAGTGCAAATATCATGTAATTTGAGATGCCTTTTAGGTATCGTGCCGTTGCGAAAAAGAAACTTTTTATATTAAATTTTCAATACACATATGTAGATCCATTCTTCTTTAAGACAAAGGTTTATCGTACCCCACAGTTTTGGCAGGTATTTGAAGGGACCAGGGGTTGAAACGAAACCAAAATTACATGATGATATTTGCGATTCAGTGGTATGTGAACAAACTTTCGGTATGCAGCTGTACACATATCCGTACCCCGTCCGATGACATGAATTGAACAAGGCGCCGTACCTTTACTTATTTTACAACATTATTAGAATAAACTAAATGTATGGAAATGAATCTACACACCAACAAATAATTTATGATAAAAAATCATTTTAAAAATCAGCAATGCTTTGTAATGTCCTAGCAAGGGTTTTCACACTCAAGTGCCGATAAATGGATTCACTTCTCACTCTTGTTTTATTTTACCAAGTGTGCGCTCTCATATGTAAACTCAACCAAAATATTACCCTCAGTAACATTTTTCAACTGGGTAACGTTTACTAACGCTTACTAATTACATACATGTTTAAACTTTATGTCGCCTTGAATTTCGTTTTCACAAAAAACACCTTTTAAGAATACCTTTAGCAAATTCGAAAAATATCATATCTCAAACAGCTATGCTTAAATAATTCTGAAATGATTATTTCCAACATGTATATTTCCATTTAAATAAGAATAATTATTCCTTTTTGAGTACTTAAGTTAGATTTCTTTTTTTAAATTCAAACAAGAGACATCTGAAATAAGCCTGACAGAAGTTTAACTTTATTATTCTTAGCAACATCCTCTCTGCAAGGGTAAGTTGACATCTGAACCGGAAGTGCTTGCAGGGCAAGACAGTAAATTTCCTAAAACATGGACAAAATGTCTTCTGGTACTAAGCAAGGTTTCTCTAAATATTCAATGAACCTAAATCAAGATTCAATAGGTCAGTCGCTACACTTGGATATCATGTTGCACTGGAGAGGTCAAGACCGAGGCAGTGCGTATTACTTTGACCAAAGGTCACTCTTGAACTAAGTTAATTGTTGACATTCTACGCTTCATTTCCTTTGAAATAATTAAGGGGTCAATGGACTAAACCACACGACTTATGAGTAACACTCGCGTGGCACTTTGTGTCTCTTTGTCGTAAATGTTAATCGTTGAAGATTGTATTCTTGACTGAATTTTGAAAGGAAATTGATTTTTCATGCCATTCTATGTCTAATGGGAACGCTTATCATCTGATTTATTCATTTACTTACGAAAATATAAAATTATTGATAAGGATATTTTATCAATTTGAATTAAAATTTCTCTATCAAGATATCTATCTAGGTAATTATGATGAGGGAAACAGAGAAGCATTTATTTTGGATTGAAATCGAAACATCAAGATTTGCAATATCTTCTTTGGTACTGAGCGTAGGATTATACCCATTGAATTTACCCTTTACTCACTACCCAATTGTGACCCTTAGATCATAAACTCACATTAGCATATATATGTTGTGGTCCAATTAAAATATATCAGATGGGTCTTTCTTTGAAACTATTTTAAGATATCATTAGTTAAACATATATGTCTTTCATAAACACATTTATCCTTGAATTCAACGTACATGTAACAGTTTAACTGTCTACTTCAGAAATCAAGTTTAATTTCGATTCATTTTCGAAAGTTGTTTTTAAAATATTGTTATTATTTGAATTTCTTTATATAAATGTTATATTTTATCTTGTGTAGTTGCTTTGTAAACAATTGATAAATACTACATAAGTTCACACTGACATTTGAAAAATTGGGCTAAACGAAAGCTATTTGTAGCATATCATTCATTCCAAATACATGTAATTGAATTACTATACTTGAACTTTAAAAACCTCTATACCTTCGTTTTTGTTCAAAAAATAGAAAGAAAATGAAATTGACCATGTCACCTCTATAAGCCAAAGATGTATGTTAATGAATTTGTGTCTGGTTTCCTAGGAGTGAAAGGGGGAAACATACGCTAAGAAATCCATCAATGTTAGAGATTAGTTTATCAAATACACAAGGCTTTACGTAAAGCAAATTGATTTTTTTTTAAAGTGATGAATGATTTTACTATTGGTAAATATGTTTGTTTATTATCTAGGAGGGCAATCATATTGGGGTCCATATTTTTCATACGATGCCCTAGGACAATATATCACTTTTTCATTGTGACGTTACGACATAAACAATGACACACTTCGCCGATGACGTTGCGTTCCAAATGTGACGTCGGTGGGTAAACCGCCTAAAAATTTCAATAAAATATTTCTTCTTCTATAAACTCGTGAAATTTTGGGTGTGAAAGGAATTACTAATGTCAATTGATGAAAAGCAAATAATGTAGATGCGTGCCTTTAATAACACATTTCATTCTTGGTCACTACCGACTTTGAATGTACACTATAAAAGTTATTTAAAAGAAGAATAGAAGGTTTTCAGGAAATTGTATTTATTCAAATTTTTCCCAATAAATATAACTTTATGCCAAATGAATTATCTCCAGAGGGCCGAAGACCCCATTACTCAATCCGAAAGTATCTGCTGCTAGCTTGGACCCATTTTGATTATTTTAGGTAGGGAAATGAATTTTTGTAGTTCAACCGAAAATGTTACGTTTGCTTGATAAATGATTGCCTTGCAATTGGTAACATTCATCATCGCTTTTTAAAAAAACCATGACACTGCCCCTTTTTAGATGCCTTCAAGCTACATCTTTAATACTCTTTCTGGAAAATTATATTTCTTTTGGTTTTGGTATTAGAACGACAGAACATGACTCATTTTGACTCTTTCCTTTTCTGAATGTATGGCTTGAGCGCAGGATATGTATGTCCAAAGCTGACATGAATCATTATCTGTTAGTGCTAACACTTATTCATACTAGCTATAAAACAGATATTTGGTTTTTCAAAATATCTGCTGCACTTCACATCAATTCGATATCGTAACGGGTAGATACATCAATAAGCCAAGGCACGTCAAATGTGTACGGATACCAATATTCGGGATAAATATCATTGTTTTACTTTGTCCCGTCTCTGATCATCTTCGGTTTTTATCATATACCCGTGAATTATTATATCTTTTGTTCTTTGTATAAGTTAAATATTTTGAAGTCTGTAAAAAAAGTTTATTTAGGAATCTGGCTGTGTTTGTTATCATGCGATTAAGTTGTGTAATAGCCGCTTAATTGCTGCATGATTCCACTGTTTTTAGGCCGATGGACTATATACACCTGAATAAAAGACTGAGAAAAATCTTAATTGATGATCCAAATTTTTATATATAGTCATAATAGTTTAACGCAATGGTTTTCAAGCATTTTTTGGGAATGTCCCCTTGAATTTCGTTTGAAGAAAATAACTCCGTCTTACTCTCCCCATCATTGACAATATCAGTCAGAGATGACCTTGTTTATGTTTACATAACAGCATGACCCCCTTTTCCTATAGGTCGCAGTAGCTTAGCTCATGATCCAAGAAACGAGGAAACAAGAGCTTGTTGAATTTCTCACTTGAGGATGTCCCGGTGACGTTAAGTGACATCTGAGTTGAGTCAGAAACCGTCCTAGCCAATCATTACCTCGAACACTTTGGATATCATAAATGAATAACATTGATTCATTACAAACAACATTGGTGCACATAATAATCTAATCGTCAAAGCAGCGTAATGCATTTTCACATATAAAAGCTTTTACGACAGATAGGTTGACGCTTTCTTTCTTTAAGAACCTGTATGCTATTGCGCAACTTTAGTCAAAAATGAAAAACAATTATTCTAATAATTATACCTATATAAATATATTTTCGTATTTTGAAGGTGCTTTTTCTGTTAAAATAAGAAAACATTAAACTGAAAAAATGATTTGTGATTGTATGTTAAGTCTAGAGTTAATAAAGCAATTACAAAGAAACTCGTACAAGCATTCACTATTGCTCTAATCATGACATTATAATAAAGAATTTAAAATATAATCAGAAATTATTGTAGTCTTATGACATAGTCTAATGACATTTGGATTGGATTATGAAGGGCTGTCAGTTTCTCTTTATTTAAATGTCAAACTGAGGGAGTATTTGGGTCGATTCCAAGATTGTGAAGGACTCTCAGTTTTTCTTTATGTCAAACTGAGGGAGTATATGGGCCGATTCCTAGATTGTGAAAGACTCTCAGTTTGTCTTTATGTCTAACTGAGGAAGTATATGGGCCGATTCCTAGATTGGGAAGGACTCTCAGTTTGTCTTTATGTCAAACTGAGGAAGTATATGGGCCGTTTCCCAGATTGTGAAAGACTCTCAGTTTGTCTTTATGTCAAACTGAGGAATTATATGGGCCGATTCCCAGATTGCCAAGGACTCTCAGCTCGTATTAATGTTCCATTTAGCAAATATAGGGATCGATTCACAGATTGTGAAAGGCTCTCAGCTCGTTTAAATGTTCAATGTAACAAAAATGTATAAGGGATGGTTTCCCAGATTGTGAGGGGCAATATCCCTGCCTTTAGATATGTTCAACTCATCAAGTAAATTTGTCTGTAACCAGATTGAGAAGGGCTCTCTGTCCGTCTTTAATTTCAAAATGAGGGAACATAAGGTCCGATTCCTTGATTTAAAAGGCTTTTCAGCTTTCTTTATATTGAACTGAGAAAGTAAATTCGCTGATTCCCAGATCGTGAAAGACATTATGCTTGTATTCATTTTTACACTTTGCAAGTAAAGGGGTCGATTTCCAGATTAGTACGGACTCTAAGTTTTTCCCTTGTTCAGTCCATAGGTAAACTGATAGGACGTGGGTTCGTCTTCAGGTTCAATTCAGCAAGTATTGGGGTCGATTCAAGTTATCTAGGAGAGGTAGATCCGCCAATAAAGTGTAGAAGGCTTTGTTGTCAATTTCACTGATTAAATTGCATAAACAATCTGCAGACCTTAACAATCTGGGAATAATCACAATATATTTTATCTAGCTCATGAAGGCTTTTTATTTGTGCATGTGTTCAACTCTTTGGGTATAAGGGTATATTCTCTTTTCCTTAATTCCGAGGTTTTTTTATGCGTTTCTTATATTCAATTAATATTCAATACCTGTTGTTTCGATTATTTGCGGGCTATCAAATCGATCTTTTGATGAGTTCAGATTTAACGTTTACTTTGTTTGTTCTCTGCTTCTCCTGCTAGACGACATAATTTAACTTGCTTCTGTTTAGTATATATAATATGTTCAGGGGTACGTTACTTTCTAATCATATCCTTGTTACTTATATGCTGTGGAGATGTTCAACCTCATCCGGGCCCAGCTTTAAGTATTATTCGATTAAACATACGCAGTTTGAGGGACAAAACTGGTCTACTTTCAGCAGAGTATAGTAACTACGATGTTATTTGTTTGTCCGAAACTTGTTTAAGTCCCGTCAAGTCAAATGACTCCATAATTATACCCGGTTATCACCCACCCGTTCGTAAAGACAGTCCTACAAGGGGAGGCGGGGTTGCAGTGTTTCTCAAAGATACCCGATACTTTATACATGTATCAGATCTTGATATTCCCAATTTAGAAGATTTTGGGTTTTTACAAATAATAATAAATTTCAGTCACTATTGGGATTTGATCGACGATTCGTTTGCAAGGGCTGTTAATGAAAACATTAGATTGTTCATCTTAGGTGATTTCAATGCCAATATACTCAGTTCGAGAAACAATAAGAAAAAATCTTAAAATCATATATGACCTAGTTCAGATTATTAATGAATCCACAGGAGTGATACATGACACCTCCTCATTGAATATCGTACATGACTCGGGCGTCCTTACTCCGATCTGCAGTGATCATTGTCCCGTTTTCGTTACATTACAACTATAGGGAAACAATGATGCATTTAGGAGAATCAACCATGACTATAACCAGGCAGACTTTGAGGGGCTCAGAGATAGTATACTAAATACCGACTGGGACTCTTAGTTTAATGATGATATGAATAATTCTACCAACGCGTTACCCAAACGCTTAGTACTTTTATCAATAATCATATTCCAAATACGTAGGCTGTTATAAGACCAAGGCATTGCACATGGATGAACGGACATCTATAGAAATTATAGTATAGATATTTTATCGTGCCTATTTTTGATCACTGTGATACGACTTGGGACAATTTTACCAAAAAAAGCAGGAGTCATGAAAAACTCTATTCTGAGACAGGCTAGTTGAAAGGCGCCAATTCTGTTTGTTCTATTAAATGGTACAGGGTTTAACTTCACAATATCTCTCAATATGGGTACCTCTAAATGTTTCAAAGCTAAGCAGTTATAACTTCCGAGATTCTACGCTTCTGTGGGGCGATTGTCCAATTTTGATGACTCTTTTTGCCATCTGCTGTTAATGCATGGAAATCGCTGGATATAAGCATCACCGACGCAATTTAAGAAACTGATTTCATGCGAAAAAACTTTATCACCAATGTTCAGAAAGTATGCATCATATGGTCCAAGGCGAACTAAATTTCTTCTTTGTCGTATGCGCCTTGGTTGCAGTGATCTAAGTCCGATTTGTTTGATAGAGAATTTTCTGTAAATAGTGCCTATTCCTGTGGAAACAGCCGGAAAGATCCTTTTCATTATTTCTTTCAATGTCCTTGATATGATGCACTCAGATTAAATTATACAACGATATAAGCCTACAAACTACTCTTAGCGGTGATGAATCATTGTCACGGGCGATAATGAAACTAGCAATAACTCTGTTTATCGTTTCTGAATAATAACAACCGTTTTTGATAATCTTTTGTTTCATGCCAAATGCAAATTTAAGACCAACTAATGACCTTGTTTAAAATCCCATCAATGTATCTATTAACTTAATTGTTCTACACTCTTTTGTTTTGGGAGAAGCATTTAAAAATGCTAAAGTAGCTAACCTGTTTACTGATCTTTTAATACGTTGCTTTATTATACTGTATTGCATAATATGTTGTATCTTTATTGGAAATGAATCATCGTTCATTTCATGAAATGCTGCGTAATCTTGTGGGGTTTTTTTTGCCAATCACGTCTCTTTTGGTGAATAAACATGATTAAACCATGTGAACAAAGAGCGAATTTACAGTTTGATTAAGTAAATTCATTTGCATATAAATGTTTGCCTCCTGAGATATATGCGATGAATAAACATCAATTCCAAAGAAGATGTTGGTGCCATTGTACGAGATGCACGGGCATGGTAGAGACGCGACACAGTGACACTTTGTTTTGATGATCAGACCCCGTAAGAGATCTAGTTTAATTATTCATGGCACGACAGTGTATTACCTATTCTTGTATCATTGATGTATTTCATATTACCAAATTATCACAGTTAGATTCCCTTACATTTAGAACAATATGAAGAGCTTCAATTGGAACAAATCATAATAAATTATAGTCATTGATGTCCTAGCCCTTGTAGAAAGAGTATAGAAATGGACTCTATTTAATGAAATGGGTAACATGATAACACTAGATTGTTAAAACAACCTTGTGGCTGAATCTTTTCTGTAACAAACCCGTTTAATTTAAGAAACTCATACAATTTATCAGAATTAACCAATAAGAACATCGTCATGTGCAAATTTATTTCTAGCTACATGTAATTTAGAAGCCAAAAGCCTCGTATCGCTAGCTACGTAACAAGCCAATGGGACGATCCGTAGCCAGGAACAGCGGCACAACCCGGATGCAAAAATCCGTTGACTTCCATATAGAAGCTTCAAACTCCTTGCTTAACGACATGTCATTGGCTGAAAAATATCAGGTGAACTTAGCTACCCATATTAAGCCGCGCAGGCAGTGCAAGGCATTTTGCCCGAAAAAGATCAGGGTAACAGGAAGGAGCTGAGCGGATTCAAATACGCTGATTTAGCAGGATGAATAAAAACACAGTGTATCATAAAGATTAACTTTTGAGGAAATTCAAAGGTTGGCCTCCATTTCAGTGATAAAAAGATTTGATATCGAATTATGAGGGTAAAATGTTTACCTGACTTGTGCAGTGCCCAAGCACACACACAATATGTGCATATCAGTAAGGGGATACTGAGAGGGAAAACAGACAGGAAATATTCTCCTTTTAAAAGAAATGAATGGGTAAGACACGCGCTTCATGTAGGGTAAAAGAGGATTAAGATTTATAACCCCAAATGATTTTGGATTATATCAAGTTTGATGTGTTGATACAATTTGGGATAAGACTTCGATGTTTAGGTGAGGTGGTGGTCAAGATGATAAATAAGAATTGATATATCTATATATGTCTGTTGAACATCGTGGCGTATAGTTCATCATGCCATGCAAGAAATTTCGCTTTTTATTGATGCAAAAACGCCAACAACTTTGCGTTCAACGTTCAAAAAAGGAAATAACAATTTGAACAGAAACAGTCTCTTGATTTTGTAACCGGTAGAGATAATAGGAAGGAAACTGACTTACTCACGAGGAAGGCCTTTACTCATTTGCTTGTGTAACTCATTTCTGAGAAAATCCAACTCATATACAATCGGGTTTTTTCGGTGCCTGAGGAAGAATGAAATTGTTTTCTTTGTGAATTCATGATACATATGCTGGCGTAAATAAAGTGAAATCCAAAATAAATACAAAATCTTCAAATTCTACATTACTATTTGAAATGGTTGTTAAAATGGATGGTGCAATTTTAGATTGTTTAAATTTTTTCAAAATGACTCTTATCAGAATAAAGGGCAGAAAACTGTTAATTCAACAGACTACATAATGTTTTGCTATACATGTATGCCTTCCTTAAACGCGTTTCCTTTGTTGTTCAGTATGTAACAAATCATTGTATTGCCATATCATCAAATGATAGGAGCTTAAATATAACCTAGTGTAACCACATGTATTTAAAGCTTTTAAGTGATAAGCGTGCTGTGGAAAACGTTCGCGGAATACAAACACAGAGCAAACATTTATTTATATGTAAGAAAATCTGTTTTATTAATGCTTTATTCGTTTTGAGTAACGCTTTGTTTTCTGGCCTGACTAGACGAATAGCACCAATTTACAACAGAAAATTTTTCAGGATGCCTTGATGAACAGGGAGAAGGAAAATTCGCAATGGGCATATCAATTAAAACAAGAATTTAAACATATTGTAAGGAAATTAAGAGTATAGTAAATATCTTAGTGTTTGGAACATGTTATTTGTATTGTCATTCGTGGTACCAATCAGTTCATTTATTTTCCGTAATTTATCTCTAATAAATACCTTAAAACATTGTCATGCGAACTTTTTTGTTTGGTATCTAATTGCTCTATTAAGGCCTTATCAAACACAACATTTTAACAAGTAAACATTTTCAACTCGCAAACGAGGTCAAGGAGAAATGAAATATGTTAAATCTTGAGTACAAATCTCATCTAACATAAAAAGGTTCATCATGAATGAACTCACACTCTGTGATATTTTCCCACACCCCACATCCCTCGTGTAACAATCCTTAACGGAAAGCAACTTGAAGTTCATACTAATTATTTCCTTGCTCCAAAAACCAAATGAAGAAAGAACGGCAACATGTTAAAATGTACTGTACCGTTAGCAAGATTAGCGCTTATTCATAATTATGCTGCCGCAGGAAATTGTTATATATTAAAGAAGGTCTCATTTCTTGAGACTGAATTGAAAAAAAATCATGATAAAGGAAGAACTTGTAAAAAATCATAATTGCAGTTCAATAGCAATGTCCCGAGTGGAATGCTTTATCACGAATATCACAAAATTATCTAATTTTAATAATGTTGCCTTTGATTACCATTGACATTGTAGATGTACATATTTTAACGAAATGAACATAATGATAAATAACTTTATTCTTATGATAAGGAAATAGATTATATTAAAAGACGTTCCTTTTAGTTACCAATACCATTCATGAGTTTCATAAGATTGATTATTTTGTATCCACTAAAGCATTTTGCTTTTCACTTTTATTTATTTACTGAATGACTTGCTGGCTGAAATACATCCTAATACATAGGATGAAGGTTACAGACGTGACAATTGCGACCACACGAACAGCAATGTGACGTTATACTTAACTCCTATGACGTCATGTTAATTGTGTATGCTCGCACTGTTAATAAAGAAATGTGTTATAACATTGCAGATTCAATAAATAACGGTATCCTCAACGAGTAACAGATACATTTTCACAATATACCACACTTATGGAAAGTAGCTGTTCAGGGGGACAGACAATTAAGCAGTCTACAATTATCGGTTATCATAATCGCACATAAAGAACAAATTCTATGGCTTTACAACTTCTTTATTGCAGGATTGCGATGTTTCGGTGAAGATACTAAGACCGTTAGCAAGCAAGTGATATGTTTTCCTTTACATCACATGCTTGCAACCCTGCAATAAAGAAGTTGTAAAGCCATAGAATTTGTTCTCTATTGGTCTCACCAACTTCTAAATGCCTCTCAAAGAAGTCAAAGTCGTACATAATTTCATTTTATCGGATCCTAGTACGATGTCAAGCAAGGTTAAAGAAAGCATTTTTACTCAACAAAACATTGGAATGGATAACTGAATCCAGATCTGTCAACCTGGAAACGGATCTGTCAACCTGGAATCGGATCTGTAAACCTGGATTCGGATCTGTAAACCTGGAATCGAATCCTATTGAAAGGGATATTGGAATTAGATGAAAAATGATGCGCTTGATGTTTCTTTCCCTTTAATCTGAGTCAGACGAGAGTTTATATCACATGCTCTGTCACATTTAAATCGTCAATGTTTCTAGTTCACAGTGTTTTTAAACTTGGCGTTAGATACTATCTGAATATTGAAGTGTCAGGGACTCCACAAATAGAATGATGTATTAGATGGAATGACGAATGACAAAGTCGTAGTTTTTCCTTTCAGTTTGATACAAAACTGAAAGAAAATGAATGACACGGTTGAATGACATTGAATGGCATTGGCTAAAGGTTGAATGACACAGGTTTAAAGTCGAATGGCATTGGCTTTAGATTGATTGACACAAGTTTAAGGTTGAATGACATTGGTTTAGGGTTGAATGGCACTTGTTTAAGGTTAAATGACATTGGCTCACGGTTGACTGACACAAGTTTAAGGTTGAATGGCATTGACTAAAGGTTGAATGACACAGGTTTAAAGTTGAATGACATTGGCTTTAGATTGAATGGCATTGGCCCAAGGTTGAATGACACAGGTTTAAGACTGAATGACACTTCTGGTGAACAGACAACATTTGATGTGGAAATGCAGCAGAAGTGATTGTGAGATCACCTCCAATGGGATTCGAAAGGGGAACCTCCGGATGAGCGTAAGACACTCAACCGATTTAGCAATAAAGAATTAATTTTATCTTGACCTGCCATTGAAAGAATCTTCTTTGATGTTGAATGACGCCGCTGAAAGGTTGAATGACAATGCTTAACGAATGATTCGAACTAGTTAGCCCCTAACGTTGTTGCTTAGATGTCAAATGGGCTTTTGGTTATGTGTCACTATTTCTTTTCACGGCAAGGCTCGTGACTAGCGTGCAGCATTAGAACAATATGTTCAGTATCAAATGACCTTAAGGAACCAAACTCGTGCAATGTGTAATGCACTCAGGCATGACCTAGCTAATCTGAATTACTACAACTGCATATCAAAAGTTTGTACACGTACTACTGTATCTAAGTGCAAATATCATGTAATTTGGGTTTAGTTTGAACGTCAATTGAATAACTTCAGCAGCAGTGTCAAAGGATCTCCCATTGCCAATGTGTAAAACAGCCATTCTCCAATTAGTTGTCTAATTTTCTCGTCTCTCGTACAAAAACTCTAATTTTGGCTTGGTTAGATAGACAGAAGGGGTCACATTTTCGAAATTCCAATTTCGATTAAGATATACCATTCCGACGTTTGAGAACAAAATCAGCAAAAACATATCGTCTTAATACAAACAAACATACATGACTTGTGTTTGAAGCTTTTGATCGCTAATTAAGGTTTTTGTAGAGAGAAATAAAAATTACTGTTTTCGAAATTTTGACCCCTATCACGATTAATTGTTGGATATGGCATACGTTTCTTTTTCGCAAAGCTACGATGCCACAAAGATATGCCAAATTATATGATATTTGCACTACGTTACGCAGGTATGTGAACAAACTTTTGGTATGCAGCTGTACATATGGTTTATAGCCACCAGTTAAAAGGTCAGTCACAGATTATTGCCACAGGAAAGGTTGAGGCCTATGTGTTATCTCCATTTTTAAGATTGTTTTTCTGTTACATTGCCACAACAAAGACCGTGGCATAGTATTACTACTACCAACTATTCTTTTAGAAAGGCATTTCGTCATTGACTGCGATAATCGAATTATTTTGGGTTACTTGGAAAGGGTAACATTATGATTTTAAGACATTCGCACTTATACTCGCTCTCGCTCTGATACATTAACAGATATATACGCTCGTGTCAACTAGATTCTATGACAGTCTTTATTCTAATTTAAAATATACTTCATATACTAGTTTACATTTTGTCTTTGCAAAACATAAATTAAACATAAAATTGGAATTAAGTATATCTACAAAAACTGTTTTTATTTCTAAGAATTCTGAGCAAATTAAAGTTTAGAGATGAACTGTTACTAATAGCTTTATGTAGAGCAGGACATTAAAGGACGCGGATCTAACGCACTGAAGGAAACCTCCTCTTCATTGAACAATTCCCTCCTATCCGGCTGTACGGTCTCCTTCAACCCTGCGGTGGGCAATGGTGAAGTCGATTTCAACTGTAAGCAATGTGTTTAGCTTATGCTAGGGGAGGAGGTATCATTAGCTATATTTCATTAATTTTATTTTTTAAACATTTTTTTTTTTTTACCAACCCATATACTACCGCTTCTTCTGCAGAAAGGAGGTCTTGTTGATTTTTTTAATTATCAGTGCGAATCTGTTGTTCCCGCATAACCCAATGGGTTTGATTTGGTCCAAATGTTTTAAGTGCAATAAGTGCAACACCATAACATCTTGATATAACGAATAATTTTCAAAAAGACATCATAAGAAAATGAAATAGATGGGAAAATTACAAATGGTATTGGCACGATAACCAAGTTGAACCATGTTGAACTTTGACCTCGATAAGTACGAAGCAGGAATAAGAATGAATGATCACGGTCCTTTGTATATCTATCTATAGAATCTGGATAGATTGAGTGAGTGAGTGTTTGTGTAATGGGGATTAACGCGCCCTCGACAACATTCAGTAATTTAACACACGGATGAACTTCTCCAAAATAGGGTTAATCGATTAAGAAGAAATGGGGTCGATGATCGAAGGAAAAAATATATATCTTGGATATGAACAGTAACAGTAGAACTATAAACATAAAGAAAGAAGACCAGTCCTTGTCATACACACAATTATATATTGTTATATATTTATTAGATTTTGACGTTCTTAGTTGTTTGTGGTGCTACTATCAACATAAGTTTTCATTACCTACTTTTTAAAAAAATCGTATTCTAAATTTTCAAAAGAATTATTAAAACTAGTTGTCTTTCATCTTAGACGTAGTTATTTGTCGTTTTCTATAAGACTATAAGAAAAAACAAAAATACGCTGACATTCTCACATGTTGACAGCTGTAGCACAATACGGTATTTTACTGACGCTTCAAAAAATGAATTACATTATGAGAACTTGCGATCGCCTATGTATTAAGATACTAGAGTAATGTCATATTCATTCTACAGCATTAGACTAGTGTAATACATAATGATAATAATAATAATAATAATAATAATAATAATAACGTAGGAGGTCACAATAGAAAAACGTAGTTAGTTCTGCCA
This sequence comes from Phorcus lineatus, assembly GCA_921293015.1. NCBI lineage: Eukaryota > Metazoa > Mollusca > Gastropoda > Trochida > Trochidae > Phorcus > Phorcus lineatus. The sequence continues at coordinate 32,296,209 of OV121089.1, forward strand.
TGGCTATAGTAATGGACTGGCGAAATCAATTAATGATGAACATAGGCGAGTACAAAATAAAGAATTTAATCAAAGTGTCCTCTGTTATAGAAAAGGAAAGATTTCAACATGAGTAAATAAAGTAATACTCGAGGTTTGAAGGGGATATTTCGACTTTTATCGACGACTTTGTTCAAATTGACACCAGATGACACGAAGGAGAGATTCTATTAATCATCCAAGTTAATCTTTCATCAATGAAAAAAAACCATCACTGAACACTAACCTTTGACTCACGTAGCAATGATCTCATAGCTTTGTGACGTCATAATGCTTAAGATGTCATTACATTGTGTTGCCATTGCTTTTCGATGTGATATTGTGATGTCAAGGGAATCGTGGTGACAGAGCACTGTTCCAAAACTACGATTGGAACTATCTCACCTAGGAGATATATTGAGGATACGAAACGACCTTTCATTAAATACTATTTTTACTAAACGAGTTAATGATTTCGTACATAACGAGCGAAAGCGAGTTTTATTCCAAATCATTCACGACATGACTACACTTGTGACGTCACAGCTACACTCTGTTGTGACGTATTACGTGCAGCGGTATTACAGTAGTGAAATACTGCCATGTAAACATTACACCGCAGTATCATGCATGGTTGAATAATAAATTTTATTATTAAATGGAAAAAGTTTGGTATTCTGTTTAATTACTCGCCTTCAAAAATGAAGCATAATCTACGACAAGCGATAGACCCTGTATAACACAGTTTGGATGAAAGATAGAATTCTTAGAATCCTTTCGATTTCATTCAACCCTTTTTTTATTTTTTTTTTTATAGATCTTGCATTTTGGTCGTTTCATACGAAAGCATAAGCTCGTTTGATAAACAAAAGTATCACATTAAAGTAAAAAAAAACTTTGGGTGAGATTCTGTATTTATTCATAACTGAATTCTAAGCATGGTTTGCTACTTTCCCTTATATAGGATTTAGAAAACTACGTCGATTAAGAAAATGACGTAATAGCGTCAAGTAAGTCAAGGGTACGTAACTCTAATTAATAAAACAATCACGTGTATTTCAGCATCGTTTAATTGCCAAATAGGTAACCTGCTCCATGCCCCATTACAACTTAACTGCAAATTGGTTTATTCCGTGTCCACCCTGGAACATAAACAACGAGACTCGCGTTTGCCCACCTGACGTATTTAAATCGAGTTTCTGCCCAGCCATCAATACAACTGGGTACCTGATAACATCACAGATTTAGAAATCTTTTAAAGTTTCAGAGCATTTAGAGTGAATTCACTGTATAAGGATTTACGAAATACCCTAGCGCGGTATTTATATTGTCATAGGTAGAAGTGACTATATAAAATTGTCTAAACACAAAAGTAGAATTTGTAAATTTTGTGCAAGACTGCATGATAGACTGCTGAAGAGTAAAACTTCTCCAGAGCCGTTGTGGCTCATCTTTATAAGAGTTACCTCCCTTATGTCAGAAGCAACTCGGGTATAACTGAGAAGCTGCAGTGAACATCATGACAGTATTCTTATAACTTCAAATCTTTCGATTCACTCTTTGGCAAAAAGAGTTTCATTATTTTTAACTTTAATCAGCATCTAAAAGTTTTTGTCAGTATGAAAACAAAACATTTTTAACCTATATTCTAAGATAATTGTGTTCTATCCATAATATACATATATAATAATCATATATAAATGTATGCATAAAAAAGATTGGAAAAACATTGCAAAAATATACCATTGAGAAGGTAAATTTTGGCAAGGACATTGTTCTTGTAAAAGATAACGGAATACATTTGAAATATAGCTTTTGAACTTGTCTCTGACCGTATTTCCTCATGCAAGGAAACATGAAAAATCGAAGGCATACATTCTTTTTTAAAGTGTTCAAAACTTCGAAACTTTTGACGCCACAAAATATGTCCGCAGAGTTTTCGAGAACAATTGAAGCAGATGCTGAAGACGTTGAGAAACATTCAAAACTGTTTTACCAGTTTTGACTGGCAGTCACACAGTGTGGATGATAGTTTCTATCGATTTATGAACGTCAGCTGCACAAGTATCGAACTTCTAAACTTTTCAATGACTATGACGATGATTTTAGTAAATATTACGAAAACTTGACCTATTTTGAATGTGACACGATTTGCAAAGAAATACAAATCAATTTCATATAATCTCATTGAACTCAGGTAGAACCTATCTCTGCTACCTACATGTAGTTGTTTTTTGGACTGTCAGGTGGTCTTATCCGTGTCCTTTGTCACCAGGGCCTATTGTTCCGATAGGCTTACTCTTCACGAAACACCCCTGGGAAACTTCATTAGGATATTTTGTACTAAGAGAAACCCGGTCTTGAGTCTTGTTATAAAACAATAACCCAAATTAAATTGTCACATGTCAGAAGATGAAAATTTGAGCTGCTAACGCAGCCAGCGCAAGCTCAGGAATTTGAATTTCTAAGGAAATCCTATAATTTCAATACAACCTCAGTCGTAATACAAGTGTTTGACGGTTTGGAAATGTAGGAATCTGATTGGATGCAATAAAAGATATATAGTTGCAATCAGCGACGCCCTTTCAAAAATATCATTCAAATCGCCTCAGATACTTCCTTATGCTTTGAGAAAGCAAAACTTTATTCGAAAAGAAATGCACTTTGCACTTCGAGTCTCCTCTATACTGAACATTCGCCTAATTTAGCAACTGCATTATTGCATAAGCCTGTGTCACAACAAATATGTCATCCATGCATGCGATGTTTTCATCGGCTGAAATATTGAAAGGTACTTTATGTTGCAATAAACATAAACTACCTTTCAATATTTCGCCGCTAGGAGAACCTGCCAAAAGCCCCAAAAGAGTTTGTATTAGAACAGTGGTTGTATAGGACTTAATGACGGAGTTACCTCTGTGTGGAGAGACTGAGTTAACCTATGATCTGTTAAACTGTTGAGAAAATTCAATAAGACATTCATTATAATAATTCACACCTGATTTTTCTATTTTATTGCTTACAAAAGGGATTACTCAACCCATCTCTCCCCGGACAGCTAAGTTACGTGTTTTATAACCTACACGCACATGAACGGTTCTCAACTGCATTAATTCTATTGAATTGTTTTGAGCCCTAATTGTAGCATTGAACTAAATTATTGTCATATCAATAGCCATACCACCTCCTGATCTAAATTCATCCCGAGAGCAGGATAGAGCGATTTTGCTATCTTGTTGGTCGTGAAAATAAAACCAAATTCCAAAATAAGTGTATGCAAAGCAGTAGTTGTAAACATTTCACCTATACTATATATGAAGCTAGACCTGTCAACAGAACAAGGTTGATAATGAACAACTTTAGTTTCTTTTATTATTTATCAAATACGCCACCTGGATAACAGACGGATAAAACATTTAACATTCTGTAAATACAGTTCATCTGGGGCTATCAAAGCAACGTCGTTAGAAAAGAAGAAGACACAGCATAGGTAAGCAAAAGGGTTGCCATATATACCATGGTTGAACATGTAATAATAATAGACTTAATTTTATTCTGTCTCCATATCTTATTCATTGCTATAGAAGCTAGATCTCTAAAAAAAAACATGACAATACTATTCTATTTAACGTGAAGAAATGAAGTGACACAAAATATATCTTACGTGAGGAGAAAATATCAAGTTTAAAAAGGATCATATGAATTTGTATTTTTTAGATTAAATTACACAATTCATAAACTTAAATTTTAGTGTTTCTTCACAGAACCTATGTTTTCACATATGAAGACGTTGACTGAAAATTCTTATAAAAACGAGACACTTTCACTTTGCAAAGTGATTTGAATTTTCAGTGTTTGAAGTTAACCTATCAAGAAATTTACGGGCAAGGACTGCACGCGCAAATACACCCTTAGTAAAAATGTCGTATGTCGTATGCCGTATGTCGTCCTCGTACCCTTCGTATGCTATGCCTTAGAACTGGTATGCTTGACCCTGACATGGACACCCCCTAAACGAACCTAGATAATCCTAGTGCAAGTGAGTGTGATGTCATGTGGATATGTGTTTGGTAACGCAGCAGAGTTTTAAACATTACCTTTCAACATATGCTCAGACATTTAAACTTCAAATCTCAAAGAAGATCACCCTTCCTGATTGGCTGAAGCTGGAAGTCAATTTTCTAAAAACAAGGATAAAGTGTGTTGCGAAACGTCTTTTGAGAGGCTCGGAAGTCCAATAAACGTAGCTATTTCATTGGCTTATTCAAATCCGGGGCGGGTAATTTCAGATTTTCTTGATGACAAATCCCAGGGGTTATAAGATGAAGAGCATCGGTAATTCAACCCTTGGTGACCGAGGGGCTATGTAGATACAACAGCCTTGACTAAGCTTTACTTTTTTTCAAGACACCTCGTATTTGTACATATGGAGAAATTGGAATTTTTTTCCGAAGTCTAAAGGTCTTTAATAAAAGAGAAATACTTCTATGTTCTTGGAAATCTTCAATACTCTTCAGATAAAGTTTATAAAACTTGGTCAATCGTAAAAAAAATTCTAAAACCATTTTGATTAAAAAGATATGAAATTAAAGTTCACTTCAACAGATTTCATTTCCTGGCGTAGCACATCCATATAGGTTTTAAAGAGTATTTGCGTTCTGAAAAAAGTGTTTTATAAGTGGTCTTTGATGATGGGATAATTCACAAGGCGGTGTGAAGACCATTAGCTGAGTATGTTTCCGTTACAAGCCTACTCTTCTTGATGCAGCTGAGATGTTTCACCTGCTATTAAATTAATACAGGACTCTCAAAATTACTAGAAAGCGAAAACCCAAAATGGATTCATTTCTAGACAATTAGTTTGATCCGGAAGGTATATATGTCAGTTTTATAACGTCAAAACCATTTTTATAATTGAGTGTCTTCGTGACCTAGAAATTCCGTAATGAGAGTTTTCAAAATTTAAAGATGATAGTTTTTATTGCAAAGTTTAACAGAAAAGGGTAATATAAAAATGATATAACATGACATATTAATAAAGAACGGAAGCATTTACAAGGAACAGATACAATAATTAAACTTATTACTTCGGAGGCGATGGCAGAGAACAATCAAACTGTTATACATCATTGGATCTGATACTATCTGGGCGGACGAAGTGATCTTGGGCACACTATTTTCATGACCCAAGTTTGAGTAATGAACTCTCTGTCTCTCTGTCTCTCTGTCTCTCTCTCTGTCTCTCTCTCTCTCTCTGTCTCTCTCTCTCTCTCTCTCTCTCTCTCTCTCTCTCTCTCTCTCTCTCTCTCTCTCTCTCTCTCTCTCTCTCTCTCTCTCTCTCTCTCTCTCTCTCTCTCTCTCTCTCTCTGGCTTCTGTAGCTCTGTATGCTTTGCAAAAATCACAAATATTAAATCAATTTTGATTGTTAAAAACCGCTGAACTGGGATTACAGCTGCATTCCAAAAGTGTGTTCACTTACCACTGAATCGTAGTGCAAATATCATGGAATTTGGGTTTAGTTTGGACGTCACTAACAAAAGTTCTTCGGAACCGACGAAGGCTCACACATAACCATTCTTGAACTCTTTTAGGGGTCGTCTCGTGCGAAAATTCGAATTTTGGCATGTTGAAATATTTTCATATTTCGATTTTATTAAATTTCGAATAAAACGATCAATATCGAATCTCTAATAATAAAATAAGCACAATCACACTGACCTAGTGCAAAGGAAAAACATGAGTAATTTTCAAAGATGTTGATACTTTATGAAGGATTTTGTAGAGAAATTAAAAAATGGTTGTTTTCGAAATTTTGACCCCTGGTCACTTCAACGACTTTCCAAAATTGTTACGTTAAACTGTGAGGTATGATAAACATTTGCCTTTAAGAAGATTGGATCTGCTCATCTGTACTGAAAAATCAACATTAAACGTTTCTTTTTCGTAATGCAACGATACCTCGAAAGAATCCCAAAGCACATTATACTTGCACTAGTATACCCAGGTATGTGAACAAACTTATGGTATGCAGCTGTATGTGCAGCTTTTGTATTTACCTAGTTGCCTTAGCCGATGATGAAAGATGAAATATCTACTTCTTCATTCATATCTGATATTGAATTAATTATGTGGCTGCCGTTTTTTGGTTTTCAGGCTGAATGAAAATTTTTAATAAATTGCTTATACCGCAATTCATACCTCATACGTTACATTAAAAACCAACAGTCTTTTTATTAACTTTATAGCCTTAACACGTACTAAGTTACTAACTTATATGCTAGATTACTTCGGTTGTTAGTGATAGCGAGAGATAACTATTTTCTGTGTATTATCTATATTCACATATCATGGTTGTGCTCGTGCTCTCCCACTTTTAAAGCGAGGAAGTCAAACGGTTTGAGGGAAACAGATAATATTGACAGGTCTAAGTTGTAATGTGTAGAGGACACTTTCATAACGTCGAGGGACCTTCGAATACATTGTAACTGTCAGGTCTTCTTGTCAAGGATCTTCTTTAGATAGACGTGGGAAACCTCTTGCTGTATTAGCGCATGATGAACACGGCATACGTGGTACAGAGAAGAGATCGTATGGTGGAATGCAAATTTTAAAATTCATTCTGAGCGAAATGGTCAATACGTTAATATCTTAATCAGTATTATTTATTTCATATCAATTCGGTGTATTAGAAGGCCTGAAGCCTTTAGGACGAAACACTTTTAGAGTTTGATAAAAATAAAATTGATTAAAACATGACAACAGTTGATGTTCTTTTGTAGACAAATGTCCTTCGTCGAATCTGACTACCGGGAGAAAGAAACTTGTTTGTCAACAAATTTAGCTTTCACCTTTTGAACAAAAATTACCAAACTTATATGAATTCTCCTGAAGAGTTTCCCGGTATTATCGGTATATATATCGGTAATTTGCAATACGGAATGAGCATGTTGCGTACCGGTGCACACATTTCTCAAAATATCCAATATATCGGAAATTTTAAAATTCCAAATTTCCATCGAAAAGTTCAAAAAAAGCATTCTTATAAAAGGCGATTTTAAGCAATGTGCGAACTCGCAAAATTTAAATAGCACAAACGTGTTTAAGCTCATAACCAGTCACTGAAATATCTCTTTCTGGTGAAAACGGCAGAAAGCCGAGTATCGATGACTTTTCTAATCGTTGTTATTTACTCAAGAGAGCATGGATGAGCTAATCATTAAAAAATACTTATATCGAAATACGTATTGCAATACGCTTTTCTGTACATGCATCGTAATATATTTCACTACGGAAAAGAGGAGCGATACCCATCCCTAGTTATTGGTCAGTATCTGTCCAGTGACCTGTCAGGTCTCTGATCTCACCAGACCATGGTCTCCTGGTACTGATCTACAGACCGACATACCTACCTACAATGTATGGTACACGCCGTTCATTATGTCACTTACAAAGGAAGATATAGAATGTGCGGCGGTCCAATGAGCGCCGATATCAGTCTTCATGCAGTAAAGGCCTATGCTTGGTCACTATCTTCCAAACCAACTACATTGTATTTCTAATGTCGATTCTTCTGACGTGTGTATACGTTGCGAATTTTTTTCAATATTCAGAAAAAACCGACTTTATATGGTATGACTTTTAGAGTGTTTACCCTTAAAAGTGATGAGATACATTGAATAGAGGACAAGTTCTTTGGATTTACAACTTCTTTATAGTGGGATTGCGACGTTTCGGTGTAGATAGTAACACCGTTATCAAGCAAGTGATACTTAATCAAGTAACTAACTGTTTTTGTAACTACACCCTAACGTAAATAAGTTGTATCCATAGAACTTGGTCCTATTCATCTCATCAACTTCTAAATGCCTCTCAAAGAAGACTGCAGATTTGCATCGTTTATAAGCGTGATTTTCAGTGTTATACAATTCTTCAAAAAAACTGCAATTCAAATCTCAAAAGTAAAGTTTTCGACTCAACGTAAACAAGGTTTACTACCAGGTAACACAATCATAATCAATTACTTTTCAGAATGCCATTTAAACATTATAAAAATCTCATATAATTCAAGTATATAGTATAGTCGATATAATGTTAAGACAGCATTTGTTCAACAAAGTGGCATCGTCCAAGAGCACGGCTAAATAAAAACATTAAAATCAATAAAAATAGTTCCATCGAATATTGACATGAAGGAAAGCAGAAAAATTATAAAGGCAATATGCAATAAATCAAACACTATCCAACATTTAGAAAATCAACGATTTCTCTGAAATAATGATACATTAATCAATAAAGCAAATTTTTTAAATTAAGTTTTTTTTAGAAATTCTGATAATTAGTTATTTTGTATAAAAGCCTTATTCAAAGCCAAAGGGGCTCCTATTTTTTCTTTAAAATGTTTTGACCAATACAGTCTCCCATTTACCGAAAAATCAATATATGATATGATTGATAACGAGATACGCTGTACTCAGATAAAGGTTATCGCCGCTCGAGTGACGTCATCAGAACAATGCTATGACGTCACGTTCTATGGTGAAACTTCACAGTTGAAACAATTAAATTTAGTATAAAACACAAATTAACCCTTATGATAAATACAATGTCTGCTTTCCCTTGACAAATATCACGTTTATCTTATCTCGTGAAGTAGAAAAATTAATACTCCCCTCGTGGCTGCGTCAAACATGAAAACCTAGGTAATAGGTATCTCCTACCTCACTCGGTGAGATAAACTTGATATTTGTAAAGGAACGACGGATATACGTTGTATATCTATCACTATGATTATACATATATACTTAATAAATTGAGTTCATACACGTTTCTCAAACGGATAGTCGTGTTAGACATAAACTTTGGACGTGCAATCACGACTCAACATGGCGTACACACAAATGACAAATAAATCTAGCCAAAGCACAAAATGTAAACGTTAACTGCCAAAATTCTTGTAGGCAACTTTTTCCTTACACATGTCGTTTGTACAATAAATCATAAAACGTAAATTTATTCAACCATAACATCTGAACATATAACCTGTGACTAAATCGTGTTCTTTGGGCGTTATGAACACTGTTAAGAGAACATTGTCTAGCCTATTTTACAAGAATTTATGTGTAGAAAGGTAAAAAGCTCGTGCTGCACGTGAAAGTCGTGTATTTCGCCGTTTTTCAATACTTGTCAACAGAACCCTGGCTTTGTGAAATGTACATGCACGTGTGAAATATGTTGTAAATAACACGTGGTTTGTCAAGTTATGTCGTTCCAAATTTTCAGTCTTACGTAGCACACAAAACCTGTTTGAAAAGAAAGTGATGTTCTTAACCCTTAATAGAGGCGTGCTTACACTTTGAAAATCAATAAAGCATTTAGCATAAAGGTCATATAGCCTGGATATACACAGTATTTGACATTTACGTTTCTTGAATAAATGGTTCTTTAAAATATTGCTGGTTAATATCAATCGCACAGTTCACAACCACATGATGACCACTTTATAGAAGTGTCAGGTTTTTTTACATTAAAGAGCCACTAAAGAGTTGTTAGAGTCATATATGCCAAACTTAATCAATGGTCGCGAAGTATCGACTGTTACAAAAAGACGCATTTCAAAGCTTATTGGTTTTTTACAGTGACAATATGAAGGTAGAACGTCGCAATTATGATCGAAAACCGGACAGTGGCGCGCGTCAAATAGTCAAACGTAACTTTGGAGACTTATTTAAAACAGCTAGGAGGGCAGTAAGGAGTTGATAGTGTTTGTTAGGTTATATAACTAGTATCCATGTATATTGGACGTGATATTTACACCTCTGTGCATTTATAAGGCTGTTTTCAGATTTTCATGGAAAACCAGTATTTGTCATTTATATGTCTTTTGGACATGAAAAGTTAAGATGTTTTGATTTTATATCACAACATATGACATTTAGGTTCGTTTTAAAGGTAAATGATATGTTATGAAAATCACGGAGTGGCTCTTTAAGTTGTGTGGCATTAGCGTCTTTCGCGTGTCTCAGACCAAATATTTACGCCGTATTGTGAAGTTGATAAAGTCACTTTGCTTCCAAGTAATAATCTTACAAAACATGTTTAAGAAACTTTAGTTTCGATCTCAAAAATTGGCTTTGTTCATTGCGTTATTCTTAGCATAGATAATTTTGATGGTACCTTTGCAATTGATTGGTATGATGTTCTAGTCTGTTTGGTTTATCACATTCTTAAGTTATGCTTACAACTGAAAATTTCCTAGTTACGCCCCTGCTTAATTATAATAATATTTACTGTCTACGATTAATATGTTACTTAAAAGTTTGTAAACTGATAAATGATTTATTCCAATATTTCGGACATTGAATTACAGGGATTAGCAAACATTCAGAATCGTACCACAGCCACCTTCAATTATCCATGTGGACTGGCACACAATATACAGCATTTCAATACGGAAATATCTTGACATATCACATATTTTTTAGCATTTAAACATCCTTTTAAGGGACTTTATAACCACTGAAAGTTGCCTTATTGTTCAAATATAATCCCTTTCTGAGGCCAATATAACTCCATTTTTTACTTTGTCAAGTACGTATGTTTTTATATACCTTTTGAATGTTCTGCAAAGAAATATACAACCACAAATGATCCCGAAGACGCAAGATGAATAACCAGAATAAACCAGTAAACGAAAAATTCCTTTTCTTGATATTAACGCAATACATCTCCACATTATTTCATACACTCAAAACTGACACTTTTTACAGAAACTGTGATTTCGCCTATATAACATGGGCGTTAGGCGATATCTCCTTGTTAATACTAACACGTGTTGCACGTGTAGTCATATCATAACCTCGTGACCTTTGACCCTGACCTTCATGACAAAATGACAGAACTCAAGGGTTGCGTTTCTTAAGTGTCTGAACCCGGAAAGATTGTACATTTCACATATTTTTAGAGTATGTTCGTGAACTTTCTGACAGGAATTTTATTTTCATAGCATTGATTTCCTCCCTCTGACAAACCACAATTAATGTTACAATTTTGGATATCCCGTCTTCAACAAAAATGTATATCAGCTATTTACTTATGAAAATAAAAGCAAAGCTCGGATGATAACTTTCATTTAAAGGCACTAGTGCAAACCATCATTTCGTAACTATAACAAATGGACAGGTATTTCATATCTATCTTAATAACTTACCATCTGTACTCAGGTACTCTACCATATTAATTATGGGAAAATATGTACGTCTCTAGGTTATAAAATCAATTCTAACAGACCGTGTCGATTATTATCAATTGAAACAAATATACTTAATCTTTATTGCGAAGTATTTGAAGGGCATTTAGAAGTGGCATACATGAGAACATCAAGATTTTCTGGATCGCTACATTTTTAATTGATATCACTAGGTTTCGGCGTAAATGCTTACTCTTTAATGTAATACTGTGATACCTCTGCCCTTTAACCACCAGAAGTTCGTAATTTTCAAAATAAAAAAGTTGTAATCAAGAAATATTTCGGTCCTTTCTGTAAAGTCTAAAAGTTTTTTTTAATTTCTATATGTATGTTTCAAGTTCTCTTTAAGTGTTCTCTATTCGAGAATAAGACATGAATATAGCCTACTCTATGCACCATTGATCATTACTTACATGGCGTTGATAGGTTTAATATCGTTTACAAAACGTACATGGCGTTGATAGCTTTAATATCGTTTACAAAACACAATGGTACAAGATTGTATTCTATTTCTGGATGACATTGTTTTAGATTTGTTTATGCTCTATGGTATGTAAATTGAGCCTTATGTATAAACAGGCCATAACTTAATATTAGAAAAGAGGACAAAAACAAACGTGACAATGTCACAACGAATTTCATTACAACTATGTACATGTTATGATACAAAGAACGTTCTCAAACTGTCAGTCAGTGAAGAATTATCTCATAAACATCAAGCGAGGGAATGAGTCATCATCGACCGAACGCAACCTGGAGACACTTTGTCTCACTGTCAAGAGACATACCTGACAGAGTTTATTGTCTCACGGCATATACAAACCCGCTTCAATATTTGTTTTTGTGGTATGCGATTCATGACTAACTTGTCTCCCTTTTCCCTTGCTCGTCGCTGATTTGTTGACGAACATGTCACATGACTGACCGGTCTATGAGGAAATGCCTTCAGCAATTTCGTCAACGTCAAGTTAAAGTCAGCATATTTTGTTTATTCTCTCATCTCTCAGAGAATGTTTATCTCTCCGTCGAAATAATTTGGATCCAAGAAGGAAGTAATGTTCTGTGGTTTCCTACACTAAATCAAGTTATATTTCCGACAAATCTATGATTGTTTTACTAAAATTTTCGGGATAAACCTTTCACTGTGTGCAATGTATGATCATACAAAGATATCCTGTCAGTTAGGTATTTCCATATATGGGCAAAGCAGTTTCCATATATGGACATGAAAACAATAATGAGTAATTGGTTTGGATCAAAGACCCCATTGAACAGGACCTTTTCTATATGACGTATCATTTAAGTAATGTACAAGTTATTCAGTACGTATGATTGAGTGTTGCTATCCTTGAAAATCTTGGTTCTCTTTAATCTGATGACAGGCTATCGAGAAGGAATCACCTTTGCAATTACCAAACCTTTCAAATTAAGCTTTTCGTAAACAACAAGGTTTAGATAAAAAAAAAAGATAAAAAGTGTTTGTTTATAACTTGTTGTCCACCTGAATATTTTTTAAAAGAATCGACGATAATTAGGCCCGATAACAAACAACCAAACACATTTTCTCATCACTTGCTATTAATCGACGAAAGGACTTAGTTGTTTTTCACCTTGTGTAATCTGAAGGTTTTATCCTTATAAGGCCAAAACTGAGTCATAACAATCTTTTGATTAAATGAAAGGGAAAAGAAATAGTTACTTGTTGAATCCCTGTTTTCATTTGTTGCACATGCTTTTGTTATGCTGCCTAAACATATAATAAAGTGAGTCAACTATTGAAAATTTCTATAGAAAACTATAATATTTGGAAATTTGCATACAGCGCATTTAAGAATTATCTGCATATATGTATTTATTTACATATATCACTTCAAAAATTATCATCTTGTCAGCATGTGTTATCATCACCTGAATTTCAATAGTACGAGATACCCAAAAGGAATGAACAAACTTACTGGATGCGACTATATAGCCAAATTGTATTTCTTAAGAAATTAACTTTTCTGAACTAGAGTTTTTAGAGGCAAAACTTAACTATAATTGAGTGCTACCTTCACAAATGATCTACCTTATCTATTTATTTGTCTGGGTCACCTGGAATTTTAGTCATAAAAAAACATGTCATGACAATGATAAACATCTTACAACAGCTCATAGGGAAGTACATGTAAAAAAGTGGCACGTCACCAAGATGGACCCATGATAGACAGGTCAAGGACTTATGTGCAGTAAAGGTCAACGCAAATAAAGATGAAATGTACAGTGATGGACAGCTTCGTCATTGCTATTTACAAAACATGTTATGATGTTCCGGGCAGCATATCTGTCTCTTATATAAATGTAGCCTTTTTTGTTCTCTCTGAATGGAGTAGTAGCACCTTTTTAAGAAAGATAACATTACAGGTCTCGCAAAATCGAAATAAGACATTTCATGAAACAAAAAAAAACAGTTTTAAACCGAACATACCATTATCGGTTATGTGAATTCATTTTCCTTACTCAAAGTATCTAAAGGTGTTCAGACAAAATTGGCCACAAGTGTTTTTTATATTTGATTATTTCCTCTACGACTATGGAATAATCGGGTAACGAGATGTTTGACCCTCTGAAGATGATACATTTGGAATGAACCAATGTTAAGTTGGGAATTTAATTAACTATCCTTTTTTCTCAAAAAATGTGCTACTGCCCTTAAGAGATATTTTCTTTCATTTGTCCTTCATTCGACATCTCAAACTTTTGAAAATACTCCTAGGTGAGTGATTTTCGTATCTTTTATTAGCCACTTCCAACGAAGTTGATTATCAATAGGTTATCTAATTACTTTTATATCTGGAAACATATTTCAGAGACGACACGTCAGTCTACATTTATATAAATGTCCGAGTTATCCAGCACATTGTTGATCTTAACAAAGTCGTGTAAACCATACATCACTCTGCCATCTTAATAACAATTGTTTGTAGTGGCCATTGTCACGAATAATGGGTTGTTTTTATTAAATTAGTGTTATTTTTCTTGACTTCGTGATGCGTTGTGATTTTCTTGATACACGTGTCGGCCATTCATTTAAAACCTGTTTATCTTGCGATACATCAAGTTTGTTTATGTCAGTTGTCTCAAAAAGTTTCCTTTGATTTAAATTATTTTTTTCATGTTTCAGGTCTAAAACATTAATGATGATCATTATGTTGATAAAGGTAGATAACTGTTTCTCTCTTCCTCCAATTTATCCTTAAAATCAGTTTTCTAGGATGTTCTACTTTAGGATACTTTAGAATTCGATTCATTGACACAAAGTGATTCTAAAATACGTAAAGCAGGGCGGTCTACTGCAATTTCTACAATTGTAGAGCTTCTTCCATCAAACTAATGGAAAGTGGTATATTATTGGCTTCCTGTAAACAACAACAGTAATGAGGTCGACATGACACCATTTAATATTTTTTCTCCATGCTAGATGATAGAATTGTTTCAACTAACGAGACAAGATGCGCGTATTATTATATATTATATATTATATATTATTCAACGATAGAGTTTTGGTATTTCAGAAAGAAGAGGATTTAAAGTGTTAACAAAGTTATATGAGAAAATATGTAAGTTTTGTGTAACAAAGGTAAAGGTGCCGTGCTATTCGTGTTATCAGAAATTACCTGTGTCTAGCGAATTCCTCTTAGCTAATTGTGTATGAATAATGTATTTTCAGTTATCAGCTTTAAGTGCTTAATTGAATTCGAATGTTACAAGTCCTTTTCAACTTTGACCTGATAACTTGCAGACATGGCAATTTAATATTCGATTAATCTCATATTTTTTGATATTTTCAAATCAGCATAAATTGTTAACATATGAATATTATGCCTCTTTTTGAGACGGAGTATTCATTTTCTACTTTTTTTCATATCAATAGGTAGTAACAGCCAAAGGAACGTGTATCGCTTTAGCTTTAGAAAGACATTTATGCCTATGGACCCTACACTACCCCACAGTGACGCGCATCGTTTAGAAATAGCTCGAGAAAGACATATATGCCTATGGACCCTACACTACCCCACAGGGACGCGCATCGCTTAGACATATTTCCGAGGAATAAAAGTTTTGAAATATTAACTCTAACGGGATTCGAACGTGCACTATCAAAGGGTTGTCCTCTCTACAACGGTCTGAAAGCACCCTCCTTGCTCGCACGTTCTGACGCAATCTGAACTAGCAAATCGCAATGACACCGGCAAAAGCTTTCGGTATCTGTATCTAGGGGCAAGTCACTCCCGTTCAACATTCGTTAAAGAGCCATTCCTTGAGTTGTTGGAGTCATTTATGCCAAACTTAATCAATGGTGTCATTTGATAGCGAAGTATCGACTGTTACCAATGGACACATTTTAAAGCTTATTGGTTTTTTACAGTGACAATATGAAGGGAAAACGTCGCAATTATGATCGACAACGGAACAGTGGCGCGCGTCAAAAAGTCAAACGTAATTTTGGAAACTTATCTACAACATCCAGGAGGGCAGTTAGGAGTTGATATCGTTTGTTAGGTTGTATAACTAGTATCAATGATTATTGGACGTGATATCTACACCTCTGTACATTTATAAGGCTGTTTTTAGATTTTCATGGAAAACCAGTATTTGTCAAACATATGTCTTTTGGACATTAAAAGTTACGGAGTGGCTCTTTAACCACTATCGCCGCTATCGTTATTTTAAAAGGGATGATGTGATTGGTCCGCTAATGACTAGGTTTATGTCTTCGCTAAACTGGTGTAAAAACGTGCGAACTTGGAGGGTGCTTTCAGATCGTTGTGGAGAGGAAAGCACCTAGTAGAGGACGTTCGAAATCCGCTATAGTCAATATTCAAGAACATGTATTCCTCGGAACACGGTCGATTTTAATCAGACTGTAGTGAAAGCTAAAGCAACGTGCTAACTTCCACATATCCTTCGGTTGAAACCTGTTGCCAAAGTGAACCTTTTGGTAATGACAGCACATTTTAAAACCCACGGTCAAGTTAACATTACGAATTACACATCAACACAGCAGGTCACTTGTCCGTGACGAACCGCGCCGGTACTTGCTTTACCTCAACTAAGGGTAGTTATAAGCGACATTCACGGCACTATGTGACACCACAAGATATATTGATAGATATTTTCGCTAAATATCCCGTTTCTCGCAAAGCATAAAAAGCGCCAGTCTCATTTAAAAATGCTGCATTCCGTCGCTTTTCTGTGCCACCTTTTTTGTGTACTGCACCTGAAGTGGATAGTCCAATAACCTCCGGAAGCTTATTGCTTATGACCTATGTCCGCACTAACTCAAATTAACTAGAGCATTTATCCCTTATTTGATTGCATTATTAGTTATTCACCAAAGTCTCTCTTAAGGTACCTCAGATGATCAAAATGTTACTACTAATTGAAACGAAAACATTTCATAATTGATATCTTGTCAGGTAAGTTGGTATGACAGTATAACTTCATACATAAGACCCAACTGTACTAAGAACGAATAATGATATAAAGAAAAGGTATAGAAATCGAATAGAGGTATTATCGAATAGATATAAAACGAATGAGCCTTTTTCAAAGAAGACTTTAGACTCAGACTATTTAATCCCTTCCATGTCATGATAAATATCTTTTTTAATTATGTTTTTCCAAATTTGAAAAAAGCTGTTGGTGACAAAAACATGTTTTCAAATTCAACAGCAAGTAAGGAGTCGCTGCAAATTGAGAATAAATCTGTTTACATCCCAAAGATGTTTTCCTGACATTGACAGATGAATCTTCTATCTGTGTCATTAAATCGATAGTGTTGAGCTAAAGAAAGAGCTACATCCCAGTAGGGCACTGAAGTAAACAAAAGTATCTGTAATATGATCATATTTTCCCCTCCTCGTTAACGATAAAGAGTCTAAAAAAATAAACAACGGTTAAAACTCGACGTTCGAATGTTGGTTCGTCAAAAATGTCATTTTATGATTGACAGTTGGGTAATCTTTCAAAAGAAGAAACAAATTATCTGGCTAAGCTGTGCTCTCAACTGAGTGGAAATATTCTCTATTGCCACTTGAGTGACGTCATCACGACATTGTTGTGACGTCATTTTGAATTCTATTTCGGCTTCTTCATGGCGAAAATTCACTTTGAAGGCGGAATTTATAAATACAAAGCCCCAATGATTGAAATAAAATGGATGAAATCTTTCTCTTTACAAATACCATTATAATGTCATATCGTGGGTGAATAGAGAAATGTCTACTTTTCTATATCGCTTGGTGTGGTAAATAAAGTTGATTGGTTGAAAATCATGAATATGACCGTCACCAAATTCTCCCGTTATGATATAGAACAATTTACTTTGGAAGTAAGGGCATTCTCTCCTCACAGAGGTAGTTCCGTCATTAACTCCCATACAAACTCTGTTCTAATAGAAGTTCTTCTCGAGTTTTGGCAGGTTCCTTAGCGGCAAAATATTACAACTTAAACTACCTTGTAATATTTCAGCCAATGAAAGCATCGCATGCATGGTTACTTATTTGTGGTCACACAGGCCTATGCAGTGATGCAGACGCTAAAAAAGGCCAATGCGCTGTGTAAAAAAGATTCAAAATGCGAAGTTCATTTAGAAATAGAGATGAGCTATCCGAAAGCATACGGAAATATCTTTTGCGTTTTGAATAACTTTTGACACTGCGTCGCTTATTGCATACTACCTTAAAATGTACCCAACAAGACTTTCTGGACTGAGAAAGGCACGATTAGGACAGAGATTGTATAGGAATGTATGAATTGATACCTCTCTTCTTAAAGAATGGTGTAAGGAAAGTTAGTTACATATCTGTGACATGTGGGTTTTAGAGAAACAACACAGACGAGGTTCAGAAACTTGTTACAAGGAATCGTTCAGAATGTGCTATCTAGTAGCATATACTATTAAAATCATACGTATATGAACATTCAATCATGTATTTCTAATTCATCATGGTCAGATTTTCTTCATACGTCGTTCTCATGTTTTGATTTTAGGAGTCATGGTCCTATCACATTGAAATGTTCATGATTATGAGAACTGATTAAAATATACATCAAAACGGACTCCTTGACTTACATAATTTTACGAAGGAATTAAAATCTCAGTTTCATCCTTTCAGCGTAAACAGAACTCTTATATGCATTCCTCCCTTTTGATATATCGAACATTAAAAATCAACACGGTTGTTCAGCATCCACATGGCTTCCTCAAACAAAGTATTTATAAAATTCAAAAGATTTGACAACCAGGAAGAAGATTTTTAATGTATAGAACCTTTTCAAATATGTATCTAATGAGGAAATCCATAATAATGAAAATAACCTCAAACTTCAGACCTTTAAAACAAGACATATTAATAGATTGCCAACTTACAAAGTTGATTACATTATCTAAAATAATTATACAAGGTGGCATACATTGGCATCTTAAAATACTTTTTTTTAACTAAACAATGAGGCATGAAAATATTTATATATGATGGATACTCATCTTATAATACTTAACTAAATGTATATTAAAATGCAATTACTATATTTCACTAAAACTGATATTGACTGAAAGGGAATTAAAAATCCTTGCCATCAAAGATGCCATCCCACTTAGATTGAAAATATTTAGAAAGAAATCTAAACACTTTGCGTGGGAATGTGTGTAATGCAAAACAAAGAAACATGACATCTTAATAAGAAACGTCCGTTCTGGGAGAAGAAGCATGTTGTTTTGAAAAAATTGTTCTTTAAATATTCCCATGAAAACATGAGCTTATGCCAAATGTATTGTCTGCAGAGTGTCACGACTTCTGATTATTTAGACTGGATCATCCGCATAATCGTAGAAGAATTTATCAGGCACAAAGCAAAAACTATTAGCTGCCATTTGCGTGTAAACACCTTTTAATCACTTGAGGTAGAGAAATTGATTCGCATAGGTTAACTGATCGATGTACTGTTGTTTTAAAACCGCCTCTTTCGGTTAAAAAGTATTGTCTTGCAATCGGAAACATTTATTTTTGTTTTTGTGATACCACTTTAGTTTTCTTTAAAAGAAACCGTACGACTGCCCCTTTAAAGGTTATTGTATAAAGTACGTCATACCAAGTCTTACAAGAATTCATCCATCAAACCTTTCGGTTTCAATCATGTTAAAAAGAAGGTGGCGATGCATTTTTATAAAAATTGACGTTTTTAAAAATTCCAAGTTTATTTGAATACATATCTTCTTTGAAATATTTACAGCTTACTGTCGGCGTTAAAGAATACTAGATACAAACTTTAAAACACAACATCAAATGGTAATACATCAAAAAGTGTGACAAAGATATAGATTTTTTTTAATAATTGCTATCTATTTTCATATTAACAGAAACCAAGTTATCCAGTCTGATTAACATCGACCATGTTCCGAAGAATAAAAGTTTCAAAATATTGACTCTACCGAGACTCTACACTAGTGGAGAAGATAGCCTACACATAAAGAGTTCGAATCTCGGTAGAGTCAATATTTTGAAACTTTTATTCTTCGGAACATGGTCGATTTTAATCAGACTGCCAAGTTATCATTGTTTTTAATGATTATACAATAAAGCCGATTGTTATCTAAACAGACCCTGAAACAGAATCAGATGAGCTTCTTGTTGAGAAGGAAAATGAATACTTACCTAGAAATGAATACTTACTTAGAAATGATTATTTACTTAGAAATGAATACTAACTTAGAAATTAATTCTAAATCAGAAATGAATAATTACTTAGAAATGAATAATTGCTTTGAATGATTAGTAACATTCATTGTTTTGACTAGTTCTCATCCCAGATGTTGTTGATATATTTTTTGGCAAACTTATTTATTTTCATTTATAAAGCATGTGAGAAACATTAATGATAACTAGAATCATAAATAGTATCTGCCAAAATAGACATACTATGTAAGATGTCTAGCCATTTTGATCTTGTGTACACAATCATCATAGATCAAGTTATGTAGGTATATATATAGTTGTTTATGCATATCGACTATTTCTTCTACAAAAACACCAGTTCAAAAATTGTACAAACTTTTTTCTGGAGAAGTGAATCTTTGAAGTTATATCATAATATTGAGGAGTTCCCATTGCTAACACAACATATTATAAATTATTATCGTCTTCATCATCATCCTGATCATCCTGATCATCATCATCATCATCATCATCATCATCCTGATCATCATTATCATTCTGCTCATCATCATCATCAGCAGCAGCAGCAGCAGCAGCAGCATCATCATCCTCATTGTTATTATTATTGTTTGTGTTGTAGTTATCATCATCATCATTATCATTATTAGCATTTATTTTTTTTAAACTTATTATCATTTATCATTATTATTTATCATTTTTATTATTGATGATTATCTTTCACACTTCTTTAATGATTACTTAACTGTGATCATCGGTAATGCATCAACAACAGGCCGCAGTTCGAGATCTATAAACGTTGCCAAAGCTTGGTTATTTACACTGATGTTGTGAAGTGATTTAAGTTCTTGTTGAATAAGACAAGTGTATCTATTTCAAGGACATTGTTTCTTTATTTTAAAAGATTTCTTTATGAAATGGATAAATAACCGAGACACTTCCTTGTTAAACCTCAACATTGCCGTTATTTTCAAAATGATGCCTTAAGGCAGATTTTCACACTATCGTTTCTTGACGTCATTATCAGGGCAATGACGTCACGTTCTGAAGTTGACAGTGCACGCTTGACTGCAATGCAGTGTTTGTCGTGCTATTGTTATAGAAACTTTTTTATACTTTCAAACCCTTATACGTTAACATTTCTTTATTAGGCTGTATAAAAGTAATAAAATGTTTTAGGACAATTTTTTTTCAAAAGTGACGAGAGCGATAGGAATTTAATTTTACTTTTTATTGTCACAAATATCAATGCTGGAGGAAAACATTTATGTTTATCAACCTAAAAACTGTTAAAAGTGTTAATAGCCTTAACACGTGTATAATTGTCGTTTTTAGCAATATGTATTTTAGGTTTACAAATGGATGATTTGGTTGAACAGTAGTGACATTGATGATTAAAAGAATATTTTCTAAATGACAATAAAAAGTTGTTGCGCGCAATAATAAAAGTGCCCTTTGCCCGAGAAACATTTCATTTTCTTATATAGCTTTTCAACTGAGCATAGATATTGCTTCAAAATGATCAAAATTACTTTCTTCCTTCCGTATGATATGACACGGTTTCTCGTTTATGATACCCACACCTTCAATTCAATCATCAAATGCAAGTTTTTGCTTTTGCTTTATTCTCAGTGCTGGATGTTGTCTAATTGGTTCAAAAAGCAAGGTACACAGGTAATTTTTAATGTCTCACGCTATTTTATAGTTTTCGAATGAACTGCTGTCAACAAATATGATAATTACGCCGCTAAGATTAACTGTAGAAGTCCGATTGGATGCAATCAAATTTAGTCATGCAATCAGCGACGCCGTTTCATAAGTTATCAAGAGAGAAGTCTCAGTTATTTCCTTATGCTTCTGGAAAGCTAAACTTTATTCGAATGTAAACTTAGCGTTTCAATCTTTATTTTTTTAACTCAGTCGCCTTTTTAGCGAGTAAATCATTCATAGGCCTTGGTAAAAACAAAAAGGTTATGTATGCATGCATTGATTTCATTGGTTGAAATATTGTAATGTGGTTCATGTTGCAGTATTTTGCCGCTAGGTGAACCTACAGGAAGCCCACGAAGAGCTCGTAATAGGACAGAGGTTCGTATTGTAATCTATGACGAGAAACCTCTTTTGGGAGAGAATGTTTGCATACGTGCTTACAATTCGCTCCGGTTATTAAAGCACAGATAGTCCACACGATGCAAATGAATAGTTTGATGACGAGCATGTATCAAAGATATATTCATATCTGTGAATAATAATGAGGCTTTTAGTAATTCTATTTCCGGAATTTGAAGGTTTCTTGATCTGACTTCATGGCGGCTAATTAAAAAAAATTAACAGGATGAGCTTTGGGTTTTAGAAGATATTAATATAAGGGTCTAAAAGCTAATCAACTCCCTTTATGCAAGATACAAATCCCGATGCCTTTTTATTTTTGTATAATTCAAGTTATTTTACTCATAAAGAAACATCTGCTTTGGTAATAATACGTTTCTCTTTCTTTGAGTTGAGTTGTCTGTTGTGTTATAACCTCTGTTCCAGTTTAGATATGTTAATGACCATATTCATTTATGTAACCATCCAATTTATAAGGCAATCCATTATGCATACCACTTAACAATAATGAAATTATGTATTCTATACTCATAGAATAGATGTGAATTGATCATAGGATAAATCCATTACCACACACAACTTCAAAGGAGTAATCATTACGTACTGGTGTAGTTGTGGGCGTTTATGTTACTCTATGAAAAAACGTTTCTTAATAATATATGCATATGTATTGGTATCAAAAATATGCATAGACATCACAAAAACACTTGATTAATACGTAGCTGCTTTGAAAGTAAAATTCCCTCAAGGTAATGATGTACATCTAGGTAGCGCTTTGAGCAAGTATTGACACGTGGAAAATAACATAAATAAACACATTATTATTATCATATTATTACCATTGTTGATGATGATGATGATGATGATGATGGTGATCAAGATGATGATGATGATGATGATGATCAAGATGATGATCAGGATGATGATGATTGTTATTATTATGTTAAGGGTATCATCTGTGTGAGTCTGGCCACCTACTAAAAGACTTAAATAATTCATATAACATAATTGCAAAATCGCTTTGAAAAAGATAATTTGAAACATTGTTAATAATTTGGGCATTTATATGGTGCTACAATGTATGTCCAGGTAGTAGTGCCTGCTTAAAGCCCTCAAAGATTCTATTTTTGGCAACTGTTTAAAGGGGAAGAAGAAGCTTTTTGGAAATTTAACAGCTCGTCACTCATCCCGCATTGCACAGCTTTACCGAACATGTTACCTTCGTTCGAGATCTGCTTCTATTGCTTATATGCTATAAGCAATTGTTAATACTTACTGTTGTTATCGTAAGATCCATTTGTTTAGCTAAAATAACTGCCCCTTTAAAGAAAATAAAGGTGACGCACAGGAAGCAATTCAAATCTATCAATGTAGATATGGACTAACATCTCTAACCCTGAACTTCAGGTTTGTTGTCATTATGAATGCGATGTCTTGTTTCATAATGATAATAATTGAATTAATGTGGATATTTATACGCTAACATTTTCATCTTCTAATGCTGCCCTTGTTTAACCCTAGCTTACATATTTGTTACTAGAAGGTCACCACCAACACACCAATGCTTTACCAGGTACCCATTTCCTGCGGGGTAAACAGAGACACACTTTGAACAATGTACCTTGTCAAAGAAGACGACATAATTATCTTAACCCGTGTCTCAGTGTGAGGCAGGGAATAACCCTTCAAACTCTCAGTTTATCCAGATATGACGAGTTAACCCATCTATCCGGCGAGCCGCGTCCGATTTTGCTGACCTTCACTGATAGCGGTCAACTGAGCTATGCGCAAGACCACGTGCCACCCTCAAAACACGACAAGACAATTCACATTCAAGTACATCAAGAACATCTCTTCAACTAAATTAAGATGTCCCCCCCCCCCTCTCGCAGAGAAACATACATTAAAAAGGATATATGCTTGCCAAATAATTTATCTCTAAGACTTCTTTATAGCTTATACCAATGCCTATACCTGGATATTTGAAACAAAGGCATACATGATTTACATTATTTGTTGGCAATTTCTAACTTGTATTTTATATGCGAAAAGTGTATAATTTGCCCTTACGTAACTGAAAAAGAAATTCATTTGTCATATATGTCTGTATAATTTCCATGTGTGGCCATTGTAATGTTGTCTACTTCATCAACATGTGACCTTTGTTTTTTCGTTTCTGGAAGCATGTTCATGAACGACAAGTCTAAAGAGAAAGGGATTTATATCTTCCTGTTTGTTTCAGAAACCTTTTTAAAGGCTTTTCCTTGTATCCTCAGCATTAATTTGGTAACTTGGCTTCATCAAAAAGGACACCGAAGGTTGAAGCTGGAGCGTAATGATGTAGGTACGTAATGAGAACACAACAAATCGTGCAAGGTTTCAGCATGTTTTTAACAAAAAAAACCAACATATATATATATACATTGTACGAGATATTCAAAGGATATATTTTCGTTAACAATACCCAAAAGCAATACAATCATATAATGATCTATAGTTATATGCTACTAAGGACAGCAATCGACATTTTTACGTCCGGTTTTAAAGATTAGTACATACTGATTTGAACACTCATCTTACATATATCATCAAAAAAAAACCATACGAGACACTGTAAAAGTAGGAAAAAGATTTATTGATTATCAACCATGCCAATACCTGTTAAGATATAAAATCTTTTGATCTTTCAGATATTTTTTCTGCAGTCGATGTAACCGCACTGATTTGACATCTTGACGAAGAATTGTGTACAAAGCAAAGACCGAGTTCATTGAATTATTTTTCAGAGACTGAACAAAAGTCTAAGATGGGAACCATTACAACGAATATGGTGATATAGAATCATAAAATCCTACATATCATCCCAAAAAGGTAAATATATTAAAATTACCAGTTTTCAATTCAATCGTAAAACATAACTATAGGTATGATGGAGGCGAAATCACACGTCCAGTTAACATGATAACTAGTCATAAAGCTCATCAACTCTAATCTGTTTTTCTGTCGTCTTAAAATAAAGTTCGAAATTAACGTTTGACTCATACACGCGCATCAGTGTCCGATTTTCGGTCATAATCAAGACTTCTGGACGCTTATATTGTGACTCTGCAAAACATATAAGCTGGAAATAATACTCATCATAATAATTCTAAATAAGATTACAACATTGATAAAGTAGGGCATGCGTGATGCAAAAACTCACTCAGTGTCTCTAAAAAGGTAGCATGAAAACATTTGACAATGACAAAATGACTTCATACTTGTGAATTCAATTCGTTTCCTAGCTCTGAAATGCCCTCCAAATAATATAACTGTCATTTATCTTTTCGTAGAAGCAACAATGAAAAGCACGCGGTTCATGATCCCTAGGTCTTTGACCAATGACGTCAACGTCTTTCTCAGTTCTTTGAATACAGGACAAAGGAAATTATTCCTTACAAGGTTTCGCCATCAGAATAACACGTTATCTGTTGGTGGCTCGTTCATGGCGACGCAATGACGGTCAATTTTCAAAGCATATATTTCTGAGGGAGTCAAAGACCATTTCTTTGACAAGCCTGATTGATTTCCTGTTTCTGGGTTTCGTCTTGTGATTACACTGCGTGAAAAAATGATATTTAAAATCTTGTAAATATCTATTAAAATTGTTTTTTACAAGATATTTACAAAGATTAAAATACTTCTTTACAAAATAATAAATATATTAAATGTCATCTTTACAAGATATTTTCAAGATATTTAATCCCTTTGTAAATATTTGAAAAGGTTTGTAAAGTTTTGTAAAGTTTTGTAAATGTTTTTAAATGTTTTTAAATATCATTTTTAATCTGAAATAAATATTTTTAAATATGATGATTAGTTTGTAAATATCATCTTTAATCTGCATTAGATATTTGTAAATATCATCTTGAATCTGCATTAGATTATGTAAATTACATATTTAATCTGCATTAGATATTGAAAAATACATCTTTAATCTGCATTTTGATATTGAAAATTACATCTTTTATCTGTATTAGATATTGTAAATAACATATGTATAAAATAGTGTCAATAAAAACTTTAATCTTTATTAGATATTGTAAAGAACATCTTTTTTGTCGATATAAAAAATGTTAATCTTTTTTTAATATTGAACTTAGATTCGTATAGGTTTGTACCTTGGTGCCTTGCTTATATCATTGAAAGAGAATAAGGAGATATCTGATAAATAAAGTTACTTTGTAATGAAAGATATTGATAAAAAGTTTCGTAAATTTGATAGCATTGCCTTTGGAATGGGATGATCAACATTCTTTTATTCCCTTATCTTCTAAAAGTTTCTAAGATGGATAAAAGATGAACGGTAGTTAAAATGGAAATCTGATGGAATTTGCATGATTTTTCACAAAGACTCATATACAGCGAGGTTAATAATATTATTCGTTTTGCTCCTTTTTAAAATTCATTACCATCAATATTTTATTTAAATATACTGCTCCTAATACTCTTACAGTTATGTTAACTTACTGACTGGGATTACCTTTGAATATAAAGTGCATTGATTACAATACCACTGTATTTGAATTTTTTTAATATATTTGATTTTAAGAACTATTCCACAATTAATAAGAAAAAAAATAATTATCTGCATTTTGACGGTCATTATAACTAGTTCTATCGAATCAAACGGCATACAAAGTCACTCATGGTTAGATGAAAACCCTTTCTTTTAAAAGTTATCACAATAATTCAAAATTAATATTGTATAAATCTAGCGTCCTTCTTAAAATCAGTTTTGACAATATATGTGGTAAATCTGACTTGAAAAAACCCTTTGTAAAATGACCTACCTCAGACACTGATATATATTATCCATTCTTGTAACTTGTATATCCTTATACACAATGTAAGCTACAACAGTTTCCATTCAGCACTGAGCATGCACAGTGTTAATCTGACAGCTTGGCATGAGAACGAGAGATTGGCATTGAGTCATAAATGACAACAGTAATTAGTGGGCACCACTTGTGACTGGTGTATGGCTAAAACAACATACACAGATCTCGGAATGGTCCATGTTGTTTTAACAAATTGGGCCCTTTTTGCATTGATCATGTAGATACTTTAATGAATAGAAAAAATTGTTTAAGTTTTAAACATCATCTTGAATGATATTTTATATGTTTCGGTCCAATGTATGTCACATACTTGCACAGCTTACAATTCGACCTGCTTATCCTTATGGAAATGTACAAATTACCAGTACTATGTAATAAAATACTAACATTTTGAAACTAAATGTTATGTTCCTACATGTAAATAAAATCAATTTTAGTATGATACATGGCTTCAAGAATCTTACAAAGGTATATAGGTCGGTCCCATTTTGAAATTTTATCAGTTTTGACTCAAAACGCGTTTAGTCTATTGACTAACGTTTTGAAACTGAAATACATCTCTATAAGGTGTTCTATTTATCAATGGAAATACATTTAAGCAAACAAAGATTCTTACTCTAGCCACGACTTTGAAGTGCCACGCGTTTTTTTCTCAAAGATATATCAAAAATATTGTAAAAGATAAGTGACTAAAAGGTATAATACTTGCACTTTCAGTGAGTGAAATGTTAACTCCCGCTTCACAAATTGCATGTGTTTCATGAGTCTTGATAATCTTCTCTGAATTGGTCATATTTAAGAATTCAAGATTCAACTGTCTGGTGACATATTTTTATTGAACAAGTTGATAATGTGGGATGGGCAGGATAGGGTGTTTCTTGAAGGAGGAACAAATTGAGACGTCTCACCCCTGGCTAATGCCATATTTTACAGCCCCGTTCATTACATAATTATTGTCGTAAAGACTCTTCGATCCTTATGATCTCAAGACTAATTACAGGAAAGGCTAATTAGTTGGCTCCAGTCAGTCTATTGGGTCTTATCGCAGGTGCACGGATGTACTTGTCTTGTGGAAGGGGAGAGTGTTAGGCAATCAAAAGTTCAGGAGACATGACATGTGACAATATATTAGCTTGAACCCCTTACAATTGGTCAAAACTTAGTATATAACAAAATTTAAAGAACTGGATTTACGACTCTTGCTCGTGTGTTGGTCAAGATTCAAGAACTCCTCTGGTGAGTAACTTAATATTTTTTGTTGGGATTTCATCCT
The DNA here is from genome assembly GCA_921293015.1 of Phorcus lineatus. Lineage (NCBI taxonomy): Eukaryota > Metazoa > Mollusca > Gastropoda > Trochida > Trochidae > Phorcus > Phorcus lineatus. Next base: position 32,324,452 of record OV121089.1, read on the forward strand.
TGTTATTGATATAGGTATACAAGGTAAGTGAGATCTACATGAGGTATGGAAGGATTTACTCATGTCATCTTGGTTAAAACAATATCTATTTCAAAAATGAAAAGGATGTCATGTCAATTTTAGTATGTTTTTACTGAACTTATTTACGTGAATCTGGCATTCATTGAACACTATACCAGGATAAAATGTTATCCATAATTCAGTAAAATAAATATTATATAATATAACATGCGGACTGATTAGTTTGGTAATACAATTAACGCTCATTTAACAAGATATATAAAATGGTTATGTAAATATGTAATATGAATATTAATTTGTACACTCGATGTATTGTAACGATGTATAAACAAAAGACAATGAATTACATATCTATATTTCACACATAGAGGAAACATTAGAAGTGAGTCATTTAGCAATGAAACAAATCACTACAATAAAAACACAAGTGCACAGGATATGTTTGATTACAAGGAGCGAACGGATAATGCCACTGTATAAACAGGGTAAAACCTCAAATTATATCTATCTTCTCTGCCATTGTTTACTTCCGGATCAATATACACTGTAACCAAAACGAAGAATACCATAATGATCCGGGACAAACCGCGCCAGTTACTTTCAGAATAAATAATAAAGGTGTGTATAATTAACCATTCATGCGATATAAAACAGTTTTTCTCATTTTCTGTATCATGTTGGAAATACTTACGGTTGAAGTAATATGTGTTGTTTATGCTGAGTTACTTAGATCTGTAAACAAAGTAAAGCTTTTTCAACAAAGCTACTGAAATCTAAGACTTATGTACACAATTAGATTTTGTGTTTTTTCAACAAAGCTTTTGACATCTTAAACTCAAATGATCTGCCGTCATCAATTACCAAAGTATTAATGAGGTGATTAAACTTCTTTTAACTTTTAACTGTATATAGATGTTGTCAGTCAAATTGAGCGCTGCATTATATAAAATGAGACAATGAAGTATTAATATTTGTATGATTGATAATAGGAAATTTAAGAAAACGAGACTTTACTGAACTATTTAAAGTGAAATCAATCATATAAAATGCCATATTTGGCTGCGCATTACAGATATACACTTATAATAAAAGCTAAATCTGACATAAGTTCCAAACATATCGCCTTTAAGCAGGGACATAAAACTAGCCTTGCCTGTTTGATTTATCACCTAAAACCTGTAGCCTTTTGGTATACCTTTTAGAGCTTTATGGAATACTTGATTTTGGTTTTGGCGCGTTATCCCGAGATCAAACCACCACTTTCCCAGGGCCGAGAATACTAAATAACCCCTTAAAGCAGTTGTGGGTATAGACTTAAATAATCAGGGTCTAGTTATTAATCGGTTCATAAATTATATAATATATAAAAATAAGTATATATATTATAAACGAATCAGAAATAACTTGATATGAATGTTCCGTATCAACCTACTTGGTGATCCTTTTTCACAAATAAGTTGGGGACTGACTGAAGTGACCCACGGAAACTTTCGTGATTCATAATATATGTATTCTAATTTGCCAGTAACTTGAATTCAAATTTTCGAAATTGGCCAATAAACAACTTGATACTGCTTTTTCGAATCACCAGCTAATTAGCACCAGTGACCAGAACTGAACTGGCCCGTGGTCACTGAGGCGTGTCCTGCCGCATGACGTGCTAGTTTGCGGACAAACAGATTTTTGTCTCACTGGTATATACAACCAATCGCACAGCGATTTATGAGAGACACTGATACAGTTATAATGTTGATATGTAAAGTAAAGGCATCTACATTAAAGGACTAAAATAATAAAACATGTCATCTGTATAACATATTAATTACGTCATAAGGATATCATAGCAGGCCTTGGCACTATCAAGAGTTAAAACGGGATTATTAAGTATAGAATAAAGTATTGGTTTGACGATAGCATATTAAAAACCTTCCTAATTATCAAGACAAGATACAAACAATTCCTCTAAATGACTGATATAAAGGGCAAAACAATAAGTAAGTAAGTATAACGGAAGTATAACCTCCTTAATGAAAAAACAACAGGATATCTCACAGTCATAACAGCTGTTTAAAAAGATTAGGTCATCCAAACAACTCAAACCTCAGATAAATTGATGTTAAATATATCTTTAATTATATGTATTGTTCCAAGCGAGAGACAGTGTTTTAATATGATGCTATGCGTACTATTCCATGACATGTGTACATCAATTACGACTTCTGTCAAATGGGCGTGGCTTCGAGTCATCCTTAAGGGATTTTGTGTAAGCGTTCGCCAGTCTCAATAGGCGGTCATCCAAAACAGGGTTATAAAAGATCTCCTAGTAGTCGAATTAAAGCATATTATATTATCTCTCTAATTGGCTCTAATGATTCTTATAATAATCAAACTTGTACGTTACATCTCCTCTTTATGGAAAAAGTTAACAAGTACATATATATCTCATCTAGTTAACGATGAGTGGGTCGTATGCTTTTATTCAGGAACAACTGTATGATAAAATACTACTTCAGTATATTGATTTATAAATATATTTGTTTTGGGTTTACTACAATTTGTATTTCGACTTTTCATCTCCGAAAGGTTGTTATTATGACAAGCATAAGGATGATTTATATATTGAAAACTTTTTTTTGCAACTTCCTTTGAATTTATCATCATGTCCGTCATGTAAGCAGAAGATAGGGGATGAATTTCAATGTGTGCCAGAGTGTAACCTTTTTAATGATTTACGAGATAAAGATCTTCCTGCATATTATTGTAAACATTCATCAATTGAAAAATATATTTCATGTATGTCCATCACATACAAACCGATTTTGTTACGACTCTTTGTATAAAAAATGGTCTGGTATGCTTGATATGTCTATTAAGTTATATTCATGTATGTTTTGTTCACTCTATGTCATCATTTATGACTTTTGAGATAAATTTGACTTGATTTGACAAATGAAAACATTTCATTATTAGTATTTTATTTTCAAATAAAAATATCTTATTTATTTCAAAATTAATCTCCCTTTTGATCAGTGTAAGCTAGGGGAGCACTAATTAGGACTGTTCCATTTCAGCCAAGTGTCTAAGATATGGCTGGGACATAGTCTTTTACCAGGCAATTACCGTAACAATGCAATCAGACGAAGCGTAACGTTGTTATTTGAATGAAGCCTTAGTGATTTGGGTTAATACACGTGTCAGTAGGTATTTAGTGGAGATCAAAGGAAACTTGTTACACCGTGTGCAACAAAGCGTATCTATCATTTCAATTGAACGACGGTTTTATCATTAAACGGCACAGTTAAATCACTATAAGATATAGGTTATATGGAGGACAGGGCAATGTATTATTCGATACTGCAAAGAGTATTATCATATGCCTTTGACATCAAACATTAAATGTCTCTAGATATATAGTTTTTATCAACGCACAAAACAATTTTCTTAATGTGTATAAATGTGTATTTGATTGTTTGATTTATTTTGATTATTATACATATTATTATGTATATTTATATATATAAATACGTTAATGTGGCAGCTTTGCATAAGGCTAAAACAGAGAGCGTTGTTGTACATGTTCGTGTTGTACAAGCAGACCATTATCTTACTATATCACTATATCAAATAGCTAAGTTGACATAAAATAGAAAAATATTAGAGAAGTAACATCATTCATTGTTCGTCCCTAATTGTAATATTAAGCATATTTGAACGGCTAGGACCTAACCTAAACTCAATACTCATAAAGTACACAAACTAAAATTTAAATAGAAAACAAATATATTAACAAACATTACGATGTATAAAATATATAATGAATAATGTATATCAACTATAATTTTACCAAGAGGCAACGTGGATATATTTCAAACGTTAAGTAATAAATGTCATTGCATTTTTGTATTATAACCGTCGCTTAGCTGTAAAGCTAAATGTTATTAAAGAATCGAAATGACTCCTACTCACCGTTTTATTTTGGATTTTTTTCTGCCTCCACTAAAAACTCCAAAAAAATAAACACTTACATAACCGTCTGTCTATCTTCAATAATATTTGTTACTATCAGCAATATGAACATTATTCTAAATGTTTAGTTATACACATGTTGAAAGGTAATGATCACCTACTCTCCCAAACGGCTCATATTTGAATAAAAACGTGATTCTAAACTAGGACGGCAGTGTGGATCAATAACTGTCAACATATGTATAACTTAACTTGTAATAAACGCTTAGAGTAACAGCTTATTGAGTAGGAATAATCTTAGTTTCAAAAATAGTTTATTTTGAAAACTGAGAGAAATTCCAAGTTGGAGTGCCAATACAGAGAAGTTGGGGATTATCAAGAGTCATTCTGTCTCTGAATAAAAAGGTAAGATATGTATTATTAATAAGAATATCGTCTTAGTTTCATAATGTTTATTTTCCTCACTATTGACTCATTAGTTTGTAAACTATATAAGTATTGAGGCTAGGTAAGGTCCTAGACGTTCAACAATGCAAAGTATTAAAAATTTTGGACACCCGACTTTCAAAATATGATAAACGATGTAATTTGCAATTCCTTGTCTGATAACACTGTAGGATACATTGATAATTTGGTTATATACTACGTATCAGGTACGTTATTTCAATTTCAGTTTCAATTTCAAAAGAATATGTATTCATCAACATGGATCTCTATAACAATGATTTCAGCCTCGGTCAATAATTATCTTTATTTTTTTTAAGGAAAAAAACAAGGTATTGGCAAAATAGATTTGTACATTTCATATTTTTAACAACAATGTTAATAAATATGTTTAAAACGAATGCATGTCGTTTAGTGTTTTCACTCTGTTTATATCGATTCAATTTTTGTTATGGTTGAACACTTAAAAAAAAGCAGAAAACAATACTTTTTCCAAATTTGTACTTTTGGGATATATAACGACAAAACTTAATTCAATTATTTGTTTACAATGCATTTTATATCCAATTGCTCGTAGACAATGACAAATACAAACGTATCAAGTAATTAAGGATTCCAAGTTAGGATGTGTCCCATCTTAAGATATATATAAGTTTATATGTCATATATAGTTTATCTATTTTGCAGACATACAGCTTAAATTTCATATAAAAAATAACTAAAAGAGATTTTTAAAAATGTATGAAATCAAATATTTCATACAGATTAAAATGATATTTACAAAGATTTCATACAGGATAACGATGATATTTACAATATTTAATAAAGATTAAAGATGTTTTTTACAATATTTAAAAAAGATTAAAGATGCTATTTACAATATTTAAAAAAGATTAAAGATGCTATTTACAATATTTAAAAAAGATTAAAGATGATATTTACAATATTTAAAAAAGATTAAAGATGATATTTACAAACATTTAAAAATATTTACAAATATTTAAAAATATTTACAAATATTTAAAAATATTTACAAATATTTACAACGGATTAAACATGATATTTACAAAATGTAAATATCTATTAAAGATGATATTTAATCTTTTGTAAATGTTTGTAAATATATTAAATATCTTCTTTTCACCCAGTGTTATCGAAATATTAGAGAGGTTTATGACACATTAAGCATATAAACCTACGTGGTATCACCAGCAAAAATTTTTTTTTCGATAATTCATATTTGATACATATACGGTTACATAAGTATTCTTGAATTTTTTTCAGGATATTCCTTGACATTAAACGGTTTGTCTGTTTTTCATCTTTCTACGTTTCTTCGATAATTAATATCTGATACATTTACGGTTACATAAGTATTCTTTAAATTTTTTCAGAATATTCCTTTAGAGAAAAACGGTTTGTCTGTTTTTCATCCTTCTACGTTTTTTTTATAATTTATATCTGATACATTTACGGTTACATAAGTATACTTGATTTTTTTTTTCAGAATATTCCTTGAGAGAAAAACGCTTTGTCTGTTTTTCATCCTGCCACGTTTCTTTGATAATTTATATCTGATACATTTACGGTTACATAAGTATTCTTTAAATTCTTTCAGAATATTCCTTGAGAGAAAAACGGTTTGTCTGTTTTTTATCCTTCACTCTCGCCATCATGATGAATGAACAAATTAGGTATTTTCATTATCTTGGGCACTAGAAAAACATATTTAGCTCAATGGTTGCTGCATTTACTGAAAAAACTTTTTTAACACTTCTCAGTTCTTTCAAGAGGCGTATTAATGATAATAAGTACATTTATAAATTATATGACATAATTGAGACATGATGTAGATAATTAAGTTTGTGTTAGACAATTCCCAAATAAAATGTGGAAGATATAATATTTTGAGTCACACTTATGTTTGTATTTTAATTTTCATAATTTAATCATTCTATAGTCATACCATATATATATATATATGTGTGTATGATATACACGTATGATATATGTTTGAAACTAGATTATAAAATATTTACAATTTTTACGATAAAGTTTGTCCAATTGATCTAAGGTATATGAATGATGGATACGATAAAATTCCGTTTCATAAACAAAAAATGCTACAAACTTTTATTCTTGCTAAAACGATCCAAATTGTGCCAAGAATTGAGAACAATGAATATTCCATTGGCCTCTTTTTTCATAGAGCGTCGTATCAGTTTCCTTTCCCTTTGTAGAAAAGCGATCGAGTTGAGCAAGTGCGCTGACCGCAATATGATCTTTAGTTTACACTTACCGTGTTAGTTTGGCTTTACCTATATTTTCATTTTTCATCGTGCTATTCTCTCAGCTTCTCGTGATCAGGACCGTTTATGATTCCTTTATTACTGCGTTACTGATTATATACATCTAGGTGGATCGAAATATGTTTAGCAGATAATGATTACGTATCAATTTCAATTGATGAAACAATTTAGGACAAAAATACAACTTTCAAACCGAAACGCAGAATCTTTGTCCTTTATTTGTACAAATTGACTACATGTATTGATATAGGTATCCTTTTTTAAAGAAGGTGCGAGGGTCTTAAACCTAGTATATGATGGGCGTGATAATAATTAAAAAAATGTTTACCCAAGTCACTAAATCAAAGAATCTAATAAAAATCAACATCCAGGCATGGCGGACAACCCGCCGTCGGCGAATGTGGAATGCAGCGTCATTGACGAGCCGTGACGTCAAACCCTTGTTTATGCATGACGTCACAATGGAAAATGTTCATTTTGCCTGAGGGCATTGAATGGAAATTTAAAATCTAACATGATTGACCTTGTAGGTAATAATCTACAATTTTTCCAATTTTGAAATTCCTCGTTTCCAACTAGTTTAGCAGTAAGCATATAAAGCGAAACGTGTATTTTCAAAAACGAAATCTTTCTCCAAAATGTGCTTATCTATGCAACTACAATAATTCCCTTCAAAGACTTCATACATGTATTACCAATTTCCGACCATCAGAGAGCGTTAACTGTTATCTTGGGCGATGGAAAAAGAATTATGGACGGTGTTCACGCAAATCACGGTTGTTCTTTACATATATAACCTACAGTATTCATTGCTACAGACAGTTTGACCGCAATCTGTACTGACCGATTCTTGACCGGGTCAGTGCCCCGGGGCAAAAATATGGGTAATTCTGTTCAGGAGAAAGGGGAAACTGCTTTTCAGGGGTTCTGTGTTTGTTAATCATAATATTTTGTCTTTAAAATCAGAATTTTGATATTTAACATTCTTACTCTTACATATAGGAAGAGTTGAATTCTTCGAAAGTATTAAAGCAAAATAAATTTATTGATTTCAAAACCATTAAAAATTAATAAACAAAAAAAGTATTTTCAGGATTGCATTCTGATGAAGATGATTTAACATGAATGTTTAGAGTTAAAAGTTCAGTTTTAATCACCTCTAAACATCCCAATAAAAATAACTGCAATGATAACACTTGCAATTGACAAACTTTTGATGAAATTTAATCAAACGAGTCATTAACAATGGACATGGGGGCGGTTCTAAAGCCCCGACCCTTCCCAACCTTCCCCTCTCCCAATTCTTTTCGAATTTTTTTAAAATCCCCACACAAAGGAATTTTTTGCTGATCCCGTTGTTTGGTGTGTTCCTTTTACGAAAACAATATCTGCAAAGATAATCACAACCAAGTATATTATGTTTTTGTCGTTATATGTGTCTGATGGTCATCACAGGTAACCACACAGTGTAAAAAAAATGCGTCTAACGGTGACTAGACAAACTTGGTACTAACTGCGCACATTGGTATATTTGTTTACATTTTATGACGTACATGTAGTTCGTGTGCCCGGAAGCACCTCTACGCCATAGACCACTCATCCAATCACATTCAAGCAATGTTGGCAAATGATAAACATGATTTGTGAAAACTTCCTTCTTTAAATGAATCAATTTTACATTCAAATCACAACACTAACTTATGTAAAGATGAACAATCTGCAACAGGTTGTTTAAATCATTATTTATATTTTTAAAGGTCAACATGGTATGAGGGGGTTGTAATAGTTTAATGAAGGTGTTTTTCTGTAGCATTTACATGTTCGGTGATAATGTTGTAAAACACCATAACTGTGATAAGAAATAAGACTGAAATATTTCACAAGACTACTGCCGTTAGTTATAAAACAACCTGCTGGTCATGAAATATACTATTAAACACAATACAGTGTATGTCCATACCTGCCTAAACCATAGGTAACGAAACATAACTTACACTATGCAATAAAAATATAATATAAAAAAATATAACTATCATACTTTGACCAGGTAAATATGTAACCATACTACATACCTGGGTGAAGTAAATGTGTATTTATACTACATACCTGCAGTAATATGTGTGTTATCATACTACATACCTTGATGAGGTAAGTGTGTATTTATACTACGTACCTGCAGTAGTAAGTCTGTAATCATACTACATGCCTGGGTGAGGAAGGTGTGTAAATATTGCACATACCTGCAATTAGTAAATGTGTAATCATACTACATACCTGGGTGAAGTAAGTGTTTAATCATACTGCATACCTGCAGTAGTAAGAGTGAAACCATGCTTAATACCTGGATGAGGTAAATGTGTAACTATTGTACATACCTGCAGTTGGTAAGCGTATAACCATACTACATACCTCAATGAGGTAAATGTGTAACTAGTGTACATACCTGCTGTTGGTAAGCGTATAACCATACTACATACCTCAATGAGGTAAATGTGTAACTATTGTACATACCTGCTGTTGGTAAGCGTGTAAACATAATATATACCTGGGTGAGGCAAATGTGTAACAATTGTACATACTTGTAGTTGGTAAGCGTGTAACCATACTTAATACCTGGGTGAGGTAAATGTGTAACTATTGTACATACATGTACCTGTAGTTGGTAAGCGTGTAAACATATTAGATTTTCTTGCATATGCAATGTATTAAACATACGTTATTGCTGTTGTTGATCATTCTTTATAGCTTGGATTAGTTGACGTTTCTTATGAATGATGATGGCAGGATTTGATGATCCCGCCAGGAACTCGGCAACTTTGTATACAGTAGAGAACTGTTCTACACGCAGTAAAGTTTGGGTGCAATTCTACACTGGTTCACTAGTTTCAGTCGATGCTCGCAGGTTTCACCGCAACGCATACCCACAATGGTGTTGCGTGCTGTCTCCCTGCAATAATAAAAGAGGCCGCGATATAAGTGAAATACTCTTGAAAATGGTGTTAATTTCTCTTTCTCTATTGTAATCATTTATAATTAGTTTTAACGGCATGTAAATGTCATTGCTACTTTATATACATAAATTTGCATACATAATGTACATGCTTTTGGTTCAAGTGCCAAAATTGCTAACAGGTTTAATGCTTAATTTTTAAGAAGAATATGTAATGCTTTTTCATTGCATCAATTAAAGGAAGAAAATGGTATAAATTTTAATGCAAATGTTCTGGTTGACATATATGTTCCTGTTTTTTAATTTTTAAACTTTCGCTGCGTCACAATATCATATTGTCGAAATGGTAATAAAATGTATGTCCCTGCATTTTTAATCAAAGAAAATATTTTCAAATGCGTTATAAGGTGTAATGAAGGGTGGAACATGTTAGAAAAAAATCTCTAGCGACGGGACGTCGGTTGCCGAGGGCGATGCTTCCTGTGTACAGTCCAAACGTCAAGGCTGTCTGACGTTACAACTTGTACAACATGGCGACTGACGTGACGTTGTCAGACACTAGACATGCAGGCACTTAAGTGCATATTTGCATGATAAGTAACCTTTTTAAATGAATTATATTTTATAAACTTGAAAGGGGGCCTTTGATGAAATATTCTACAACATTTTGTCTCATTGCTTCATAATCATCTCCGATAAACAATTTTAATGTAATAATCCAATATACGTTAAAGTGTTAACTCTTCAGGCTAAGATAAATAACTTAATTAACCTAATTAGTCATACCTTTTATTATTAATACAATAACTTGCAAAATACCTCTTTATATTTTCCCTATTTCTTTCTTTAAAACATGCTTTCATTCTCGAAAACTTTAACATGTACTAGTTAATTGCAAAATAGAGGATATCATTTGGGTGTCGCTGACAGGTGTTTACGACACGACTGTCTACATATTAGCAGCACCTGCGTGAGTTATATACTGATATGTAAGCACCGTAAACATAGTATGTCATGAGCACAAATATGATGTCTTCATGCAACCAAAGTAGCAAAATAAAATAGAAACAGTCAACATCTACTTCAAAGCATAGGCTGATAACCACTATCGGCAAATTTGGAATGTAACGTGCTTGTTGAACTGTGACAAAAAAAGCAATATTTTTCAGGTGACGTCACAAATGAAAAGGTTATATTTTGCCCTAGGGCATCGTCTTTAAACTATGAACCACTGATATGATAACCTTCGCAGGTGATAAAACTTATTATTTTGACGTCAGACATTAAGTTACAAATCATCTATTGACGTCATATTGTCACAGTCGCGACGGGCTCTTGAAGCTTCCAAACATAAAACCCGATATAGGCATCGTTATGTAACTTAAGTAGTATGATAAATAGAATATATGTCATTGCTTGATAAAAGGTTGTTTATCTCACCTCGTAAGGTAACGAGGTAACATACTCTCTATTCGCCAGGTACGACAATATTAACAATTCTTGCTTTAATTCAAACAAAGATGTAGCTTTAAATATAGAGTTCCCCATAAAAGCTTAAATATATATGACGTAACAACACTAAACACGAGACAGACGCGACGCGATATGGCTAATAGTGGCACGGAGTATTTTTACCAAACAATTATGTGGTTTAAATAAGTACAAAATAACACATGTACTCAGTTTAGTTCAAATGATCTCGCTTAACATGCATTTGAATTCCATATACACCCAATTTTTTATTCTAATTATTTCCACGAATAATAGAAAATGCCATATAAATGTTTATAAGTCGAAATACTACATCCCATATACATGTATACCAGTTTTATGTACTAATAACACTACCAACCCATATTTGTCTTTGTGACTGTTGTAAATTAGTTTTCAAGATATGTTTAAGTCATTTGCATGCGTTATTGTTCAGTTTTCGATCTAAACTCACGATAACACTGAACTGAGAAGAATCAAAATAGGCATGTTCAGAAACAAACAGTACCTCTCGATGCAATATCAGCATTTATCACCAGACTGAAAGAGTATTGTGGAAATCTGGAGAAATAAGTGCGAATTTCATATTCATTCAGAATAACCATTTATATCAAACTTTCAGTGTTCAGCTATAGTTCAGGATGGCAGAGCTGCAGGTCCTCGACCACTTGTATTTGGCCCTAACTTCTTTTTCCAACAAACGACCTTGAACTCTTATTGTTATTTTAGGTAAAAAGTTTATTATAAATTATGATGGATTGACTGATTAAACACTGTTTAACCCATAGCGATGACGTATTGTTACTGTGTTAACAGTTGATCTTTTTTAAAGAATGTATTGCTCATTGAGTGTCCCGTTCAGGAAGGATGTTAAGTTTTTTTTATTTTGAATGATTTAAAGTCTAGTTCATATTTTCAGAGATGAAGAAGTAAGTTTTAGGTTTTCAAAACATGTCAATCATGAAAATGTTCTAGATTTTTGTCACGCTGTTCGGGCGTCCCTCTTTATACCTGCCTCTTATCAAATGTACTTTTATAAAATGTCATGAATAATTGTACTTTTTGAAACTAATAGTGATATAGAGTCCGACTTTGGCAGGTGGGTGATGCAACTGCTGAGGGAACGGGCGGACTTGACTCTTTGGCACGATTAATGTCAGATTGGTGAGGTTAATATTATTTTGTTTTTCTGTACTTGGAGTATGCGATCACTTCAAAAGAGTGTGCAGTATAACCTTACCATCCCCATCCCTTTATTTTAGTAGTGATCACCTGGGATTATCTAAAGAACAGTGTACTTCATCCTTCTACAACAGCGTATTTGTCTCCGCCTAGCTCCATCATATACCCTGATATCATTCGGCCTAAAACGCTCGTATCGCTTACGGCTGGTTTTTCGTGGCTATTTATAGCCTACATTGACATTTTTTTATTTCATCCGGGTGGTGCCACTATTGCTGAATGCGAGTCATTTCATTGGTTTGCTATATTTAGCGATACGAGCGTTTTAGGCCGAAGGATATCAGGGTATATGATGGAGCTTGGCGGAGACAAATACGCTGATATAGCAGGATGCGTGTACTTATTCTTTATTCATCACTATTTATTCCCTATCCATCCACCCGCCCACCTAGTTCCCTATTATGTCACGTCTGTATTGATCTGTTATGATTGATTTACTCACGTTAAGACGGCAATTAGCCTTGTCCTGTTATTTCAAGGTCTGAGTTGGCATTTCGCTAGAGTATTATTTATTCACGGGTAGATGACTCTCATTAGCTGTTGACTCTTTTACAAGTATTATTTACTGTACCATTTCATCCTCTTGTTTTAGTATGCAAATAAACTACTTCTCTCTTACTTATGTTGGCTTGATTATCATATTATTTTATCATTCTGTCGGATAAACGGGTCTCATCTCAAGTTTAGATTTCGTTACACCGTGACGATATTATAACCCTTCCATATATAACTCAGCGCCTTCATCCACAAGGCAATGACGGGTTGTTAAATTCTTGATTGCTTTTAGCTGAATCCCGTGTTCTTCATTGGACGAGGTTAGCATGAAGCGCGCATGATGAACATTGGTTGCAGAAACAGAACACGTGTAATCCAAGACTTCAAGCCAATTTTTTTGCATGAGGGATTTGCAGCACATGAACAAATCTTGTTCATGAGGGGTGCATCTTAGTTTCCGATATCAGATATGTTTTTTAGTCGTGTAAGGATTAAGATGAAAAATGCATTCTGAGTAGTGGATTCGTTTGTATTAATCAACTTTTTCACGAATCAAATGCTCGTTGGTTATTCTCCATTACGCAATACACTCACACCTTTACTATACACCATACGTACAGCGGGTAATTAGTGATCAAGGTCACATACCACAGTACAACAAAAAAAATTTTAAAACAGTAATTCAGAATGATACACAGTTTACCATGCAAGGAATCATATTTCGAACCAAAATGACCAATCGATGCCCGAATCTATCTGAGAAGAAATCTCGAGATACACATTTATTAAAGTAACCCACATTGTCAATTACGTGTAGTGCAATTATAAAACAGATATACTATATCAAAAAATTCAGAATCAAAATGTGATATTTGAGATATTTTGATGTATTCATTCTTGAAGCATATGGTTTGTCTCTGAAAGGATTCTAGACACCCCTCATGAGCTGGTAAGTCAAAACGAATAATTTACTGAAATCACAATAGAGAGACGTCAACACCATTGATTAAATGACAAGAAACCGCGAGACACACATTCCTTTAAGTAACCCTCACTACCATGAGCAAGTATTGCAAATAAAACGAAATGCAATTCCTGTTTTCTGTGGCGCCGTTGGTGATCATATTACGCGAGAAGAAATCTATATCATTAAGGATACACTGAATATCTGCTGGATGATGCCTAATTAGTCATGAAATAGATCCCTGTCAACTGTGACGCACAGTAACGTATGATTACAATTACTACAATGAGAGGTGTGGTTATTGAACTAAAGGTCATACGTGTATCTCTTCACGTACATACGATGACCTATCTATGACTTTCTTCCTTGAATGGGTATTTACAATATTCTTATGATGAAGAGAGCATTGTTTTTATGAGTAGAAAGATTTGAAAAAGTAACTTTTAAAGGGCGATGATTCTACGCCTTTAATAATTCATCCTGTTACATCAGCGTAATTGAATCCGCTGATCGAGCTCCTTCCATATACCCTGATCTCCTTCTAGCCAAATTCCTCGTACGGCTGGCGCGGCTTTATGTTCTTGGCTGTGATCACCTGTTATTGTTTCAGTCAATGGAATGTCGTTATCCAAGGAGCTTGAAGCCACTCTTTTGAATTTTCAATTTGGGTTGTGCCGCTGTTGCTGGATGCGAGTCGTCTCATTAGCTGGTTAGATAGATAGCGATACGAGGCTTTTGGCCTAAATGATATCAGGGTATATGGAAGGAGCTCGATCAGCGGATTCAATTACGCTGATGAAGCAGGATGGTAATCGTTTCATCTACCAATAAAGTAACATTTCCCACAGAAGATTCGGCATATGTAAACTTATAAATTCTACACAGATTACTCAACTCAACTCATTTACTACCAGCTAACTTTTGTATCAATTTGACCATAGCTACAAGCTTTGAAAAAAACTCCTAGCTGTGAAATTTGCTTCACAGATATATCCATATCAATCAAATAAACGGCCTATATCCTTAACTAACGTAATCTCGTCACAATATGTCCGCTTCGCATTGTTGGCGTAAATCCAGTTTTTGACGGTACTGGAATAGTCTTTAGATACAGAAAACAGATTAAAAGTCGGTAGTTACATAGAGAAATGCGGTTGTTCATCAATTAAGTTTCTTGATCCTCGACATGTCCCACTCGCGATGTGATTGTCGCGTTGTCCACTTGATTTGCTCGTCGGTTGAGTATTCGGTTATTCGCTAAAAAGAAGGCGTCACCTAATCTGTAAAACTGGCAAACAAATAAAAAATTTCAAATGTCAGAGAAAGATTGATGTAAGTGATGACCTTTTTGCCTCGCATGCATAAGTATTTGATTTGCAAAACTGAGACAGTGACTATAAAAGACATAAGTTGAATAACCTTGTGAAAAGAGAATGATATTCCGTTGGATAACACGTATGAAAAACATAATAATCCGAAGTGAATATTGTTTCGCGATTCTCTTTGAAGGGATGATCCAATACTTTCTTAGGACTTAAATAGCATTAATTAAATTGTGTTTCTTTCGTGTTTTCTTTTGTGAAGTTTGTAAAAAAATTAATGCTATCCCATTATGAAGTTACACATTGAACGTGTAAAAAATTTGCATTTAAACGTTATTTTAGAATGTCAAAAGATGTCGTTTGGCATATTATGGTAATCGGAATACGAAACTTTGTTTGTTCATTAAATAACCATTTCAAAGTATTTCTGTATCGATGGTAGTATGGTAATGTGAAATATATACTGTTATTGCGATGTTGAGTTTGTAGCCTTTTAAAAAGTGAGGAAACTAAATACTTCCCGAGTTAAACCACGTGCCACAGAAAAACATATGACTTTAGTGCACTCATTTTCTATCAATTCCTTTGCTTAAAAGTATGATTCAATTCCGTTGACGGTACAGCCTGAGTAAAAAACACACGTTCCCCATGCTTTTTGATCATTTTCCCTTGGAAATGTACCCAAAGTATTGAAAAAGTATTAAAGGAATACAGATATGACTTCTATACGGAAAAAAACTTCAACATGTAAAATTCAAACATTGATTTTGAAACATCAAAAGTATTAATCAAGTCATATTCCCTTGCAGATAAGAAACGATTTACATATTGTTTCACTTTACCTGATAACGCACTCATTTCATACCATTCTATTTCATAGGAAGGCTTCGTCCTTTGAAAGAAATATAACACTATCCCATCACCAATGTCTGAGAAGAAAAAAACAGGTTTGGTCTGGGGGGTTTGATATTGTATAAAGAATTTAAAGAATACAAATGTGACTCTGCGTTAGCCGGTAAACTTCCCTATGTATTAAAACCATTGATTTCGAAGCCAGATGATTGCCTAGTCTTTTCAATATTGATATACCTTTAATAAGTATGAACGACCGGAAGCTCCAAAAAAATCAATAGCATGTGGCAAAAAAATACTTTCTATGCACAAACAACCTTCCCTCGTTGTTGAATTGAAAGCTCCTAATCTGGTCAAATAACATTGACCTTCTTAACAGACGGCGTCCAAATTGTTTCGGTATACCCTACTGAGACTTGACCCCTGATTAAACAGATGTACAGTTAGTTTTGGGGGGAAGTTATTAGATGATAGATTCTTGTCTTAACATACGAAGGCAGTTTTCATTTCAAATGATACTCTCAAACGTGTTTCCTTCCGTCACCGCTCTGCTTGAAGTGAAATCATGGGAGTTATAGATTAAAGGAAATTTGACACGAATCCGAATCAATGATCCATATTAATATACATAGTGAAACCTAAACAAATGATTCGCATTACAACTAAGGACACTGTCTCCTAGCCGGTTAGCGCAAGCGTCATATTCAGCTAAAGATAACAGGTTTTCAATTTTGGTAAGGTGAAGGTTGAGCTATTGAAGTCCGGAGATCAAAGTCCTTAAATGCCAACTTGTTTACACTACATTAAATACTTTCTAAGATACATTAAGACAGTTCATAATCTTACATTCGATAATATCATTTCTATGTCAGGTTATGAATCTAGATTATACAGTCTTTTACAAAACTAAGTGCATTCGAAACAGCTGTTTCAACGCAATTTCATCATTGGCAAAATCTTTTTAAATTACACATTAAAGAATATTGAATCACAATGACATGTACAAAGCATGATTGAGACTAATTTTTTTATTAGTTTTACTCTTATCATTAAAGTTTGTCTAAAGATTATTTGTAATTTTAAGGGGAAAAACATATCATCTACTATGGACACACCACATACTTTTCCTTGTGAAAGCTCTGGTTGAGATATGATGTCATAAGTTATTTTGAATTCTAATGAAAATGTAGGTTGTAGATGAAAAAGGAAATCTTTTGAAAACGTCTTAGAAAGTAAAATTCAAAAACTTTTAATGAAGTTTATCATTGTATTGTTGAAAGCCTTAAAACCATTGTTTTTGTCAATCAATAGGTATAACATTCTAACAAACAACATCATTAACTGCAACCTTTGAACAGCTTTAAGGTACGTGATCAATTATCTAACAAATCAACTAGTTTATATCCTAATCACCAGCAGCTGTCCATCCAAGTTAACTTAGTTCTTTGATACATATTGTAAATCATGAAACCTATCATCATTATCGGCAGCATGAAAACAACAGCATTGTTTTGCAAGAAACATCAATAGGTTCCTGTGTGCAGTTGTCTAGCAGAGCCGTGCGAGTCTTTAAAAAAATGCTTTTAAAAACCGGCAGAACCGGCAGAAAATCTAATACAATTCCTCGTTCAGAAAATATGTTACACATACACACACACACATATATATATATATATATATATATATATATATAAGCAAATTGCACAAACCAAAGCGGTTTTGTGTTGTTTGACCTTGTAGGGGTTTGGAAGAGTGCTCAACATTGATGGATGGAGCAAGATAAATGTAGTATATAAGTCAATGTTTTCTACATTATCAAAATAGTCTATCACTACAGCTCTGTTTCATGCTGAGTGCATTTGTCAAGTGATAGCTTATGTCAGGTTTTGGCCACTTGTTGTTACGTGTGTGCGCTTGGGCTTGCTGGCTGATTGGCGCCCATTGGTTGCGTTTTGGCTATGTGTTTCTTTGTTTCTTGGGTTGCTGCGTTTTGGGGCTGGTTTTTGGTTTTGGCTGTTTCTGAGCAGGAATTTACTGTTGTGTCTACATGTGTTGACCAACTCGTTACGTTTGTTAAGGGTTGCCATTTGAGGTTTGCAGATGATAATAAATTTTTCGTGTATGCAGAGGTTGCATCTTTTGCTTGTGTTTGAGTATGGGTTTGACTTGCCAATAATTGACCATTCCATGTTGAAGTCCGTGTTTTCATCTTTTAGCTGCCAGATGTATTTGCTGAGTTCTGTGACATTCTTTTTGCTGGGGTTGTTGAAGGATGTTTTGTGGTTATTAAACCTGGTTTTGAATTCAGTTTCTGTAAGGCCAACATAAGTTTCAATTTTGTTTTCTGTTGTGACTTTAGCCTGGTAAATCACTGATTTGGCAAGACAGTTTCCTTTAAGAGGGCAAGTTTTTGGACTTCTGCAGTTGCAGGTTTTTTCATTTGGTTTTTCTTTGGTTTTCCTGACGTTTTTGTTGTTGCTGTCGATGATATTTTTAAGACTTGGCATGCAGCTGTAGCTGAGCTTGACTGTGTTTTTGTTGAATGTTTTGCTGAGGGGGTTTGTAATGGGAAATGATTTCTGGAGGATGCTAAGGAATTGTTTGCCGACGTTAGTTTTGACTGCAAGGTCAAAAGGGGGGTTGAACCATGTTATTTGCCGTTTTCTTTGGCGTTTTTTATTTTGGTTTTCCTGGGGGTTGTACATGAGTTTATGGTTGTAGCCGCTGTTGTTTAGGGCAGTCTGGTAGGGCTTTGTTGAATATTTCTTCATTTGAAGAAATTTGTGACAGTCTCTTGTTGATACCTTCAGGGATGTTTTTAATGATGTTTGGTGGGTGGTTAGATTTGCAGTGGACATATTGTGGAGTGTTGTTTGGTTTGTTGAAGGGTTTAAAGCTATTGTTGTTAAGATTGAGAGTGACGTCAAGGAAGTCGACAACTTTTTTGTTTGCTTCAATGGTAACTTTAAGGTCATGTTGTTTGAAAATCTTGCAGATTTCTTTTTTTGTTTTTTCGATTGTCCTTGGGCTTTGGTCTAGGGCGGCTAGGCCATCGTCTCTGTAGAGGCCGATGTTGTTGCCTAGTTTTGCTTGCAGTTTAGAGAGCAGGAAACAGCCAATAAGCTCGCATGTTTCAGCACCGTCGTAGCTGCCCATTGTGACGTCGAATGATGTTTCAGAGGATTTTTTGCTCCATGATCTGTTGTCATGGCAACTTTATGTAAGAGGCACGATACATCTCAAAGTCACGTTCCTTAATCCTTTTAGGAAGAGTTTTGGCCTAATTGTGACACAGTCGGATAAAATGTACAATAACCTTGATTATGACTTGAGTAAAAATTATTCATTGATAGAGATAGTAGTCATAAGTCATGTAATGATCTGATATTAGAATAGTTTAATATATAGTTCTGAATGTTCTCTTATTGGCGCTTTCGCACAGCAATATTTCATAAACATTAACAATCAACTGATACAGCATGTCCCACGATATTACTTACCTCCTGCACACAGGTAATCTAATGTATAATTTTGGGAAAATATGCCGCTTCGGGTTTCAATTCAATTCTAACAAACCGTAAAGAATCATCACAACGTTTCAATAAATCCGCATGAACAACGATATCGGCGATGCTAAAATGCAGCTTACAGCAATAAAACCAATAACGACGCTCTGTGATTGATTTACTATATCAAGGAAATTTGTTCAGTAACATATATAACCCTATGAAGAATCACCGATGTTTCCGATTTCTACACTTTCATACACGTCAGATTTTAAATATTTTCTTTCCTTTAAACCTTTTATTCAAAATATTACGAGAGTCCTGCAGTAGTACATTTAGGATAAATGAGAAATATCAGTTTACCGGCGATGCTAAAATGCAGCTTACAGCAAGAAAACCAATAGCGACGCTCTGTGATTGATTTACTATATAAAGGAAATTTGTTCAGTAACATATATTACCCTATGAAGAATATTTCGTTCTTAGACCTCAGTTATGAGTCATTCTTTCTTCAGGAGTTTTCAATCATTAATATCTTCTACAACAGACTGTAGATTCTGTCTATCCCTTGGCTACTTCGGCCGTCTTAACATTTTCATCATTTATTGTAGGTCAATTGTAAGAATAATAAGTATGCCCTGAGAAAGCCCCTTTGAGTGCGAAAATGTGTACTATAGTACTTAAAGACCTTATTTTGACACGTTCTATATACATCTTCATCCCTCTCTTATCATGTAGTAATTAGCTTACATGTATTAATGGCTTCATTATCTCGCCTACACTCGAACAAGTCGATAATGATCACACTTTTATTATATTAGTATGTCTCCTCTTCTTATAGTGCGTCAATAAGTTACTTATATACTTATATATCACGTGATACGCCCTTACGATAGAATCCACACCCTTTCGAAATAAGAGTAGGTTTGAACCAGTCTCGCTCACGCTCCGTTGGTAAAAAGATTCAATCGGTTGACCAATATGCAATTAAACCTAGATGATATTTAATCACCGACGTTTCCGATTTCTACACTTTCATTTAGGTCAAATTTTAAACATTTTCTTTCCTTTAAACCTTTTATTAAAAATATTACGAGAGTCTTGCAGTAGTACATTTATGATAAATGAGAAATATCAGTTTACCGATATGCCTTTGAGATTCAGTTAACACTATAATCCAGAACTAGCGCTGTGTAGTAGATTTAAGTTTAGTCAAAGAAATTAATTAAATAAAAAGGTTATTTTTTTAATTTTTATTTATTTTATCATTTCTTTAGAATTTTATTTCCTGGCTGGATGAAGACCTAGACTGTATTGAAGGCTCCCATTTAGACCACAGTCATGTAGTTGGCCTTGCTATAAATCCTTTGTCGTGACCTGCCCACTAGAGAACCTTGATAATTACGTGCTATGAAAGATCTTCTGTAAATGACTTCCCACGGCGCTTCGTCCCATAACCTTGATGTGTGCTGTGAAGTCATCATCTTATATAAGATATTAATCGTTTAAAAGATATTCGAAGAAAAGGCCATTTTATGTATCATTTTAATAAAAGTAAAGGTCAGTTTAAAAGTCAAACTTTCGTTTTTCTTTAAATTCCAGAAGATTCTTTTCATACTACATAATAATGTGATTTTTCACTTTTTATCATATCTGCGTTCTCATTTTGTTTCTTTGTTTGATGTCTACCAGCCTCGTAACCTTAACACCCCCTCACGCCAGCTCTTTATAAGTTTTAAAAAGGAAGTATGAAACTTCATCATAGACTTCGCCTTGAAGATAAGTCAAATGTGCATATCGTTTTACATCTGTTATTAGAGATGAGACACAAAAGATTTCAAATATGCTGATTGTTTTTTTCGTTGGAGGCAAATTGCACTGCAGATAGCTTGTTACGATATTTATATAGGGGCAACCCTGTTTATCAATCCCCATTTCCTGTACCATCTGGAAATAAATACAGTTTAAATCACATATAAAACTAGGCATCTGAATGAAGACCTAAAGGTTCCTATTTTCAATACATGGATCAGGACTTTACAACTATAGAAATCGGCGTAAAAACACAAACTTGACCCTGTTTGAATTATCTATTCCGTGATTTACCCCTTTTTACAGTTCCCATCCTTCTAGAATCAGCTCCTTCACAGGTAAGTGTTTCTCAGGTAAACCTGCCAAGGTAATTAATCGTATACCTGGCAGGAAGTGTGGACTCCCCCTTGAGAGGGATGCAGTCGTAAAAGTATGTGCAAACGGAACAAAACATTTAAGAAACACACCAATATTCAACATTAAAGCATAATATACACAATATGGATCATTATATATTAAATCTTTTGAATCTCTTAATTTAGAAAATCGGGGTGCTCTCTATCTTAATTTATCGAGCATACAAGGATAATTCTGAAAAGGGAGTGTTCGTAGCGCGGGCATGTGAGTTGTTGTCCCTGTGTCAGATACTGTTATATAAAGTTCATGGTTATGGTGTTAACATTTTCATCTTCGTCATAAAATCTTAGGCTGTTAAAGTATTTTTAAATCTTAGGCTGTT
Organism: Phorcus lineatus; assembly: GCA_921293015.1. Taxonomy (NCBI): domain Eukaryota; kingdom Metazoa; phylum Mollusca; class Gastropoda; order Trochida; family Trochidae; genus Phorcus; species Phorcus lineatus. Next base: position 32,346,565 of record OV121089.1, read on the forward strand.
TACGGTTTTTAAGTAAAATCTGGATGATCTTAATCATGCTTACATGGTTCTTTTTTTAAACATTTCTATTCTGTTGATGTCGTTTTGAAAAGATAAGTTCGAGCAGTCAAACTATTCGTCTGCATAATGATAATATAAGTATATTGATATGACATGGCAGAACACTGTTGAACAATCTAATAAAAAAACATCCTTTATAGGCTGATTATAACATACATAATATGTTTGCATTATCAAATCGTATTTTTTTCACATTTAACACAATGCAATAAAACTCCTGATTAAAGAACGCCCCCCTTGCCTGCTGTTTCTTTACGCTGAAATGTTCAGGGGTTAAGTTAATCTTCTCTTAATGATTATTGTCAAGAATGCCAATCTTTTATTCCGATATCACGTCCTACCTAAAGCTCAATGTTTGTCTTCACATGAAGATGAAGCCTTATAACAACCTCAGAAACTAACGTATTGAGAAAATTTTTAAACTGTAAATTCGTTAAGTTTAATTAATCAGGCAAGTATGGTTATGAAGTATACGATTTTATGGATATTCAACTTATTTATCAACAGATTTGCGACGCTTCCTTATAGCTCCATATATGCTTGAAAACGGTATAAGGAGCTTTACCGAAACGTCGCAAATCTGTTAATAAAGAAATTGAATATCCATAAAATCGTGTACTTCATTACTACTACAACTTCTAGAATGCCACTAAAATCATTCAATTAGGATTGTTGATCATTTATAGTTTACCGACTCTACATCTAAAACTTCATATAACATAAACCACAGGTAATGCTCTGTAAATTGTTCTTACCGAAAAAAAAACACACTTTAAAATACGTAACTACCTCTTAAAAGGAAGTATTGAAGAAAAAACATAGGTGGGTGATAGGTGGGCGGAGGAAGAGTTAAAAATCTAATGAAACAGTGTTTGAAAAATCTACCTTTCCTTTTTTCAAGCTCTGGTTTGAATATGATGTCTTATTAGAGTCTCATTCGATAAAAATCTCTGACTGAATCTCTATGGGAACTGAATGGGATGGCGTCTGGAATTCATAAGACTTGAAGCAGGACGTAGTATTGAGGATGAAAAGAAAATGCATGGATAGTTTTTTGTAAAAAGATCACGTGTAGAAATAAAAGAGAAACTTAAGATAGAAATAGATAAGACATGTGTTCATTTATTTTTCACATCTTTTAACTGTTGTATATTACATGTATATCCTTAATGCAACCATGCACGGTTTCTATGTGTTGACGTTGAAGAAGCAAATGCATATAAAAATTGTCAGATGTCAGACAGGAAGACCCCTATATTCAGTCAAAATACTGGGTGCTGCAGGGTGTATTTATGTAAGCATAAAACTGCTATAGAATATTGTTATTTATGTATACTGCTTCAAGTGTATTTTAATAAAGGTTACTAGTCTAAGGGTGCGCGGTATTATCGTTATATCGGTATATTGCAATTCAGAAACAACATGAAACTATCCAATGTATCGGAGGTTTTAAAATTAACAATTTTTGTGTAAAAATGCAGAAAAATGTTACCAAAAATTGTGATTTTAATGAAATTTGTAACACAAAGTGTTACCTCGCAAAGTGAAAATAGCACAGACATGTAAAAGTCAGAAAGCAGCCACTGAATTATCTCTCTTTACAAACGACGGGCCAGGTGAGCATTGATCACTGTTCTAAGTACTTTTTAGTCGAGAGAGCATGGAAAAACTAAAAATGACAAGTGCCAATATATTGCAATACGTATTGCAATACGCCTTTCTGTATCGCAATTTATTACAATACGGAAATGAGGAGCGATACCCATCCTTAGTTACTACAATAATTATTTCATATCTAATCAAAAATGCATGACTTCTAAAAGATCTATGTACATATGAACACGATCCTTATTAACCAGTATCAAGCATTTTTTTTAAATTTTAAAGAGTCATAAAAGACTTTTGTCTCTGAGGAAACTTCGAATACAGGAGCAGAATAAAAGAGACCTTGAGTAAACAAGAAGATTGAATACCAGCTTTGAATTTGAACACATTTTTTCAGATCGGTTGTGAAGGAATAATTATTAACTGCTGAATCGTGCTTATCTACTAAAAGAAGTCATCCTAAAAAAACATGAATTTTATTAGATTTTGTAGTCTTCCTAACAAGTTTCCGTAAAAACTTCAACTTTAGATTACAATTTTTACTTCATCGGTTGTGTTTAATGTTCGTAAAGACGAAAAACAGTTCGTTTCATTCGAAACAGAGATAATTGAGCATCTTTTTTATTCTCGAAAGACGAAAGATTTGAAACACTAGTTTCTTGCAACAAAAAATATTTCAAAATCGTTCAGAAGAATGTAGTTTTTCTTAATTGCTTGTCCATTTACTTCGAACAAGTTTCTGAGACATTTTCAGACAACATTACGTTGATAGTATTGCACGATGGTAACTTTAAGAATAATTCTGAATAATTAGAATTGAAGTAACCTTTTCGATGGTTACTTTATGAGGAGAGCGTGTACATTTTTACCTTTGATAAAATGGCAAAATGAGTATAAAAACGTCTCGTTGAACTCATAACGGTAGTTAGATATATGATACATTAATAAATTATGATGTTCTTAACGGATCTTTTTGCTCCTTGCTCCGTTGACATTGCGTGTTACGTTAGTCTCCGTTGACATTGCGTGTCGAGTTAATCATATTGATGAAACGTAGTCTGTGTCTTAGATAAAGGTTATTTCCGAATTCCTAACATCAGGCGAGAATTATCTTCGGAAGATGATTAGTTAGTGTTTTATTATGATTGTTATGCAAGCATAATTTCCGCCAATCTGATTGGTAGTGATGATTAAGTGGGCGTCGCTGATTGGACAACGGACTACACCCTGTGTCCAACAAACATCAAAACTGATTCAAGTTACAAAGTCCTAAAAATGTGATTTAAAAGCAGATGCATTATATAAATTCCAAGTACAAGAGGATTTTTCGAGTTGTCATTATTCAGAAATCGTATTCGAAAGTACAGAATTCATGAAATGCAATGTAGAAAAACAATATCAAGTAGGAAATGAAACACTGTGGTGATTTACAGTGCTGTTTTAGATGGTAAGTACATTATCAATCTTCTGGTCAAACATCGGTTTTATTCAAAACATCCAGTGCAGTGTAGGATGTTGTGACAACTAATTCATCTTCCCATAGCGTAGGCTACTGTTTGGAGGACGGAAAACATCGTAATGAGTGGACGAATCAATAGAGGTATAAATACATTCATTCCTTTCAGCGTTCGTCTGTTAAATGATCTTTGAATTAATATAAGGTGTTTGTTTATGTATATGTTTATGTAAACTGAATTCCTTTCGGGGTAACAAATTATTAATATCATCATCATCATCATCATCATCATCATCATCATCATCATCACCACCACCACCACCACCACCACCACAACCACCACCATCATCATCATCATCATCATCATCATCATCATCATCAGCATCAGCATCATCATCATCAGCATCATCATCATCATCATCATCAGCATCATCATCATTATTATTTATTATTATTATTATTATTATTATTACTACTACTACTACTACTACTACTACTACTACTACTACTACTACTACTACTACTATTACTATTATTATTATTAATGAGTGGATGAATCAATTAAACGACAGGCAGAGAAGACGGACAGTGATAGCGGTACATGTAAACTGAAATGAGTGGTGAGAGACAGAGACACAGTCAGACAGCCATAGAGGGAGGTGAGAGTGAAAGAAAGATATGAGAGAGCGAAAAGGAAAGTCATACAGGAAAGAAATGTAGAGATGTTATAGACATAGACGTTGTATCCAGTCAGAGAAAAGAGGGAGAGAAAAAAGAAAAGAGTTACAAGGGAAAAACAGATAGATTCAAAGAAGGAAAGAAATTAAAAGGAAATTGTCTCGTCCTTGTTTCCACCTCCATACACGCAGTGTGAAGTACTTATCCATCAACATCGTTGCAAGGTCATTCTGATTTAATCAATGTCTCTTAGAAGTAGGAGTTGCTGATCTAGCAATTAGGACACCGGAAGTCGTATGTCCTGATGCCAAGGTTAAGGGCGTGTTGACATTGTTACAGCATTGCATATATTATACTCTTTCTGTGACACTGCTTGTATGATATAATCGTATGATATCATTTTGTCCCTTTTATCTACCCTAAACGCTATAGTGTCTCATAAGCCTTTTTAGGCTGGATGTATGTATAATTGTATCAATATACCAATGTCTTTTTTTATGTGTGTACATAATGTTATACTCTAATAAACTAATAAAATAATCTGTCTGTCTGTCTGTCTGTCTGTCTGTCTGCATAAAGCTTTATAAAAATGAAATTACCATGATGAAGCCTAAGCTCTTTTCTTGAGAGAATAGATATTAACACATTTCGTAAGAAAAGCGAAAAGTTTAAAAAAATTATTATAATCGATACATGTATGTCTACAACATATTGTTACAATTCATCTTGGTTGGTGGGACCAAATCCGAAAAATGAAAACAGTGTTTTTAGATGCATACATGAGCTTATTTCTTTACTTTAGACCAACGTAAACGATTTCTTTTAGTAATGTAATACCTGGCATATTCCATTGGTCAGCGTGTTTTTATATGTACCGTCAAACCATGTTTCTTTTTTAATTTCAATTAGAGCTTTTTGGACTGCCAAGTGGACACGTACTGACAAATGAACTTTAACAGTATGCCAATAACATATTACGGCAACAATGACAATTCTAAAGCTTAGCAGTGATTGTCAGCATCTCAGGGTTTGTCACTTTTTGAGTAACTTTTACACGCTTCATTACACACGTTTAAGAGTCTCGCTTACACCTTCCGATTGATGAACATGAGTCATCACCTTGAAATGGGATTGAAAGAAGACGTCAGGTGACGTCATCGAAAGTTATCAATTTTCGACTAGCTTATGCGTTTTGAAATGCCTGGAAGCTCGAAACGACGGTATTTTTACTTAGGATTGTTACGGTGTAAGACCGGAATTAACATCTAATTTGAGTGCTTCAATGTTTTTAAGGATTATTATTATTGAATTTATAAGAGATACTTTATCTCAAGTTTCCATCTTTTTTATTTGTTTTATAAAGTCAATAAAATCATTAATCATTTATCAATCAACTAAATTTAGCAGTGAATATCTATCCGCTAGGTCCTTAACCTCTTCTGATCAGCTTCAGTATCGCCTATAAACAACCAGCCAAGGAAATGGATGAGAATACAGTAGTACCCGGATGCAGTACCCGGATGAGAGTACTGATAAACATCTTCAATAATAACCACGTGTAGCCGTCAAGTAGCTTACGAGGTTATCCAGCGAAGGTAATCAGATATTTCAATCAAATAATGAAGTTGCCATTATCAGTTCAAATACATATTTTTTTATTTACAATATCGATATGTACTACAGTAACAATTAATCTATATCGAGATATGTCTTCCACTTTCTTAAATTGGTTGTTTACAAGAAACTAATTTGATTATTAGACAGTGTCACAATCAGTTGTCGTGGTTGATGAAAAGTTCATGCCATTTAATCTTCAGATGAATAATTTTGATGACTTCACTTCGCTCTTTTCTGACTAACAAACTTTGTCCAATTCGCGAATTGGACAGGATCCTTCGGAAACCGATGCAGTTGAATGTCTCCTGATTTCTTATTAGTACAGTTGGCAGTAACGCAGGAAGAAGGCATGTCTCTTTCGCAATGAGAACGGAGACGAATGCGACCCATATCTGCATTGATATATACTTGTTTACAAACAAACGCGGAGCGAGTCCTGTCTATGACGTCACATCTGCCGAAGGAGAGCTCAGGCCACTCTAGGGACTTTTTTAATTGGGCTTTCGAGGTGGCCTATTTCTACGCGCTTTGAACCGTTATATCTTTTTAATTAAAGGACGCATCGAAACTCTGTTTGGTGTTTTATTTACTTGAATGTATTGTCTTTATGAAAATGGGGATTGAAGTCGGATACAAAACTGGGATATAATATCTTTAAAACAAATTTAGGTGGGTTGTAAGCTTCAACTAAGGAGAACAGATGATTAGAAAATTACTGGTATAGGTGTTGGATTATACCAATGAACATATTAATTTTACCAAAGATTCCATGGAATGACGTCAATGACATGTTTTTCCTCTTGCAAAACAAAGGTTGAGGTGTCTATCTGTAAATCAATACATATTCAGCGTCATATCGTGTAATTGGAAAGAACCCAAAAGTACGATATAGGTGCACGAAGAACAGATTGAAGCTTTAACGATTATGTATAACGTTTTAATAACCACACATTGTGACGATTCCTGGAAAATTGGAATAAAACAACTTCCTGTGAAATGCAAAAAAACTGCAATGCTAGTTATTATTTAATACCTCAAACTACGTTCTTCACAGAGAAAATTGATATAATTATTCTGTTTGTAAAGAAAACCTAACGAGGCTACATCAACTAATGTGTCAACGGATGTTCAATTATCGGAGATACTGAGACGACATCAATTTGTTTATACGTCATCCCGAACATAAGAAAGGGCGATTATTTACGGATAAAACATCTAATTAGTGGTGAAGAAGGCTGCTTATAGTACTTTATTGAACTATAATCACAGAGACCAGTGAAAAGAGCTGACGTGCGCCAAAGTTGACCTGGGTCTCTTGACGTCTGTGCTACGCTAGTGTTCATTGTCAATGAATGAGAAAGTAACGAAATAATAAGTGCAAACCTTTCAATCCATTTGATTCAAATTATGTTTTATATTGTTAAAACTTCATTTTCCTTACATTCTCATGATATTTATGTCGGGAATAATTTAGACAAGGTTTTACGGGAAGTTACAAATTGGAAAACTATTTGTTTTCAAATGTACATTGAATGTACGTCATATCAACTATTCTTTGTAAAGTGTAAGTAGTTGAAAAGGACATGAATGCGTAGTCTTATATTAGTTTCATAAATGGTTTAAGAAATACGAGGAAAATGTATATAAACAGCCTTACTGATTTTGAAAAGAGATTATGAGAACAATACTATTTAAAATTTATGGAAAGTTTTTATAGAGTGTTGAAGGTCACAATACAAAAGGATTTGTATAAAAGATATAAGAGTTTGCAACACGTATGTGTGGAAGTTTTACCATGGTTTAAACACTATTTATTTCAGAAAAAAGGGAGGGATTGGTAAACAGGCTAGCAGCCTATCTGAATATCTCTCCCATACATATATATATTTATACATTTATATATCATATCTTAATTCATTATCATCATTGAAGTTAGCAGACTTTATGATAAATACTTATAGATTAACAGAAAAAACGCTTAGTAAAGGTAAAATATTCATGAACAGATTTAACAATCTTTTAGTTGATTTCGTCAGAATAGGAATAATTAACAAATAAAACAGTTTGTATACCATAACCATTAACGTAATAGAAACACTCTGATCGAAAACGAGAAAAATTTGAATAAATAAAGAGAAAGTTAATGGCATCTTCATAATGGTGACCGCAAGGGCAACTTGACGTATTTTGTAAAAATCGATCAAATTTTTACCGAAGTTTTACTATTCGAATCACGTCAGTATTTTCAGTAGTCGATACGACTCATCGACCCGTGCATTGTCCTAACCGACAAATCGATAACTTTTTCTTTCCAGAACCTTTCAAACAGATTGATATTACTCCTCGATCTCTGTCCGCCAATGTTGTGTCATTGAGACAGATCAATAGTGATTGATCAGAGTGATTGACTATTGATCAATGACTTCGACAAGAACACTATAGCTTGTGACAATGATTTTCAAAAACTTGTTACAGGTGATGTTGTAAGTTTGACAGAAATGAGATTCAAGATTAAGGGCGACATATTGCCTAGGCTGTCTTTGTATCATGCAAGATAACATTCTCAATTACAATTACGCTTCAATGTTTTTCGTTAACTCTTTCCGGCAGTTAATTTTTGCTAACTTCATGTAAATCTTACAAGAGGATTTCGTTCCTTGCTATCAAAGTCTCTTAGGCTTATTTTCACTAATGAAGGTCCCTGCCTCGGAGCACAATTAACTGAGTTGTATACTTGTCTAGGTGCGGAATTCTTGAAGATAATAACAACAAATGTATGTACATTATTTTAATTGTACTATCAATGCTTTGTCAGTTTTTAAAAAAAGGGAATTATTTCCGGACAATGTATATGAGAAGTATTTTTACATAAAGATTTCTTTTCTAAGTCATTCCAATACATTTATATTTGTTAATGAGCTAATTGGTGTGATAATGATGAACATAACTTTGATTGAATTTTATTTTGAGATTTATCTTCGACAATCATACTGTCACATTTGCCAATGGTTTCTCTAATTTCCTTTTAATGTTGGCTCTTGGTCGTCACATTATAAGAAACCAAATTAACTTTGTGAGACCAATCTTTAAAGCTTGGTTTATAGAACTTCATATATAGAATTATGGAGTTGATAGTGAATTATAAGAACTATAGTGAACATTTGATGTGCTTACACAAATCTGTATTTCTGGATCTATAGTTCAACAAAAACATCATCAACAAAAATACGAACATCGATGACATTATCAATTACAAAACCGAACTCACTAATATTATCATCATAATCAACACCATCATCAACAACAAAAGACCAACATCAGCAATATCATCAACATTAAAACACCACACCATCATCATTAAAAGGCATATTCACCACCATCCCTAACATCTCATTCATCAAAACCACTAAAACTCTTCAATACCGCTAACGTCCTCAAAGTTAAAAAATACGAACACCAACAATATCATTATGAATAAAGACAACAACAAAATCATCAACAACATAAATTTCCATTCCTACTACCATCATCATCATCATCATTATCATCATCAACAACACTAACATAATCATCAACAACATAAATTTCCATTCCAACTACCATCATCATCATCATCATTATCATAATCAACACCAACATAATCATCAACAACATGATAATATTCGTTCCAACTACTAACATCATCATCATCATCAACACCAACATAATCATCAACAACATATATTTCCGTTCCAACTCATCGTTCCAACTCATCATCATCATCAACAACAACAACTCTAACATAATCAAACAACATAAATATCCATTCCAACTACCATCATCATTATCACTATTATCATCACCAACACCACATCTGTCACGATCATCATAATCACACTCAAATACAATCAACTAATGCTAGCAATAACGATTCAGAGACAATATCGATCCAGCTGGAACTAAAGTATTGAGTTTTATGTAGTTTGATGCTTCCTTGGAGGAAAATAACACAGGGCGAGTTGTAAAGTCTCATTAGTTCTTTACAAGATTTGAACAGAATCCCTACATTACCTGACCTGCTTACACTCATGTTATATGGGAGATAGGAGGAAAAGACTTCATGATGAAGTACATCATCGTCACAATTATTATCATCTTCATCATTATCATCATCACCACCATCACCACCATGTTCATTTTATTTTCGCATATGATCTTGCCTGAAGGCGTCTAGAACTAGTTCCTTAACAGATTATTTAACAGTGGGATCTAGACGTGTTCAATTTCAATAAGATGGGGTTTTGAAATGAGAAACTACCCAGAAATAATTTAAACTTTTGACGAAAAGAAGAAATGAAACGATTTAGCAATGCAAAATACTAACTTGTGATGTACTTTAATTGAATTATACCTTTTAACATTATTATAATTATCTCAGGAAAGTTATTTCTACATTCCTATATCGATAGGGTTTAAGAGTGTTGATAAGACATTAAATGATGAATTTGCTGAGAGGTTTGAAATGCATTTTAGAATAAAAACTTCTGTATTCTGACATTGATATAAAACTCATAACAGATGATTTAACCTTAAATAAGTGTATCCATCTTTCAAGGTATTTGTTGATTAAACGAGACATTTTGTAGACATCTTAATTTTTAAATACTAACCGTCATTTAAATCTTACAAGTTTTGCGCTTTTCTGACGTCTTGCAGAACTTTTGTGCCATTTTAAAGCTATGTCGATCAATACCAACAACGTTAAGTAATTATACTGCAGCTAAAGCTGCATACCAAAGCTAGGTTCACCTACCTATGGATTTTTGTGCAGATGCCATGTAACTTTTATTTGGTTTCTAAAGCAATTGCATTCTTTTATTTTATTTTACAATATATATATATATATTGAAAAATACGAAGTCAGAAGTAAAAACTAAATGGTTTTTTTCAATGTTTCAAATTGGTGAACTTTTTTCATATATATATATATATATAATTTTACATTTACAAATGAGTGAGTAAAAGATACAAAACACGATTTATGTTAGAAGATGTTGATCGCATATCAGTGATTTTGGAAGGATAAATAAAAAAATAAGTTTCGAAAAGTTTACCCTGATCACTTCAACATGCTGCCAAATAAAACATTAAACACTTGTGTGTTGTGATAGTGGATTGGTTATAATCCTAAAAAGGCTACCCGACAAGCTTCGATGAGCGGAGGTGTCGCGGTACATGGTCACCTATGTAACGACTGAATGCACTCAATAATAACCCTAACAATAATAAGTAGGACAGGGTAATGTACACTGTTGTTTAATTAAATTGTTATGGGTCAGAGATAATATCTAATGTATCAAGTTCATATTTGTCTATATGTTTAATAATGGTAACACCAAAAGGTGTTGGTATTTTTTTTACTCTTTTAGTCATTATTTGTTTCTTTCGTGTGATTTTGATGTATTTTGCATACATGATTTATGATGTGATCTAACAATATGGTTCGTAATATTATCTTCCAAATATTTTTCTAGCGGTAGTTCCCCTAGTTCATGTCTGACTATTTCCATTGATGTGTCGCTTACATGTAGGCATCCTGATATGTATCTGTAGGCTTGATTTTGTATGGTATTTAGTTTTTGTATGTTGGTTTGACTGGTGTCCCACCAAGCTTCTGCTCCATAGTGCAGATTGGATTTAATCAGAGATTTATATAGGATGAGTAACATTTCTTTGCTGCTGCCCCACCTAGTGTGAAACAGCATTCGTAATATTTTAATATCTTTTTTTATAATTGTGTTAATTCATTAACATGTTAATTCCATGTTAAAATCGTTAATCATTAATTTTGATTAAGCTTTTCGTAATATTTCTGCTGCTACTTGCTGGTGTATATGATTGACCCAGAGAGCTCCGTCGTCAGCGAATTGTGAGGTGTCCATTTGTTTAGATAGTTTAATAGGTAGTATGAAATAGATCATCTATCATAATATTGCAATTATACTTGCAAAAATTATCAATGCAAACATACTTGTTCTCAAAATCTCACTTTCTAGATAAATTATTTCTTCTTAATTGAAAAAACAGTTCTCAAAATTGTTATTTTTGCAAAACATGTTTTCTTATAAAATGCATCAACTCAATTAATGCCTTACTTACCCCCGCTGTTTCAATAAGCAACGTTTAGGATTAGGCTAAACGGTACTTTCTCCTGCACTGAAAATTATGCTTCGCGGTACATCCGAAATAAAAGTTTAAGGCGTCCCGGTCCGACACCAGTGGATTAGACGTGGAATACTTAATCGTTGTTTCTAACTTTAAAGCATAACATTGTCAGTTTTAATGTATCCATGCTACATGAAAGATAAACCAAATTGCAGGTATAAGATACGCATGAAGGTGAAAAAATATTCGGTTGGCTATAACAGCAATTCAACCTTTTTTTGCGTCTCCGATTCTAGAAACTGCCAGGTTATTTTAACGATTTCTAATCACCCAATTCGCACTATAGCCCTCGACTAAGACACATGAAGAAAAGTAATATACCTGGAGTTTTTAATTTTATGGGCACTAGCTATTAGACTATTTTACGTAGAATCATTATTCAAGTTTTTACAATACATACACATCAAAGTACCTAACAATTATTCATTAATTTCCATTTTTTAAATCATGAATCATTTTTTGTAGTTAAAGGATAGTAAAGGATACGTAGGAGTCGGTGAGGTAGTATTGAAGGATAAAGTATGAATTGACAAAGTAGGATAAAGACGGTTGAATTCTACAGACTCAAGCTCACGGTGCACCAGCCCGATAAGGATAAGATGCGAACATACGGTAGGCTATATTGCACTTCAGAAATACAATATTGAAAAACTATCCTTTTACATTTGTAACTTTAATCAACTCATCGGATATCAAAAACATGTTTCACACAGAGCTGTAGAATAACTCATAGTTGGCCATGTATACGCATTCATTATAACCTTTGTAACCATGGTAACAGATAAACAAAAGCATTCACTGTGGAATATAATCCATTTGAAATTGAAGTTTAAGTCTAATGTAGCGTGTAAAGTCACGTTTAATGCTTTATTATCGATTATTTATCGGATTGATTCTTCGAACACAACAGGATTACATCCCAATGACGTCAATGGCTGCTGAACCGGAAGAAGAAATCTCCTGGGTATGAAGGAAGATGGAGGACCCCTTTTATCCAGCCAAGATCCGGTTACTCATTATACAATAATGAGCATTAGATCGAACCAAAACCATTGATTAAGAGTCCATTATGTGTTCCTACAAAAACAAGACGTGATAGGTTTGATGGATGAATAAGCAACCTTTGTAAGTATACGTCGTTTTTAGTTTATGTGGATCTAAAAGAAATCTGAATTAGTGCAAAAAAATCTACATAAATCAGCTTTTCCACATGTGAATAAGAGTTGCTGAGCAAAGCAGGATAAGGTGAGCCTCGGAGGGTCAGAAGGTGACTTCTGTGTCTGTTATTTCTGACTGTAAATCAACACTGGGAGTTGTCAAAAGTTCGCGTTCTTGTTTTACAACAAACACATTTCAGGATAGAATCAACATATCATAGCATCGGGTCGATATTTCACGAGGAAACATGTATATGTTTTGGCTTATTTTCCCCCTTTCAAATTTGAATACTTGTCATTTCTAGTGAATTTTAGTTTCTTTTACATGTGGTCAAGACACGTGACTCCTATTTTCTACGTGCATATTCGCAAGTGCAAATCACATTTCCGTGTCACGTGACTCTTCGGTCGTCGATTTCAGTCCGTGCAACCCGTGAAACCGTTCCATCACCCCGACATCAAAGGGTTCACCTCCAAGGGCAGATAACTCTGGGTCACTGGGTCGCTGCACTCGCCTGTTTCTTGCATTACAAACAAATTTCAGCGTAAATTTAAAAGATTTTTTCTCGCGACAAAACAAGTTTCTAAAGTCAAACATGTTTCGAAAGATATTTAAACAATGCACTTTCAAGTTTAGATCGTTCCATCAATTTGTGTCGGGAAGGTGAATATACTAGCTGTTTCCCCTTAAATGCACTATGGCACGCTTTTCATATTCAAATTGTCTATTTTAAGGCATATGAGGACATGGGCATTCATTTTTGCTTTTTATCAATGCAATGAAATACTTAACATTCTTTAAATTGACCTGCAATAAACAATGAAAAGCAGCTGTAGGCTTAGAGGTAAGAAAAATGTATGGTCAGCTTTTACCGATTGGAAAAATATAGACAGTTGAAAACGGCTGAACAAGAAGTGTGTGCAGCTATTGAAATTACTTAAACTCTGAACTGAAAACAAATGATGAAATTGAGTTTATTAAAGCAATCTTGTAAATTAACCGATTTAACAATATATTAATTGCATTGTTATTGAATTAACTTAAGTGTCTGCCGGGGTTTTTTCAGAATGAAAGCGAAATTTAATTATTTCCGATATAGTAGTTCATGTGCATTTAATGCAGGGTTGCATTAAATACTTCCGCTCTCTAAGAATCAAATTTATAACCTGAATACGTAGATATTTGCTGGATAACTTGCTAGGTTGATTTACTTTAGATTATCTTTAGTAATATCGAGAAATATGCAGTATATGTGCATTCGTTGTGTTTACGAAATGTTGGTGTGCGCTGGTTTTTTAATAAAAACTTGATGAGGGAGTATTTCAGTCAGAGGTTAATGCATCATTTATTGTGATGTAAGTGATTGTTAGGCCAATGACAAAACACTGTCATTGTATGAGGTTGATGATGTTATTTAAAGTAATTATTATGGTCATGGGGAACTAATATTTTTCATTTATTGATCAAAATGAATTCGAAAGACTGAATGATAAGCAATAATCTAAAGGATAAGAAAAAACAAATAGACAGACATCATGCGTAAAAAAATTTCAATTTGTTGAAATGTGCCGCAAAATAATACTTTCTTCTACTTTCTGTTAAGCTTATTTATCTTACCATATAATGAAATCTAATACATACCAAAATAAAATTTCTTTATTAATTATGTAAGTGGTGAATAATTTTTTTATGTATATTTTTTCAAATACAAATTTTCTTTAAACCAAAACTCATATATTGATTAATGTTAGAAGGACGTGTGTAAGTAGTCTTTGATCTATTTAGTTTCTTATTTCAATTCAGATTAGCAAACATTACTTTGTGCGTCATTGCTATCTATATAAAGTAAAGACCCTACAGTAGACATATCAGATTGTGGTTTTAACCAAATGAAATGTGATTGAAGCCATAAGGTGTACAGGTGGAGGCAACATCTAATATACTTCATTGTCTGTGCGTCATGTGCTGACGCAAATGGAGAGAATATATTCATACAAATATCAAATGTTTTCATGTGTTTTATAAGAAAAATATCCAATTCAATGTACATTCATTGGAAATAATATACTTTGAAAATAGAATATTTCCTCAAATTCCATTAAGTCTATCGAATAAAATTCATTTAGGATCATTTACTTCCCTTGAAAGGCGAAATCTCTTGTAGTTCAGCATTTTCTCCCTACAGAGGTATTTCTGTCATTAATTCCTATACAACATCTGTTATAATACAGCATCTTCTCGGGCTTCCGGCAGGTTCACCTCCCGGCAAAACATTGCAAGAAACTAGCTTGCAATATTGCAGCGGATCACCGCGTGCATTGATAACATCTTTGTTGTCACACAGGCCGATGGAGCGATGCAGTCGCTAAATAAGGCGAATGTGTTCTGTAAATAACGTTCATAGGCTTAATGTAAATTCGAATAAAAAGGAAATATCTTATGCGTTTAAAATATTGCTCTTCAATAGACTTAGAAAAAGGAATGCTGATAAAGTGTTTGTGATATATGTGATTTAATTCTTAAACATGAAAAAATATTCAACTACAAATATTGCAGTTTATATTAATAACCTGTATTATAGTAATATCTGCATATCTGAATAACAACATACTTAATGAAAAGTCTGCAATTATTATTTTTATTATCATCTATTATATAATAATACTCTCTTTGTTCTATTGTCATAAGTACGTGACAAGGTTATTCTCTCTTTGCATGTTCAGTTTTTCTCCATACCCCATGTGATACATGTAAGTGAACTTGAGTTGTATCTTTAATTATGAGATGAGATACATATTTGGTATATATTTACGTTCATTTACGCGGTCCAAATGACGTTCATGACTTTGGTCATTTCTTACAGTTCACTCACCAAATGACGTTACTTGTATGCAATCTCATGCGAAAAGCAAATTTAGGTAAGCTTTTTGAAAACTCTAATAGATTAACTATGACATGAATATTGATATACTTATTACAATTATTACAAATGTCGATGAATTCATGTGTGCCACTTTTTATTTGATACTTGGCATTTCACCTAATAATATTCATTTGTGCTAAGGGCGGCGTTCACTTCTGCAGGGCATTTTGTCTACAGTCTTATCAATAGGACCGTGCAAGATTGGTAAGAACTAATAAGATAAATTTCTGAAATAGAATACAAGACTATCCCAAAGACCACCAAATCATTCGTGTCAATGTTTGATATAAAACATTATAATTCATGATATATCATATATCAGTTTTTATATCATACTTGGTATTTCACATAATAACTTTTGCTATATCACTCTATTAACATATATAATATTTCCTATGGAACACACACCCATGGTTCGCAAGTTCCAGCCGATGCTCGCAGGTTTCACCGCAATGCATAGCCACAATGGTGTTGCGGGCTTCCTCCCTGCAATAATACTAGCAGCCGCGATGTAAGTGAAATACTCTTGAAAGCGGCGTAAAAGCCCATTTCATTCACTCACTCACCTATGGAACACAGGTTTAGGTAATGAATAAGTATTGATGCTACTGAAATGTATGTTTGGTTTAATTCTCAGTCAGTAGAAACGATGTATCGCTACATCATCGTCTTCAGTAGACAGATCTCTTAAAATACCTTAGATCCACCAGGCAAAATCCCATGGATGATTTATAAATAACCAACCAATGAAATTATGTGATTTCAGCATAAGCGAGTTCGGGATATTTGGTTCAACCAATACGACTATGGCTGAGACAACACAGGAAAGGAATTGCCTTGAAGGATAATCAAACAGAGACGTGAGGCATGAGCTGTGATAGACATCAGGATATTGAAAGAGCTCTGAGGATATGATGATAATTACGCTTGTGAACAGGATAAAACATATTGAAGAGCATATATATAGCGTATGTGAAAAAAATGGAACTCCTACCTCGAGTTTCGATTCAACACCAAAACTATAATCGTTCTGTCCTATTTATTAATTATGGTATATAGAATTCTATGAGATGTGATATTTAAAAGGTGTTAACTAAAAATTGAGGTTATGGAAAGATTTACAACAGAAAAATGAAAGTAGACTTAAGTTCTTCCATTAAAGATACTCTCTTCATGTTTGACGTTTGTGTTTAAAAAGCCAGATAAAGATTTATTGCTAATAAGTATTCTTGGTCTGATTTCCTTTTAACAGCATTAGGTAAGTAAGGTTAATCATACCACCACATACTGTTTAGACCGTCATCTCGGCGCATATAAATCTATTTCTACAATTTGTGTATTTAAAATTATATTTTTCTTTAGTGGACGTCAGAACTTAATGTTTTTCATCACATATAATAGTAAATAAGTAAAGTAAGTTGACAGTTAGTGTCTTTTAGAAATGAAAAATTCAATTTCAGTCTCTTTAACAGTTAGATATTTTTACATTTCATGGGACATTGGTGGGGTTGTTTGCGTACAATACAATGTAAGTTTAAGAAAATACTGTTAGTCCAATAAAAGCTGAACTTTAACAGTTTCAACACAAAATTGAAAGAGAATTCCATTTCAACATTGCTTTACTCCAAACATACAAAATTTCAATCAAGAATCACCAATGAAACCTCCCAGAGACAAGGTTATATCTCTATGTTCATATACAATGGCACTTCCTGGTTAGAAATTTGAAACAATCGTGTCGTTGAAAGTCTTTGTTCATTTTTAAGAAGTCTGCAAAGTTTTCTGTAAGTCAAGTAAACATGTATGTCCCTCTCAGGGAAAAAGTGGAACACAATGGTGTAGTGGTTAGGGTGCTGGCCTTTCCCGCCAATGGCCCGGGATTTAACCCCGGAGGAGGACTGATTTGTAACTTTCGCCTTGTTCTGAGTTCTGTGTTCCTGGGCATGTCACATCATCCATTTTATAGTTAGTCAGCTGTACTACTTGATACCTGAATACGGGAAGGTATGGGTCTAAACGGTCGAGCAAAGCGTTTGATAACGGTATCAAAAGTACTATTCTTCACTCCAGGATAATGATAACCTGTGTGCGCCAAGCATGTACATGTAAATTGCGCAGTACAAATGGACTTTTATCATGATGTTGTTATCATAATTTCATATTGTGCTTGCTGTCTCCTTAACGGTTTGAAAGGAGAAAGTAAAAATGGTATAAATCGAAGCACGGAGGATGAAATTATTATTAAAGTATTTTTTCTTTAGTCTAATAACCTGTATGAATATTTTGTCTTATCTAAATAATTTGAAAACGAGTAGTTGAAATCAGCTTAGGAAATTTGTTTGGTGACTTACCAATGCTCAATTGAAAAGTGGTCCCGACATTTTTTGTGATGTTGAAATATCGCTTTTTAACTTTGACTTTCGCGTTAATGTGAATACATGTCAGTCATATGATATTAATAGTAAGGAGAAAAATATATCAAAGTCCCAAACTCCTCAATAAGTTATCCTTGAAAATATTCGCCTTGAGTCTTAAAGGCACTAGCGCCACTAATATTTCATACTTGTTACTAATGCACTGAAAATGTTTATATTATCAACGACCTGCACTCAGATATACATGTACCATATGAGTTATTTGAAAAATATATATAAACTTAATTCTAGATGAATTGTTTCAGCGGCATTCTAGAAGTTGCTAGTATAAGGAAGACAATGATATATGGATGTACAACTTCTTTATTACACAATGGCCATTGTGTAATAAAGAAGTTGTACCTCCATATACACCGAAACGTCGCTATTGTGTAATAAAGAAGTTGTACATCCATATATCATTGTCTTCCTTAATTCTAGATGATCGGAAGTATCAAATGTGAGATAATATCATTTTAATTTTTCCTACATCCCGAAAACCAAAACGGCTCTATATATAGGTATATCATCAGCAATGCTTATACTGTGGATATGAAATTGGTGAAGTTATAGATATATTTTACTGACGAATATTTTATCCATTGTCCTTCGTTAAGAGACTAAGGTATAATCAAAAGCTGAACATATTCCTAGTTCAGCTGTTTTCAGCATCAATATTTACGATTAGTGTACATCCGACACTTGCGATTTCTTCACACCCCTTTTAGACATTTAACTTTTTCATTATTGTTATAAATGTAGGTTAATTTGGAAAAGGATTCTCTTCAAGATAACTTTATTTTTAAAGGGGGGGGGGCATCTGTCAACAAAAGTGTTTAGTTCGATTCGGAAATGTCGTCGACAAGCTCTGGCACTTATACCAGTGTAAATTGCCCTCTTCAAACCATTTATAAGCCAGTGAACACACATTATGAAACCTATATCTTAAATGTCAATGTTAAAAGCCAAATTCTCAAAAGAATTTGAACATTGTAATAAGCACTGCTTTGACCATGATGCACACATCACTTTACACTGTGAATCGTTTTTGCACCAAAGAAATACATTTTACATGACCTTACTCGACCTACTTGATTTAGATGCCTATGTATGTATAAAGCTCCTAGATGATGATGATGTTCTTGCACTGCGGTGCACCTGTTGACATTCCAGGCCTTATTACTACGGAAAGGCAAACTATTGTTATTGAATTTTCAAAATATATATATGACATGAAAACTATCTGAACAAATATTTCTGAAATGTCCTTGCAGTAAATACTGTATTGTGCACTGTATTGAATTGAATGCCTTGTAAATATTCTCTGTACATGTATGTGACTAATTGATGTTTTATATTTGTAATCTTCAACTACCATTGGAGGAAATAAAGAAATTCATTCATTCATTCATATCTTAAATGTCCATCATACATTCTTCTTCAAGGCTAACTCATGACTGATTGTTTTGTGAATTCATGAATGTACAATAATGATATTGAAACAAATACCTTTTATCAGAACGTAGTTATTTACTGTGGAAGTTCATAAAAAAGGCACATCAACTTTCGTGAAGTTTTATAACCTTGTCCCATTATCTTGTAAAGCAGAAGAATCGTGATCGAGTGTCTAGTCAGAAGTTATCTGATTGGCTGATTAAAGGTCCGTTATTAGCTCCAACCAATCGGATTAAGAGCATTATCTTGATGAAGGACTCCGTGAATGTTGTATAACGCGAAGCTATAAACGGCTTACATCTCTGACCTTTGCGTGTGGGCATCACTTGTAATTATAGCTTAGTTTATATAAACAAAACAGTTGTGTGAGAAATTGTTATCAATCGTGAATAAAAGACTGAAGAAAAGAAATTTTCGAAAGGTTTACATAAGAAAAATTATGTCGTCGCTGAAAAGATTAAATATTCAAATTACTTTTTTCCAAATTTATGTAATTTTCATACCTACTTCTATTCTCGAAATAGGAAGGCGTCTTAGATAAGTATATAAAATGTTGTTAAGTTATCAATAAAGTTTAGTAGTATATACCACACTCCCACATAAATGGGTCCATTTGACTTACTTAGTATGATGTTCAGAACAATTATATTTTTGTAATAATTCCGTAAGAGACGAGACTCGCCTCGATTACCAATGTCCCTTTTTCAAGAAATATAAGAAATATATATTCGAATAATAGATTAATATGTAATTCCGATGTTTTCTAAGCATAAAGTATTAACGTTGAAATTATGCACTTATATAGATTTATAAGGTCCTATACATAACCTGTGAACGTTTTCAACAATAAACATTAGTTTATGCTAAATGTATTATCTTTAGAAGGTCAAACATCTCATTAACTCAACCCGGTCATCCGTAGAAGTGGAATAAATTATTGTGTATTAAGCAAAAGCTTCTGGCGGCCATTTTTGTGTGAACACCTTTTAATCATTGAGGTAGGGAAATGGAATCCCATAGCTTAACTGAACATGTTTGAGATTTGCTTCATTTGATTAAAAATCATTGTCTTGTAATTGGTAAAATATATTTTCATTTTCGAAAATTCGTAGCACTGTTGGTTAGCGACACATGGACATGTATACATGTAGCTTAGAAATAGCTTTACCAAGATATATTATGCCTTTAGACCCTATCCTACTACCATATAAAAGAAAAGTAATGGGGTAGGGTCTATATAGGCATATATTTCTCTCTACAGTTTTTTCTAAGCCATACACGTCCTTAGCGAAATGCAGGTACCCTCGCCCATGGGCTCGACCACAGGACACTTGGGCCATGGGCGAAGGTAAAATTATAAACTATAAACGGGACTTGGACAAAACTAAATTATAAAATATTCATAATCAAACTCATAGCCACCCTTTTTGGTATCTCACACCACCCCCTAAAATATTATTTTTGACATTTTCCATGCCAAAAGGCGAGTTTTCCCATTGGCTAGTTCGGCCATGGGCGATTTTCAAATGAGCGAGCTAAGCCTTTTCGGATCTAGAGGAATAAATACTTACTCACGGACGGATTTCATTCCAACATATAATGAATCTGATATCACAATTCAAATTTGTTAATAAATTTCAAGAAATATGTATAATGTGTTTCACGTTATCTTAGTCATTCCAACTGATTCCCAAGTTTATCCTTACGAAAACAAAGATGTTTATAACAGTTTTAACCTGGTTGGAAGTGATGGCAATGTGACAGATAACAATAAAAGCGCTTAATAGGCTGCTGGGTTGCATACTCCTAAGAAGTTGAGATTGTTAAAAAGGAGTGTTTGTCCTTACACCAGGGTATAATGTGTGTGACACTTTGAGCACGCCCCTTTGTGGTGTGAAGTCCAGCGCAATATAAGTATACGCATTTTATTTTTCAAAATTCATATTTTACACAACTAACATAAATACTTTATAAATGGTTACTTAAATACAGGGAAAGCTAGGGTACATTTATTGATAACGAGTGTCCACACGTTATACCTTTTACCGTGTGAAGCTGTCATTGATAATGTGCGTCAAGACGTATTTAGGACAAATTTATCCATTTAATGTGACAGAAAACATTAGCGAAACAAACACATGCCGTTCATTCGCATATTTTAAGATTGCAATTATAATTACCGTGTGATTACTTTCTGTTATGCTATTACTTTATATAACTTCTACCAAAATTGATATTTAAATATGAATGAGCTTGTTTTGATATTAACATTTACAGTTTAAAAAAGGCTAATTAAATCAAGCCCTCATTATTATGTTTACATTATCTTAATAAAACGTTCCTTTTTTAATCATCGAAAGTTATAATTCCTTTTTATACATTTTACCAACTTTAAAAAGTAAAACAACCTGCTTTTAAGAAAAATCTCGAAAATAAAAAAGTAAAAACTATTTTTTCTGAAAGGGTGTCTATTGTCTATGAATATTGTAAACCTGTGTCTTGTGATTTTTTATACGTGCGCAACGCGAATGAAAAGAATGAGTGTCTCGTTTTCTGTCGTCAATTTCAGTCCGTGCAACCCGTGAAATCGTTTCATCACACTCGACATCAAAGAGGTCACCGCCAAGGACAGACAACTCTAGGTCACTAGGACAGCGTAGTAACAATTTGTCTGCATTACACTAGGATGTGTTGTTCTTCCATGTAACTCAAATACAGTTGGCTGCAATAATTTTATTTAGACGTCAAAACCCAATATCTGTTCGTTGTGACATTCAGTGTTTCATTTTTCATTGTTTATCTATTTCAAAATTATTCTAGTTTTTTTATACTCTTTGGCTCTGAAAAAGAGTTTTTGCTGATTATTAATTCCTAAATTACGAATAACGTTTACTAAAATTTCTAGTGAGAGTTTATAATGTTCGATGATGAATACCAAATAAATTGAAAACCAAATTTGAGATCAACCAAGAAAACGCTACACCTATTTAAAACTTATGGGGGATGATTTTTTGTTTAAATCTCCTGCTGATGTTAACGTTAGTTGATTTTTCATAGATCCAAGTTGATAACAAAGATTAACGTACTGCCAATCCTTTTTTTTTCAATAGAATATGAAACCATGAAAAAATCGTCCATGTCAATTTCGACTATTCTTATAATGTACTTAAATACATAACGACATACATACATCAAATCATGTATCATTATGTAACCATTTCATGACAAGAGGAAGTAAATATATCACATCAATGAAGAAAATAATGCAATATAAAGTACGCTCCTCCGTCAAGACTGGGAACGATCGAGCGTTATGTAATAATTACCGCATTAGATTGTGTAACACAGTAAAAATTTCATGTTGAAATCATATACCTAAAAAGTTATTTAGTTGTAGAGATGAAAGTTGCATTAAGGTGATGATGATATGTCCTTCTTAATCACCCTCAAGGATTCTTAAAGGCACTATAGGGCACACCAATATTTCGTAAACACAACGAATCCATAGATACCGCATACCTCTCGATATTACTAACGATTACGAGGTAATCTACTCCGTAAGTTATTTAGCAAATATGTAGGTTATAAAATTGATTCTAAAATACTGGAAGTATTTAATGCAACATTGCATTTAATCCTAATCAACCACGATTTCGGAGATATCGCTTACAACGAGAAACAAAACGGCTGCCGCTTTGGTTATAGTCCAAAAACAATGCTAATACTATGTTAAAAATGAGTTAATTTACAAAAATAGTTAATTTTAATAGAAAAGGGTGCCATAGTGCCTTTAAGACACTGCAGCACGTTTTCGCAGGAAAATAATAGTGAAAAAAAACGCCAATTGCAAGGCAGTATTTAAGCAAAACATTGAGTCTTTCAACGAACTTATCAAATTCAGTTTTCTACGCGAATCATTTTCCCTACCGCAAATGATTAAAACGTGCTCACACTAAAATGACAAATTGCAGTTTTCGCTTGATGCGATGCTATTTCTTCTTTGATTACGAATAGTCGGGTTGAATAATAAGATATTGGAACATCTGAAGATACTTCATTTGAGTAATGTTTATTGAAGAAAATCTTAATGCATACTTTTTTAAATGGCATGACACTGCCTTTAAATAAATGCCATCAATAAAACCAGCTCAATCCATGACGTTTTTCTAGCTATCGCTTTTGAACATGCCAGTGGATGCACTGGAGTGTTCTAAATCAGCCCCCAACATCAAACCGCCCAATGGAAGTCGTCGAACTCGCTATAGGGAGGTGTGTGCGTCACAGTAGGCCTAGTTTTCCTTTATCCGTCTTCGATGACGTCAGCGGACTCGATTTAAGGAGACATCGGATTCCTTGTACTCACATTTAATTGGCTAAGAGAGACTTTGAGAGAGATAATAATATCTAGGTCTCTATGACTTTATTCTTGAAGACTTATAATGTCAGTAGGGGAAAGCAAGACTGGAATTTAATTTAAATTATAAATTCTTATCTTTCACGTTAATAATCAAGAATCGAAATTTGTAAGCAGGAAGAATCTGTTTGAAATTAACAAGTTTAGGTCACGTTAAACGTAATAAACCAAGTGCACGTTACACGTAATGGACATGATTCAACTCCCCTTGTGTTTACATTAGTCAGCGCAACCTGTATAGTAGCTTGTTAGTCAACATCAAAGAGTTCACCGCCAAGGGCAGACAACTCTGACCCAGTGGGACATTGCACTCGCATTCTGCAGTACACACGCAAATTCCAGAAATGTTAGTTCAGTCAGTCCAAATTAGGATAAGAAATTCTTGAATTTACGTATTTTCCTCCATTTCGTTTAATTCGTGCATTTGCCATTCCTCATCACCTAGATGTTGCTCTCACGCGCGCTAAATACGTCTTTTGTACTTCTATTGTGTTGGTATTTTTTTGCATATCACGTACTTATGAAGTGTATTTGAAATTTGTGAAAAATGTGATGTATCCTTAAGAATTGATTCCTTTAAACTAACCACTAAACCCAAATAATATATTTTAACTATGATATAATTTGTCATAATATCTTTAAGTGTTGTAACACTTGATTATTTTCTGTCGATGGTCATAAGAGATGTCACTGAGGCTGATATCGAATATAAATTTAATATTTGAAAATTGTAAGTTGTCCTTTTTTTAGAATAAAAAATATGCCTCAGTCATCAAATACATTTGTATCTTGCTATACATGAAGTTGGGTTTTTTTCACCAAAAAAATGGTCCGTTTCAATGTTAAATAAAATGTATAGTCGACTGGCAAATATTTTAAGGAAACAAGGGAAACTGTGTTTCTTTGGTACTTGTTTGATCTTGTTGGATTCGAACTTGTTCGATTCAAATTGGGATGGTGTCTACTGTCCAGGTAGTCTAAGATAATGATAATGAAATAAACCAAAAGATGAATGTAATCCATAGTTTCATGTGAGGTGACAATTACAAAATCAATCTCATGAAGATAAATCTACCTGAGCACGAAACTTTGCACCAAAATCAAAGATGAGAATTAAAGTTACTACATAAAAAGTTTAATGGATGAACTGCATGGACCCATTGCATTGATATCTCCCTATTTACTTATGATACAGAACCTTTCCTACGACTTCTGCGTCTTTGTGCCAGTCTTGACCGGTGGTTGAGTGGTTGATATATTGGGACATTCAATGCTGACAACAATTGCCTATCTTTGGTTGGTGTTTCAAACATTTCAATGTCCAAAATGGAACGAGACATTCTGATAATGTATTCCCAATTATGTTTATGCTACATTTGTTTGAGATATCAAGTAAATTTGATTAACTGTTTATTGACAATTATCTCACGAGTCAATATGTATACCACCATATATCTTCAACTATGTTTTACCTGCTCGAAGCAAAATATACCATATTATATTACCGTGACGGTTATCAGAAGATAACATCGTTATTTGGTCAGTTTATAACTTCTTCACCACTAGACGCAATATGATAAGACCTGATATGATATTATATAACCTGATTACAGTAGACGTGCTCAATACACCCTACCTTGTCACGAGGTGCTGCCCCAAGCGGCGAACTGAAATATGATAATAAAGGGCAGATCACTCGACCTGCACATGTGTCCTGAAGCTGAAACAGTTGACGTAAATACGGTCAAGAATAGCAAAGAGATTTGATGAAGACGGCGTCTTCTTGCGCACTTACAGTTGGATAGTCATTGAAACTAACATCTTGTTCAAGCAACGCAGCTAGTGGCTGAAATATCACTCAAGCCTAATCACTCGTTTAAACATTAACAGAATCTCAAACTTTAGACAACACAAACTTGCACAAAAAAATAAAACGTCAATGGAATGGCCGATATGAAAAGCGAGAGATGAAACACGAAACTTCAAAGGAAAAGTCTAACAAAAGAAATCAGTTGCGGGAAGAATGGTCTTTCGATTTCGTGTCGGAAATTTTGACAAGATATTGAAATACGTTAAATTCAACCATTTTGTTTCAGTGAACGATACAAGAAATTCATTGGCAGTCGTAAAAGATTGTCTTTTTGTGACCATTTGACGACAGGAGTTATTTCACTATCGCAAAAGCGCTCATCTCTTACGACATGGTCTTATTGTTTTGGAAATAATTTAATTTGCTTTTGGAGATCAGACTGGTTCAGACATTAAAGTTCTGTTTTTACATCAAACATTGTCCATGAACAAATTTCAGGTTTCATTGGCATTGAGAAAACAGTAAATGTTATATTTTGAAATTAAACTGAATTTTACAAGTTTCCAGTTGTACGAGTTTGAAGATTCATATCAGATTACTTATATCTGAATGTTAGTTCCCTTAAAATACCTTTGTTCATTTTAAAGAATTTTTGTCCACATTACAAGATCATAAATCTAATTTCATTTTAATATGATTATGAACAGGAATGTCTTAGAGTAAACATCTAAAAGGTGTTCAACATTATGGAATACAATTTCCTATATTAAACTTCATCATAATTCTCAACTGTTGTCACGTGCTTATCACAGATTGTTCTTACTTAGGGCAAAATATCACTGTTTCATTGTGACGTCACGTCAAAAACAATGATGTGACGTCACAGTTCGACTATATAATATTTAGGCAATCGTGTCCTATACATGGTCATAGACACTAATATGATGTCCTCTATTTACTTGGATTTCGTTAAGACGTCAGTAGCCCAGTTTACATCTTCCCCCGAAAGCCTTAATTAATCTAGTCCCCATCACTTGCTAACTCAAGTCTTGCAGTATATTTCAAATTTTGCTGCGTCTAGGCTCAGGCCTGCTACGGTAAACATTGATGCGTCTTCACATGAGTCGTATCGCTGAAGAGGGCGCTGTACTCACTCCAAATATCTTGACGAATGACAGCAAGGCTTTAATTAGCTAGGGATGCACACTGGCGCAGGTTGAGCCTTGCGGGGGATGCACAACTGTGCACAGACGAATGTCATCCTTTGTCAATGTGTACAATAACCATGATCAGACTTTTCATGCGTTAGGTCAAAGACAAGTATAATGAACAAACTTTTAGGAAGAAGCTGAACCTGACATATTGTCCTAGAACCAGAAACATTTATTAAAAAGAAATGGCGGCGCGAAACTTTGTTTCACATGTATATTTTCTACCTTCACTTCTTCGCAAGCTTAGGCAGCTGAACCTGACACATTGTCCTGGAACCAGAAACATTTTATTAAAAAGAAATGGCGTTGCGAAACTTTTTTTCACATGTGTATATTCTACCTTCACTTCCTAGCACTGACAATCAACAAACGCCAGGTATGAAATGACAGTAAGACTCTCCGCACTGTAGGCTAATGTAATAATCCCTGATTCATAACTTAATTGACGAAGGTGAGATGAGCGCACTGTCGTTATTAAAGGTCAGGGTAATAATATCTTATAGCATCGGTGTCACTTTGACTGATCCAGTAACATTTTTAAATAGCCTCGTTTTACGTCACTTTGACGTCATAATGCAATCATCTGACAAAGAAGAAAGCAATAAATTGATACTCCGAAACGTCGTTTTTGCTTTAATAGATTATAGTCAGATATCCTGGCGTTTTTTATGTACCAACTTTTGTTGCTTTTCGAAGACTTGATTTCATTCATCGGCTAGTATGACACTTTACTTTCATTTTTTCAAAAGAAATATAATATTTCCGTCCATCCGTCTAAGCCTGTGGGCCATACCCTTTTCAAGGGCCACAGAGTATGTTGTTGGAGTCAAATATGTCAAACTTGATAAATGGTGTTATTTCATCGAGAAGTAGTGTTTGTTTCAGAAAATCAGAATCCTCATGCTTATAAGTTCAGTATAGTGACGATAAACGGGTTAATGTCGTGATTTGTGATCGAAAACCGGACAATGGCGCACCAATGATTCAAACGTAATTTCGTAAACTTATTTACAGCAGACACAAAGACAAACATTGGTTGATGGTGTTCAGTAGGTCGTTTAACAAATACAAACGTTAATTGGACATATAATGTCGAATGCCTTACATGTATAGGGCCGTTTACCGATTATCAGTGAAAACTACAAAATATCATAATTTTTAGAGATAAAGATTCAGGTTTATGAAAGTGATTTGACTAAACTCAGATCATAAGGTATTTTGGCTCTTATCTAAGCAAAATTAAAACATACATGAAACATACTTTTCTGTCACTTTAACCTATTTTCATCTTCTTATCAGAACAAAAGGCCCAGAAAGATGAAATCTCATGTACAGACTTATAATTTATTTATTTGTGTGACTACATTGCCTCTTACATGATCTGTGTGAAACATGTAGTTTCTACATTGAAAATGGTTATTTTTTTCGATTATTGCAACGGGTTTTTTTCAGTTTTTTTATTTCTTAATAAGGGGCTGACGGTAGCCTACAAACTCATAAATCTCTTTTGATTTACAGATCTATGTTACACCTAAGAAAAGTCCTTCTTAATAAGCATTTCCTCACGTTTTCAGATATGCAGAGGCGGGGCTGGCAAATTAAAACAACTTATTCATTTATTAAAGCGTTATCTAAATATTTTTCTTTGACAGTAGACACTGTCATCATCATTATTCACTTTTAAAAGTCATCGAAACCATATCCTTGACACGTAACTGTTATTTTCATAGTCGATGGCATCAAAACAAAGTCTTGAATATATGTCCTCCAGACCAATGACAAAGGGCAGACAACTCGAGAGTTATTTCGGCCCTGGAGCATAAAGGATTAGCGTAAAGATCGCACTTGACCTGATTCCTGGAGATGTTTTGATGATTAACTTCAACGAAACGAAAGATGTGGCGCTGTCTTGTTATTGAAAGGTGGATCGGTCTGCAGACTCTCAGGAAATAGGTCACTGAGACCACGTGATAGCATTTTGTTATCAATAACAGTGTAGAATCGGAGATATGGAACACATTAAGTGACATCGGTACAAACGTCTTATTTGTCTTGACCTAGAATACAATGAAGAAGTTTACTATCCATAGAGTTTAGTTTTTCTTCATCACTACAACTTCTAAACTGCCTCTTAAATAGGTGACTTAAGTGCGATAAAATGCACTGTAGGTTGGTATTTTTTGGAGAAATTCAAGAATATATTCCTCAAGGAACGTACGGAATTTTAACAATGGTCATAAGAGTAATGAAATTAGCAAAATAACTGGGGGTTTTCAAATAAGGCAGAACAACGGCTTTAGAATTTACCAATAATTTGATTGAATAAACGTCTTAGTGATAGTAAAGTGACAATCTCATTGAAATAATATCTAAATTGCTACTCTCCGTTACTCTCCGTTACGCTACATGCGTAACGGAGAGTAGCAATTTAGATATTATTTCAATGAGATTGAGTAAAGTGATAAAATGAAGTAGTAAAGATTTATTTTCTTTCTCTGCAGAAGTTACCTAAAACAAATCATATTATGACATATACTCCAGTAAGTCAGTTTTCTAATTTTGGCGATTGCAATTCTGATTGGTTGAAATCAAGTTAGTTGTGCAATCATAAAAGTTGATTTCATACTGAGCCTCGATCAATTCCTTTTGCTGCCCGGAAAACTAGAGTTCCTTCAAATTTGCTATACACACATATTTCTACAAGATATATTTACAATAAGCCGTTTAATTCTTTTGGCATTGTTATTTGCAAAACATGGTCTAATAATATCGCAAGTAATAATCCTTCAGTACTTATATTCGATATTATCTGTACATATATATGCTCTGAATACTTAAATGTTTACAACAAAAAGATTCTAAAATTTAAGTCGACAGGACGACACTCGGGCACCAAAAGCAGGAATGCAAAGAGTACAGTTGTCGTGTCTTATCTGTGTTGGTGATGTTGCGGTATGCACTCAAGCACTTGAGGAGCTTATCTCCCCTGGAAATCTGGCCGAGACATCATCGGCAGTTAGAATATTTGCCCTTGGTTTGAAAGCGTGACCTCCTCTTTTACGAAAACAACAATATAGTCTGTTTTATGCATTAACATCATTGACCGTGAAATATTATATCTTGTTTTTATGCATTCTAAGCAGTAGTTTGGTCTCTTCTGCAAGGCTCCCTAGAGTGTTTTTGTACATAACTGCGATTCATTACATTGTTTTGAGAATACCTATCGTTTGATCATGCGCAGTTGCTGCTAAGCGGATAGCCAGATGGTAGCCTTGCCGGATATACGGGCTTAATTTCATAATTTTTCAACTTTCGCTGCCAATTGGACCTGTGAATGATTTTAAACTGTACGCGTCAATGTAATGTACATCCATAATTATAATTTATCAGATACTTGCATAAATAAAAGCATAAATAAATGTTAATCGTTGTCCAATCTAGTTAAAACTTTCTGTAATGATAACGGACAATGTTACGAATAATAATGCAGCTAGTTATGGTTATTGATTTTATGATAGATAAGAATATAAAGACTGGGTTTTTTCAAGTACGTAGAGAATATGTTACCCTTGTTGTCGGTTTATCCTGTAGCCTACATTACTTGTACATATATATGTAAACTTGAAAATTACATTTTTAGTTCCAGGGACACAACAAATGTTTGTAGGTCCATTTCTTATATGATGAATTTAGTAGCATCGAATGATGAGTGATGCACTGCAGAGAAATTTGTATTTATTGTAATCAGGAGATGTTATTTAAAAATAGTTTAGTGAGATGAGAAATATTATTCCTTGGGTCCCTAAATGGCTTAGAGTGACCGATGATTGGTGATTTCATATACCTTCATGTCCCCTTTCATACCCCTTTCAGTGTGATCAACACCTCCCAATGAAAATTGGTTCCCTCGGGGGTTTCTTCATACTTAAGTGTAATTCGTCTGTAAAGAAACTTGAATGAGGCTGTAGGTTTTGGGCTTGTTTGGTAGTGGTTAATAAGATAATTCATATGAACAGTAAGTTCCTTCCTTCAGTGTCGAAAACAAAGCCAGTCTATATGGGAAGCAGCACATTCCATTGGAATGGCATGTGTTCGACTGCATCCCTCTCAAGGGGGAGTCCACACTTCCTGTCAGGTATGCGGTTAATTACCTTGGCAGGTTTACCTGAGAAACACTTACCTGTGAAGGAGCTGATTCTAGAAGGATGGAAACTGTAAAAAGGGGGAAATCACGGAATAGATCATTCAAACAGGGTTAAGTTTGTGTTTTTACGCCGATTTCTGTAGTTGTAAAGTCCTGATCCATGTGTTGAAAATAGACCTTTAGGTCTTCATTCAGATGTCTAGTTTTATATATGTGTGATTTAAACTGTATTTATTTCCAGATGGTACAGGAAAGGGGGATTGATAAACAGGGTTGCCCCCATATAAATATCGCTCCCCGATATAAATATCGTAACAACAATATCAATATATTACCTTAAAGAACATCAATACGTTGTTGCATCAATATATTCTTGATTTCTCTCAGAATCCGTTAATTACACGATGGCAAGTTAATTAAGAAGGCACACTGTGCCATGTTGCCATGCTAGCAGGAAAATCAAATTGCTCTACAGTATAATTGTATTTATAGAGAACATACGAAGTCAAATTCAGTCTAGTGAATCATAACTAGTGAAGAAAGATTTTGTATGGTAAAAAACATATCTAATACTAAAGACGCGAGAATGTCTGAAAACATGCAAAGGCAGCAAGCTGGAAGGGGAGTAAATTTTCGCCAAGGTTGCCGAATGAACGTTCTGTTATTGTGCGGTGAAAGCAGATAGTCGCTGATGTAATAGGAAAATTGCGCAAGGGAGGCGGACGCGTGGTTTACGATTTAAATCGGCATCTCTGGCAGAATATTGTAAGACTACCGGGATGACTCTGTTTTGCTGTCTGCCTTGTTCGAGTATCCTTTTACAAAGCCGTAAAATCAATATACCTGTTATCCCCGCACGACCAATCACTATGCATTATTTCCGCCTTTTGAGCAAGCTCAGCATTTCCTAATATTTCAGGATATTTAACATTTCAATCTGAGCATTTTCTTATACCTGTAATAGGGAATCCTGGTAATTACGTTGTAATGAAAGAAAGTTATGTAATCAACAACGTCGTTTCAAAATGAGCAGACGGTCTATCCGTTACTGTCGAGGAGACTTGAGTTTCTTCTTCAGGGCGGTGCGCACATATTTTTTACAAGTTACACGTAGAATGGAAATTTAAAAAGTACAGACGCTGTTTGTTCATATGGCAAATTCTGTTCTGAGGAAAAAGGTTATCACCGTCTTCAAACAATAATTTTGTTGGAAATCAATTCACATATTTACAATTGAACAATGATAAGGTTATTCAGTTAAGTCAAAGTTGCCTAAACATAAGGCAAATCAGTAAGAAATAAATATTTTTTCCGTGACAATAGGTTATCCTCAAATCAATCGTTTCTGTTGGAAATTATTTCCTTGTGCTTGAATCAGTAGTATAACCTACCAATTGTTGGTTAAACTACACTACAGAATCAGCCGGTACTCGTACTTTACTTTAACCCTTGCCATGACAGAACTATAGATCACTGGATGTCACAGTCTATGTCACAGCAGAAACGTCCGGTAAACACCAGTCTGGTCAAAATCTACCGTGTTCCGAGGAATAACATTTTTTTAAATATTGACTAAAGCGGGATGCGGACTTCTTCTACCAGGTGCTTTCCTCTCCACAGCGGTCTGACTGAATCCTCCTTGCTTGCACGTTCTTAGACCAGTTTAGCGCAGACAAAACCTAGTCATTAGCGGACCAATCATCATCCCGTTTAAAATAACGATAGCGGCGATTAAGGCAAACGAATGGTAAACGGGAGTTACTTTCCCCCAGAAACTGATACCGAAAGCTTTTGCCGCTGTCATTGTGATTGGCTAGTTGAGGTTGCGTCAGAACGTGCGAGCAAGTGGGGTGCTTTCAGACCGTTGTGGAGAGGATTGCCGCTGCTAGAATACGTTCCAATTCCGCTAGAGTTAATGTTTAAAACCGTTTGTTCTTCGGAACTCATTCGATTTTAATCAGACTGGGCAAATACCTACATGCAATACAAGCATTTTATTTTTACATTTTTGTAATTTGACAGTTACAGTTAAAGCGCTGAAAACAAATTATATTCAGAAAAAAAAGAATATGAAAAAGCAGACTCTAATAACACTTGTTTTAGGTGAAAGAGTTATCATTGTGAAAACAAAACTGTTTTAGTGAATGAATTCACAGTTACACATTTTTCAAAATGATAATGATTATCATTACCTATCTAGTTATGTCAATGGTCAGCTGAACACAAAGCTTAATGAGTAAATTAGAATATGAAATAGCAGATTCCTATCACTTATTTCCCGTTAAAAGAGTTTATCATCGCCATCACACAATTGTTTTGGATAATTTTCAAGTAAATTGTAACTTATCCAGTAAAAGGTCAGCTGACCACAAAGCTGATGTGTCTTGTTTTATTAGATTGCATTCAATTTCTTATGTAACGCTGTTTACAGTTTACAGTTTAAACTTTGGCTCTTAGGAAGCTGCTCCCGAAGACTGTCTGTAATGGGAGTCTAATTAAAGGGACTCTACTTTCAGGTACAGAGTCTGCGATCAATATCGTGGTAGATACATGTAAACATCTTACTCAGCTTTCCGGTTGATATTTACTTTGTCACTTGAAAACGAAACATAATTGCACATACCTGCAAGCTAAATAACGATTAATATGTTTCAATAACCTCATGAAGTAATAAAAAATATGTAAGGACATTGTTCCAATCCGATTGCGGCTTATTCCTTTAAAAAGTGGATTGTTGGGTAGTACTACGCGTAAATAAGATACACACATACCTTATTTTATATAAAAGAATATTCTTAACGATTAATTTCAATATTTCATTCCAACAAACTACCATTGGTTGTAGCTGAAAAAAGAAAGAACAGTATGACATGAAAATATTAAGAGTGACAACTTGATAATAGTAAACCATATTTAGTCGTCTACTCATCTATTCAACGTGGTATTAATAATCATGTTAAAATGTGACACATTCTAAACAACAGGTAAACAGCAGTCTAGTAACAAGAAAAGATGTGAAAGAATAAGCACATACATACATAACATACAGAATTTGTAATTTAGCAAACTTTGCTTTACCTATATACGAAATTTTGAAAAACAATAGATTGATATTCCTATTATATCTAAAAAGTATCAAATTAACTTAACTATTTTGAAATATGAACCTTTTCTGATTTTGTCTCCTTTTTTATTTCTATAAACATTGAATGTCAATGCCAATTTACCAAAGATGATTTGACACGAGAAACCATCGTTTATCATGTCATCAAATCCTAAATCAATAACTACAGTTGAAAGCAAATATCAAACAATTTTCTAATGAATATATTTAAAAAATTCAGGACGAAACCAAATAGCAAATGAAACTTAATCCTCCGCAAAAGAGCGTTGTTTGTGATTTCCATGCACCGCACATACAGTATCGACCAGACTCGTTGAAGCAGTGTCAAGGGCAATCAGCGCTTTCTGTGTCACTGGGTCGTTCGATGGTCCGGGGAATGACATTCGTTTCTAATGTCACCTTCAATTTTAAGACTTGTTCGAGAAGTCAGTGTTTGCTAGTGGAGTGAGAATCAGCTTGACATGCAATAAGTTGATGTTATGTTCAGTCCGTCTGAACTGAATTACGCGAAATTCCATTTTTTGGTATTTTCAATCTTATCTGTCTCAGTAATATTTTGGACATAGATATGTAGTGGGTTTGTTTTATTTTCAAGAATGGTTATTGATACCCGCAAATCGAGGGGTAAGTAGGAGAGTTTGAAGCTGAAATATGCTGATGTTGGATTGTAATGAATTCCCGGATATCTACAAGCGCATCAATGCGTTGGATTTACATTTCCTAGTATTATATTGAGCTAAATGTTTCCTTGTGACGAAATGAGTCAAGAACAATATGGTGTCACGACGACGTCGTTATATGACGTTTTGTTTATGAAAGGCGTTGACGACTAATATATGCTATCCTTAAAAAAGATTTGGATTTACATTTCCCGGTTTCAGAGTTTATGAAGATCGTCACTTTGGTTGTGTACAATTATTTCACTTTAAACGGGCATGTTCGTTGCTCTTTTTCGGGAGATAGCACAATTCTGTCGAAAAAATCATTTTGGTATTCATATTACGTCCAATTTTACCAAGAAGACAATGTTCATCCAAGACAGATCAGATCAATTCATTGTTGTCATGGCAAGGAACAGTTTAGGTAAAGCTGTTGAGGTTTAAAGTCACACAGGGTATGTTTCATGATTTTTAATGTGGTTTTCGTGAGAGCCAAAATATCTTATGACCTGACTCCCTTAAATTTGTATCTTTATGTTGAGGATTAATAGTTTCGTGAAAAAAACTTACTACCCCCATCTTAGTCCATTTAACTAGAAATTGTCTTTATCATTTTTACCAAATTTACCAATTTATTTCTCATATTTTGCTTTAAAATCATACAATGTGTTCTCATATTTGTCTGTAAATTATACAATGTTCGGTTGGCCATGAGACACAACCTTAAGACACCCTTGAAATGGCTTCATTCAAGCTCCATCTTCCCACGCATGGCTTATTCTTATGCCAGCCCAAAGGACTTGCTAAAATAGGCCATGTCGCATTTCAAGTACTTTTCTGTGCTTGGTGCCAAGGCTGCGGCGACGGATCGCGATAGTCCAATGAGAAATTGCAACTTTTCGCGGAAGAGGGCGCTGCAAACTGAACACGAATTTTGACTGCTTTCCGGCAAGGTTTAACCAATGCCAGTGCCATTAGCCAATGATAGAGACTGGTGCAATATAAAACCATGCGGGAGGGAGATGCCAAGCTCTTGTATTGCCCGATTTTCTCACCGAGATGTGATAGACAGTCAAATGCACGTGCTTACCCGTGTTCTCCACGTATACTGCATCGGGTTATCCATCATCTGACGAACAAGATTTTTACTGACATAGTTCTCCGTAACCGAGAAGATAAAGTCGCTATATCACCACCCCGGAGTTTGCAAGTTCGAAACTCGCCACACTTATTTTTAGAAATTAACCATCACATTTGAGACCTTTTTAGATTAATAGTTCTTTAAAAATGTGGGTATACTCTGAATTATTTAAGAACATTTTAAAACCTTACACCTCGCCTGAACGGAGCAGTGGATTCTTGAAAATAATATTGTTAAAACACAATAGAGTGACGTCATATCTATGGATTAATAAATTTTAATTAAAGACTTTTTAAAATATTTGAAATGGTAGATAAAGAGTTTTTATTTTTCAAAGGAAATGGTTTTTAATACTGAGTTCAAGATTTATATCGGAGGGATAAGGCCTCACTTGAACTTACTTCAGAGTTTCCGAGCATGAACATCGATTTGAATATTTAAAAATTATCTCCAACCTAGATTTTGGGATGATCCTGTCATTTCTAGATTGTTAAAAACATTGAAGAGCTGTATATGGCCTTTTAAAGATTTCGTATAGGCAGTTAAGTTTCAAGTAGTCTTTTTCACAAAATATTCAACGCTTTTGAGTAATTTAAAAAAAACCTTTTTCAAGTATTTCCGACGTTATATTCTCCTACTTGTTGCACCGAACCGAGTTTCAGATATATAAAGTGATCTCACGATAACGAAAATAAATGTTTCTAAATGCAAAACAAAGTTTTTAAAGCTGTGCAAACTTTAATCTATTTCCTTACCTCAAATCATTAAAAGGTGTTCACACTTAAATGGACGCCAGTGGTGTTCGCTACATGCTTAATTATTTCATTCATGGTCTTGTCGAGTATTGAAATAATTTGACCCTCCGAAAATGTCCGTGGTTTGAATCCCGCCAGGGGCTCGGCAACTTTGTCTGCAGTAGAGGACTGTTCTACACGCAGTCAGGTTTGGGTGCAATGCTACACTGAGTTTCAGCGAAGTACCACCCATAGTTCGCTAGTTCCAGCCGATGTTCGCAGGTTTCACCGCAATGCATAGCCACAATGGTGTTGCGGGCTTTCTCCCTGCAATAATACTAGCAGCAATGATGTAAGTGAAATAATCCTGAAAGCGGCGTTAAACCCCAACTCACTCACTCACTCACCCTCCGAAAATAATACATTTTACATTTACTAATATTTACTATATCGGGGAAAATTTGAAGAAATAAATCTTTCAAAAAAAACTTGCTTCCCCTTAAATACATGCAACAAATGCTTCACACAAAATGCTATGTTGCGCGGAGTACAAACAAAGAATAACAGGGTATTCTTAAATCCTTGTAGCTTATCTCAGTTATTTACGACCAACTTGATGCTTTGCAAAGGAGGCTATATTCAATGTAGGCTCATGGCGGATGTAAATATGGAAGTTGAGATAAAGCTTGGAAAGGTTGCTTTGTATAAGAAAGCATTCATTTGGTATCTAGCTAGACAACAACCGGATATTAATTTCATCGGTTGGGTTTCCTCTTGTCTGGGCGCTTGAGTGAACTAGTGAAGCGCAAGTGCAACAAAACCAGAAAACTTGGCTTTTAAAAAGTGCTAGGTATCGCAATATTTGTCTGCTTTAAAAAATGCGAAAAAAACTCCGTTTTTATAAAAATATAAAAATTTACCGATCGGTCAATAAATTTGTTTATGAAATTAAATTTTATGAATCGTTTTCATAACTTGCCAACTGTCTTAAGCCAACCATATGCAATTATACTAAACCGAAAAATTCGATCGAAGACAATGTTCAAGTATCGCATCATCCAGTAAGGAAACGCTTACTGTAACGCTCTTTGCGTTAGAGGTATGTTATTTCTAAAAATCTGTTCAGGAAGTTCACATGCTCATTTCAGCAATTTGTGCGCTTTATTTGCACTTCATTACATAGTAGACCTCAGTTATGTGATTGGTTTCATCCTTGCGTAACCTAAGTACTCATCGACTGATAGCGCAAACATCACAAACATGCAATGTTTGTTAATATGGATTAACCCTTGTCACAGCAAACGTTATCTACTAATCATTTCCGATGGATGTCATAATAGACGACTGCTATCAAAAGGCAGGATATGCACTTGCGTACTTCAATAGTTCTTCTGTTCTTATTCGAATCCTTCCAGCTCATTCGTTTTAATACGAACCAACCACGTTGAAGGGTTGGACAGAAAACGTGGGTCCTTCGTCGAAAGTCATCTTAACATGTACAAAATCATAGACTTTTTCAAGAGAGAGCAGGGTTAGATAGAATTCACAATCCTGTAGCTAAGAGCTACTGCCAGGCCTCCTCCAAGATATATCGCTACATCGACGTTGACAATCGAGTTGCTAAATTTAAAATAAATATATTTAAAAGTATATACTTCTTATAAAATATATCCCGGTGACCATATATTAACAGGGATCTCCTACAAAATATAGAAGAAGAAAAAGAAGAAGAAGAAGAAGAAGACAAATAATTTATTAAATAATTTTATTAAATACATGTATATCCTGGTGACTATATTTCACAGGGATCAAAATAAAACGCGTACCCTTTGTTCTAAGGGATTATCACGCTCCAGTAATCTGGAAACCTAAAACAAAACGTGCTTGGTGAATGGGAACCATGTTTATCGGTATTGGAGAAGTGTTTTGATGTCAATCGAGATGTAAGTTCATGATTTAAGTTTTAAAATCTTACGATAAGAGACCGAATAACTGTTTTTCCTGTTGCTTACAACTGACGCTTGAAAACTTAGAAAACCTTAAATGATTTCCTCAGCTTTAATGTACAAGTATAATGACGACTCTTTGATAAAGGACTTCAAAGTTGAACATTGCCTTTATTGTCAAAAGCTTAGAAACGCGAAAAAAATATCATCGCACGCAATGCGATAGAATAGGTTAAAGACAGACGTCGAGAGCTGTCTAGAAAATGGCTTGGAAGATTATGAGAATTTACAGCGTGAAAGGGTAACGTGATATTTCTACTTACATAACACAGGACTTTTTTTCAGGATCGAACGCTAAGAGCTCGTACAATCAATAAATAGCAATGTGATTATGTAACCGACAATAAACTCATGCTGGATGAAATCAGTGGTTTTTATAAACTTCCTTCTCTTTTCATGATTAAGTTTACTAATGCATTACATTGATATTTTCGTCAAAGTTTTCATCTTATGATCTGATTATAATGTTTCACCTTTGAAGCAACTTCCTTTGTCATAACATACATGTACTGAAGTTGAAGGACATTTTTCAGATTGTTATGTATCGTGGGAGGAGTTTGATCGTTGTGTTGATAGACTAGCATTCCTGAAACAATATACCCAAAACAATGAACAAAACTTGTTGTTAAAAAGACTTGACGAAAATGATCGTAAATCATGGGTTAGTAATATCAAAAACATAATTTGTACATATGGTTTCAGTTATGCATGGGAGTTTCAAAATATTATCAACATTGATACATTTGTTAATCAATTCAAACCCAGAGGGTTAAAGATTGTAACACTCTTTCTCTATTACATGAACATTCTAATTTAGATTTCTACTCATCTGTGAAAACATCATTTAAAATGGAATCGTATTTGTTAACTGTTCAAAATAAAGATATAAGAAGATTTACGAATAGGTGAATTGAAAATAATGAAAAATACCGGGAGAAGAAATTATATCCCCAGAGAATTAAGATTTTGCCCTTTTTGCAAAAATGTCTGAGAAGATGAATTACATTTTATGTTTTTATGTCCATTATATAATGAATTAAGAATAAAATATATGCTCAATTTTGAATGTAAAAATAATGAAACTCTAAATGCTCTTTCGCAAACTGGAAATGATAATCGCTTATTTTTGTGTGCAAAGTATATCAGAGAAGCTTTTTTGTTACGATGTTCACTACTTTAATTCCATGCATATATTTCTAAAGCCTGTAAATATGTTATGTTTCATTTGTTAGCACCAAACCTGTACGTTTATAAAATTTTGTACATGGGCCTGTGGCCTTTATACTGAATAAACTTCTATCTATCACTCCTAAGTCATAACGAAACATATCATCTGAGTTCTTTATCAGTACTTTATCAGGTGAATTGTAATTATGAAGTTCAAGATGAGATTGTTATTTTGGTAACGCATTTTCAGCTTTGTATAAAAAAGAGAAAATAGTTTCCACTTTTCAAAGAACAATGCGTCTCCGAAAACAATCATAAATCTATCTTATGAAAAAAAAGGTCAACGTTCGTTTTTTTATATTCCCTAGCATACACATTGTATCACCATTAAGTAGGACAAGAGTACTTTTTATGATTAACAACTTCTTTTTTTCACATAAAAATAAAGAAGTTGCTCGTCAATAAAAATACCATCATCTTCTAGATTACCGATTTCCAGAATGCCAAGAACATCTTGAATATCATCAAAGTATATCATCGTTTGTATCATCGTTTTTATCATCGTTGTCGTCATCGTTGTCATCATCGTTGTCAATATCATGGTCATCATGGTCATCATGGTCATCATTGTGATCATCGTTTTTATCATCATTGTGATCATCATTGTGATCATCGTTTTTATCATCATTGTGATCATCATTGTTATAATCATTGTCATCATCATTGTTATCATCATTATTATCATCGTTGTCACCATCATTGTGATCATCATTATAATCACCATTGTCATCATCAATGTCGTCATCATTGTCATCATCATTGTCATCATCGTTGTCGTCAATACCTTCGTTTCGTTGACATCTTCGTTATCATTATCATCGTCATCGTGGATAGAGGATGGTAGGTTGTTAGCTTGAGTTTAACGGCATTTTCGTACTCATGAAAACCAATGAATCTGTGTGTAACAATATCGACATGAAGATAATGAAATTGAATGTGAATATCACCGTAGAAACACTCAGTGTATGGCAAGCTTTGAATTGCTAGTTTTCTGGCAAGTTATATCAGATATAATTTGAATAATATTAACATAAATGAGGAACTCATACATGTGAGGGATGATTTTGCTTATGCTATACCTGATAATTCCTGAAAAGGGGAAGTTATGAAAGTTAAAATTTTTGACATTTTAATCTTCTTTGTATATATGTATTTCATGAAAACGAGTGCAAGAAGAGGAAACAATGATAAACTTTGTTTTTGAGATCGGATTTGAAATGGACGGTACGAATAACATGAACATTTCATTGACAGTTCAAACAATGATATAATCTCTGCAAAACCGTTATGACGTCAACAGTGAAATAAAACTGGTCACTGTATGTAGCTAGCCAGAGTGGCCCACATTCTGTTACCTATCTGATCTAAAGGAGACAAAAGGCTAGACCTCAGCACTACATCTTAACGACCGGTACATTATGCACTAGCGATGTCAGCAAAAAGGGAATACGTCATAGGATACTTATATTATTATTATTATCATTATATTATTCATACACCTGACCAAAGTCAATACGATTGTCTATTTAATTGAATTATTTATTTTCTTAAATTAATCACAAAAAAGTATATTTTGCACGTGTTGACAGTTGTCATAATTACACCATATATAAACAAACTATTTTGTGCATTACGTATACGTCGTTTGTTTATATAATAAGACCATTTTACTTTTGACAATAATCTGATAGTGTTAAACATCTACTGATTACAAATATATTCTTGTCATACGTATACATATTGTTGAATATTTGAGGGAAGCGGGCGTTTTGAGCTTGACTGGCCAATGTTTCACATGCTCTTGACCATATAAGTCTTGCTGAGAATATTATATACCTATAAAATATTTATTATATAATACGAAATTGACATTTTCTCCACCATTCGTTCATTTCTCGTTTTCCTACGATAACCCCCATTTCTAAATACGAAAATGCAAGATTTATTCAACTTTACCTGTAGACCCCATTTATCACAATACCTTCATAAACAAATAAAGTTTCTTCTGCAAACCAATAGCAGTATCATTTAAGTTTACATCGCCACCAAACAAAACTAATTGGATAACAAAACCATTACAAGTAAACCATAAGTCTAAAATTCATCAATCAACTCATTCATAAAAGAATAAAAACAGAAAAAAGCTACGACCCTGGTGAACTCCGGCGGAAGTTTTAAATAAAAATGTTTGAAGATTACCAACTCTAACAAAGGGAAACTTGTTCTTATATATTCTTAAATATACAGAAATATTAGAAAGATATTAAAGAGGTTAATAAAATCACACATATTATTCTGACGTGAAACATTGTATTCGTTAAGGTTTCGATAGCCGTGCCCTCATACTGTTGTATGTATGTACTTCGATAGGAAACTTCAACTTCGATGCAATTTTGTAACACATGTAGATTGTCACCGCCACTTTTATGCATGATGTCATTACATCTGCATACTTATATAAGTTATAATTTTTATATAGTTATCAACATCGAAAAATCAATTCAATTTTAGATAGAAATGTAGACATCACATATTGATTGCGATTAAGACCAAATATTTTACCTTTTGTTAAATAACACATTTACAATTAGCATGAACACCATTATAAATAATCAGAATGTAGAACAACAATATACTTAATACGAAAGTATGTATAGAAATGATAGCGAATATGAAATAGGATTTCCCCAAGTAAGTGTGTTTTGAGGCCTGACCCGAAAGCCTTTTAGACATCTACATTTCACATGATACATGACTTCATGTCATTTCATTCAGCTCAGGTCTAGCCATTCAGAACTGTGCGGCCTTGAGGAGGTTTTGCCTCCATAAGTCACCCCTCCTTACCTTTCTCCCTACATCACCCCCTCTTCGTCTCACTACCCCCCCCCCCCCCCCCACCCACCCTATCACCATTCACCCTTGCCATCTACAAATCCCCCCCACCGATCCACCTTCCCCCGCCCCAAATACTATGATAATTTACCTCTAAGGTAAATAGCACATCCGCCGTCCTCCAAATGATAAATTACTTCCGAATGTGACACTATTAATGATTTTTTAGACTAGGCGACACGATGATTCATGTATATCTAAAGAAGCTACATCATTTTTGTTGGCAGTGAATTATGGCTCAAGAATTGTTATTTTATTCTTTGCCATATATACATGTTTTTCTGATGTTTTGATACATAAATCTCTTGCCATAGTTAGGAAGTTATTTGCATTTACAGTTCTATTATCGAAAAAAATAATGTGCCAAGGATTCATTTTTATTTTACAGTATCACAGATAACTAAATGCACAGTCTCATAGGAAATCTACTCTAACTAAGAGACCGTTTCATCACAGGTGGTAAATT
This sequence comes from Phorcus lineatus, assembly GCA_921293015.1. Taxonomy (NCBI): domain Eukaryota; kingdom Metazoa; phylum Mollusca; class Gastropoda; order Trochida; family Trochidae; genus Phorcus; species Phorcus lineatus. Next base: position 32,389,963 of record OV121089.1, read on the forward strand.
GGTAAATTATACAAAATAGAATATTCATCCTTAATCACCCAGGGCTTTATGCTCCGATACTCCGTTTCCCTTTGAAACTTCCTCAGGAAAATATGAACGGAAATTATCCATCTTTGCCTTGTGTAAGCCAGTGATACTGCTACGTTGATTGGACCTGCTAACCTTTCAAAAAAAATTGTTTCAACACACTTAGGTCTTACATTGATGAAGTTGGTTTACATTTGCAGCTCTTAGCCCACACTCTCGTATTGACAAATTATCAGGTTGAAGGATTTCTTTATATTCAAGTTCCTGAGGATACGCTGGAAAGGACTGTTTTATACTTAGCGTTTCCTACTCCTGTTTCCAATTCCCTATGCAATCCATAGGGTGGTGGTTTTATAAACTTTTTGTCTGTCGAGGTGATGACATGATTAATTATTTTGTCAAAACTGTTTTTTAATACTACAGAGAATTTTACAATTTTATGTCCTACATATACTTTTTGAGTGTGACTTTCGTTTCATTATTCATACTGAGTAGTTCCGTACTCTTGTATCCATGTATTATGTTTATATGTATCTTATATCTTGAATAAACAATTGTCTGTCTGTCTGTCTACACCAGAACAATACAGCGAGTTTCGGATCTGGAAATTGGCCAATAAAAGGGGCCTCGAATCTGGACCTGGGCTAATACAACAACCTTTGGATCTGGAACTAGGCCAATACAACAGACTTTGGATCTGGAACTAGGCCAATACAACAAACTTGGGATATTAAACTAGGCCAATACAACGAATCAAGATATGGAGATTGGGCAATGCTAAGGATCTTGTATCTAAACCCGTTATTGCCCTAATATTATATGTATTATATGCTCATTGTAGCTAGTACCTTAAATATGATTAGACCCTGGACTTACTGCTATACAAACACGTACTACTTGTAATAAAAAATTTAAGTTAAGAGTATTTGAACTACATTTTGAACAAGAACATTATTCAAGTACATCATGTCCCTAAGTGTGTGTCAGACATTTTTTGTTGTGACATTTAATCCAGTAGTTATTACCATGACACGTTATTTTATCATCTCGGTATAAGAATTCATCTATTCTTGTAAATCAATGTATGATCTACATCGACATGTAGGTCTGTGTGTCAATCTCTGTTTAGAAGTTTCACATTATGCTAACGTACTTAAAACAACAATACCAACATAAAACCAAGAAACCTTTGTCAAACGGAATCATTCTGCGATCGTTAATATGTTAAACATGTTAATTTTGTAAATCTGATTTAATATATAGACATCGTATATTCTACGTATGTGTTTCGGATCTCATATTTATCTGATATTAATATTAAACTATCGTGACAACGTTAATACGTAAAGAGTACATTGTACAGTGCAAAATAACAACCTAGCCCCAAAGGAAGACAAGATTTTCTGGATATCAACTTCTTTTTTGTGACATTCACGACGTTTCGGAGTAAATGCTTACTCCTTCATTAGGTTCATCCCAGATTATCATATTGGCATACTTGGGTAGACTCAGAATTTCAAAATAAAAAAGTCGTTAACCAAAAATCTTGTTTTCCTTACGTATAGGACTTATATATGCCCTTCAAAGATTTGATTCTAGCCCTTGTATAAGATTTTAATCAATGCTTCTGTTTGCATATAAGAATGTTCAGAGACGTGTTAAAACAATAATTACGTCGCCATTATGTTTTTGTTCCACGAAGACGTACCATGTATATAAAAAAAGTCCTGAAAAGCTCTGTTCAAAGTGTTTTTTAAACTATTGATGTATACAATATAAGTCGAACTATTTTAAGGGATTAAAAAGGATTTTAAAATACTTACAGAAAGAAGAATTCCTTTATTCTATTCTGTTATCTATCGTCCTCAAAATATTTACCCAGATTATGGGCTTTTTATGCCAAGATGATTTTTCCTTGCGTCAGTTGATTTGGCTTTTCACCAAAGCTGTTGAATTGACGATGTTATGCAACATCAACTTGGTTTTGTCTTCACGCTGTCGCAGAGGAGACGTAACACCGGTCGGAATCGTTCAAGGTCACGAAGATGACATGTAAAACGTTTAATGACGTCACAGATAAACATGGCTGACAAATAACAGATGGGCCAGTGTTTACGTTTGTTGTTTGTTTCTTTGGAAACAATGAGTCGGTCATGTTTATCGAGCTTTCATCCGGTTTGCGACTTCTAAACTGCTGGTGAGGAGCGGAATTCTATTGACTTGAAGTCAAACATTTCAATTCAAGTTTTCCATTCATGTCAAGGGCAAGTTGTTTAATTGAAAAAATCTATATGCAAAATCGAACTTCCTTTAGTTTGAATTTCCTAGAGAGAATTGTATATGCACGTTATTATTTTATATCTCAGTGATTACAATATTCTGTCATTGAAATGAAATAGATATGTAAAACTCCAATCTTCTATGATGGGAACTACCATTGTAGTTTTCAGTGTACTTTTCCTTGACGTTAATGTAATCGGTAAAATTTAATTTCCAACTCACTTTAAATCCATTTAATGAAGTTGATACTCTACGCAAAAAATAAAATTCATTACATTTTACCTTTACAAATTGAAATATCCCTGTGGTTTTAACTTCCTTTCGCTGAAGTGAATTTTTTTGCACAAAACTTTCATATCTCAATCTCCAAAAAAAAGAAATTTTCTTAAAAGGCCATCTATTCGCAAAATATGTAAATTTGTAATTAATTGTTTATATATTTTTTGTAATAACAGAAATGATTTTACAACAATTGTTCCAATATTTTCATTGACCAAGATTAAATCTACCCATAATTGTTTTTTCATGACCGTTCTTGCTTAAGAATTGAGAGTAAGCAATAAAACACAATATATGAATTAAACAAAAATGGGTTGTTTCATTGATAAATCGTAAGAATTTCAGAAATAATAAATCTTTTAGCATGACCTATCATCAATCAACCATACAGTGTAATAGAGTTTTGTGGAACTGAATTTGGTCATATTTGACATACACGGGCATTTCTATAGGCAAACGTGAAAACCGTTTCTTTTACATGAATTTACCCATAAAGTGACACAGTATGTTTCATGATTTTTTATGTGGCTTTTGTAAGAGCAAAAAATTACCTTATAACCTGAGTTATGTAGAAATCGACTCCCAAAACTCGCATCTTATCTCTAAAATACAAAAAATAATCGGAAAACGGCTCTATAAATGTTAAAAATTCGAAATTCTGCTCCAAAGTAATTTGTTCATTTATTAAATAACTTATCTATCACTATCAACCTATGTATGTATTTGTGTCTGCTGAAGATAGGTTACCAAAATTACGTTTGAGTCATTGACTCGCGCCACTGTTCGATTTTCGATCACAAATCACGATAATAACAGTATAACCCGTTAATTGTTACTTTACTGAACTGTTAGCATTAGGATTCTGGTTATCTGAAAAGACCACTACTTCTCGGTAAAATAAAACCATTAATTAAATTTGACATATTTGACTTCAACAACATACTCTGTGCCCCTTTAAGAAGTCGACAAGAAGGCTAAATCGAAACCAAATTAAACAGATTATCTGCAACTGGTTTATGGAACTGAACCTAAAGGGTATATTCAATTACTAATAAGATATATATATAATCTTATTAGTATTATATATATATATATATATAGAAAAACACATTTGTTGAAGAAAACTAAGATGATTTATTCACAAGTACTTTCGACCATAAGGTCTCATCAGGTGAATCACAAAATCATATAAAATATATAATCAAGATATAATCAATTAAAGCCTATATTTTAACATTTGTTAATTGGAAAGATAGTCAAATCATTTTGGCCTAATAAGTTTGGATACGGGCTTTTTTCTGCAGGCAAATCAAGCGTCTTGATGTACGTTTTAAGTTTTGATTGACAGCTGACTGTCACGCAGGAAGACACTCATTTCTCATAATAGTTCATTCACTCTATCGTAGCTTCAGGGTTGATTTTTACCCGTAGTGCCTACGGTTAGAATGTGTAAAGTGCTCCAAATGATTGATAAACTTTTAAGTTAATTCTGCATGGTGAAATGTTTTTAAAACATTCACCCTAAGTTCAAAAAAATATTTACAACTGATCTGATTAATGATACGTTAATGGGTGGCGAATGCTTTTTTCAAATTTCATAATACATGAAGTGAATACGTTTTTGTACGTTGTTGTAACAGAAGTGCTTTATTATGTGCAAAAAATCAACATTAGTCGCAATCTTCCTTTTTGTTATATTTATCATTATTGTCCTAAAGTGGGGTAAAAAAGAAACTTGTGAAGGCTGTAATAAAACAACGAATAACAACAAAAGTATGAGATGAGGTATCTCTTTTAAACCCGCCATTTCTGAAATTTACATGCCGTGAGCTGATTTAGTCTTACATGCCAAACTTACATTTTTCTGTCACTGAATAAAAAAGCACCGACTGTTGCTGAAAAGTATCATTATAAAGCTGATCGTTTAGTATAGTAACGCATTGATGGTTAAGACAATTAGTCAAATTAAAAATTTTCTGAATTGGACAGAAAACAGATAATGTTTGATTGGTTACATAATGTTGTGCTTTTACAATCTCAAACGAAATATAGTTACACCACTATGAATTTTGTTACCGCAGAAAATGACAATTCGAACTTCCTCTTTTGAAAATGATTAGAATGGTCAATGTCAAAAAGTAAACTCGATTTGAATTCATATTGATAGAAGACTGTGAGAGAATTTCTGTCTACTATCAGAACTTTTTAAAAAAAAGTATGTTCTCTACTGAAATTGACCAAAGAACTGTAAATATTTGCATAAAAAGCGTAAAATGTTAACAGCATTTCCAACACCATATGGACGATTTCATGTAACTTTTTCATGATTTATATGAACGTGGCAAACGTGAATCTGATTTTATAAGGAGAGCTACATCAGGCCTGGGAATCTCTTTATGAATGGATAATGCTAAATGTATTTGAAAACCTTTTGCAACTTGAAACTAAAGAACACTTCTTTTGTAACTGAATTCCCGAGACAACTTATTATTTCCAACCACTTTCGAACAATTGTTATAACCGACTGATTAAAACTCTCGTAAAAAGCTTGGAACTATTGCGCGTTTGATAAAAACATCGTAAATAAAATATAATATTGAATCGTATCTACCTTGAAATCATTTTAAAATATACAATGAAAAAGGAAAATTACAGAAAGACATAACGCCAGTCTATGATAACATTTTCCCCGGTATTTCCTGATTTTTTTACAGAGTCATTGTATATTTCAAAGCTCTTAATTCACTTTGGACCGAATCACTTCCTGACGGCCGGGTCAAAGGTAGATCTGTACATTGTTATGACAGAGTAATAACAAGCATTAAGGCGGCTAATGGCAGGGTCTGTTGTTCCAGTCAAAAGTCAGCTGGTATGTTGTAAATGGCACGAGGCAGATCCGCCCATAATTTGTCACAAAGAATGCACTTACCGCTTCTGCTTTTAAATAAAGACGAAGGCACACCGTAAATTTTCAGTGAAGATCACCGGACTTTATTTGAGATATTATGCTAAATCAGCGTATTTGAATCACGAATCTCCTACATCACCCTGATATCTATATCTATAAATGATAAGACGACTTGTACGAATCGGTTTTGGTGAAACAACGTTTAAAGGGTGAGTAGCACTTGATTTTGAATTTTATTTCCTAACCTTTTTCCAATAAACATTAGTTCATGCCAAAATGATTATATTCAGAGGGTCAAGTTTCTTTCAATCTGGTCATCCGTAGTCGTGTGAGAAATTATTAAGTATGAAACAAAATCAAATGGCGGCCATTATCGTGTGAACACTTTTAATTAATCATTTGAGGTAAGGAGATGGATTCCAATTGCTTAACTGAACATGGTATGTTCATTTATAACTTCTTTTGATTAAAGATATTGTCTTTCCATTGGAAACCTAGTTTTCGTGTTTATGGTATAACTTAATTTATCCAAAAGACGTGCTAATGCCCCTTTAATAATAACTACGTACATGTCAGCATTACTCGTAAGGCATGAGCGGTAACCTTGAAGGCTTCAAGGTTCTAACAGTTACAGGGTTGACTAAGATCAGTTGGTTTTGTTTAAAACAGTAAATCTGGAATCTGAAACCATAAAATCAAAACATTTCCTTGGTACCGTGCACATTTCAAAAGCTCTCTCATCGATAAGATGTTTATAGGCCAGCACAAACGAATTATGCTTGAGACTCTCTGCACTTTCATACTCTTGATAAGTAGGTCGAGAGTGTGATAAATTTTGACGCCAATGTGTTTCAAGGTTTGCGTTAAGTTGATCAATTACGGTTCTCAAGGAAACCCCGTTTGGTTACACTACCGCACTTAATACACAATTTACCCTTTGTAGAATAAATCATTTATTTTTCATAAATTGATTCAAGATTTTCGAAAACATTCGCTCTCTGTTTAACACAGAGAGGGGTCTCCATGCGTGACGTCATTGGTAATTGAAAATGGACCCCATCCGAAGTTTAACAGTTCGCCGTTTGTATTAGCATTGTGAACACAAAGGGTTTGTGGATGGCACGCTTATTGAAAGTTACACCCCGTGGATTTACTTGGTGAATATAATGATCATGAATAATAATGATGAATGTCACTATCTCCATGACCCGTTAAATGAGCGTGTGGCTCTATTATATACTCAATGCTAACTGCTGTAATGGGTTTACTGCCATTTAATATCATTCGGCATTATAACGACCTTTTGTTCCCATTCAGTTGACGTCATACAAGAGTGATTTTGGAAAAGTTAACATTTCACACTAGATTTTCTAGATATGAACTTTGCATGAAGTCCTTTTTGAACTTATGTCCAACAGGCTTTCGTGTCATTTTTTCTGCACAATATAGATTACTAACATACATTTTTTTAATTAGATTTGATGTAACGTAGACTTGAAGAATTCCATGATTAAACCCTTTGATCTCACCTCAACTATTTATATAGTGTCCTATAGAAGCTGAAAGTCGATATTTCAAAAATAATTCTTCGTAGATATATGCAAAAAGTCGCTGAAAACAAATCTGGTTTCATGATTTATGAAAAAAATATTACATATTTGTCAACGATATTAAATAGAGTCAGAAAACTTGAAATAACGAACTGTAGTTGAGACATAAATCTTGCTTTTTAAGAGGCTATCGCGTTTTTTCCGTGGGATGATGAGAAGGTAAAACTACTGTAACTACATGTACAGTCTATGGGCTACACTAAAAAATCCCCTTACATGTTTATCTTAAAAAGAATAGCAAAGTCGAACTATTACTTTGACTAACACTAAGTCTATGACAAATTCTCAAAAAATGATTTAATTCAATATGGTCATTTTATAATTGTAGTTGAATTCAAATCTTGATTCGCTTTTTAAGAGGTTATGTCGAGGTATGAGTTCTCTAGATTAATTTTATCTGTTTTGTTTCTTAACTGTCCTTTAATACTATAATTCTAACGTACCTTCTATGTTTCCCTTTGTTTATGAACTCACTCAACTGTAAGAATCATGGCACACCTTTCATATTTTATATTTATTAAAAAGTTTAAATGTTTAATGCCATGTTTAAATCAATCTACTTTAATTTATTAGCATCTTCCACCGCATGGGTTTGAATTGATCTAGTCTCTATCACTGGCTAATCAAAACCTTGCTGCCAACCAGTCAAAATTCGTGTTTTGAGTGCAGCGCCTTCTTCGGCGAAAAGGTTGCAATTCTCATATGATTTCTTATTGGACTATCGCAACAGCCTGGACGACAAGCACAGAAAAGTTGGGGAAATGCGGCAAGGCCTATCTTAGTCATTGGTATTGGTTCCGTTAAAGGCCATGCATATATAATTATGTATTAATTATGATTTTAATGTTGATTTTTTTTATATACGTTATCGTTTCCTTTCATAACTCAAAATTAAAGAAATATCAATGAAATACCAATTATTTGTTCCATATGTATTTATGATAGTGGTTAAATTATTTTGAATTACATCATATTACTTCTACAAATAATGTTGTCCTTTTTATTGATATCTTTAAATGAGGGTTTGTTATACCTTTTGATAAATGTTTCTATATATCTTTTATACGTGCAATGTAGCGAACATATCATTTCAATCAATCAAATTCATGGCATATTTTCTTTGTTATATAAATATCGAATCATAAACAAACAAACAAAATTTATCATAAGATGGGGGTCATGTCAGTGGAATAACTTATATGCCTCATAAACGTTGGTTTCATAACAACCTTAAATGCAATTTATCAAATTTAAAATGTCAGCGATAAATATCGAGGTGGCCTCTCTGTGACATCTTCAAAGGTCAAGGTCACTGATCCACAACAAACATAGAATAGATCACCGAATGTTGCCAACAAACAAATACATCCATTTTCACACAAACATCGTTTAAAAGATAAGCCCTTTGTCTACCTTAAACAGAGGGTGCCGATTTTCATAGAATCCGTTTAACTGAATTGAAAATCCTGAGTTTTGGAAAAGTGAAACAATTTGAACACACTGATTTTAAAGATCCACTCCGTGAGTTGTTGGAATTATATATGCCAAACTTAGTCAATGGTGTCAATTGATCGCGAAGTATCGACTGTTACCAAAAGGACACATTTTAAAGCTTGTTTGTTTTTTACAGTGACAACATGAAGGTAGAACGTCGCAATTATGATCGAAAACCGGACAGTGGCGCGCGTCAAATGGTCAAACGTAATTTTGGAGACTTATCTAAAGCAGCCAGGAGGGCAGTTAGGAGTTGATAGTGTTTGTAAGGTTATATGATTAGTATCCATGTATATTGGACGTGATATCTACACCTCTGTGCATTTATAAGGCTGTTTTTAGATTTTCATGGAAAACCAGTATTTGTCATATGTATGTCTTTTGGACATGAAAAGTTCAGATGTTTTGATTTTATATCACCACATATGACATTGAGGTTCGTCTCAAAGGTAAATAATATTTTATGAAAATCACGGAGCGGCTCTTTAACCTTGTGTACAAGGTAATTGAATACGTGAAAGATTATTTTTCATGTGTTGAATCAAAAAAATTTTTATAAACGTTCTTTGGAATGTTATGCTTGATGAATGAATTAACAAGTGAGGATAAAGTGTTTATTATCATTGTTCAAATGTTCACAATGACTTTTTTTTATCTCAAATCAAGATTTATATTTAAACACTGGAAATAATTTTGAGAACTTTGATATCATTTTTAAAGATTTTATAAGAAAAGGATGAAAATTGAACATACATGTCACCAAAGATTTGAAATAAACAGAACTTTTCCATGAATTCTTAAAACCTTTTTAATAAGAGGTTATTCTAAATTCACTTTTTCCGGTTATTTTAACACAATATATCATATTTTCTATTTACAATACTTACATCACTACAACGTCTTTGCTTTATTGAGAAAGTTAGATTTACACGTAACCACAAGCTAACCCACAAGTCCCTCAAACATAACTTGCTTTAAATAACACAACAGAAAACCACAGAAAACGTTCAGCTAACGCCTCTACATTAGAGTTCAAACAAAAGATTATACATTGTTCAAACATGATGTTTTTAAACGGGGGCAATTTTGAGCATTAATTGCCAGTTAAAACAAACTTGCTCTCCAGATTTGCAATGGATTATCACTGGAGGTTAGTTTGCTGGGCAAAGTGACGTGTTTAATGTTGTAGCTTGTTGTCAAAAGCCATTTCAGAAATTCCCACTCGTATCTTAAATCTATGTGAACAGAGCGAGATTGTCCTTTCAACAAATACTCAATGTACATCGACGGGCCAAAAGACGACGTTGTGACGTCATTCGGCCCTGACCCAGTTCTGAGATAAAAGGGAACCGGTTCGTAAATCCCCTCTCTTCCTTCCCATCATATTAAACAGTGACTGGGAAACTGATCAGTCTGGTTGTAGATTTCAGACGGGCGGTGATCCATCATCGACGTGACGGGACTCGTCAATCAGGCAATCAAACTGTGTACATTTCAACTGTCATCGTGCATGTGAATCTGTCAGCCTTGAAGGCAAGAGCACTGAAATCTACACGCGTGCAGATATTGTGGACATTCAACTTTGTTGTTTTGTGGAAACTTTTGTGAACAAAGTTATGAAAGGCTGAATATATCGAGAAGGAAGTTTTTGGAAGGTTTTGGATTTGATTTTGATGCCTTGAACTCATCTTTTTGCCATATCGACGTTTGGACCTCTGTTACGCTGATTGAATCGACGTCTAGTGCATTGTTTCAATCGAGACTTGTGGCTTGGTGACAACAGAACTGTCGATGTTGGATAATTTAACAGATTGTTATATTTTCTAAAATCTGCGAGTTTTTTCAATTTTGACGATTGACTTATACATCATTAGTGAAGAGTTGCTGCGATTGGAGTATTGATCAGCGATTGTTTTGTGAATTTCATCGCAAACAAACTTCGTTCTTTATTATATTGACTTCAGTTACTGTTGAATAATAGTGAATCAATTTGTTCACGATTTCAAGGTGAATTAAAATGACTTTATTATTTACAAATTGAAATTTATCTCCGTATTCTTAAAATCAATTGATGATCATTAATTTATGTTTAAATTTTTTTTACTCACTATTCTGACGTATCTGAAATAGCATTTATCTTCTTCCCAAATTTTGGATGTTGATCAATGCAGTTTTTAATACTTTTTATTCAAAATTCTGCAACGCAAGCTCAAGTAACAAGACTCTATATCAGATTAATTGGGGGGTTTACACGCTTGACTTGACAATATCTTCCTCGCTTGACCAATCCGTACTCGGCCAACATCAAATATAGAAATCTTAAATTTGGTTTCATGAAACACATACAAAAATCTTCAGTGGCCATCTCAATCACTTGTGAAATCTTTGAGGTTTAGGAAAAAACAATTTCAAAGCAAAGTCATATTTCCTGCGTAATCTGTGCGGTGAAGGAAAAAAACTTTTTCTAAGTAAACTGCGGTTTTATATATAAACACTTTCCTCAGTAAAGCCTGTTATAGTTTCCTGTGTATCGTTACCGGGAACAAAGATTCGACTTCCTCGTACACCTGAGTTACCTGAGCGTCCTAGTCCAGGTAAAGATTTACCTGCTCGTCCCTGTAACGCCAAGATGCTCTAATATTGACGACCCCCTGTGAAAACACAAAGCCCGGCTTCCTGTAAACAAGGTTTATCCGACACTGTTTCTGTCATATCCTCTTTGTCGACTTCACAACGTGGACATCTCGAAACCGTTTCCAGACGCTCGTGAAGGTTTGTATTGCTTGTTTCTTATAAATCACATTTTTACTTTCTGTTGTATATGTTATATAGTATTCTTCATGATCAAAATAATTATGATGATAGTTTATATATTCGACGGAACTTATTGACGGTATCATTTTACATTTTAAAATAATTTGTAGTCCTTTCGCACTTTTCGTTTAAAAAGTTTGTAAAGGCCTTTCTTAATTATAAACCGTCTTATAATGATATGAATTATTTTCTCTATAGATTATCACATCAAGGTCTCCTGTGACCATGTTGAACTTTCTCAAAACGATGATTCCGATGTGTTCAAGTCATTTGCAACTATACCTTTTCATAATAATTATTGTGATATGATCTGGCGTTTAACGAGGATATTGAAAACGTTCCTTATTGATGATATTTCCTTCATAGTCCTTCTATAACAAAACTTATTTCTAAATAACAGATATGTACATGATACAAGATTATGTCAATATTCAACTATTATACGCTCCAACTAATATATGCTGTCATATGTCATTGCTTCTACTATTTCCCGTATTTCTTTAATCCATTACGATCCCATGATATAAATGTGGATATTAGTGAGAACAGTTTTTGCTCTTGTTTTGGTAGTTGTAAAACTCTCGTTTCATTTTATTCAATCGTCAATTTTTATCACTCTTCTCGTTCTTTTTATCCTTAGAAGTGATACCAGCAATATTCTCTGTATAAGGTTTCCGCTCTAACCACTGAAGAAATTTGCTTTACAATACCGTGGTACCCGGAGATGGTATTTCCTTGTATCTATGCCTTGTAACATTAGCAAATACAACTCGACACAATGTCTTTTAAGTTACCGAGTTATGACGTCACAGTGCAAAATTTGTGACAAAGTTAGAATTTTTTCGATTTGCAAAATGCTTGGTGAAAGCGCTTCTTTCGCATGTAGGTTTTGTCTGTTTGTCATTTAATAGGAATCTCTATAGTGCATATAATTTCAAAACGGTAACGCTTTGCTTATTTTCAATGCAAGTAATAACACGATCTATATACAAAGCTGACGATCTAACAATAGGTTTAAGAATTATCATTTCACACATGGACAAAGGTTGATATTTTGTCAGTCAGTTTAAAGGATGCAATTGACGTCTAATTGAAATTCGAAGTACGAAATAACGCGAACATACGCAAGAAGGTGAGCAAGCTCTTTGGATGCATCCTGGTAACGTGTTATTTTGTGGAACAGCAATGGCTGTTTAACCACATGGAACAAACAATTTCTTTAACGAATGAGCGCAGATTTTGACAATTCGATAATCCCATTAGTCAAGGTCGCAATCTCCCCCCTTTACTATTTTGCAAATTTTTAAAAATCATACCAAATGTGTCAAATAAAGTAAAATTGCATTTTAAGTCATTATTTTAATCGACGTGGCCAATTATGTTGTTTAAGTTTATGCGATCTTCAAATTTGTACTGGTGCGAAAAATTTTAGTTGATCCGAATTCAGTTCAAGCTGATCATTTTTCATGGATTGACACGTCAAATGGATGTGAATTTTCTCAAAACATGTTTGTGCCCATACACTTCCTTACAACGGGGGTTTATAAAGCTAATAACCTTCGAAAGAGTACTTTAATCGTTACTTGTTTGTTTGGATTTTGTTGGTTTTGAATTTTCTCAAAACATGTATGTGCCCATACATTTCCTTACAATAGGGGTTTAGAAAGCTGATAACCTTCGAAAGAATACTTTAATCGTTACTTGTTTGTTTGGATTATGTTGGGGGGTTTTTCATTTTTGATTTTAGGTAGGCGTGGGCCGAGGGGATGCGTCTAAAGGATTGAATTATTCCAAAAATCTCATTGTCAGTCTTATTAATTTGTATATAAGATTTCATGTTTGCTTACAATGTCCAATATTAAGTTTAAATTGTTATACTAAATTTCAAAGTATTTGTTCAGGTTTAGCTCTTAGATCAATGATAAAAATACCTTAGATTAAGATTATGATTAAAGTCAAGATAAATTGTTTCAAGACTTCGATCGTTAAGTAGAATGTCACTCGGGTCTCTAAAGGTGAAGAATTGGCGTTTGAGTACATGTACTTTCGTTTCATTTGTTTAAGAGTTATGAATTGTTCCAAAGGTTGGCTATTGAGTACAAGTCCGGTGTTTTGGTTCGTCTCGGGGTGTGAATTGTCCCAAGAGGTACTCAGTGCGGGTCGAACTAGTGCAACAACGTAGAGTTTGGTACGTCGTATAAGGCGCGTGTATTCAAGGATAAAACATCCGTTTTCTCTTCCTGCTGTAACTTAACACTCGCGATAAGGTTACCGCCCGACATAAACCTTAAACAAACCAAGATGTCTTCTGTTGTTCATGTTTACATTGTTTTGATTTAAGATACTGTTTTAATTAATTTAGCAAACAATATTGTTTGTTACGACGATTAAGCTTACAGTAACAGAGTTTTCTGCATGTTTGAAGTTACTTCATCCATAATCGAAACTTAGCCTTTGGTCATCCTTGTGTGACAGCCACGCCTTTGATGAAACCTTAGCCTTTTGTTAAAAACTTAGCCTTTTATTAAACCCATCCTGTGGATACATTTAAACCAATAATGAATAACTGATATTTTAACTTAACCTTTGATAACAGTTTAGCCCGAGGGTAAGCCTTAGCCTTTGGGGGTCAACTCATCCTACATTTATGTTTACAGTTTGACCGACAGTTAAAAACTTTTAATCCTTTTATGATAAGTCATTTAGTCAGTTAACTCCCAAATGAAACCTTAACCTATGGTCAGCTTAGCTTTCGATTAACAAGTATAAGGATAAGAATATGGTTAATAACTGTGTCCCTCTTTGATAACTTATCCTTTGGTAACAGTTTAGCCTTCGGTAAAGCCTTAGCCTTTGTCAACTTTTTCTATAATGACATTTCATTTGACGATGATAATTCAGCCTGTTTTACTATATTATCATGTATTATTATTAGATGTAAATAAACACCTAGTGTTGATTCCATGTTGTAACCATAAAAGTATTTTTGTTGCTTGAATTCACCATGTACAGTGTGTTATTCACTAAAATTTATGTGAAATGGTGACTTTAATGATCTTTCCAACACTTTTCAATTATTAGCGTTTTGTGGTTCTTGAATAAAGTATTTATTTAATATTGAATTATAATTCAACAAGCCAATACAATCTGTTTATTTAAGAAAATTTCCTGAATCCAAGCTCTTGTTAACGTGTATTTAAGTATTTTCGGACAAGAGAATGTGTTTATCGCAACTGTGATATCATTCTGATTTTCATATCCTCAGGACCTTTGTTTGTTTTTGCTGTTTTTAAATAGATGTTGAGTCACTTAGATATCATAAAAAGCTATTATTGTTTAGCATACTATACAGAGGATGCATGGTGAATGTTGATTATTGACAAATTAAATGGAAGAGAGATCCAAACCCTACGACATTACCGTGAGTAATGAAAATCATTAGTAAACTTATGAACTGGAAGTAATTATTCTGGTTTGAACATAAACAATTTTTTTATTAAAGATTTTATATTTCCCCTTGGTGAATCGATGAATTGATGAGCAACAATAGAGCTTTAATCTTATGATAATAATTGTAATTTCTATGAGATTTGATCGAGGCCAGATCTGGTTAATAACAATTATCATAATATCATTAAATCGTTAGATATTGAAAGAATTATTTTCAGTTATGAAACGAACAACAATAGTTCAACGATTTAATCCGTCACCTTCGAACTAACAAATATGGAGAGCAGCGTGTTATGTTTACAAAGCGTGGCTTTTCGGAACCACAAATCCATCGTTCTAATGTTTTTATCCGAAGAAGGCCGAAGGATTTCAGTCAGCCTTGGACGGGGATTTCCCTTCCTGTGGTTTTAGATCCGAGGTGTTACATATCTTCGGTTAGTTCCGTCTTCCGGACATGAAACAATCAACAAAGCTCGTGTTTACAAGTTTCTTGAATTCGGGGTCCCAAGTACGTTAAAGGTTGTGCCGAATGACAGCACGGTGAGCACGTGCAGTGCGTGCAGTTTCGTTGCGAACCGAGCGCAATCGTCTCCTAAACAAAGTACGTGGTTCCGACTGTTACTGCAATGGTGTCATGACGTCAGAGACCTAGTTGTAATCGGTGGCGCGATCGTCGCTTGCGACAACATTTCTACAGCTTTTCTTACGTGATAAGAATGGAGGTTCGTTAGCTTACGTTTCTTTACGTGCGAGGATGCTCTCCCATTCAATAATGTTCGCGGAAAGCGTTTGTACGTGACTGACGTAGCGTAATATACGTCACGACTTCATAGAATTCTTGACCATGTCTCGGCAAACAATACTTAAACAATAGACATATACGTCGAAGGTAGGGGAAATGATTTAGTCGTATACAATTTGCATTCTTTTCTACGTAAACCCTTGCTTCAAAAGGAACTTCTGTCAACAATATTATCCAATATCGCTCTATATATTAGGGTAAATAAATGGAATGTTTCTACTGGTTATTTGTCAATTAAAAAACCAAGTGTCTTCCGTGGAAAAGGTACGTGTGATTTTAATTATGATAAAGTAGTGTATCCGTTATTCCACTAAACCGGAGAAATGTCAGTTATTTTGTTTGAAGCAGTTGAGTCGTATATCGTATTGTCGTTTTAGTTATATGTTGATAGAAGTAGCTGAAGCAGCGGTTTGAACGGTTTGTTAATAACAGTTGCGTTTCAAGTTGTTAACTTTTTTAACGAACTATTAACATCGTTTATCCTTAATCTTAATCTATTTTGTTTCATTATTCTTTATTTTTATATTTCAAAGTATTCATATCACTTACACTAGATCTCCAAAAAATCTACTGTTGCACATATAGAAAATAGACAAATATGAATATGGCAGTATAAGATTACGGTCAAATTATGATGTTTTTAAAATACATGTGGAATAATGAAACAACTAAGAATACCCAATGTACTCATTTCAAGCTTCATCTTAAGACATTTGACTAATCCGGATGACTTTCGATTAAAACCATATGCTAGTAGAGTTAGGAGAGGAGACCAAAAAGAGAAAACTTTGACTTATTCATTGCGCGAGTAAGCATTGAATCGATATAATTCATAGTAATTTATTATACCATTTTTTACAGATTGAATGTTGGCTGCATAGCCTTTCACTCATACTGTAGATATTTGTTTACACTATTAGGCATATTGCATTTAAGGGGCTGTTGTTCAAACCAAATAGATTATTTTCTCGTGTTGAATCAATGTATCCGTCACTCAAAAATCCAAGCCATGTGACAAGTTCTCTCCACTCTTTAAATACAATATTACACTCAAGTAGGATGTGCTGCAGTCTCTTGATTCTGCGTACACATGTACATAGGGGTGAATCTTTCAATTCAATTCTGTATAAAACCTTGCACTAAAAGCTGACCGGTTTGTTATATGAGTTCAGGTATCTAGTTTTAACTTGTTAAGGAACCATTAACCTGAAATCGTGTATCCTTTATCTTGATATTTTTAATACAATACAATTTCTATCATACAAGCATATGAGAGTTACTTTGCTACTTTGAAGTAAACCTTATGAAAAGCCAATGATGTTTGTCATATTGTAGATTAATCTATCGAGTTAAATTGGTAAAGTTGTTATTTCAAGAAACCCCGCAGATTTCCAAACCTGGTATTTGACATCAGTTGTTATTCTCCTATCCATTATAATTGTGGTTCGCTAGTTTCAGCCGATGTTCGCACGTTTCACTGCAATGCATAGCCACATTGGTGTTGCGGGTTTTCTCTCTGCAATGATACCGGCAACTGTGATTTAAATGAAATACTCTTGAAAGCAGCGTTAAACGGCGATCCCCTGATCTATTATTACTTTTTAGTCGTACTGCCCCTTTAACTGTATTTCTGTGGTTTGTTGTTGTGGTTCAAGTGCAAACAGACACGTGACTTTATCCTCTGAACCATTATACAGGTGTTTCTCACCTCACGTTTACCTGTAGGTAGTGATTACATCTACCTGTGATCAAACCGGAAATTCCTGCAGGGTTATTACTTTCACTTCGTGTCATTATGGCAGTTCAGGCTTGTCGATTTCACCGATCAATCAAGTAGGAGCACCCGATAACATTAGGATCTGGTCTTTAATCGAAGATGACTTACCGAACAACTGCCTCGGGCCATTTTGATCTACGTCAATGTGACTATTATAGGAGTTGTGGCCATAAATATAGAGATATTGGGAGGTCATAAGGCCATTCATGTAGGTCATTCGGTTCTCGTCAAGTCATTGTTTGTGTATTTAAATTTGTTGTGATGAAATATAATTTCACTGCGTTTACTGATGAATTTGTTACTATTAACAAAATAACTTAGAATGTTGATGATTATAACTTCTTATCCTACACAAATATGATTTATTTTAGTTAATTTTTAATCAACGATTTTTTAACTAATTGACTTCCGACAAAGCTTAAGAAAGCTTTTACGAAAACATACACTTTATTGCTTTAAACATTTAAACAGGTCATTGATATATCATACAAAACGAGCCCAAGGATGAAACGTATATAATGTTTCACCTAACTTATTCTTCTAAAGTCAAAAGTGCTTGTCCCAGGGTAATGAACTCTCAATGAGCTTAGCTGAAATTGACACCGTATCCATTTTAATAGAACATTGTCTAGACTGTCACTTACTAGGTTTCTTTGTGTATTTAGTTTCATTATTTAAATACTTACGTTATAACCTAGTCTGTAGGCCAGACCCTGAAATAAGGTAGAAGCCTAAGCAAGTCTATAAAAAGACTTTAAAGCTTGAGTTCAGCTTGAAAATGAAGAAATTTCAGTCTCCTTTTCATTTCATTTATAATAAGTTTTTAAATTTTTCGATTAACTGATGCATTTTTCATTTCAAAGTCTAATTGTTAGACTAGTTATAACCCTGAGCAACTAGATAAGGATTCATGGTAGATATCGATATAATTTTGTAAATGAAAAGGTATGCAAAAACTGGTTTCATCACTTCGCTCCCCCCTCGAGCCCTTTTTGGATAATGAATATTCATATGACAAGCAATAATATATAATTCAACAACTGAAAATATGAAGTCCTAAAACTTATGACAATAACGTTGGGTCGCTTACCTAAACATTAATTTAGCTCAAAGCAATGGAATTTCATTTTTTAAATCTTTCTTAAGCTGAAATTGTAAATGGTTAATTGCAAACAATTTCAGCATAAGAAAGATTTCAGTTTAAGATAACGTATACATGTACTCTAAAATTTAAAAATTAGGTATGTACAATGTTTTTGTTTATATTGCAAAACCATTTAAAACATGTATTGGAAAACGTCATTTATCATATTTTTTAATTTCTAATGTCATTAATTGTTTTGTTTAATCATTAGCTTATTTCATTAAGATGTCTATTAATGATGAAAATTTAATATAGATCCCCTTTTTCCTTTCGATTGCACAATTTTGAACCGGATAGGTCAACTTATTCTTTTTAGAAATGTATTTAAAAATTATATTTACACAAGGGAATCCTACGTATGTAAGCTAAAGGGTTCTTAGCAGCCTTTTTGAACAAGTAAAGCCTGTAGTATAAAGAAAATAAATTTTGCGATGGTCTGAAAATGAAAAAAACAATGATTTCCTTATAAGATGTTTGGTTTGGCTTGCTTGACTAAATATTAGCTTTGCTTTCGCGCCAAATAGGAAGGCGACTGCTAGCGGAATTGACGCAATGACGTCACAACTATAGGTTTTCATCCAATGAAAAGGCCATGATGGTTTGCAGTGTGAATGGAAGGGCAAATTGTGACGTACTGGCAAATATCATGAAGCTTCCAAAAGTAAAATATTCGGATACCATCGCATCTGTGACGTCATGGGTCAAAGTTTTGTGGCCCTAACTGTGGCCCATATGCACTTGACCTAATTTTAAGCTCCTTTCAAACATGTTGTTATTTCTCATCGGTTATAGAAGAACCAATTCATTTCACCTTAAGGGTTTTAACATTTTAACACGTGTTTCAAATGTAAACACGGGACTTCTGCTTCGTGAAATTTAATTCGATGTGATGAGTTGACCTTTAGTACGATTCTTAAAGAGCCACTCCGTGAGTTGTTAGAGTCATATATGCCAAACCTAATCAATGGTGTCATTTGATCCAGAAGTATCGACTGTTACCAAAAAAGACACATTTTAAAGCTTATTGGGTTTTTTACAGTGCCAATATAAAATTAGAACGTCGCAATTATGATCGAAAACCGGACAATGGCGCGCGTCAAATGGTCAAACGTAATTTTGCCAGGAGTTGATAGGGTTTGTTAGGTTATATAACTAGTATCCATGTATATTGGACGTGATATCTACACCTCTGTGCATTTCTAAGGCTGTTTTTAGATTTTCATGAAAAACTAGTATTTGTCATATGTATGTCTTTTGGACATGAAAAGTTAAGATGTTTTGATTTTATATCACAACATACGACATTTAGGTTCGTATCAAAGGTAAATAATATGTTATGAAAATCACGGAGTGTCTCTTTAACACATACACGTAGAACTTTACACATTTACTTTTACCCTGTTTTGAAATCTGCACAATATGTAAAACAATAACCATGTATAATGACGTATGTTAGTTAAGTTAAGTTTCAAATCGAAATACTTCTTACTGCCTTCTTAAAGGCACTATAACACGCTTTTTAAGTTCAAATTTGCTTTTTTAAGGCCTACAGATGTATGAGGATATAACACTCACTTTAGCATTCAATCGATGGACGAATTACTTATTAATTATTACAAGTGACCTATGATAAACCATGAACAAGTTACAAAGGTCGAAGTCGGCTAGAATAATCTATGGTAAGCTTAAAAAGGCTAACCTAGAAATGTGTGCAGCTTTTGAATTACCATAAACCTGAACTGAGAATCACGGATGAAGTATTTTTTTTGTTAAAGCAATCTTGTAACGTAACCGATTTTATAAATATAGTAGAAGCATTTTTATTGAACTAAGATAGCATCTGCCGTTTTCGAACTTCTGGCTGTAAGCAAAATTTGAATATTTCTAATATCGTAGTTCATGCGGATTTAATGCAACGTTGCTTTCAATACTTTCGGTTACTTACAATCAACTTTATAACCTGAATACATACATATTTGTTAAATAACTTACGAGGTAGATTACCTGAGTACAGATCGTTAGCAATTGAGAGATTTCCATTAACTGTTTATTTGCTTTACAAAAAGAATATTGGTGTGCACTAGTGCCTTTAAGATTACACGAGTACTTTTTCGACAACATTTTTTCATTACATCAAGGTTATAAGATGTCGCCATATTGATGTCCTAATCATTTACCATAAGCTGTTCTTGCACAACAATAATGTAAAGTTTTGTCATCTTGCAAATATATATATGTATATATCTACATGTAATTATATATCCATCGTAGTAAAATAAAAATTTTTTAATACAAATGGATGAATCCAGAAACACGATATTGAGTTTATGGATTCTGCAAATGGTTATTGAATTTTAACAATGAAGAAATGTTTCGACCTCAAAGGTTATTTTGAACGCCCCTGAACGTTATTTGTTCAGAGATAAAGGCACCAATCGATTAATCGATGTCCGAGTTCGAATCTCCACGTGGGTTCTGAGACTTTATCTTCTGTTTTTTAAGAAGAACATTTCAATACAAATTGTCATACAGTCCTTTTTTCGTCAAGTTCAACTCGTAGCTTGTTTGTTTTATCGCAATTCTTATTGACCTCGATGGGGGCCTTCCATGGTTTCGTATAATAAGTTTTAAAAAATCATACCATCAACCAAATGTTATTTACACTAAGCATACAATGATACAACTTTCTTTTTTTTAAAACGTGTGTATCATTCCATCAACCTATCTAAGTAGATAATGGTACTGTGTACCTCCATAAAAAGAAATTGATGCTCCGGGGGGTTTTATTCTCTGACATTTGAAACCGTTAAGCATGGGTGATATCACTTAAAAAAAGAGTTAAATATAGTCTTCATGTTGAAGTAACTCATGGCTTCCTAAAGAAATTAATCTTACTTTAAAGTTAATTCATATTACACGAATTTCAAATGATTTAATTTTTCGACGTTGGTTATCTCCATAGTGAAAGCCACCCACATCGGAAAATAAAATGTCCTCCTGAAAGGTGTATGAATTCCGTATCTCGTGTATGTGTGGTGTCAGATTTGCAATAGGGACGAGGATGGGTTGTTTTGCCACGGTTAGCTTATCCCGCTATTCACTAAAAAACGAAATCTGATTTGATTTCTGTATAATTTCTTTTTTACCCCATATTTTAGATGGCAATTTACAAGATTATAGATAACAATCATTGTGTTGTAGTGTTCATTACTACTTGAACACAGGAATACGTTTTCAGCAGTTTTAGATAAATAACTCTTCATTGCCTACAAGGAAATTATTCTTACATCAAATAGACAAGACAAGAGAATGACAATTTATATAAAACATTTTAGGACACGGACAGTGATTTGACACACACATTCACAGTAACTCACATAATCATTTTCAAAGTATATTGTGATAAACATTGAAATACTAGAAGATTCAAAACGGATTTCTAGTTCTGGTACGTTTATGACAAGGCGAATTACAACGACATCCAATTGGTAGCAAAGCAGTTTGTATATAATAGAACTGAAAATATCTTCCCTTCGTGAATTGATATCTTATCGTCATATAAAGTGACACAGGGTGGTTAGGATTGATCCAGGTATTTTTTAACTTGTTTTCACAGTCTTGATTATTTTCATTTTATTTTCACGACTTGAGAAAACCTTAACAATACCGTACATTCCAGAGACAAGACGTTTTGCAAAAAAAAAGGCAATAGCAAGTTCCGTTCCGTGAAACGATACTTTTCTTTGGTTGGGTAATTTCAAACTGTGTATAGTCTTAAAGCGATTTTAAAATATTCCTTCTACCACAAAAACGTTTTTCTTTAAGTTCTACGTACGTCTTGTGGTAACAATGATAGTAATACGTCTAGGTGTAGTCTCGTTCATAAAGCATTACACTACACTATGTTATGATATACATTTTACATTTCAGTGCAATAGTCTTGTTCTAGCGTAATTTACAAGACAGTCGTATATCTGCCAATAGCCAAGGCAGGAAGGAAATTCGCATCCATATAAATTTGTATGTCAATTTTTCTGTTTTTATTGAATTTAACAACTGTTACCTATATTAGTAATGAAATACGTTTTATCCAATAACAATATATGGAGATATCATATATGATGGTGATGTTTTATATTTTGGTTATTTTTTGGTAGGAGTAACTATTCACGTTTTAGTTACGAAACACGTGCAGACTACTTATGCTGACTTTCAGCACAAACGCAATTCGAAATCGTTCATCATCGCGTTGGTCAACTTTCCTTGTGCGAAAGACATTTCTTATCACAACTTCGTGTGGGGGATGGGATGGTTTTAAACTGTGCAGCAGTTTGGTATTGTCTCTTAGCGACGAACGTACTACAATCCTTATGTTTGATTGTTTTAGAAGTAATAATGTAATAAACACGATGCACGATTTGATATGTCCATCTTTCAATATTAATAAACAAGTGGAAGTGTATGTTCATTTAACACAGATTCGTGATTCAAGTCACTGTCACATCATGAGTTCAATTCAGAGAGGCTTCTGTTTTTGACAAAAGTGTTTGGTCAAAGGACAAAACCTACCAAAAAGGAGATGATAGTGTTGAAATTGATGGGCACGTATTGTGGTCAACCATATCTTGTTCAAATTATATGCCTCATAATAACTTGATACATGTCACATGACCATATCTAGACCAACCAGGATGAAGCACATTAGATTACAAAGTCTGAATTCATCAACATATATCATTGAAACTAATTCTTAATAATTACAGTTTGACAATCCTATTCCACCAACTTTTAACGGGAAACTTGAAAACTACCAATGCCCTTACAATGAGACATAAGAGAAACGAAAAACAAAATTCTGAGAAGGATTTTTGTTTAGCCTCTATCAAATGATTTATCAGGACTTGATGGGTTAAACTCGTGATATGTTTTTCTTGTGAATTCTTGTTTCACAAAACGTCCATCGTTATCATTAACTTTGGAAAACATAATCTGTATAAACAGCAACTACAATTAAAAAACCTACAGATAAGTGTTTGTCGTATCAGAAAATTCCTTTTTAAATCAAAGCAATGAAAAAAACTTTTTATATCCAACAAAACATTAGGGCCGATCGGGCGATTTAGTCTGAATCGGAAGTAAAACACAAACACAGACATCGTCAAGAAAAGTCTTTCTGCAAAATACTTTTGGAGTTATTCAATATGTTTATATTTTGATTAATATATAACCATTTAGCTCTTTTTCTCATGAAGATTTGAAAAAAAGGATGTCTTAATTTGTCAATCTTATACGTCATTAAACCTCCTATAATTAAGTATTCATAATTTGTGTCACAAGTCGTTAATCGTATACGTCATAATAACTGACATTAATTAAAAGATATGATTGGTGTGACGAATCAGTTATCTTATAAATGCGTCATAAATCTTCACATATTCAATCAAAACGATTATTGATGATAAACATAAAGGATAAAATTGACACGAGTATAATTATGTAATCAAATGCGTTTTGGTTTTTAAATGACGCAGTTGAGATGTTGACGCATGCAAGGGAATCGTTTTTTCACGATTTCCTCGAGCAGTAAGTGAAATCGACAAGAGGCAACTGGGATAACCTTAAACCATGTCATTGCTGAAGACTGTATCGTCAGTGTAACCTTATTAGCCGGTCGTATTCCTCGGGCTGTGTTCTTAAAATAGAAGTAACACATTTTTTCGCCAAGCTGTTCATTTTCTTTTGTTGCGCTGCTTTTTGGGCTGGATTTGATTTAACCTCGCTTTACCTTGATATGTAGACTAACATTGGTCGCTTTGTTAAATTCAGAAATGATAATAACCATTGTATGATTATTAAGATAAATAATAGTTGCTGGTTAACGATTTAGTTTTACCAAGGGCGTATTTTTTTCACCAGTTCAAGTCTCTGTGATCTGAATATTTTTTGGAGTCCTCGGCCTAGATTCCTGAAGCTTTGTAAGTCAGTAGCAGCGTGAATGTTTGATAGTTGACACTACAATAAAGCAAAAAGATCTTCGAATGTGAAGGCAATTGTCCATTGTCAGAACGTCTAGATCCCATATCTAGCTATTAAAGAACCTTTTTATGGAAAAGAAAGGTAAGGGGATATAAAAAGTTTATGCCTTAAATAAATAACGACAAACTTGAGCAGTTGGACAGACCAGGAGAGTGGCTTCATTCCTCGTTTCATCAAACTCACTTTTGTCTTTCTCTTTTACGTACTTTTAGAGGTTTGCAAAGAAAATGAAATAACAAAATTAAAGTGGGTCACATCCAATTTTTTTCATGTCATTTCATGTCATCAACTTAATCAAAGATGTTTCATCATTTTTAACTCTTAAGACCCTTGAACATTTACCTGTAGGCCATAATTTATTCACGGCCAGGCCTTTTGAGAAGTTAAGGGGTCCAGTTAATGGACAAAAAGTGAAATTTAGATATATTATCTCAACCTTGACCAACGAATGCGGAAATGTCAAAAAATACTCTGAGATGAAAGAATGAGTAAGAATGTCGAATGGCCATTGTTGTGGTATGGAGATTAGCTAAACGTCGGTCACATGACAGTTGGTGGTTTTATTACGACAAGCGGAGAACGGGTTATAGCAGTGATTTTTGTTCATTTAATGATTTGTCATATCGTTGTTTACCATAAAATGCATTTTAAGAAATAATCATTGAAAATAATTGTTAAAGATAAGTTTATACTTGATAGATATGTTAGGGGGGAAGACATAACTTTACCTAATGCAAGTGTTTAATTGAAGACCATTTATACAGTTTGAAAGCATACTTTAGCAAGTCTATCTTAATATTGAACAAAAAGCCTAATTTCATCTATCAGCAACAATCGTTGTATTTATTCAAAGAGAAAAAACTATACATTTAATGTCAATATTGTATCCTTTTTTATTGTCTATATTGTAGGAATCACGGAAAACAAAAAAAAACAAATCCCGAATATATTTTTCACATAAAATATAACATTTCTGATTTTGAGATTACAGCTGATATACATACCATGACTACCGCCGGTCGTTCCACTAATCTTCATACCACTTAATACCGATGACCATTATACGTTCTTATTTGACTTTGAAAGGTGAAAAAAACAACTTCTGTAAACTTCTCTTTTAAGAAAATTTAAAACACTGTCAGAAAAAAATTGGAAAACGATTAAAAATGACCATTGAAAAACTAATTGAAGCTTCAGTTGTCTTACATAATACGGAGTTATCGACCAAAAGCATCTTATTTTTCTATTTCTGTTATAACTGTGTACAGTTAACCCGGTCATATCAAATACTTTTATGAAATGTTATAACATCTCAAAGAGTTTATGGGATAATATAATGCTTATAATCATATTAGTCTTAATTGATAAATTTATCATTATATAATGAAAAGTTCAAATGAGTAAAAAATCATTTTGTATGTTTTATAAATGAAAATTATATAAATCATGCTTTAAGGGACAAGAATCTTTATTTTAAAACTACTCTACATTCAAAGAGACACTTGTTCACCCCTTCGGACCAAAGAAAAACAAACATGTATGCGGCTGTCATTGTGGTATTCTCCTAAAAGAGACGTATATCGGTGTAGAGGCGTCCTTACGTGCAAAGTTTATCATCCAACAATAATCTTAGTGCATCCGTGGATAAAGAGAAGGAGAATTCTCCATAAGGTTGATGTTTACTCTATAGAATATTTCCATAAGTGACCATCATGTTTAAAAATGCTTTAACAGCGTCTCAGTGCAGAGGAAACTTATCCTGCTATGAAATTATAATAAAATTAATGCACTGATAATAAGAGAAAATTTAAAGTTTCACAGCTGATTTTCACTATACAGATGTGGTAAATAGTGACTCTCATAATGCATCTTTAAAACATAGGTTTCTCAGTGCAAGGGCAACTTAAGATGTTATTGAATTGCCAAACAATTACAATAATGCACTGTTGAAAAGAAAAAGTTAAAATTCACAAAGCTGATTTTCAATTTAATACATTGCTGTATTGACCACATAATACATAACTAAAACATAAGGTTCTATGTGGAAGGGTATTTAGCATGATATTAAATTACCAAACATTACAATAATGCGCTGCTAATAGGATAAAGTTATAAATTCATACGCACATAGTCCACTTTTCAAAATGGCTATATAAATGATCGTCATAATTACAATCATAACAAATTTCTCAGTTAAATAACAACTGCGAATGTTATTAAATTTCCCAACAATTACAATAATGATCTCGTGTTGAGAGAAATATAAGACTTCACAGGGATCACAGGAGGATATTGTATATAAAGTAAATATGGCCATTTAAATGACCATCATAATACATAATTATATATAATAAGGTTATCAGTGTATGGGCAACATTGCGTGCAAGTTTTATGACCGAATCATTACAATAATGCCCGGATGATAAGAGAGGTGAACCTCTTGACTGGGCTTGACTTAACTATACTCTGTCTGAAGGTGTGGGATATAAAACGTAAATAAAGAAACACATTAAGGAAAGACATTAGCTTGCTGTCTACTGTATGAGGTTACATCGCCCCACAACCTACGCATAACGTTGCGGTTAGTTGTGGCTGGATGAACGAGTTCGTTACGCCCCTACCCCATTACAACGAAAACCATCACTCCCTTACTCCCCCTCCCCTTTATCTCCCCCACCCACCAATCCTCCCCTCTCTTCACCTCAAATATACCCACACGTCCCGTCATGAGGGCGAACCCCTTTCTCTTACGTTTTACACGTCTTTCGACATTTGAAGTGGTAACTATTTAATAACACATCTATAATGATATATCGTTAATATAGCAAATTGATGATCATGTTGTAATGAGATAGTGGCACTCAAGTTTACCGAATTTACTGTCCGGCTGCCGTTATTCACACACGACTTGTTTTGGGAGTAAGTCACCGATATAACAACCCAATTTTATAACGCTCAAAACACTCAATGACAAATACCTCCCCTTTAACACCCCCTCTACCCTCCCAACTCATCCACAATCTGTCACATACACAGATATTCCTACCGCTGTGAAAGTATATGTATGACATTCGTCATAGGACATTCGCTTCTAGCTTGTGTTTGTATGTTGCTACCCACACGCTCGTAGATGTCTATATCAATCATAATCAATTTCAGCTGTGGCGAGGGAGCCATTGTGTATATATCATGACATATGTTGTAGGGCACGTTGATCACCTATACAGCACAAAGCATCAATACGACATACATCTCTTGAGAGTTGAAGTTCTTATCAAAGACTTTAATGATCAATATCGTGCAAAGGTCAAACATAGAACGATGCAAAATATGCATGCGTGCTTAAAAAGTTTTAGGATTTCGTCAACGCAAATGGATCCGTTTGGAAATTGTATTTACTATACAGATAAGACATGTATTGATTGATCTTACAAAAAAGGTCGAGTTAAATAGTGCTTTCCCGAAAATTAATAATTTCCTACTTTTCCTTGTAATTGAAAATATAAGGCTTGGAAATGAACGCACTTTATTGGTAATTTAATTACTTAACGGATAATAAGACCATACTATAAGAAAGCAATCTTTAAGTCCTTGACAACTTAATTAGGAAAAGGAAGTGGAAATCGGAATCTTCGCAAAAGATGCCCAGATTTGGTTGACGTAAGAAAAAGGCAGGGTCTGAAATTTCAAATGCATGGCCGCTCAATTCCATTTTTTTAAACAAACAGTTTTTGTTAATTGGCACCCTATAGGCTGATGTGTACGTTTTTCCATTTCAAGGCATCTTGTTACTGTTGGTGTAAAATTGTTGATTATATATTTTTTTTATTATCAGGAAGGAAGTATTTCTTATTCCCCATTCCTTTACTTAAGTTCTGGAACAATTCGAATTCCTCGTGGTATTTCAATAACCTACATTCCTTTCAAACCTACTTCCACGGTTCAAAAAGCTCTCAACATCTCGCTCATATGGCACGCTCTGTCTATATGGTGTACGGAGCGCATCTCACAAACTCCAAGCAGCGACTTCCCCGAGCGACACACTCTACCTGCTCTGACTGCAGCGAACGGCGCGCTAGCTCTATACAGCGACCTGACAGTCTCAATTAAATCTTTTGCAGGAAATCTAGAGGCGCGTTCTAGCTGTGACGTCACAAGAACCTACCTAGTTAAGCGAGGATCGTTCAGTATCTCGGAATTCTCTCCCTGGCTATCGAGTAAGAAGGTACGTAGCTTCATTCGCTCTGTCTTATGTTTACTTACCTTAGCATGTATACTTGAGTATATAAAGAAAGGTGCAATTATCAGATATGATGATAAGTATATAAGTAATGTTAGGCATTTGATGAGATGATAGAATTAGATGCATTTACATTTGTATAGATATTTATTGATTTTTATTTATTCATTTTTTTATATACAATCTTTCTTTGTCTTCACATGATTTTGAGTTTAGACTTGGATATTTTCATGCATTTTTATCATGAGGATTTTGAAATAATATATTTCATTTATGCATAAATATTTGAAACTTCGATATCATAAAATATAACCATGCACTCAGGACACATATGAAATGTATCGATATGCATTTACTGGTTGGTATAACATGATAATATTAAATATATAGGTAAATTATTTCATTAATACATTCTTTTTGATGAAGCAGTATTGTTATAGCATTCGGTGTTTGTTTATATACATAAATCATTTATTGATGTTATAAGTACATTAATGTCGAAAATGATCATGGTTGTTTAGTTAAATAAGACACACACAATGCATAAAACATTTTGATTGATCTTTCGTATAATAGATAATGTTACTAATGTCTTCACTCTAAATAGATATAGCAATTTTTAAGATAAAAGGTAAAACGTTTACAGTGTTTAAAGATCTGATAAACGTACTGTTAAATTAAAATGTCCTTATTGAAGTATATTGAAATGCAATTCGTTTTTCCGTGACTTTGAAATAACACTTTGAATTTCTAAAAGATTGTATTGATAATATTGCTATGTTTTTCATGATGTAAACGAATCGACAATGGTAACTCTGTTTTGCGCTTTACAAAATTAGCTACAGCATTTCAAAGAATGCAACGTTTACAAACAAGACAAAGACAATAGGGATTATTGTTTATGCATATCAAGATTCATACTTATGTCAAAATATAGCACATTCCGGAACATTGTGATGATTTCAAAACATTTCAGCCAATATCTGTTGGGTTTTTTTATCTAATAGGGATGCTAAAAAATGTACTCCTGTTGAAATTGGCATCTTCCTTGTCGATTTCCCGAAAGCGTGCAAAACAAGATAGTTTTCTTGAAATGTTGATATTGAAATCACTCAAAAATGGTTTAAAAAGAATTTAACCCAGTTTAGCTTCCCTTCATATAAGACAGGTAATTCCGCTACGCCTGCGTTATAATTGCTTTCACCTGCATGTAAACGAAACACCGTCTTATGACGTCACTAGCTCGTTCGCACGCGCTTGAAACTGGGTTCTGTCTTTCATCAATTGCTTCTGTTTCCGGGATATCCCCCGCCCTGGAGTGTTTTCCGTGTTTGCGATGACGTAGTCGAAGAAATAAAGCATGTGAAGTCGGTCTTTAAAAATAACATTCTTGTTTTAAAGAATAGTGATATGCGAAATGGAATCGGCGTTTCGAACTATGACGTGTTAAAAAATGTGAAAGTTTTTTAAGGTGCATTGATGTAATACCAAAACATTAAAACCACCAGATGGTATTTAAATATTTTATTGTGGTGATTTGATAAAGCGATAGAGCTAATTTAAGAATTTACGCAAATTCGAAGCGTTATACTTCTATCTTAATATTCAAGAAAATCAGTTTGAGGTTGAAATCACCAAAGTAAATTCTTTTTCATAAATTCAAAATACTCCAAAACCATTACTCGTTTTCAATTAATTCAGGATTATAATTTGAAATGATATCCATGTATGAGTTTAGATTGTGATTTTATTGGTTTATTATACACCAGACGATACATTAACTATGATTATTCCATGTCAAAAAATAATTTAACATATGAAATATATAACCAACACCTGTATGAGATTCATACGTTTAATTTTGTTTTATAAGCATAAATTCTCCCAGTTCATACCGGTACGCAAGTTTTTAATCTTTATGAACACCTGTGTCGCTTATGTCAATGATATCGATTTGAAACGTGTATATACATACAAAATCGCGTAATTAAGGTAATATCGTCACACCTGGTGCAATGAGATTGTATATCATTCTTTTTGTATGCCTTGGTACTCTCCGGTCAAAGTAGGATGTCATGAGCTTATTTTTTGTGGGGCTTTTTTTTTACAATATTTGTGCTTTTAGCAATGGGATTATTCATGCATATTGCACGCTTTAAAGCCATTTATGAATCAGAATATCTCGCTTTTACTTTGAAATCACATGAGCATCTGCTAAGCATATTAACTGTCTGTCTTCCATGTCTATATAAGGCATTTGGCTAATTATAATTAAAGTTTAAGTCCGCATATTTTATCCCAAAGCACGAATACCTCGAGGCAAAATACCATACAGTATAACCGGACTATCACGCCACGGATCAGTTCACGCGGTCTTTGTCCCTTTAGTCTTACACATTGCTTGGGAGTGCACGGTCTACTGTGACTATTCGGAAGTTGTTCAGATACAGCCAAGGTTTTCTTTTTAACCCGTACTTTTATTCTGGTTCGTTGTTGGTAAGCCATCAAAGTATTACGTGATCTTAAGACATACCATCTTTTTTTAATATTCTAAATCTGTTAAAGTGAGGGAGTGGATTAATAAGACAAAACGTATTTAATGTTAAATCTAAAGTCGGCTTTAAGTTGGCATTTTTTATCAAACACAAGACTGTGATATGTGAACTTATATGCAACAAATTCCTTCAAGACCGCGTTAAGGCTTGTTATAGTGAAACGTCATGTGATATTTCCTTGGGCTTTCAAGTATTTGAGGTATATATTGAATATGTTCTAGCTTTACGTATACTGAATCTTTTTTGGTAGTGCATTTAATGTTTCATACATGTCCAAGTTCCTACATGTATATTTCTATTTGCAGCTATCCACAATCTCTCAAGATGTTGATGTCTAGCGCTGTTTGGATGATGCTCTCATACCCCTTTACGGTGGCCTTGACCTTCCTAAGCACCGTCGTCCTCACCGCCGTCGTGTACGTCAAGACGCTCTTCAGGCCAAAAGAATCTGTTCCCAAACTCTGGTTCCGGGATTCCGCGATGGCTCAACATATCCGGTCTTGCTGCAGTTCCTTCCGGCGCCCGCTCCGTGTTCCGTTTTGGCTTCAGAATGCTCACGTTCAGACGCTTTGCGGATTCTTCCTCAAGTACGTCAAGACGCACTTCCGGCGGGAATACATTGAACTTGAAGACGAAGGAGTTGTCGCTCTTGACTGGACAGCAGCGTCACGTTATATGGGAGATACCACGCCCATCATAGTTATGATTCCTGATCTTAATGGCAATGCTGCGAGTATGGCCCAGTACTGCAACGTCTTCTCTGCCCGGGGATACCGCTCTGTCGTCTTCAACCGACGGGGCCACGGCGATGCTTGCATGACATCGCCGGGACTACAGACCTACGGTAGTTGCTCAGATCTGCGTCTTGTCATACAGTCTCTTCACGGACGATTCCCGGGATCGCCGATAGCTGGTCTTGGAGCAGGCTCTGGTGCCGATCTACTAATGTCCTACCTCGGAGAGTTTGGTTCGTCCTCACTCTTGTCCTCTGTTACTTGTATTTCGCCGACATTTGACTCTGAGGACGTCTACACGAACCAAATCCCCAAAATATATGAGCTCGCTTACCTTGCTCACTTGAAGAAGATCATTGGACGTCACGCTGAAAGCTTCTCTAATGTCCTTGACCTTGATGCCGCTATGTCAGCGTGGAACTTCCGGGACTTCGATAAAGAAGTGTATGCCAAAATGGCGGGGTTTCCGACTTTGGAGGAATACTGGGAAGAAAATGCACCAATGCGAGACGTTGATGAGATATCCATCCCTATATTGTGTATCAACAGCGTAGACGATCCTATCAGCGTCAAGCATAACATCCCTTACGATCTCTTCCGGTCATCCCTCAACTGTTTCCTCGTGACCCTCGAGCGAGGCGGACATTGCGGCTTCTACGAATCTGCGACAGGGTCCGCATGGACGGTGAAACCGGCTCTGGAGTTTATCGAATCCGTGTTGAGCTTTCCAGCAGTGGTCCCCTGGAGTGACAGAATCGTTGGAGAACGAGCTTGGCACAGGTGATTTGCTTGCTTAGAACTGGATTAATCCGAGTGCAAAATCACGTGGTCTGACATGCGCAGGTCGCATTCTGCAAGCTGAAGTACCGAGCGCGGGATGTTCCAAGACTTGGTATGTCTCGTGTTTGAGGTGACAGTTGAAAGAATGAAAGCAGAGGTGAACTCAAAGTGAAAGTAGAGACAATATCTCGATGTGATGCAGAGGAACGAACTCATATTGAAAACTATGAAACGAACTAGAGGAACGACTTGAAGTGAAAGTAGAGATATGAACTCAACGTGAAAGTAGATATGAACTCTAAGTGAAAGGAGAGATATGAACTCGAAGTGAAGGAGGTGAAGAAAATGGTTTAATTTAACCTTTAGAGAAACTATCTTGTCTCGCTGGCCGAGATACAAACTGTGATGTGAGCGGAGCACGTGTTGAGCGCGTGATGAAGATTGAATGACGTTGATTGATATTTATTTATTATCTTTTCTTCTTACCAAAGTTATCACAATGCATTAGCCTTTTACCTGTTGCAAAGAAGACAGCCGTAAACAGTTTCTGTGTTTAGCTTTGCTAAGTTTAAGGTAAGCCCTAATGTTGCTTATCCATATTTAGCACATGGCTTTAAGAGGGTTAATTGTGATTGAGGTTTCGAATACTTGTATTACTATTGAAAGATTAACGAAGATTGTGTTATTCATTGTTTATTTCTAAACCCAAGGAATTAATATTTGTGAAAATGAATCCTTTTCCTCGAAACTGACATGAGTTACTAACAGATACACAAAACTAATTTGTATGACTTAACAGATTTTGAAGAGCGATTAAAATCGATATGAAATACTTCATTACATGCAATATTTCTTATCTTCCTTTTAGGGACATTTTGGGAAATTAATGCCATATCACAATGTCAATATATAAAAAATTCTTCAAATTTCAAATTTGTGAATCGAACCAATAAGATTTATGCAAATCGAGAAACTTCTCTCATTATCTTCAAGAAAGTGTTTTTTCTAGCCAAAAGCAATTTTGAAAAACTTTCGCTATCCAAGGGTTCGGGTCAATGACTCTCGTAAGCTCTCTATCTATAAACTCATGTCCTTGAGAGCCCGTCCAATAGCCTATATAAAACTTGAGGTCGAATTCCTGTCATGCATGAAAGAACTTAATCATGCCGTGGGCCAAACAACTAGCTCCTAATGAAGACGAAATATACATTTATGATTCCTTGTGGCTGTTTGGATTCCGACTTCATCAAGAATGTGGCTAAACAAGAGTTTTTGTGACACCTTTCAATCAAGAATATTTAGGACTATAATTAGTTGTGAAGAATATGCGATGATAAGCTGCGAAGAAAATATTTTTGAAATTTGTAATGCTAAACTTGTCGTAAGGCGAATATCATCATCATCGGAAAAAGAACTATATTTCGTTTAATGAATCAATTTAGGGTGTTCCCCATTGTGATGTATTATCACACTTTTCTAAATTGTATCTGTCGGTGCTTTTGAGAATCCATTTTTATTTTCAAACGAGTTATTGAGATTACTGATTTAACCGTATTTATCGTTAATCTTATGATACTTGGTAATTGTTTTCAGTAAACAAACTCTCTTCATGTAATTAATTTATTAAATGAAATAGTATACTATCGGCCTTACTTGCATTTTAAGTGTTGTGTTTGCGCTATTTGTAGATGAGTTTGAAAAACTTGAGTATTTTTTATTACGCTCAATTTATAACAGGTTGTTTATGATGAAGGTATTACTTTTGAACTTATATGTTCCTTTGTAGAGAACCTTTTCTTGACATTCCTGTTTGTGATGTATATAATCATAGTAAATTATTGCATTATTTTTCTAATAAACTGGCAGTGAATCTATTGAATCTTGTGTTTTCATATTTGATAAATTCTACGTTTTTAGGAGGCAGACTCAATCAAAATGATTTATAAGATCATTGCTTATATCAGAAGCACATTTGAGTCATTCCGTCATTCGGCTTAATATCAACCAATGAAATGAGTCGACACATGGGGAGGAACATATTATGGTAAATTAGTCTTATTATTGAGTAATTTAAACAACGCTCCTATCATTGGACCGAGTATTACAACATTCAAAACACTAACTATTGTCACTGACACGTATTGAAGCACATTTAAAGTACTTCACATATTAATTTTCCAATACCTTTGACACACACTTTAGTACACTTATTTCGTCATGTTCAATGTAATCTCAAATCTCAAACAAATTAACAAACACAAGGAAAACTTGTCAATTCAATTCTTTATTCTCATAAAACCACCTTGGTGGTACAAGAGCATATTCACAAAATAAAATACATAGAAATAAATATATATGTAATTCAAGATGGAAGATAGACTCACAAAGTCTAAAAGGCATTTATTATTTCCTCACAAGAGATGAGAGATGTTTGATAAATTTTGATAAATTTATTAAGTCTTTGGATTTATTGGTAGATATGATTTTTCTAAAGTTTGGTATATTTGGAAAGTTCGTTAGAGAGTTAGGTAAATATTGATTCCTGAAGTTGTTAAGCGCTTTACAGTGAAAAATGTAATGATATTCATCTGCGATGGTTAAGGAGTTACATAATTTACACGTTCTTTCATCTCTTGGGATATTATAGAAAAACAGAATGAACGGAAATATGGCGCATGTATTGGAGCTCGTCAACCAATGAAATCAGCGCTAGATGATTGAGGTATCACAAATATTTTTATAACTCAGACACGTATGCTCAATACGGGCTAGTTGGATTGTCAACGTATGTAGCGTCCAGTATAAAAATGTAGCCTAGGTCTATTGTTAGATTGATACAAGCCATCATCACAAACACCGTGTCATCCCCCTACCAGAACCCCACCACGATCAAACGAGAAATATGTGCGCACACCATAGGCCAAGGAACTCTATAGTTACCTCGAAGGTAACCGGAACAGAGCGAGTGTTGAGTGTCAAACAACGTCGCTTATTGCACTTGAACTGCAAGAAACTCACTTTTGCTTGCACGAGAACATTGGCGTTTGAGAACAGACTGTCTTTGGAAGAAATGATTTGAATCAGGGTTACCCTTGTAGAGATATATAATACACGACAATAAATCTAGTTAAAACTAGATAAATTGCTTACGTCCTTACTAACGGACTCAGGGGACGGAAAATTACATCTAGTTTTAACTAGAATGACACGACAATCTAACGTTCTTCATTTATTTAGCTTTCTAGACAATGTTTCTAGGTCTACGCAAATCTCTTCAAAGGTGAAAATACAAACAAGAAGAGCAATCACAATTAAAAGAGCGTTCAACCAAGAGGTCGTTAAGTTCACCAGAGTAGCAGTTTTTGTTAAAGTACATGGTGGCAAGTTAAATGCTGATGCAAATTGTCAAAGTACCCCTCCCATTTGTTACGTTTTGATAAACCAAATGTTTATGATAAATGTAATTGAGGCCGGCCGACGTGAAAAAAAAGGGTTTCCAATTTTTATATATACTTTACGGACCTCAATTAAGCCCCTCCCCCTGTTTATAACAGCAAAATGGTTCTGTCAAGAAAGAGGACAACATGTCTGGAAAGCAATCAGTGATATTCGATATTAGATACTATTTTAGAACAATCTTTCCAATCTTCTAGCAGTGTACAAACGAAACATCACTCAACTAACGTTTCATTGCTTTTACAATAGCTTGATATTTTGGTGTCAAAATCAAAGTGAACTTAAAGAAGGAAAACGAAAATCAAGTGTTCTGTTTGTCATCTTATTTGTGTCATTCTCTGAATTGTAGTGATGACACTGACTTTTAACAAACGTCTCTCGTT
Organism: Phorcus lineatus; assembly: GCA_921293015.1. NCBI lineage: Eukaryota > Metazoa > Mollusca > Gastropoda > Trochida > Trochidae > Phorcus > Phorcus lineatus. Next base: position 32,426,732 of record OV121089.1, read on the forward strand.
AAATCAGTGTGATCCTTCAAAATCGCAAAATTATCATTCTGTCAGGTTGAATAAAATTGTCCTTTGAACAAATTCGGAAATGGGTTATCTTAATCAAGAGGCAGCATTTGATACACAGACCTCTTGAAACGGTACAGAAAAAAACTCCAATTTATTCACAGCTCATAAGACTGTAGGCCTTTTTCTTATTTTTGTAGAAAAAGGACTCAGAAGTAAAATGTATGGTAAGCCTTTTATCATTCATTATAAAAGAAGTTTGGTCTATGGATGTCAATAAAATTTAAACTAAATTGTGTATTTTTCCACAAGGACAATAGTTTTTTAAGGTACACATTCATATTAAACTATCCCATTTTCCCTCATTATTTCACCATATTTGGTGGACTTTTAATTAAATGAATTAGTAAATGAATAATAATTGTTATAACTGGAGTTGAGCATTTGTTAATTTTTATAACATTCCCAGAGCACCTCATTTCGGTTTATAAATTAGGGGTGATTGATGGAGTTCTTTGTGTGTATTGTATATATTCCAAAATTATCTATAACTTGATTTTTGCTGACTTGAAGAGTTATCAATTTTTCTTTGATAAATACGCTAATGGTTTCTCTGAGAATTTATTCATTTAAATGTTGTAAATTGTATTATTTTCTCTTTCCCCATAATTAATGTTAAAAGAGTAAGAAGAACGTTTTTTTCTAAAGCTATGGATGTGCAATAATCGTGTCAACCTACGCTGTAAGGTGATTTATATTTTACTTCAACATGTGTTGGATTGCATCGACCCTAACCTGGTGACCTAATTATACAATGTTTTAATTATCATATGTTAATTTCATTAATGACTCTACAAATAATTTCCGGATTATTGCCGACCTTGCAGTAATGACTTCAATACACGACAAGCTCAGAGTAATCGCTCGTACCAAGGATAAATCTTTCGAGCATTCTAATAACATGGCTGCTCGAGTCTAACAATTACCGTATTTGTGTCAAAAAGAGGCAATGGCTTTTTAACTTTCGGACGCTCTACTGAATGTAATTACCGTTGGAACTGCAGCATTCACCTGGATCTAGTTATAATCCTGGCGTAATTTTGAGAATGAGTGACATGATTTTACTTCACACGCTAATTGTCATTTTCTCAAAGTCGTGTAAATAAGCATTTCATATGGTTTTAGGGACACGGGTTACGTTTTAATTAATTGACACATTTTTAGTGTAATATATTCTAGTTTTCAATATTTTAGTATCACATTGCCTGCCAGTTTGTGAGGTACCTCGGTGGGTTCTGCAGATGGACAAAAGGCTACTCTGCTCGCATAATAAACCGACATCAACCTTCAAAATTAACCCCATTATTAATTTCTCTTGTTTTTATCCAAGTCGTTTTGAGAAACTTATCATGTGCAAAGTTTCTCAGTTAATACAATGCTGCCACTACAATAACCAATGATATTTCGCTATTTCCTGCCAAAACTTGTAGGTTTCACCGAAATGCAAGGTAGGGATTTTGGTGGATTCCTTCCTGCAATATTATCAGCAGTTTAGTGATAAGTGAACTACATCTCAAAGCGGCTTTTATCATAAAACGACCACACCTGGTCTGCAAGAGTAAATACGGTATTCGAGCTACACCTTGACAAACCTTGATGAGATCCCAAGCTTAACCTAAAGCCCTGTGTTAATGGCGAGGCCTCTAGGATTTAGCCAAAACCCAAAGTTAATTATGGGTTTAACTTTATAATTAGACTAAAGCAAGGACAAGGTCATGGCTTGAGCTGTAAGTAGGTGTTACGTTTTTATATGTTTAAAATAACCTCTCTCCGAACAGAGGTTTTGCTCAAGATAAGCAGATCACGACTAACATTAGGGCTCTGAAGTTAAATCATATTTCAGAAAGAAAAATCAAAATTTTATTTGATTTTTAAAATTGGCTTGTGAGATTAGCAGTTATGATATATTGAGTTTGCTTTTGGTTCTGGGGTCCGATCTGGCAATTTGACACATTAAAGAAAGGCAAGCTTATGATGATTGCCACATATCCCCGAAGAAGGTGCTTCACTCAAACCCAAATGTAGGCGCCCAGTAGGAAGGTTTAGATTAGCAAGCGATGAAGAATGGTGCGTGTTCTCCTTGCGGGGAAGATGACGTCAGTATAAGCCAAGGCAAAAATGAAAAACATTCTAAGTTGTTTAAAAACCTCGTTTGAGAATGATTACTAGTTGTAAACACTTATGTTGTTCGTTCTTTATAAATCTTAAAACAAACAACTATGAAAACTCCTTTACAAACACTATGTGAAATCATCGTATGGATCTCAGAGGTGAGGTGAGGTGAGTTGGTGTTTAACGCCGCTTTCAAAATTATTTCACTTATATCGCGGCTGCTAGTATTATTGCAGGGAGAAAGCCCGCAACACTATAGTGGCTATGCATTGCGGTGAAACCTGAGAGCATCGGCTGGAACTAGCGAACCATGGGTGGTACTGCGCTGAATTTCAGTGTAGCATTGCACCCAAACCTGACTGCGTGTAGAACAGTTCTCTACTGCAGACAAAGTTGCCGAGCCCCTGGCGGGATTCGAACCACGGACGTCCTGATCCGAAGCCGAACGCGCTAACCACTGCGCTATCACGCCCCCATGGATCTCAGAATCTAAATATTTCAAATATTTTAGATTTGGGAGTTTTATTGACATTATCTTAATCACTAGTTTTGGGAGCAATGTTTTTAATTTTTTAATCAGTCCTAATAATTTCAGCGGGAAAATGAATAGCATTATTAATCAATCGAAACGATTTTAAACTTAAAAGTTAAACTTATATATATATTTCCATATGACAATGCAATATATAGCATATACTTTTCTACTTATATATTGAATAATATTTTTGCTTGCTTTGATTTCTTTTTTTTTTTTTATTATTCACAATTGTTTATGAAAATAAGAAATATAGATCACAAAGACTATAGACTGAGATTACTGACATATATTGCAACAAATACGGCACTTGATACAGACTTAAAATTGTCCACAAAACAGAAACTGCTGAAATGACGAAGCGTTCTTCACACTACTAGAATGTAAGCAAATGTTTGCTTTGATGACTGTACGCTATTCGGGAACATTTCTCTCTAAACGGTTCCCGATTTATACACCGGGAACTGCTTTAAAGTTCCATACATTCCTTATACCCTTTCTTTCACTCACACAATGTTGGCTTCAAACTTGATGTCGTGGAAGTATGATCGAAAAGGCCTTACAAATGGCATATCCATCAAGGAAAATTCATTTCATAACGTAACGCAAAGTTTTGGTGTAAAAGTCAAATAAAAATCAATTCTAAAAATACATGAGTGATAAAGCAACCTGCTTAAAGTAAATCACCTTTATACATTTGGAAACGCTGTTACAATGTATATTATTTATTTGGGCGAAACAATTAACAATTACCACTTTAATTAACAATTTCTTCGTCGTGAATTAACAGTAGAAGAGAAAACAATGTAACATTCATAAAGCACTAAGTGGTGAAGTCATGTTTCCACGGCAATGGGTAACGTGGCGATAGTGAAGAGAGTAAAACGCATATCCGTCATTAAGTTACATTCGCGAGCGTTGAGGCGGTAACATTTTAATGGTAACATTCGTCCTTTTTCAACCTTTAAAGTAAAATAGTTTACATTGAACAGATTTCTTCATGTGTATACATGCTCAAGCTGTTATCTCATTTTCTAGTCTGGTTAAAAGACAATACTTTCAAGTACTTTAAACAAAGAAAACACTTTAAAAATTTAAAAATCTTAAAACGTAAAACTCAAGTACATTTACTCATGACTTTTCACCATTTCATAGCTTGTTTAGTATAAATTACATGTACGTAATAATTAAAACAGAATAGCCTTATTGATTTCGTTGTATTCATCCAAAGAGAGTAGAAGTGAAACACTGAAATATTTTTCGTTTTTTTCTGCAGAAATTTCAATGAGATTACACCTACCTTAAAGCACCATTTGACGTTATGTACATACGATTTATTACGAAGAATTAAGTCAAAACAATCCACACAATTTGTCCATACAAAATTTTCAGGGAGGACTATCTACGTATATCAAACGAAACGTAAGAGGGCAATATAATATGTTATTACTTATGAGGGTATTCATATTTGGTTTCACATCTTTCATACGAAGCCTTTATATATCACTTTTTCCTTGTGACGTCACGTCATAAACAATGCTTTGACGTCACAGTTCGTTTATGATGTTGCATTCCGAATGTGACGACGGCGGGAAAACCCGTGGTAGAATATGATTATGATAATTTCATTTGATTTTGCGGTTTCGGTAATAAACAGAAAATGTTCGTACCCATGACATACTATGTTCACGACATTCGTGCCTTAATATCAGTATATCCATCGCTCACGCTCGGGAATTACTAATATTTAGGCACTCGTGTTATATCCTCTATATATTGATGCAAAGACATGTAAAGTGTAAATCATTCGAACAACTTAAGAGACAGCTGGAGTCGACCACCATACAAAACATATGTATAGATGCTTGATAGTCGACTCTAGATTATTCTAGACCTCTGCTAGACCATACACGTTACGGTGATCAGGTAAACTCATCACTTAAGAATTCGATCAACACCGAAAGAAATAATTCTAATGTACTATTCTTGTCTGTATAGTTAGAATTGTGGAGATAAAATGCCTTAAAGGAACAAAATAGAAAAAAAGTAATGGGGGAAATACTACAAAGGCGTTAATTTTCAGAGCTTGACCTTTCTTTACTAAGAGAAATAAGACCCGAATTGTTGACCTATAAACCTATATAATTATGGTGAATTGTATACCTACTACCCACATGTTTAATGTCAATAATCACCTCCACACACACAATGCTATATACCGACTACAGGTTGTTGACAAAGAGAATTCAATTCCTGATTTGAAGTTAATGAATATCTATGTGTATGTATGAGTATAAACAGAAAGCAGGCTAAATACAGAGATTTGGTAACTTCTTAAAGCAGATATTACTCAAGAAAAAAGACTATGCCATTGATATTTAGTTTTCTTTGTTTGCGTATAGATTTCAAATATATAACAATAACAGTACTACTTTTAGAAATGTATACAACATATTATGGTGCATTTTCGAAATATTGCACTAACGTTCTTATTAAGCACTTTTGGAGTGACATGATAAATAGATATTGTGACATCAGAATTAGGACCACCCTTCTCCAATTACCAGGTCTATCAAGTTTTGTATTTTGTTAAGCAGTTAAAAATGTTGACCTTTAATACTTTCGTCTGGTATATGTCGGTTGTAGCATAAATCTTTTAACTTAACTATCTTCTTGACTTTGATATGTTCATATTTGATGTTGATTGATTATTGCTCAGTTTATCCCTCGTTCCTGCAAAGAGGTGATGCAGTTACATGAACTTATCAGAAAATTCACCACGAAAATGAAAACTCTCTTTGACGTGCAATTTTGATAAGTTGAACGATGACACAGACTTCTCGCAAAGCACGTGAAAATCGTGCATTGTGGTTTGAGCTAGTGAGGCAGGTCAAACGGTGCCAAAGTGACAATGAATTTGTCTGACACAAAAAAAAAACAGTACATAACCCAACCCAACCCCTTCCCAGATTTTTTCCGCTTAAATAAATGTGAATGCCATATTTGTATAATAAAGAAATACAAACTATTTAGCGTCTCAAAACTTGTTTCTTGCGATCAAAGCCGTTATAATTAAGCTTACATCGCAATTCTTAAAGTTTATGGATAAAAAGTCTTCTGTTAAGACGCATTTCAACTCACTGTCCATACCTTTGAATGTCAATGTTACAGCAATGCGTGCTTAAGTACCTGTACATTTCATATGGCTGCACGTGCACGTGCACATATTTCTCATTCTGGGTCTCACGTGATATATCAAAGCTCTACAGAATATCAACAGAGCTTTGTAGTTTATGATATTTACATCTCAGCAAGTCTAGAAGAGACATATCTCTGAAGTTCCTTTCTTATATTTGATAAATAATCGTTTCTGAGAATAATTTCAAAGACCGAATATGAGTCTAACAGAGCGTTAGCACTTACCATTAGCCATCACGTTTGGCTCCGAAAACCAACCTAAAACATTCTTACTGAATCATACCAAAATCATAAAGGAAGTTATTCACATTAAATGTGCCTAATTTCATTATCCAATGTTATCAAGAATATCTACGTAGTTCAGGATAAGAAGGACCATTTCTATTTAGTGCTCGTCACACGCAATGTCGGCAGAAATAGGGGTTGGGCTTGCTTAAATATAAAAGCATATGGAAAGCCACTTATACTGAAATATCATATCGTAAAGAGGTTGCGATCTTCTCACTGTCAGGAATTTTCGCAAGGCGTGACATGATGTTCTTTGTCGGTAGGTTTCGTTATAATTGGATAATTTTATAATCTCCGTATAAAGACCAAATCAGTTAAACTTTTTATATTCTTCATCTTAGATTTTAAAATAAAACGGGACGTAGTTGTCTCTACAGTTATCTAACCATAAATTTACGAATTCTTGCATTCCAAAACAAAGAAGCAGGTTTGTAATTTTGTAATTTTCGGTTTGATAGGGAAACTTAACTTTTTTAAAAGCCTAACTCATTTTGATAAAAAAGTTAAATAACGAAAAAAACTAGTTTGTTTCACTTTTTTTATCATATTATCAGATTTAATTAAATGTATAGGACAAATGCAAGTGTCCAGATTCATACAACAGATAGTCAAAAAAGAAAAGAAAGAAGATATTTCGGAGTTAGAAATTTCTTCCAATTGATGGTGTCCCATTTACACGAGCAAAGGGAAAACAAACACGTCATTTTTCGCAAGGATTTGATGTCTGTTTTACATTTAAGACTGTAAGAGTTATTTCCCTTAGATAATCAAACAACTTACGTACACCACTTCTTACCAAAACAAATAAAACTAACTTCGTTTTTCAAGCTGGAATAAACCGGGGTTTTCCTCTTAACGAAAAAGTTTTTAAAATACTAAGAGATCGTTTTTACTGACACAGGTTATTACAAAACTTCAAACAAAAAGTTGACTAAATGACAGTTGTCTTGATCAAGATCGTGGAATTTTAAGATTAGGTGGTCATGAGATGTACTAAATGTTTTGTCCCAATGCACTATACAGTTAAAACGGTAAAATGCAGTTAATTTTATTAAACTTGTATTAGCTCAAAAGTTAATGAGAACCATATTTTACTAAATGATTTCCAGACTTTCATGTCACGTCGATGATAAAACTTTACGACCGTTTTTCTTCTTTAAAAAAAAACACTAAAAGATGTTTAAGAATCAAAATATAATCCAGGTATCACATTTTTAATAAGTATCAAAATTTATACTGCCATCGCGATGCATTGATTGAAAAACAATAAGTTCTTTTTATTGGCTGATGATTAACTGAAGCGGTAGTAAAATACCCACACAAAGACTGCGATGCTGAAAGACATAGGGAAGTTATAATGCGTTCTATCCATAAAATAAATATAGAATTTAGAAATTCAAATTGTTGAAACATTTTACGAAGAAAATAGAAGGAATTCATTTTTGTTATTTCAGCATATTAATTGCAGAATGAAACTTAAGACTTCAACTAGTCTATCTAAAAGAATTCATAGTTCATCTAAGACACCTTCTTAATCAAAAAGCATGTTTGGTATGTCCACAAACATTCCAACGACCCCAACATGGCCTAGCTTTTGGCAGTCTCAATCACTAGCTATTCCAAGCTTTGCAATTTTCCTGACCTTTTCTGTGCCAGCTCAACAATCTAATGCATCTCAAATAAAAAAAATTCCAGTTGGTGATAATTGCTGATGAAGATGTTGTATTCAAATAATGAATTTTGCTGCTATAAACAAGCTTTGAATAACCAGTGAGGACCATGGCACAAAGAATGCATTAGATGGAAAATTTTAAACACTTACCATAGCCACAAATAGTTCAACACACAAATAAGTGTCAGCAGGCCTGAGGGAAGGAGGGATGTGTTGGGGCATAAAATATTTCATACACATGATTTAGCCAAATAAATAGATTCTACAACAACCCACATCCATGATAAAGATACTTTGCTTTTGATGACAATTTCATTTCAGACACAGCTTCAAGTAAAATACAAATATATGTAAAACTATAAAACACACTGTAATATTATTTTATTCAACATATTCTCCAACACACAAACAACCATTTGTACCTCCAAATCCAAAAGAGTTCGACAAAGCAACTCTCCGTTTACCATTCTTCCATTTAGCACTGTTATTTGCAACAATATTCAAATGGCAGTCCAAGTCCAGATTTTCAAGATTAGTTGTAGGTGGAATGATTCCTGAATCACATGCCAACATTGAGAAAATAGCTTCAATGCTTCCTGCAGCCCCTAAGAGATGTCCAGTAGCACCCTTTGTAGATGACACAAGAAGATTAGAATTACCTCCCTTGAATAATCTAGAAATTGCTTTGGTTTCCACGGCATCACCTAAAGGCGTTGAAGTTGCATGCGCATTTATATACCCAATGTCCTCCGGTAATACATCTGCATTTTGAAGAGCAGCTTTCATGCATCTTTCAGCGCCAGAACCGTCTTCACTCGGCGCCGTTATGTGATAACCATCCCCTGATAACCCATATCCAAGAATTTCGGCTAAAATCGGCGCCTTACGATATTTTGCATGTTCCAATTCTTCCAATACGACGATTCCTGCACCTTCTGACATCACAAAGCCATCTCTGTGTTTGTCGAAAGGTCGAGAGGCTCTTTTAGGGTTATCATTAAAGTTTGTGCTCAATGCTCTCATTCTGGAGAAGCCAGCAATTGCCAGAGGTCCGATACAGGCCTCAGTGCTTCCAGCAACCATTACATCAGCGTCTCCGTGTTGAATGAAGCGGAATGCGTCACCTATGGCATGAAGTCCTGTGGTACAGGCTGTGGAAACTGCATGATTTGGACCCTAGAGAGACAAAGAATCGTAACTTTAAATTTCTTCTCATGCTCTCCATTTCCTCCAGGAAAATTTAAGGGTGAGTATATATTATTATTATACTTTATTAAGACGTATTTCATGGTTTTATGCTCATTTGTGCAATGAATTTAATCTATAAATGATAAAAAATGTAATGTAACCATTTGAAATTTATTTCTTTAAATTTCTTTTTTATTGATTGGATGAATCACATAAGTATAAGCACCTTAAATTTAGTCTCCTCAAAAAGACCTCACAACTTTTGTATTTTTCTTCATTTATTTTTCTCTATAAGATAATAAATGAAAGGAGTTTAAACAACATTTGTTGTAACTCAAATAACCATTTATGATCATAGGTAGTGTATAAAAATAAAGACCTCATTGCAAACAATCATTCACCAATTGTTATGAAAATAGGACTAGTATATATCAAATAAAACACCACCTTGAGTTGATGCCTGATGCTGACATGACCCGCAGCCATGTTGACGAGAATCTTGGGTACAAAGTGCGGACTGACACGCTTGTAACCGCGATCTCGAAGTGTTATCCCGGCGTCCGTCACTTCCTCTAGATCCACCATACCCATACCGATAGCAACACCTGAAAAATCAGCAAAGACAGGTTAAGGGTCAAAGAGTATGTTATTGGAGACAAATACGTCAAAATTTACAAATGGTGTAATTCTATCGACAGGTAGTGGTTGTTTCTGAAAATCAACATCCTTATGTTAATTTAGCTCAGTATGAGGACAATACTCAGGTTTGACTCGTGATTTGTGATCGAAAAACCAGACAGTGGCGCGCGCCAATGTCTTACACGTAAGCTTGGTAATTAATTTACACCAGACACAAAAACAAACACGTGTTTGAAATGTTTCATAAGTATTATCATATGAACATTGTGACTTTTTTATATTGATATGGCTGTTTTCCGATTATTATTAAAAACAATGGAATATCATAATTTTGGCATTTGCAATGCAAGTTAGGAGAGGCGATTCGAATTCAGAACATATGGTACTTCTTATGTTATTTAACCAATATGAATAATGATAAAACATGCTTTCACTTTCGGAAAGCAGCAAAATGACCACATTTACCAACGCATGACCATATAGCAATGCGCATAAAAAAGTTGCGAAATAGCATGTATTAAGCAACGATCAGCAATTTAAACATGCGATGGCTGGAAGGAAACATTCACTACGCAACACTGTCACTGCGCAGACGGCACTAACCATGATTGGAAGCTGAGGGCTTATGTGATCACAAAATGTGATTTCGTATAAAACTCATAATCAAATTATCTTTATAGCTAATTATCAATTCTCAAATTCACTATTATTCTTTTACTTACCACTGAGTATCATGTTAAACAACAGATTGACAGAAAATGTGCAAGCACGGTTTGACCTAGATGCCTATCCCTAATTGTGACGCTATTTCGACTTGCAGACTGATTAAAATCGACCGTGTTCCAAGGAATATAAGGTTTTTTTAAAATGACTCTAGCGGGGGGCTTTCCTCTCCACTCTGAAAATCGACCGTGTTCCGAGGAATAAAAGTTTCAAAATATTGACTCTACCGAGATTCGAACTCTATCTGTCTAGGCTATCCTCTCCACAACAGTCTGACTGCAGCCTACTGTAGCGCACTTTCTTACCTAAACTCAGCTTACGAATCACAATGCGTGCGGAAAAAGCATTCAGTATGAATAGCTAGGGGCAAGTAACTCCCATTTACCATTTTTTAACCTTAATCGCCGCTATCCTTATTTTAAAGGTGACAATGTGATTGATTCGCTAATGACTAGGTTTTGTCTACGCGAAACTGGTGTCAGCACGTGCGAGCAGTGAGGCTGCCTTCAGACTGTTGTGGAGAGGAAAGCCCCCCCCCCCGCTAGAGTCATTTCAAAAAAACTTATATTCCTCAGAACTATACCCTAGACAGAGTTCGAATCTCAGTAGAGTCAATATTTTGAAACTTATATTTCTCGGAACACGGTCGATTTCAATCAGACTGTTTCGACTTGTCATGTGGTCGTTCCGCTGCATTCCGTTGTGATTTGATGTTTTTCTTTGGTAGGCTGGATGGAGATCAATATAGACTACAGACGACATGCAGTAGTACCTTTAAATTGTCATTTGTGCACTGATACAAGTGATAAAACAATTTGAAACAAACTCAAAACAAAGGTTATTAGTTTATTTTAACACATTAGTAAGCCATCTTCTCTCGATACCTGATCTGTGTCGATCTTCATCATTCTCAGGTTTCCAACTAGCGGACCTCAACGCTTCCTCAGCTGCGATTAATGCATAAACTGCAGACAGAGGAATCTCTCGTAAATCTGATGGAGAAAAATGCTGCGTGAGGTCAAGGTCACCATGTTCAGATCCTCTTCTAACATGACCTGCCACTTTACAGGGAATCTTCTCATATTCTGCAATTGTTAAGTAAGTATCAAATGAATTTCAAATCATTGTAATAGCAGAGTGTGAAGTTTTGCACTTTAGCTTCAGTTTGATATATCGCGCTGTACAGAGGCTTGGGTTTGGTACATTCTTCAAGAAGATCAAATCACAAAAAATGAAATTCTGATTTCAATAACAAACTTGTTGCATAACCATACTGAGATTAAATATAATTGTTTCTGATTACAGCTGATGCAAAGTATGCAGTCATTAATACAAAATACCAGAATACATGCATTGAAGAAGAATGGGTGTCCAAAACATGGAATACTGCAACCTACAGCGCCCTGTCCCTATAAGCGCCCCCTACCTACATTTGCAACTCACAAAATAATAAGCGCCCCCTTCTCGCAAGCGCTCCAATCTCTTCTTGAAAACATGAGTCTTGCTCATTATGCAATTAGCAAGGAAGGTGCTCTCCAAGTTTAGTGCATATAAACAATGTCTTTATATTCTGTATGTTGGCAAGCCAAACTTTTAACCGTACAACAATTGTGAACATATTGAAGTGGTTGAATTTGTCCATTATTTTATAATCATTAGAATTAAGGGACAGCAATCTCAATAAGCGCCACCTTTTTTCAATTTTCTAATCACCCAGGGTGCTTAACGATACTACGTCAAATATGGTATTACATATACTTCCAATGTTTCAGAACCCAAATAGCATAACCACGAGAAAAAACTCTAAGTGACTGATCGTAGTATCTTATTCTTAAATCATGGTCATAGGACCTCTAGTTATTATTTTTGATGGTCCACTACCCTTTGTATCAATGGCAAAAATGCCCATTGCCCCTACCTTTCCCAATCTCTGGTAACATGTTGGTTGATTTAAATTGCACAACTTGATAAATTAGAGCGCTCACTAGGTAAAATGAAAAAATAAAAAGTGAAGCCATTAATTGGCGCTATGAGCATGAAAAGTCTTTCTTCTGCATTACAAATACAAGACATTGCTGATTAGTCATATCATATATCATTTGTAAATAAGTGGATAATCAATAGTTGTATAGTCAGTTGATAGTAGCTTTTCATGTAATGTTATTACAATGTTTTCATATCATTTTTCTGAATCAAGATGGCGGACCAGGACCAAAAGGTAAGGCTCTTAAACATGTTAAAGAGATACGTCTCTTACTAATTCACAGAGTGTTCCTTTGAAATTGAATAAACCAAACAATGGAACACAAATACACTTTCTCCCATACCAGGGGAGCATCTAGTTCGGATAATCTAAACTTTGGTTCATGTGAGATGACCGCGCACCCAGATTAAGTTAAGAGTCAGAAGCCTATTTCATCTGTAGCGGTTTCCTGACGATTTTGATCAGAAAAAGATTTGCCTATTAGTACAATAAAACGAAACATCTAAGAACAATTAACACAAGGATGAAATATAAAGCATTTGACTACTATATAATACTATATCCAAACAGGTTAAAATTAATCTTAGAAAAAAAAAATTTATTTAGTGGCATCATTTACATTGCTGTCTCCTACCAAAGATGTCAATGGTGTCAAATTAAATGTTGATGAATAAAAGAAAATTTTCTAAGATGTTACAGCAATTGGATATGGCCTAGTAGTCAAAGGGTTTATCTTTCCATCCGTGTGTCGATTGATGTTAAATTTTTTGTCTAACTTGACGTAGTCTTAAAAATTTTTCTTAGTCTTAGGATCCTAGATGTTGACCAAGGAAGGTGTCAAGCATGCTGGGCCAGTGTAGTAGAGAACAACAAATCTTCAAAAATATTTAAGTGATTTTTGCAATATACTCAACACTTATATAATATGATATGATATACCTTTTCCCTCCAGTTTGCCTATTCCACAATCTCCATTGATTATTTTCTGCCAGACATGTCCTCTTCCAACTCCCAAACAAGTGACGAGTCCGACGCCAGTTACAACAACACGACGTAATCCGACTGACATTGCCTTTTCAATCTAATTTATCAATACGATACTAGAAGAATGTATTGAAAGATTGACTTATCAACTAAATCCGATTATTAAATACTAATGACACCGTTTCTTCACCTTCCACTCTACGAGAAAGTCATTTCATCAATGTATAGCATGGGCGCAGACATGTTGCAGTTCCGCGGTAAAGGTTTATACAAAAGTTAAACAAAATAACGGAATAAAACTAACCTTAATGAATCATAAAAACTGAACAAATGAAAAAATGGTTTACTTCCAATAATTATATCAATTATTATAATCGATAACGTCAAAATAGTTGTTTTTCATTATTTGTTATCAAAAATACCACCAACATTTGTTCGTTTTTATATGATTTTTAAATGACAATAAAAAAATAAATGATATGCAATTATTTTTTTTCTTTCTTTTGAATGAATTTCAGCCAAAAAGAAAATGTGATTTAAAATAAAATTTTAGTAATCCATCAATTCAGTTTTTTTTAGTTTTTTTTTTATTTCTTGGGTTTTCACCTCGGAACTGTTCTGTGACGCACATAGTTTACATGAAGGCAAGGTTACCGATTTGGTTGGTGAAAGTGCCCTGTTTTCGTGTTTTATTACTGAAAAAGCTTACAACCCGTTGATTAAAACGTTCAAAATGATGGGTGACAGACAACTTAATGCCCAACAGCGGCGGTTTAGTTCGGCATCTGACACATCTTTCATCACAGACTCTGGACGCAGTGAACATGGAAGTTACAGAAAAACAGGCCCCTACTTGGAGGGAAATATGAAATTACTGGACACTATGTGAGTGATTTTTTGTATTCTGAATTGTATTGACATCGATATAATTTATAATGGAGTTCCTTTACTTTGTCATTTGATAATATATTGCGTAATAAATTACCACTTTCACCAAATTTGTGCAATATATTAATCACCATAGCCACCCCTCATTAGTTTTAATCTAGGCTTCACTCGGTACTTTTTGCGATTGATGCCTTTTCCAAACTAATATGTTCATGTCATCTTTTTGAAAAACACAATTATCAATCTCTTTTTTTATTTTCAGTGAATGTCCAGCGGATATAATGTGTTGCCGATTCAGCTCTGATGGATCTCATTTGGCAGTTGGATTTTGTGATGGTTCTATTAAGGTGAATTTATCTTAACTTAGATTACAAAATGAAGGGAAATAGAAACTGTGACCTTGATAGTTTGTTTGTTTGATGATCTTGAAGAACGATATCATCAGTTCCTAATTCATCATTTAAATCATGGATTTATGTAGGTCTATACACATCCTTGTTTAAATATAGCTTGTGAGGATTACAAGGTTTAACAATTTGAAAACGACTATTTCAAAATCTTATTTGATCAATTGTTTTTCTTTCAAAAGATGATACACTGCCTTCATGTATCCAATCAGAATGAATTTATTATGCATCTGCTGAAAGTAACAATTTTAGTATTTTATATCAAAGGAAAATAATGGAGAAATCACTTCCTTTGACTTTGCTATGACCATCGAACGGGTAAATAAACCAGTAACTTTCAAGGGAGCTGGGTTCTACCTATGCTTTCATAAAGGTAACATACCTTAAAATAATTCCAACCTAGAAAATCCCTACTTAACTGTCTGGTAAACAACAGGTTTAACTGCCAGTAAATTAGGTGCCTTTGACTAGTTTTTGGACTTGAATATCTTAGACGTTACTTTAAAAAGATGAATTTATTGATTTCTTTATTTAATCAACATTCTTCTAAAACTATTTTTCAACAATAATATTTTCAAAATTTATTACTTCTTGATCCAACATGTCTTTTATTTATCATATAGTGATGGTCAAACATGATTCTCCCAAATTGATCCTATTCAAAGCAATTTGCCATATTGACTAGAACATTTCTAAAGTTATAAGTACAATGTCAATCAAGTTAGCAATGTATGAACATAACACAGAAAGAAATTGATAAAGTATTTCGTGTTCTCATAGATATGGTTTTTCATTGTTCAAAATTTTTTAACATGTGTTTATTAAGTATTTTTTTATCAATTATTAATAAAAAAAAACATTCACAAACAATCAGTAAATTGATTATCTTATTTCTCTTTGCATCACTACTAAAACCCCAAGCTCAGAGTTGCAATGATCCCAATATTGAATGTTTTTAGAAATGTTGTGATGTAGAAATATTCCAATACCCGGTAATGCTGCCATCAAAATTGTCATTAATTGAATATTTCATTAAGTTTGATCAAGTTATAAGTCCTCAGTTAATTATATTTGCTCTCTACTGTATAGATATTATTTTATTTGTAATAAAAGAGTTTTGTAGAAATGTTATAAATATCTTATTGATCCTCTATGCTATATATATTTTTGCATATTGGAATATTTTTAAAAACATTTATATTTAATATATCCGTGGGGATAGAACAAGCCATAGCAGACGAAATACATTATGTTTTCAAATGTAAAGCTTTTGAAACAGAACAACGTCTCTATATTAATGAATATTACTTAGAATGGCCAAATGTGTACAAATGCAAAAGCCTTATATGTACTAAAAGAATGTCAGATATTAAAAACCTGACGAAATATCTACGTATCATTTACAAAAAGCTCAAATGAATTGTGTTGCTGATGACACCGTTCTTGTCTGTTTATGTTTATGTAATATATGCATATTTGTATTCTCTTGTACCACCATGGGTGGTTTTCAAGAAATAAACATTGACTGATTGATTGATTGAATATTTTTTATAAAAATGCTGCTAAGAATCCTCCTCCATGTAAATTATCTCATTTTACACACTAACCTTTTATTGTATTCATTGCCGTTTTCATTATTAGACCAATGTTGCTGTTTCTCTACTGTCTTTTATGAGTTATGCCTTCAAAATTTGTAGGACAAGTAATAAATTTTGTCTGGCCCTAGTTATGAATATGCCAATAAATAGAGTGAATATAATCTGAATCTAATCAAACTACACTCAATTATATGGATCCAAAACATTCCTTGCTCTGATAGAGATATGAATTATTGATAAGCCGTATTACTGAACTGTATCGTCTGATTGTCATGTTCTGACATCTATCCTATACAGTTAACACACAGGGCGGTGTTGTTCCTAGGTGCTCAGCTGAAGGGACATTTTAGCCTATTGTGAGCAGATTGGATATTTTGCAATGAAAAAGTATCCTACTTCTCAAAATTTTAGGGGACACATTGTCAGCACAAAGGGTGGGCAAATTTCCCCAGGACCCCATCTAGGGACAACACTATGGAGTAATAACAAATAATCCAAAAATGAGTTGAGAATTAGTCTTCTCTGCTGACAACTATATATTTCCCTCATGATGGTGCAGGCTCAACACTGAGATCAAGAAACAGGTCCTGTGCAATCATGGCTCTTAACATTACTTGTAGTCACTCCATCAAATGTTCTTGCACATGATGAATTTTCTTGCACCCAAGATATATAACACCTATACCTATTACCTATACTGTATATTCATTTATTATTAATATATCTTTTAAAACTGTTTTGTACAATATGTCATTATTATAGGCATGGAATTATATTGCAATGGCAGAATTGCTGTTAATGTTGGCAAGAACCAGTCAGATAGTTTGTTTTGAATAGATTTATCTCTTGGCTACATTTGCTTCATCTGATATTTCGAGGTTACTTACTCAAGATATTTTACCTTTGACTTGCTTATAAAAATCGCAAGAATGTCGATTATTTGGCATATTTTGTCATAAATGAAATAAAAACCAAAAGAGTCAAGAAATTCAGAAAAGTTATTTTTAATTAGTAACAGATAAAACCACAAAGAAAATAAATGCTTTATCTGAATGAATGTATTTGCTGAATTTGCGCTCAGGTTTTAGTTTAGCACGATTCCTTTGAACTATTCGAAAATCTGTACAATTCAAAGCATGTACATAAAGCTGACCAAATTGACTACCTCAAGTGGTAAACAAGGCTCAACACTGAGACAGTGGGTCTCTTTCAATAATGTTCTTCAATAGTTATCTTGCCTTATTAAGTTCGCTCCGTTGTATTTATAGCCCATTGAGTTCCTATCTGTGACCATAGCTGATCAGCTGATACGAACACAAGCCTTTGTATTTTGTACAGTGACTAATGTAGAAATGCCTTCTGACTGCTCTGATTATGATGGCCTTGACCTTTATCAAATAATGTGTTTGTTCATAACAAAAACAAAATAAAGCCACTAGGCATAGTTCTAAGATAACGAAGTACTTAAAGGTACTCTACTAGTACAAGCATTTTACGCTCAAAGTGGCTATTAAAGTACGGTACATATATACTCATTTTAGCTTAAAATTTCTATTGATGAAATTAAATACTTATCATTCATTATAATTGAAATCCATAATAAAAAGATTAAGGCGGCCAAAGTTATTGTTAAAAAAGACTGATTAGGAATATTTTGACCTCTTTTGAAAATACCTTGAAAATATCTGTAATATCACCCTTTTCTCATTCATAGTATAAGCATTGATTTTCAGGCTTTATGCAAAATTTGAATATTGTACATGCATTTTAGATGCAAGTTGCATTGAATACTTCTGATCCTTTAGAATTAACTTTAAAGCCTGAATATGTGCATATTTTCCAAATAACTTATATTGTAGGTAACCTGAGTGTATTTAGTAATTTAAGAGAAATGTATCATCTGTGGATTGTTTATACTGACGAAATATTGGTGCACTACTACCTTTAACGATTATGGACTAGATTGGTATCAAGGTGTTAGTTTCAAGTACAAAATATTTTGGCAACAAATATAAATGATGGAAATCAATACACTAATTGTCATCAAACACGTTACATTTCATGAATAAAAATTGTTACTTATATGAGTGTAAGTATTTTTACTTCAACCCTGGCAATTGATAAACACAGCTGAATGTGATTTCTCTTTTCTTGTGTACCCAGCAATATATTATTACGGAAAAAAATAACAAGGAAAATCAATCTTCAGAGACTGACAGCCTCATAAAGAAATTTCGGAAAATTTACCATGCTCTTAAAAGAAGGAAGTATTTGAACATAGTGAATCAATAAATGTTACATAGGTCAACAGCAGTTGGTGACACAGAAAAATATTAAATCTACTGTCAACTCAGGAACCCACATTTACTAATATATGTGATTAATATTCAGATTTATTCCTTGTATAAACTTTGAATAGTTTGTCACTAGTGGGAATTACAGTTTATTACTCACCCATGTAAAACACAGCCATGTAACATTCATATGGCAATATCAAACTAGTGTAATATTGCTACAGTAGTATGTAGGTGTGACATTACAATGTTTGTGCCTCTGTCAAAATGGCAGTAATGTAGCTGATATGTTAGTTTAGGCACACTGTTGTCAATTCTGTTTGATTTTTGTGGGCGAACAATAAACATTTAATACCATTTTTATTAAATCATGAATGATTTGTCATCAAACTTGCTTTTGCTCGTTTGATACTAACTTAACTTGTTTGACGGAAATAGCATTAACTGGAGGGTCGATCTATAACCTCAACATGAATAGCCCAATGCTAACTTCTCCCTTGTTGCAGGTGTACAGCCCGGTGAGTGGACAAATGCTGTACAATCTTGTTGATGAGGACACTCAGTGTCACAGACTTCCTGTCACACAGATCCGCTTCAAACCCTATGTGAGCAGCGACAAGCCCGAACACACGCACATACTCATAGCCACATGTATGTATTAAGATCTATACAATGTTACCTTTTTTGATCCATCGAGCAACTTTTTAATCTATGTATGATTCTTAGATAAATGTCCTTAACTTTGGACTCTTCCTAATTTTTAAGTCAGCTTGTGATGCTCAACATTTTATCTTAAAAATATGTTACCTTTTTTGATCCATCGAGCAACTCTTTAATCTATGTATCCAAGATAAATGTCATTAACTTTGGACTCTTCCTAATTTTAAAGTCATCTAATGTGAGGCTCAACATTTTATCTTAAAGGCAGTGATCAAAGAGATTTCAGATCGTGTCCTAACTCTTAGGCCTTAATTGGGACTTTGTAGACCTTGTGCGGTCAAGACACTATGTATTAGATTACATGTTAGATAATCATTTGAATCTGATAAATATCATTCTGAATGTTAATGATTTTCCAGATGCTTCAGGACACATAAAGTTCTGGCACTACACATCTGGAAAGTGTCTGCATACAATCAACGAGGTGAGACAAATCCTGGCCCTGGCACTCAACCCCGAGGGAACCCACTTCCTGACCGCCGGTGCAGACCCACAAATACATCTGTATGATATAGAGACAAAACTGCTTGTGAAAACATTCGAACCGAGGTACCTTCATTACAGATTGCAACATTCAGTCAGTTATTGCTTGGAACTTTAAAGAAAGGCAAAAGTGGCTAGCAAGATTGACTTGTTTGTTTGATGTTTACATGAATATTTAATATTTGCCTCACAACCAGTGAGTCACGCATAGGGGTATTTGTTTCGATGCACCAGAATCATTAAAGTGAAATTCCGATTCATACCAAACACCATGGCTTATTTTGATTTCATATTTTAATGACAGTTGAGGTCTAGAATCATACAAATGTTTTCCTTATAGTCGTGTTTATAAATACATTTTGCGGTTTGTAGTGATTCTCGAGACATTATGGACGGACATCGGTTCCGAGTGTTTGCGGCCCAGTTTAACCCTAAACACACCCATCTCTTCATCACTGGGGGCTGGGACGACACTGTACAGGTAGGTCTCTTAATACAGATATCTAATGTGCTCATTCCATCTTTGAAATTAGCAATTGGTCATATGGCCACACATACTGAATAACACATTTCCATTTCTATTGTCCTTCTTCCTTTATTCCTATTCTTCCATACTTTAGAGTTTCTACCAATTCCTTTGTACTTTTTTCTTCATTTCCTCTTCCTTTTTGTTGTTTTTCTTTATTCTTTTCTCTTATTATTCTTTCTTAATCTTTATTTAAAAGTTTTTTACTCCTTGTATTTCCTTTTTCTTGTCTTATTCTTCTTTGTTAAAGTAACAGAAATGAAATTGTTGTCAAAACAAATGGAAACTCCATTTTGTGAACAGAGGCCTATCTATGTCAATGAGAAAATATTTAATACTGTACTTTAAAACCAGCAACACTTAGACATTTATCATCAAAATGTTTTGAAAAGTGAAAAATGCATTCTTATATTATTTTTTATTTGACAGTATTGGGATACAAGGGATCCTCATGGACATGCTATCAAGTAAGATATTTTTCTTACATGGTATATTTACATCTTTCTCAATCACATGTCTCTTATTATTGTACACTTTTCAGGAACAGTCCATATTATGAGATTATTACCAGAGCGTCAGAGTGTGAGGCATCTATTGCCATTAGTGAATGTCTTAACCACTCAATAACTAGTGTTCAGTGATTATCCATGACATAGTTAAAGATGTAAACATTAAAATTTGGATGATAACCCAAAATCATTTCAGAAATTTTCCACTTGGAAATCAAACCACTTACTTGAAGTAACCTATAGGTGATTCTACAGCCTCATTAACTTTGAATGCAAAACTCTTATTAATTTTACAAGATTAATTACCTGATAAGCTGAAAAAAGGACAATGAAATTTATGCATTGGCAATGTGGAAAGTTAAAATTTACATTGAATGATTTAACCCAAAATTACTTTGACAAGGAAGGAATTTTGGATATGATATGATATGATCAGGCATCTATTTACAAATTCCCACAAAGATTTAATATTTGATATTTTTTAAAGGAAGTTTGCTGGTCCTCACATCTGTGGTGACGCCCTTGACATCGACCCCATCCACAACCACATCCTGACAGGAAGCTGGCGGAAGGATGCAGTTCTACAGGTAACCATGGTTACAGGTTGTCATAGTTACCAAAACCATGACTACGTGTATTATTTGAGCTCCTCCTAGGCCCCAGCTTTCTCTCACAGTCAGTCAGGTAATGTATGTGAATTGGTAAAGTAACTTCAGATTTTAAAGGGAGTAGAGTCCAAACAAGACATGCGGATATAAAAATCTCTGATCATAATGGTAATGCAATCTTATAGCATCTAAATTCCTGCAAGTCTGCTGCTCACTGGTGCTAATTGGATCTTCTTTAACTGAAAGTCATGATTTTTTGCACCTATACAGTGTCAAAGCAGAATTTGATGTTTATTTTTTTATCTTGAATGACTGATATGGCATCATACAAAGCATTGGCGTAGGAACGATTTTAAGAGTGGGGGGGCCCAAAATTTTTTTTTGGTGAGTGGAGGTGAGTCCTCAAAAGATATTGACTGAGATTCACGTAGACGTAGGGGGGGAGGGGGGGCAAGTTTTTTGGGAGGGCCGTTTACTGAGTGGGTTTTTTTATAGGGGGGAGGGTGCGCGCGGAGGATGCATTCATTCTGTCCGTGTGTGAGTCATAGAAATAACGCATTCTGAAGCTTTTGTTATAAAGCTTAATTGTTGAATCATAGTTTTTATTCAGTAAACGGTCTTAGCACTTAGCTTCAAGTAATCATACATAACCTAAACATTCATCACGTTGTATCTTGTAACATATCAGACAATTGCCTTTTAAAAAGCTTTCTTTACGTAACATTAGGTTGCAGCTACATCACAGAGTGCATCCATCTTAAGAATAATATTTCTCATGTTTTACTCTAAAATAGTGCCAATAAATGCAAAATAACATATGTCATCATAGAACAAAGAATGGAACGGAGTAATGCTTAGCTGTCAATGGAACACATATTGTCATTTTTTCTAAGATACAACATTTACAATGAACACTTAAATCTTTTTAAATGTTTCTCACAGAGCTAGAAATTCCGTTAATGTCATTCTAAAAACCAGCATAAGACTAATCCAATCCTCACTGCATATCAGAGTTCGACTTTAATCAAAGGTCCCAAAGAATCAGTGATCAGTGCATCCCAGCAAACATGTGATGCCTTAAAGTTTACATAACCACAAACATATTTCTCTATTTTCTTTAGAATATATGAATGTCTGATTATAAAATGGTATAGTGCGTCAATGGTCGCTACTTAAATATGTTCAGTTTGGTAATGAAAGCCGTTTTTGAATGCCACTTTTGATGGACCGGTTAGATCTATCTCGCCACAAACCAGTGAATGCATGACTGGTCACACGCCCTATTTGTGACGTCATAAACAGAATCATTGCCTCGTGGTCTATACATCTATCGTATCAATATCACATGGGAAAAAACAATAATTAACGATTTTATGAAAATATTTTTCACTCAGTTAGATAAATCATTTGACGGTGTAACACTATTAAACGTTTGGTGTAAGAAAGATATCAACATCAATGGTAATTAAACAATTATTAAGGTGGTATTTCATTTGAAATAATGATGCACCATTCTGTACGATTATACCCCAAAACCCCTACATCCCATTACCCCTACACCCCAGTTCCCCTACAGTTTGCTAAAACAGCACAGACAGTTACCTATTTGGATTAATGGACTCACCCTAACAGGTGATTAATGGTAGAGTAGAAGTGGCAGTGTTGAGCGGCTGTGGTGAAGAGATTACGGGGATCACATTGAAAAAATTGTTTATGAATTAAAGGAAGGAAAATAACAAAGTGAGAAGGAAACATTTTCCAAACACAGAAACAACAGTCAAATAAATGTTGGAATTTAACAAAATACTGAGATTAGACGATTTACAGTGGAGATGGTGTTGTTTAGTTAAAAGGTTCTTCATGCAAACAAAACATCTTGTCTCAGAGACGCTATACATGGATGGAACATTCACAGCCTGCCCTGGACTATGGAATCAAGTTTACATCATCCATGCTAGACACATCAACACGACATACCCCCTCATCTTTGCCTTACTTCCTGACCGTCAGACCAACACCTACACCAGACTCTTCAGACTACTCAAAGATGAAGTTCATCAGAGACTTGACCGACCGCTCATCCCAACGTGTGTGCAGACAGACTTTGAACTTGCTGCTATTCGTGCTGTCCAGGCTGAGTTCCCCACTGCTGGTGTGAAAGGATGCTTCTTTCACTACTGTCAGGCGATATGGAGGAAAACCCAGGATCTAGGACTTGCTGTCGCATACCGAGATGACCCTGGAGTCCGCAAGTGGATACGACGAGCAGCTGGCTTGCCGCTTTTGCCACAGAACAAGATCCAGGATATGTGGGTTACCGCCATGGACAGTAGGCCAAAAGTCCCGGGAGCAGCCACCTTCAACGATTACGTCGTCACCACCTGGGTTGAACGATGCCCGTTTCCCTCTACCTCTTCGGAACCATCACACTACTACAGGACCGAGAACAAACAACAACCTGGAAGGATTCCACAACAGACTGAACCGAGGGCTCCCACATCGTCATCCTAACATCTACAGGTTCGTAGAAGTGATCAAGAAGGTGGAACAGGGAGAGCGATCAAGGATTGCCCAGCTTGACTTTGGAGCAGCCCCGAGAAGCAGGAAGAGGGTTTATAGGGAGGTGGAGAATCGTCTTTATCACCTCAAGGACGAACTCAAACGCGATGAGAAGTCACCACTACAATTCCTCGACGCTGTTGGCCATCTGCTTAAACTGGGATGAAGGGAACATTGCGACTTGTTAATCTGGATTGTTTGGAAATGTTCGTTGTGCATGTATGTACATATGTAAATAATAAGAAAGTAAATAAGTAAACGAAAATAAACCATTCATGAAACCTTTCAATGTTTTCTGTGTTCAGTCTGGGTGAATCCATTGTGTTGCAAGATGTAACAAACTAAAGATTAGCAGTGCAGTGGACCATAAACTTGTTTTGGTAAGCTGTAGGGGTAATGGGGTGTAGGGGTTATGGGGGACTACCTTCTGTACAGTCTGTTTATTACGTCACAGCTGCATGAAGTTTATGGCTCCCATCTCAGGTGGGTTTTTCACATCGGATAAATTCGCTGTCCAAAAGAAAGGCCAATTAAAGTTGTTAATTGGACAAACTAAAAAAATCAAGCCCAGTTCTTATTTTGTTGAAAAATCTATGAACAATAATTGAAAAGTGACTAGGTCGAGGTTAGCGGTTGTTTAATGAGTTTCTCTTGGAGGCTGTTATAGGCTTTTATTCTCTTTAGGTCCACCATTTTTAAATGTCACTTTCGGGAAATGAAAAAGACATTATGCGTTTATTTATATTCAGCAATGGACAATTCATTAAAAAAAAACAAGTTAAAGATCAATAGCTCCAGAACGCTTTCAATGTCTTTGTTAAATACCAAAAATAGACTTATAAAGCCAAACACATTTTAATAAGTGTTAAATTAGCATTAAATGGTCGTAGTGTTTCAATTTTTGGAACGCCTTATTTCTCACCCCAATATGTGCACTACGTTCAAATTACCAGATGCACACATAGCTCCAGATAGTATTTCTAAAGTATCACTGGCGCATATATACTGAATAAATAATAATTTGATTGATAATGTTAGTTATGAATCCGTTATAGGGAACAATGGAAAGCATCAATAGAATAATAGTAACTTAAAATAATTACGTACCGCTCTAAAGTTCCAAATTTAGAATGACCCAATTCCTACTATCGGTTTGAACATGCAAATGAAAGTAATTGTTTCCTAATTAACCTGCAATAGGTTTCTCTATTTGGATGATTAATAGACATACTTGTTCATAACCAAAGCCTTGCCTTAATTTTATAATTCACTTTCATTTTCTTTCATTATTATGCTTACCTTTGAAATGGCATGCCACTGTCATCTGCATGGTTACCCCTGAAAATGGGTTTTGAAGATATTTTTTCTCTATAAAATCGTGTCAAAAGTAGGGGGGCCGTGCCCCCCCACATTTTTAGATGGAGGGGCCCGGCCCCCCCGGGCCCCCCCTGTTCCTACGCCTATGCAAAGTATCATTATTTCTGAATCAATGTATAACTCTCTAAGAAAATGTTTTTCTCATTCTTAAAACGTTTATGAGTGATTGACAAAATATGCCTCATATCAAGTAGTTGTCATGTTTAATGTTGCAGATATGGGATTTTGCCTCAGCAACTAAAATCAAAGATGTCCCCCATGATACCCTCAACTCCAGCCAGGTAATTTAAGTCCCCCGTCATCAACCTCGGGGAGTTCATCCTTGAAATACCCCTCCACTGTAATTCACGTCGCAAACTGCTGGTTTAGCATCAAGGCTCAAATAATTCCTCACTCTTTCCAGTTGATTATTTCAGGTTTTATTACTATAAATAGCAACTCCCTCCAGGCTTTCTATATTTTCAAGCTCTTTTTTTAGGTGAAATACTTTTGATAGTTTTGATAAACTAACATGAATATCATCTTCCTGAATATTTTTTGGAAGAAGCTGGATTCTAATCCAGTCAGTTCAACATTATTACTCAAAACTACCCAATACAACCAAAAATTCTTGACAGACATGATGAAGGAAATTTACCTACCAAAACTCTTAAAAAGTAAAGCTTATTATTGCTTTTAATAAATAATTTTAAGAAATTGAAAAATAGATTTTTGCTTTATTTTGCAGTTGTACTGTGCACAGTGGCTAGGCACAGAGAGTATTATTTGCGGCGGAACCGATCAGAACATGGCCAGGATCATAGACAGAGGAACTCTCAACGTAAGTATACTTAGACCTTGAGACAATAGGATGGCTTTCCAAGGGTGATTCTGTTAAAGTAGGACTCGTGGATATAAATCACCAAGGCAATGTTCCCCGGACATCATTTATTCATTGAGTGAAGGACAGAGCCACCATGCCCGGCCGGTACATGGGAATACACTGACAGCTCTATGTATGCATTCACACACTTCCTGTATATAATTGCAGACACCCATATGTATACAAATGTGAACAGATTCCGGGGTTCAAACCCCCACCAAAACACCCTTTTTACAATTTGTAGAGAAGAATTTATGTAGGGTGAACCCCAAAGGTGAACTTTGAAAGTTGCTGGATTTGCCAGTGAATAGTACAGATGTCGACCAGTCAACTTTGCCTCAAAAGATCTGTTTATAAAAAAATTTCTTAAAAATTTTGGATACTATATTTTTGCTACTAACGTTTGGATGTAGCCCAGTTATTGTTGCTATCTTAGATCTCACCAAGAAGAGGTTCATTTCCTGGTCGTGTCATACCAAAATGTTTCAATAGGGGAGTAAGGCTGCCTTTATGTTTGACACTTGCATGATAAGATAAGTTTTGTAACAACACATAAACTTGCAGTACACTGCGACTCTGACGGATTCAAACATTGTGAGCCATCAGCCGTTATCAGCATGAATTGTAGAAGCCTCTTGGATACGTACATCTTGATGGAGCAGAATGGTGCAAATTCACAAAAAGAATTTCCATTGAACACTGTATTGCAAAATTATAGATTTATCATTATTATGGTTTAGCCTTCCCAGTGTGTTTGTATTAAATGTTTATCAATTCTTGCTCTGCAGACGACAGGACAGCTGGTTGATCTACCTCAGGGTGTCTACTGTATTGACAATGATCGCCTCAGCTCTCAGCCTCGTATTGCCATCGGGAGTAGTCGGTACATCTTCCTCGTCCGAAATGAGAAGAAAAGTCACTATCGAGGGGACTGAGGGAAAGAAGTTGTATCGTTCGAGGACATGGCAAGAGAATCAACTTGCTGCTTATGGATTATATTTGATGCAGGGATCAACTTGCTGCTTATGGATTATATTTGATGCAGGGATCAATGAAATTCTATGTTCATTCCAAACTTCCATCTGTTTTCATCTAAAATGGACGGAAAATATAGACTAATCTAGAAGAGATGCAGAGCCAATGATACAGACTTAAAAAAGTAATGAGGAAAGATGAATATGAAGATGAGTTTAAACAAGTGACACTGTCTTCTCCTTTGATAAAAAGGTTGATGTGATTTATTCATCTGATTTCAAAAACTTAATGAATATTGCATTGATTTTGATGAGATTGATGAAAAATTGTGAAAAATTTCAATGTCACATTTTTTCGAAGTCTACACACTTTCCAATATATCCAGTTGTATTTTTTTTAAAAGATACTGCTTTTTAGAAGATATGCCTTGACGATAGCTGCTCATTGATTTACTACATTAATATCATCTGACATCAATCTGAAAAAAGTTAGTTCTTTTTGGTTAAGACAGATAATTGTAAGTGAAAACAGTCATTTTTGGAATGTTTGTTTATACATAGTAGTAGTAAAACTATTATATTAAATGTCTTGATTTAGCAAAAGATAGGTCTGTACTGACTTGCAAATTTATTTGAGGTTATTTCAAGTTATTTAGAAGCTTACAACCAATAACTCTGTGAGTCAAAGGCCTCTGTCTTAACAAATTTTACATTCGACACATATATCCAACATTTCACGGAAAAGACTTGCCTGTTTTTCTTAACAACACTCTACAAATTTACAAAAGTTGCTTGACTTTTGAACAATGTTCTGTTACTTAGTGCAAGAAAACAAATATAATATGTCTATGGATTATTTACTATTGAAATATCTTTAACCCTTGCCAATTGTTGTTTTTTATCATTATTCATAATCATAGCAAGATTAGTTTAGGAAAATAATTCTCAGGAGTTAATTCAGCTAGTCGTAGATTTCCAAAGAAAAATAGAAGTGTTTACATATATGGTACTTTATTTATGTTTTACTAGTAAGGTATGAGATTTAGTGTCGGCATTATTTGTACAATCCTTACAAATGTTATCTTTGTTTTGTGAATATTGATCTCAGTTTTTCTTACATTTAAAACACTTTAACTGATAGAAATAACAAATTACATACCAATACCGATAAATAATAATAATAATAATTAGGGTATTTATATAGCGCAGATATCCACACAGATTGCATGCTCAATGCGCTCCCTGCATTATTACCCTGGTCTAACCCAAGCAGCCGATTAAGCGCTTAAAGGTCATCTCCAACACCATCTACACCAGGTAAAGACTCTCTCTACTGATTCAAAATTATTGTAGATAAAATGAATCTAATCTAAGAACATTTTGAGAAGTATTCTTTGACTCAGACTAAGGGATAAACCTGTGTATCGTGGCCTTAGTCCGGAGACAATATATCCTGATTCCAGTTATATAAGGCGACACATCATGAAGTATTTCCAAGGAACATCACAATATCATGATTGCACTAAACTACATATCTCAATACTCTAAAGTTTAATAGGGCCTGTATAGGATATATAGGACATAAAGAAAATTTTTATTTTTTAGATACCAACTGTCATTAATATTACATAGATAATAAAATCATAAAATCAGAGAGACTGCATGTAAAATTGTGGATAAAAAATCAGAATTTAATTTCTACAATAGAATAAAAACTTAACTTTGTCAGTTTATAAAGTTATTTGTTTGAAGCAAATATTAAAAATAATATCGGAATATATTTCTCTTATGGCGATACATTGATGTATCATGTACCCTCGCAATATACCGTTTTGTATTGATGCAGACCTATTGCGTAGCAGACAATTCAAACATCGTTACCCTACTACTAAGTGAGACTGGTTAATTTCCATATTCTGGTATATTCCAATATTTTACCTTTAACCCATAACCAATTCTCGATAATTCCCATTTCAAAAGAGTTCTGATTCCTGTAGGATCCTCAGGATGGGTTTGGTCTCAATTTATTCCAGATCTTTAACATAGATGTTAAAATCCTTAATTTAAATTTGACTTAATTATTCATTCGCTCTTTTACTCTGCATTTTCATCTCATATAAAATAACATATTCCAGACAAAGATATTATGTTTTCAAACTCCGTCCATAAGTATCTCAAAGCTAGTTTGCTGTGTGAGTATATGTATGATTTGTCTGAATATTAAGAACGTGTTTGCATTTAGTAATAATCAGCCATTCTAGTTAGGCAATGTGGACAACAATGATGGTATTCATTTCTTGGACGTATAATGAGTGCAGTTTTATTTATTTTGTTTATTTAATATATAAAATGATATTTTTTTACATCCCAGAAAGGAATCTATACATGTGTGTCTTGTTCGTTGATTGTTTGTGATGCTATTTCCTTATTATTCAAATGATACTAATTTTGGTATGTGATTGTATATGATTGACGATATGATTAATTCCAATAAAATGAAGTTATTTTTATAAGTTATCATAGATATTGTTTACATTCATGTTAGAATTAACTAATAAACATGTTTTCAAATTACTTTATGTACTTTGTTTTTCTCCTTTCTGTATCTCATAACGAATAAACTGAAGGAAGTGTGCACTCAAGAGACTATAGAGCAAATAACCATTTATGTTAAATGTTAAATCAAAAGAAAACAAACAGGGAATGCTGAGGGCAGTAATGCTGTACGAAGGATCTCTAATTCCTAACAACTTTAATCCTGTAAGGGAGTCAGAAACATGCTGTACAAAGGATCTCTAATTCCTAACAACTTTAATCCTGTAAGGGAGTCAGAAACATGCTGTACAAAGGATCTCTAATTCCTAACAACTTAAATCCTGTAAGGGAGTCAGAAACATGTTGTACAAAGGATCTCTAATTCCTAACAACTTTAATCCTGTAAGGGAGTCAGGAACATGCCGTACAAAGGATCTCTAATTCCAACCACTTTAATGCACTAAGGGAGTCAGGAACATGCTGTACAAAGGATCTCTCTAACTCCAACCACTTTAAAATATATACAGGAATATATACACAAGACTATTTGAAGAATGATTATGACGGATGTTTGATGGAGAATTTAGAGATACACATTTTCTGTAGAATCATGTAAACAACCAACGTTTGTGAAAAAAGATATAAACATTTTTTGTTTCTTTTTCTATAGGTACACAATCTTGGGAGACTTATATTATTAACATAAATAACATAGTATATTAGTATTGTCAATGTTTCGCGTTCTTGTGGACGAGAACTTAGTACAGTGTGTGTCTTTATATATACTTTATTTAAAAAAATGAATTAGACCTCGGTTAGATCAAATGTAGCATAGGCTCCTCGTCAAACGTAATTGTGTAGGGACATTACAGGCGTATAGTATCATAGTGAGGGACTTAAATTTCCATTTCAATAGCTCAGGGTAGGGCGCGGGTTGTGCTTACTTACAAACTACTAGTACGCTGGCTCGAGGATAAATATATATATATTCATTTGACCACCTTTTCGTCTTGTAAAAAAATCCAGTAAGGCATAATATATATATATATATATATATATATATATATATATATATATATATATATATATATATATATATATTCATTTGACCACCTTTTTGTCTTGTAAAAAAATCCAGTAAGGCATAATATATATATATATATATATATATATATATATATATATATATATATATATATATTCATTTGACCA
Source organism: Phorcus lineatus (assembly GCA_921293015.1). Classification (NCBI taxonomy): domain Eukaryota; kingdom Metazoa; phylum Mollusca; class Gastropoda; order Trochida; family Trochidae; genus Phorcus; species Phorcus lineatus. The sequence goes on from OV121089.1 coordinate 32,457,664, forward strand.
CCTTTTCGTCTTGTAAAAAAATCCAATAAGGCATAATTTTGCAATGGTTGGGGTGAAGAAGGATCAGTAGTAGAACTGTTGTTATGGTTTGAAAAAGGTTCATTGACTGCTAGTATACAGATAATATACGATACTATTCAAGGAACGATTTTTTTACCAAAGATATATATGTTTGAGCACGGCTTAGAGGATAAAAATACTCACTATTAAGGGGCCAAAGTTTGCTAGCTGACTAGGGTTGGGGTGCAAAGGGAGGTTAAATGCTAAAAAACATTGTCTAAGGTAAAAAAAACTTCGTTCATTGACCACAATTATATAAATTTATTTATATGTATGAACGATTTAATATATATTCAAATATCCGTTTTTCAGCAATACAAATCCCTGGGTCTTGTTTGGAAGCATGAAGAGCTACGGAAGACAATATCTATTCTCTTTTTGTAATGAAAAATTTGGTAAGGAAATTTCCAGCTTATTTCACACACTTTATATATAAAATAGGACCGTAAAAGCTCTGTCACCTCGTGGAGACACAATTCAAATTGATACATTGATAATACGTAAATCTCCATTTTTCTCGCCAAGAACACCTCGGATTTACTTCCCCATGGCGAGATATTATTCATTGCAATATCTGAACCTTTCTGTTGGTTTCAATTTGTCATTCCGATAAGAGTAATCTTGATTTCACCCTTCCGACTCCTGTTTTGACAAAAGCGTTCCTCAATTCTGACCAACGCGCACGTTATTCAATCACATGTTAATGACGTTTTATGGACCTGCCACAATGAAATGTACATCTGACACGACCAACACGCGCAATATACACACGTCACGTGACATGCTTGGAGTGACACTGACATATACAACTTGTTGTTAGCGGGGAACTGTCGTGTCATGGCAACGAATTTCACATTATTGCGACCGAGGCAATAAAGTTATCATTTTATACAAACACTGGGAGAATTATTCAATCTTTTATGATGCGATCGAGGCATCGAGGCAATAAATTTACCATTTTATAGGAACACTCATGTCATTGAATGAGAAACGATATTTTTTTATCACAATTATTGCAACTCTGTCGTTGTCAAGTTTAAAAACGGAATATAGTATTCTTATCTTTGTCCTTGATGGTACTTGGAGATATCGCAGCTAAGATGATAAAGTTATGATTTATATCCGAGTCTCGCATGGATATTCTTTTATAAACGAGTGGTGACAGATTTGCTATTTAATGAAAAATTAACACCTATAAAAAAAACACTTCCATTAGAATTGCAGTGATATATAAGCATTGTGACGTCAATATGTTTATGAAGTCATGACATTGTGAGATTATAACTAGACCATCGTAAAGTAATATGCAAAATCTGTCAAAACCATTTCTCCTAGCAAAATAATATCTCCTACGCCACTCGTGAAAATATAATTTTCTACTTCACTCGATGAGATATCCATGGTATTCGACGAGAAATGTCAAATATCCTCTATTTATTATCTTTCCCAAAACCCTGTAAATGACCCTAACTACATGAATGGAGAAGCTAAAACGCTTCGCTAGCGCGGCGGTTTCATGACGTCATTCAATTGTTTCATGACGTCACAGACGACGTCATATGATTGTTGCATCATTTCACTGAGTAGAATACCATTTTTATTTCACTCAGTGAAAATACGGGTTTTATTTTCACCGATAAATGGCATATTTCACCATTCGAAATATCTAAATATGCAAAATCTGTCAAAACCATTTCTCCTAGCAATATAATATCTCCTAGAGGGGATATCGCTTGATATCAAACAAGAAACACCTCCTGTAAAAAACAGTTTTGAATGATTAAAAGTATGTTTAAAACATGACAATTTGTACTACTTGAATTAAAGACAGATAACAGACAATTGAAAATTATATAGAGAAATCATCTTTTATTTTACACGAAATGAAAGTCTAAATAAGGAATTGTTATCTTTGTTCCAAAAACCATCTTGGTGGTACAAGAGTACAATGAAATCATGGTCTATACATGATATAGAATTAAAAACTCCAAAAATAGGAGGCAATCGATATTTTGAAACTTATTTAAAGAAGACAGAAAGTAGATTTCAATAAATAGCGTTTGATATGTCATACAACTGATTTACGAGTATGCCGGAAAAACAATTAGTTCGAATCTTTGACTTTTTAATTCTGAGATTTTATTAGTGTGTCGATGAAATGATAAATATCCATAACTATTATTTCAAAATGATAATGTATCCCTCACAATTTCTCATCTATTTGAAATTGAATGGCACTAGAAAATATTGGAAAAAAGTAATTGGGGATATTTGAAAATTCTGAAATTGCACAAGACACTAAGGTAACCTTAAACGCTAAGCTAGCCTTGTTGTTATAATGTTAAAGAATGGCACTAAAGTTAACCTTACAGTCGCAGTTGTTTAGTTTTTTACTTGGTAGTGTATATTTGTGCAAATAATCATGTGCAAAAGCACAAATATGACGTATGATTAAAACTGTTGATTACTTGAAATAGATTTTCTAGAGAATATTGAAATTAGTGTTTTCGAAATTCTGAACCCTGGTCAATTCAATGTCCTGCCAAAATTGTTACGGTCAAATTGGGGCTATGACTTACGATTAATCTTCACTTCTATAGTGACAATTCAACATTATCCGTTTAGTTTTCGCATTGCTAAGATGCCTCAAAGACATCCCAAATTACATGACTTTCACTTGGATACCAAGGTATGTGAACAAACTCTCGGTATAAAGGTCTTGTGATAAGTTGATTTGTGCAACGATCCCTTGCTTGAGAGACATGTACACATGTGCACATATGAAAACTATGTCACTACTGATATTTAATTTTATGGGTATTTACTATAAAATAAGATGTATTTTAGAGTACAACGTACAGCGCTACCACAAAGTTCGTACGTATGTGAGAGGCTAAAAATATGGTTTGGAATAAAAAGAGTTTGTTCAAAATCAAGGATCGGTTTACAGACCCTCGCAAAATATATGTCATTGACATGTGTGGCTTCCAAGAGATGTATTGATATAATTGCGTATTTGGCAGATAGCATTAAGAAATGTTACGATAAAGAGGGAAATTGTTTAACATGACAGCCTTTTGTCAAATCAGCAATCTCATTAAATTCAGTTGGAATTCCGCTTGTATTATTTCGTTTCGTTTTATTTCCGTTTCGTTTCGTTTCTATTCTACAAGCTATATTCGCAAATTGTTAATGGACAAATGTTAGAAGCGCGCGATACGTTGATCTGAGTGAATTGGTATTTAGCAATTTGTGAACACTACAGAATGGATATCTCCTTAATCCAACACTCCTTATAAACTGACACATCTATTTGTTTCCCTGTATGTCTTGATTATAAGAGAAATTCTGTCTATTCCGGCACCCTTCAATAGTGCACGAAAAGTAATAGGTACAAAATCTCCATCGACTTTGTCTCTAACGGTCACAAATTAAGCTACCTAGTAAGGACATGGAAATTGTATCGTTATATCATGTAGCAAATGGAGCATTGGCCATTTGTCTGTGATTTTATACTTGATTACGATATTTTAAAGAGATACGAGTCCCTAATCATTCAATCTTTTTCAATTTAATTATAATTCGTGATCGATGATAGATATTATAGACCTACTTGTACAATGTTTGATTAAAGTAGGCCTGTATGAACTACATGTCTTCATCCAAACAACAAAATATACCCTTATGAATTTTAAAGTGACACAGAGTATGTTTCATGAATTTTATGTGGCTTAGATTAGAGCCAAAATACCATCTACCCTGAATTAAGTTCACATTTCCTCCCCAAACTTGCATTTTTATCTGTAAATTGCCAAAATTAGGATACATTCATTTTGTTCTGTTTTTAGCACGAAACAGCCATTAAGATGTAAATGGGTCGAAATTTCTGCGTCAACATATCAGTTATATGACCTTCTTAACACTATCAACAAATATCTGTTTGAGTCATTGACGTGCGCAATTTTCCGGTTTTTGATCACATATTACAACTTAAACATGTTTATTGTCTCTGATCTGAACTGATAAGATCTAAGATTGCGATTTTCAGAAACAACCGATGTGTCTCAATAAATGAACGTCTTTTATGAAATTTGACAAATTTGACTCCACAAACATACTATGTGTAAGTATAATATCCCTACAGCTAAAACGGTATTTTACAGAATGGAATTTCGTCCAGATTCTTATATGCAACTATTCAAAGGAAAAACATATATCATAATACATTTGTTTCATGTAATCATAAGTTGGCATAAGACATATATAATGTGGCGCCAAAGAATTTAATCAGTAACCTTTGACCGATCCATCACAAAACAATTGTTGTTAGCTGCCAATCTAACATGTCAATAATTTATAAATAACTCTCTTGGCGCGTGCATGCCTTAAAGATTTGTTGGCAAGCATCGAGTTGGTAAGTCCTCTTATTTGTGCAGCGTTATTGATGTTCATTTACAATTTGGAAATATTTATCAAACAAATGAACAAATGAAAATAGTTGTATGTAGCTTTGAGATAGTTTGATAGGTAGGAGTTGTTGATAACTTGCAACCTCTTAGAGATAAGTTTTTGAGAGTAAAATTACACCCCAAAGATTATCATTTAATATTTCTTAGTTGACTTTGTTAAAGTTCAATTTTAAGTCACATATTGCTTAAATGAGTGCATAGATATAAATACAAAAAATCAGTTCTTACTTATGCTTCACTACGATACAGATACTTAAATCATAGCAGCATTTTAAACATATTTTCAGTTGATAGGTTAGAATGGGTAAACAACTAAATAAGTAACTATCTACAACAATCTACGCGACACCTGAAACCTCTCTTATATGATATGTAAGGATTTTTGGAACGACTGTAGGCCATCAGCCCATAAAAATGTTGCCCAGTATATAATGGCGAATTTCAATAATAGACAAACATGTGAATCTTCTATTGAAGAAGGATAACGGCATATAAAAGCAACTTCGTCCTCGATAAATATTGTTTTCCTTTAATCTATAAAACAGTTATTGACCTCATCGCAACTTTATAACTATGGAGCACCCCGTAATCGTCAATCATATTACATAATAGTGCTATAAAGCGTCACTTAATGTCATGGTGGTAACATCATTTTTTTATGATAAAGAGAATAACAAAAATATCTTCTGACATCTGTTACGTAACAGTTAACAGAGGCTTGTTGTTAAAGTGATATCTGCAAGATATCGTCCCAAAACGCAGAACTCCATAACGCAGAACGGTTTAAACAACAATATTAACGGTTGGCTGCACACACCTGACCCCTCAAACTATAATGGAATGTACCAAATATAAACATACACTTGTCTGTGATAGAATATGCCCTTTCTGTGATAATGTTTAAGATGAATTGCATTTTTTAATCGAATGTGACCTTTACTCTGATCTTACTTATAATATCTTTGATGTTTTACCTATCTTTGATATAACTGAAGCTGGTTCTTTATCAACCACGCATAAAATGGTATTAAATATGATTACCGAAAACGGTTAAACGTGAAGGACGGAAATTGTGGTCAGGAACAGTTTAGAAATAATCATTGGGTCATTTAGGTGTTAAAGAATTCGATTTAAGATAACCTTAGTAAAGGTTTGGTTTGTGAAAGGTACCCGGGTTCTAGAGATTTAGTTTCAATTTTGAGTGCATAGTGCTTCATGTGTGTTTTCATCTTCGGAGATTGAAGACTTGACTCGTATCAAAATAGTTTTATTTCATATAAACAGCATCATAAACTTTGCTGGGAGAAGTATACGACATAACTGCAGCTCTATTCTGCAACGAGTTAATGTGTTATTGTACCAGAAAATCTTCAAAAGGGATTATTGAAAACCAGTGCTTATGCTGTCTTGTGTTATTCTTGACTTATATCCTAAGGGGGAAACATTAATAGAATAAGTTAGGTACACTCCCAAATGTTAAGGGCTGAAATCCGGGGCCTCTTTCACTGAGCTACCTTATAGGTTAACCTTATCCGACATCATTTACTATTAAACTTAGTTTACCATAGTGACTTGCGATCACCTTAGTGTTTCTTTAAAGGGGGCCTCAAAGGCTATATCTCTCGAGCAGTTATAATCCTTACTCTTGTATTTTATTGTTTTATTTATGACTTGAATTGATATTTCTAAAATTCTCTTAAAATCGCTCTATTGCAGGTGCGATGACGTTGCTTGGTCAGTCATTTGTTGCCGTCATCTGCGCATGCGCTTTGACCTTAGTCCCTTCGGTTACGAGTCACAGGCTAGGTCATTTTACCATCGTAGCTCCGACAAGAAGTAAGTGCGTTAAGAGAAATGAATGCCATGACGTATAGCCTATAACATAATAACATTTTACAATATATTCTAGTCGAATCAAGAATGGCGGTGAGAGAAAGCAAGGCCTCTCTCTCAACGGGAGATAGCTCAAGTCATAAAAACCTACACTTACCTCTGTTCTAGTCCGATCATTTCTCGGGCTAGAAAGAGAGAAGTCTGATTGGATGCAATCAAAGTTTGTTTGGCAATCAGGGACGCCCAATCAAAGGTAATCATTTGCAAAACCTCGGCCAGGACCAAAGAACAATTATTTTTTTTGCCCGAGAACTGCACAAACGGGACTTCTTTATAGACTCTATTACATTAAATAAGGTGACAGAAACATGGCATTTGCCTCCGAGAGAGTCAGGAAGCCTCTAATTTTAGAAGGATATCCATTGGCTGAAATTTGGCAGCTAATTTGTATTGCAATGTTTTTTTCGCTGTAGGGGAAGCTCCCGCTAGTCTGGGAACTGCTCGTTTTAGAACATAGCTTTTTGTAAAATGATAAACTGTTTATAACTTTAATGCTTTCTTAAAGGAGGTCATGTATCTTACCTCGTGGTGAGGTCATGTTGTCGTTTATCTCATTAAAGCATTTTTCGATCACTTTCAGTCTACCACGCAGGGGTAAGTAACCTGTTCCAGGAAACGAATCGAGGACTCTCCGTACATTTTCTGCCAACTTTACCGTACAGCTACAACATTCCTTATATGGGCAGTGCGTTTGGTCATCCAGGTATGTGAAAATGAAAGGCGTTTATATATTTACATTAATGTTTATCTGAAAGTACCAATTACTTCATTACGTCAAGGACATATGTCCACGTAATACCTTGTCAATGAAATTAACTCTGAACTAAATGTCAGTATAGCACTCGCTCACGCTCGGGAAATAGCATGGTCAAGGAACTTGTGTCTCAAACTATAACCTTTATGACGCCTCATAACCATTTTTTGCGATACGAGTCTTAGCTTTTGAAATAACCGACCATGCGTTTTCTAAAAACAGCACGTGTTCGAAAGAATTACTATAAAACTTTTGTATCGGCCCCTCTTTTCACTTTGAGTCGAAAATAAGCCCGCTACTACTGGTACGTGCCTACGTAGAGACAACATGGTTTACGACGCCACTGATTATGAAAAATAGCAATTTCGTTCTTTATGTGACACCTTTTACGCTTTTAAGCACTGTCATGTTTATGTATAGTATTATCTACACTTTTGACATAAATGTCCCGTTTAAGCATAAGTATTGTATATATATATATATTTTCTATAAATGTACAAGTCTCTCATAACTCTTTTAGAGTGGCACAAATACATTTTATAAAGAAAATGTTTTATGTATATTTACAGTTTATATCATGTTGTGAGACTCTAATAATAAACTATATGTCTCTCTGTCTGTCTCTCTGTCTGCGTAGAAACGATGGGCACATTTGCTTATGCAGAATATGTCACAGATTAAAATATATGCCTGAACAACCATGTGTTGTACAAGAAGGTTCAGCTTTGTCCTCAGAGAAGTATTGGCTCAAGCACTAGGTCATGGTCTATGCTTTCTTGCAATATATTACCTCCGTGTCAATGATATTCTTAATTTCATATTTTCGATTTAAGATAAGGTAACTTAAATGTCTTTTAATATATAGTTTACAAACAGACAGGTAGATATTCTTTTAAGAATCGCTTATAAGCCTGAAAAGAATAACAGTTTTTAAATAATAGCTTTCGTGTTTTCTGATGACAATGAAATATCAAATTGATGGAGTTTCAGTTAGTAACGTTTATAAATATTGTCTCTTTCAGCACTTTACAACCCAACTGCAGTAAACCCCGTGCCACCAAGGCACCACCAAACAGCTGCTCGATTCCAAGCCACGCCTACTGCAAGAACTGAAGACGATGTTGAAGGCGAACTTCCTGTGATTGGCTTTCAAAGTTCCCAGTGGGTGTGGCCTAATGCGGAAGTGACGGGTCCTTTGGGAGGACTACCATCTGTTAAGAATGAAGATGCGCGTGATTGAAATAAAGTTACTGGGTCAACGTTGTTTTCATTTATTTCTTTAAAGTCAGGTTTGGTAGATGTCATCCAGCTACCTCAAAATTTTGATCCCCAAAAAGGTAACCCCCCCCCTCCCCCCCCCCCCCTAGGAATTTGTAATATTAACTAATATATTTTATACTCTAAAGCATGCCTAGAGCAGTTTGGAGTTGTCGGTTTTGATAAGCTATCAAAAATATTTATGTAATTCGAACGTGGGATTTCGCCTTCTGCTATTGTTCCAATTTCAACAAAATCTAATAATCAACACAGTATTTTCATTTGGGTTGAATATCACAAATATTTTGTGTGGTAGTTTGTCAGGCATCTAAGCCAAATGATATATAATGAAATATGTAATTTTATTAATTGTGATTTTGGGTGTTTGTGATGACTGTGTGCAATAACTTATGTCAAGTCAAAGACGTTTATTTTATTTAAAGCCTCCGGTACATACAAATGGTACAAGTTTATTGATATTTATAAATATCTTATAACGATACTATTGGAATGCCAGTCGTGATAAAACATACGTACAGGTTGAAATTGTTTCAGGAATAGGTTAACACTACCAACTGTTTGATTTTGCCACATAAATCCAAACTCATGATTTCTTATATGAGTTACCCATATTATCTTACCCATATCATCTATGTGAACAAGTGTTATAAGCTAATTTTGGTGGTCTTTGTGCTTGCATTCTAGTGATCTTGAACCAAAATTTTAAACACCTAATTTATGAACATACGTGTATTTGATATCTACCACATTATCATAAATCATGCACTTGGGTGTTGCCTTCACTTAGATATCGTTTGAATGCTACATATATATATATTCATGGCGTTTAAATCCCCAAATTCCAGACCCTTAAAGGAAAAAGGTGAATCAGACAAATTGAAATACATTTTCGGATACAAAATCCCTAAGTTGTGTGAAATTGTCACATGACTTAGGTTCTAAAATACTCTGTTTAAAGATCATAGTATAGGTAAACATAAGGTCAAGATATATGTATAATTATTAACAACTGATGATTTTTGCCACATTAACAAATTCTTTAGAGGCGACAGTTTGTAGACCGCTAACAGTATCTGAAACTAGAATAACATCATCGGCAAAAAGCTGAATAAAAATTTCAATCATAGCTAAAAACATTTGTACACCATGTTTGCCTTCTGCTCGCTTGTAAAGAAGGAAAACAAAATTGGGCTTAAAATACAACCTTGCCGAACTCCAATGACACTCAAAAGCTTTTTTTAAATCAACAAGTACTACGCAATTTTTATGTTTTAATACGGGATAAAAACTTTGTAACAAAGCATACATTGGGAATGAAATCAGGGATCAGGGATTAAATTTCTTAGATTTTACCAATTTGAGATTCTGGTGATGTAAATATTTTTCCAATAAAACTCATTAGAATACACCTCTGAAATTATCTGGATTGTATTTAAGATATTTCTATGTACTGGAACAGTGATTGAACGAGACAAGCTTTCTGGAAACGAATCACTTTCAAAAACAATTTAGAACGAAAGGCATTAATTGTGACTGCAAATATGTTATCATCTCTATTTTAACATTGTCGGGACCAGTTGATTTTCCATTCCTTAGGCAATGATTAGCAATCTTTATCTCATCGTCTGTTATTTGTGTTCCCAGAATCATCTGATCAATATTGTCAAATTCATCAGGAGCTAACGTCACCATCGAACGAATAGCTATCAATTGGAAAACTATCAACATTAGGAAAACCTGTCTTGAACTGGGTCATCCATTCATATTTCGAAATATTACATTAAGGATTTGGTTTGTGGGGTAAAATATTTTTGGGAGAATTCCCAGGAGATTGTAGCTCTTTTAAAAACTCTTTTTTCAGTCACATTTTGTTTCCGATATGTCAATGGACCAAATAAACCTCTGATATCATACATTGCCCATTAACCTACAATCAGAAAGAAAGATAATGAATTAATAGGACATTGGTAAAAACATTTTGTCAGCATCGTGTCGAAAAGAAAATATTCTGATTTGGTTTTATGAATTATTGAAAATCCTTGAAAATTAACCCGGTGTTTATTAATGTCACAACCGATTTCCCCAGGAGATCATTCAGGGTAGTCAATTATTATTGGGAGTCGTCACATGTGTTTACATTTTGAAACACTGAAAAAAAAAATTCTCGAAAATTTCTTACAATAGATTGCAATAAAACTGAGTTATGAATGTGAAGTTTAACGTCGCATTACTATGCGTTTAATTTTAAATGTAAAATAATGAAAAATATGTGCAAGTTTCCTAATTTTAATGTTCTTGAATTCAACACGGCGATTTTATATGGAAATATAGATGTATAGGGGTCTCACACAAAAAGATAAACATAAACAATAATTTTTGCAAAACAATAATTTAATCAATAAAATTAGTTCTTAATAGCGGCATAAAGTTGTCTCTTGATATATGGAATTTAATTCAACAAATAGGGACAATCGGATAGAGTTAGAATATGTTTTACCCTGAAAAAGAACATTTAATTTACATATAATAGGATTTAATGTAGGAAATGTTAACAATTTCACATACATATAATAATAGTTATTTCAAGTTGTAACGTGTACATGGTAAGTAAGTGATTAAACCTGTTAAAACAATTAGCTATATAGCAAGTTAATTGCACATCTAATTAAGATTATTTGTTTAATTTGGAGGTGTCATATTTAGAAGTAGAAAAAACAAAATAGAACCATTGATTAGATTGACTCAGTGTCCTAATTGCAACAATTATCACGTGTCACAATTGGTGATAATTAGGCCTAGAGCATTCCCCCAACAAAACATACCCTTCGTGTCAAAAAAAGCAACCGTTGATCTGTCACATTTCTTTATAACAACGGTGTAAGTCACATGCAAAAATAACGATAAAAAAAAAGTTGATGGTGGCTAGCCAATTTGCATTGTGTGAATTATCTCCCCGGAAGTCTATCGATCCCAAGGTTCCTGTTGCCAGCGCCGCCATATTTCTTGAATGAAAGCAACAAGGCCGACAGGTAGCGCAAAGGTAACAAAGGAAATAGGCCAAAACAACTCTGACATATGACTTTACCAGAGAACTGTTAAATGTGTTTGTGCCTTGCATCACCAAAATGAGTACAGACACACGGACTGCCAATTCTGGGAAGAAGAAAGGCGGAGGTTTTCTTTCACGCCAAGCAAAGGCAAAATCACAGACTGACTATGTCAGCGAGGAAGAACTTTTGAAGAGAGATGTTGTAACTCCGGATGATGTTTTACGTCTTAACAAAACTACAGAGAGTAAGTGTGTGGATTATTTGTCAGAAATTGATTTATTTATGAATATTTTCTTTGCCCTATTTCAGAAAATTATTGGGCTCCCACTTAAATGTAAACAAAGAGTTGCCAAAACATTTTCATCAATTTGATTCACAATTACTTTTTTATTGATTAGTTTGGTGAATCAGGGACATTCATTCCTCATAGATATATATCAGAGCATCAATATTCGATTTACTTATATTCTCTACTCTTGATCATGATGTTCATCATGTTTTTTCCCATTACATCAAGACTGATAATGTAGGGGTTTGTTTGAAAAAGAAAAAAAGATTCACCCTGCATTCTTCACACAAGTATGCACAGTAATGTACATAGTTTTCTTTTGCATACTATGTTATTATTTCATTACATTTTGCCAACACCAAGTTGATTACTTTTCACACTTAAAACTTGTTCATAAGCGTCGTCGTTACTATAAAAAGCATTTGTGCATCAGAATATGAACTGTCCTCTAAATATAGTTAAGGGAAAATTATAATGATTATATCTACATTTTAGCTCAAGTTTGATGCATATTGCAGTACAAAACCAAGAAGAAGGCAAACTTAACTCCAAACAGAAGATATTGAATTGAAAAGTTAGTCTTAAGAATCTAAAAGTGAAAAAAAAAAGAAAGCTAAATATTATTTTAAAAACTTGATAACAAAATATAGTATTTAGTATCATTTACCCTTTGATGTTACCACAGTCAATATACCATGCTTCAACAACTGTAGTTGTGAACCTTTGACCCCCCAAAGTTCCAAAAGTTTTGTGCTACAAAATAGATGTCAAAACACAACACTGAATCATTGTTTTGCTGTCCATATTATGAATAACTGATGTTTCAAATTACAAGTATGTATGTTTAGATTCTCTAACTAACTAGTGAAAAAATATTTTCACCAAAAAAGGGGGCAGCCATGACATTTGACTGTCAACATGATTTACACCTTTTTTTTACCTTACCTTACCTTAAACGTCAGTCAGAATAAGAGATGAGCAATGTTCACTTTGGGAAAGAGAGATAACAATAAGACAAAATGACAGAACTAGGTCAACCTATATTAAATTTTGGAGCAAGTAATTCAGGGCATTATAAATAAAGTAACACATTGGAAGATAATCCAAATGTCTTAATGTTGAACCAAACGTAACATTTGATGCATATGAACAATGATGAAAGTAGGAGACGAGGTGGGCGAGGCAGTTAGCTGCTGGCGGTGTTGCCAGGGTGTGGGTTTGGGTTTGAATCCCATAAAGGACTGGTAAGAAAAGTACAAGAATTTGTGTTGTCACAGATATAGTTATGAGAAAGGATGGGTATCGTTCCTCATTACCGCAATTATATGGTAAATTCCATATTTTAATTTTTCCATGTTTTCTTTACTAAATAAAAACAATTTGAACAGTAATCAATGCTCAACTGGACGTCCTTTTGTAAAGAGGGTTAATTAAGTGATTGGTTTCCTACTTTTAACATGTCTGTGGTATTTTCACTTTGCAAGTTCACACTTTGTTTACAAATTTCAGTAAAATCATAGGGTGTTTTTGTTAAGTTTTTTTGCAATTTTATGAGGAAATTGTTAATTCTAAAACCTCCAATATATTGGATGTTTTCATAAGACTGTACAGGTATGGATAGTGGTGTTTCTGTATTGCAATATACCGATATATAGATAATACTGCACACCCTTAGTTATGAGGGATATAACAATACAGCTGTCAACTATTTTTCATCTAAATGGCATGTATCTCTAACCAACTGGGATTGTAGACATAGCTGATGAGACACCTTACTACAAATGTTTGATTCGACATTACGTTTTCATGTCTTCAAATGATTGGGTTTTTTGTTAACCTCAGTTAAATCAATCATACGACATGTATCCCTTGTGTGAGATCGTTATCATCATGTTTTCATAAGACTACAGGTATGGATAGTGGTGTTTCTGTATTGCAATATACCGATATATAGATAATACTGCACACCCTTAGTTATGAGGGATATAACAATACAGCTGTCAACTATTTTTCATCTAAATGGCATGTATCTCTAACCAACTGGGATTGTAGACATAGTTGACGAGACACCTTACTACAAATGTTTGATTCGACATTACGTTTTCATGTCTTCAAATGATTGGTTTTTTTTGTTAACCTCAGTTAAATCAATCATACGACATGTATCCCTTGTGTGAGATTGTTATCATCATCACAATGCGGAAGTCTCACAATATCACGAAGATGTTGCATTCCAATACTTCTGAAAGAAGTATAACATTTTAGCAAAACCTTTGCAAAGATTGTGTCTGAAAATTGAATTCAATAATTTATTAATTGACATACACAATCATGCATAAGAAATAATTATTGGCTTGTTCAGGTGAAAAGAATGGATTTTAACTAAACAAAATCAATATGATATGTATGGAGTTGCCAAGATAAATCACAAATACTATGCTTTATCATTATCATATTCCCTCTTCTCACTTTTCATGATACTATAAATAATTATGGTGCTATGGGATTTAATATGGTATCTGTCCTTAAACACATAAACTTCTACTTTTTCAACTTCTTCTCATGAACGACTGACTTTGTAGTTTTGGATATAAATTGTAGACTGTGTCCCAATTTAGGACCGGTTAGTGTCCTTGGAACCTCCATTAAAAACTGACATCATCTTCTCCAGAACAAAAAGACCAGAAAGCTGGCTTCTTTTGTACCGAGTTCTTTGTAGTTGGAGCTTTTTGATGGTAGATTTTGTGGTCCCTTATGAGGGTCAGTGGGGCCACGCCTTTAAAACTAGTTTGGTCTCTTTCTCTTGCACAGAACCTTTGTAATCTGAAAACTTATGTACAAGACTCCTTGGCAAATGGGATATTTGGTGATCATAATGACCCTAATTAGGACCACAGAGAACCCACCCAAAAGCTCAACTAAAAGCTAACTTCTATTGTGAAGACTCCTTGCCTATGTTGTAATCAAACTGTACATCTTTTATACCTATGATGAATGAAAATCTAAAAAATTCTTGCATTGTTTATTTTGCCACATAGGATATCAAAGTCTTGATGGAGCTATGCAGCCACTGACTTTATTTTATTAATGGATTATTCAGAATGGTGTTTCAGCAAGATGTCTAAACCTACAATTGTGCATGGAAAATGAAGATGTATGCCATAAATATCTTTCTAAATACAGAACTTAGGAAGCCTTGAATTGGAAAATAAGGAATCTGTAATGCTGAACAGAGTTATAAAAAATGAACAAATTAGTCACTAATTTGAGGTCTGAATAAGCATGTGAAGGTTTACCATGGAAAATGGTGTGTAGAAAAAAATTCTTTTGGAAAACAGTCTTAAGGTATTATTTATTCATGATGACATTTTTAGTAGACTCCAGATGCTCTCCACTGTGCTCTCCACACGGTAACACAGGTTGGATTGAAGTTCTTAACTCTGAACCATACAAAGTTCTAGACTTTTTACTCGACTTTAATTAAAAACTATAAATTGTCTTAACACTCTAGTAGGGGCGGGGCTTGTCCGCAGAGGTTGTGAGGAGGTTTTTGCTGAATAAATTATGTGGATCCAATAAAGGAGACCGATACACATGCAAATGTGATAAAAAAATTAGAAAAGCACATCCATCAACAGGACTGAAGAGAGGTCATTTCTCAAGGATATTTCAATTGTAATATTTTGTCATCTGTAAGGGTGGCTTCATCAGATGCAGATCAAATGGGATGATCAGAACTAAATTATGTAGATTTAAGTAGATTTATCTTATATGGCATGTATAAAGGTAAAATTGAAATTTATGAAAATTATGGTAGACGACTCAAATATACTTTGTGTTGTCACTCAGTGTAATTGCTACAACCAGAGATTGTCAACCAAGTGACTGCTTCTCGCTGACGTGTGTTCAATTATTAATGTTGGACGATTATGATAGCCAAGTCATACATTACCAAGTTAACGATCAATTGGCTCTCATTGTAAAACCAGACAAATGGTCAAAAGACTGACTCGAGAACTGAACTCGTCTTTGAAAGTTGGACACATTTTAATTTTCATAAGCTTTAATATGTTTTATAAGCTATTGACAAAAGTTAATTTTGTGAAATTAGTAACTTGTTCATGCAAGAACCTTGTTCTCCCATGATGCCTGAGATAGGGTTATAAAGCATTATCACTAAGTGATTTTCAGGGATTTGCAGTGTCAAATTTAAGACAATTTGAAACCTAAATCATGAGGGTGGATGAGAATTTGAATCCATCTTTGTTTTGTTGAATGTTTGGTTTTCATGGATCATTTCATTAACCAAAAGCAGCATAAGCTATTTGTTTGAATCGGTGCATGATGAAAGCTTATAACCTTGCCAAAAGTGTTAGCTTTGAAGTGTAATTGGCATTTATTATTATTATTTCATGTGTAGCCAATGCTGATATTGATGCTGAAGTCAAATTATTCCCTCGTTCCTTCTGATTGTTGGCTAAGAATCTTAGTTAGATGATGTCCTGTTTTCTGCATGACCATTTGACTTGTTTAATTCGTTCCCTTCAATATTGAAGTAATGAATATTCATACCCCCACCTCATAAGCATTTCTAAATAGGAATTTTATTAAATACAGGCTTTTGTGAATGAATTAATAAACAATTGCTCTCAAACACCTGAAACTGTGAACCCCAGTGTCAACAAACTTTACTGACATTTAACCATTTTCAATTGATGTGAATTAGTTTCGAGACTGAGGCACAAGCATCCTGCAGCGTTCATTATTCCAAGGTTATCGATATACCATCATAGGGTTTGGCGTGGTTACTAGTAGTCCTATTTGTGTGCAGGAAGATTTTGTCTCTCAATATCCAATCAACACCTGGTATAGATTCACTCTTTTTGCATATTGTTGAAGGGTGCAGGATTGTGTTGTAGAAAGTGTTTTTGCAGTTGATTAAGATAATGAGGGTCAAATTCCTCAAGAGGTTTGGAAACTGTTTTATGCAACTTATCTACATGAAGTAAGATTTTGCTACAATTATACTACTCTGAACTTCAGTAAAGAACCACCATAGCTTGCAAGTTCCAGCTAATGCTCGCAGGTTGCAACACAATTCATATCATCAATATTGCATCAGTTACCCAACTAACACTAGGCACTGTGATACATTCTGTGGTTTGAATCTCTGTGGAGACACCAAAAACTCATCCACATATTTATTGTTATATATTATTATTTTTCTTGTGAAACACTGGTTGATAAAGATGGCCTCATCTATTGTTAAAGTGAAATTGTGCATGATGTATGAAAAACTATTTATACATTGATATACATGCATTAAAATTTGATTTCAAATAAACTAAAATCAACTATATTAGTCATCACCAAATTCCTAATATATCATCATTAATCTTTTATTAAATCAACAGGTGCATTAGGTGCTCAAGCAATAGGTGCACAAGCTAGTTCTAGTTATATAACTTAAAATCATTATCAACCATTATGGTTATATCTGCTTTAGATAAATTTCCAAAATTATGTTTGGCTAACTGGAGCCAAGATCTCACAATTTGTCATCCATCCTTCCATTTCGTGATTGAATAGACTTGCATCACATAGCTTGACAGTTATAAGTTTACTCCTCACACAACCATGTATTTCTTGATCAATCTTAGCAGTTCCTTAGGTTGAATCATGCATAATTCATTTAATACTAAAATGAAGCGGTTTTATTTTCAAACTTGAAGACACTTGTTATATTATTTAATAACAAGGGAGACTTTTTGCCAGGCTAGAGTACATATGAACTCATCCTGGTTCGTACATGACAAGGCAATTGATTAGGTCTGCCTCAATATCCAGTAAGCTTGACCATTTGTCTTTGCCATCTCGGCCAGTAAATATCAAAAACAAATTTGCATTAGATTTCTATGTATAGGACTGGTGATCAATCAATCAAACATTCCTGGTTTTTCTTACATAAAGAATGTTGGTCAGAATGTATTATTATAATTATTCACATGTTTGTCACCTCTTATGGTTATTCCAGATTTCTTACATACTTCCTGGTTAGCTCTGCCTATTCACCTCGAATATTTATATAAGATATTGATTGGAGGTCTTCTAATTGATGATGTTGTTTGTATCCAGGGGATTGTCCATAGATCTTTGATATGAAAGAATACAAGAATCTATGATTTAAACTGTCAAAATGATGTCAGTTGATGGCTATGTTTTCTGATCAGTTTATATGTTTACATTGTTAAATAATGAATAAATCGACAGGTGTTATAAGTATCACTGTATCACAGTCAGTTGATATATCTTGTTAAATTTGATGGTCAGTTGATGATTATTCCAAGATGCTGTATATATATTATATATATATATATATATATTAAAATAGTAAAAAGAATGTTCAAACTCTATGGTAGTATATATTAAAAAGAAGAAGATGAAGTTGAATTACATTTGGCAAACATTTTCAGCAGGTACGAATGTACCTGCTTCATCAGGCCGTTTAATGCATATATATATATTTCCTGGTTGATAAGAAGTATATCAACTGATACAAATATCATGGTTAGCTTCAGACATGTTTTTTTCATGGTCAGTTTGTTGACATTTAAAGGGCAGTTATATATGTATAGTTCATGATTAATAATAAGTATATCAACTGGTATAAATATCATGGTCAGCTAATAAGCCTATTTCTACTATGGTCAGTTAATGAATATTCAAAGGGCAGTTATGTATGTTTTTTCCATGGTTGATAATTTGTGTATCAGCTGATGTAAATATCATGGTCAGTTTATTGATACATAAAGGGCCGTTGTTTATGTATATTTCATAGTGGTGTAACGATTCATCGATAGTATCGATGTTTGCATAGTCTCCTACGCAATACGAGTGCATCGATACAAAACATGTTTAGACAATATATCAGGATATTTATATCGTAAGGGTCTAGATGCATCGATGTATCACCATAAGAGACAATACATCCTGATACTGTTAATAAACTAACTATAAAAGCTGAAAAGGTTTTTATTCTATTTCAGAGATAACAGTGATTAGAACATAAACAGAAACAGAAAATATATGATATCCTGATATTCTACATGCAATTTCACAGTTTCTCAAAGTTTTTGATTTCCCTTCATGTAATATCTATGACAGGTTTGTATCTTAGGACATAAAACAGTAATGTTATTTCTATCTATAGTTCTTTCATAAACTGTAGAAAATCGGGATACGTATTGTATCGCGACCACTGTATCGTGATGATAATTGTCTCGCAGGTTCCTTGGCAATAATTCCATGATATATTGTCTTGCTCATTAAAACTGGAATCGGGATATATCGTCTCACCACTAAGGCCACAATACACAGGTCTAATATTTCATGGTTGATAAGAATTTCAACATGGTCATCTAGGCTGATATGCATGTCACTTTCATGGTCAGTTTATTAATATATCAAGGTCAATGTATAGAATATAATATAATGTATAATGTGTAAAGATTATAGTCAGTTGATATGTATATTTAATGTTTCCTTCATGAATATCAACAATATCATCGCTGTATTGTCCCTTTTAATGTCAACCGAGTTATTGATCCTCTGTCAATTGAATTGACAATCAATCACTAGAGACCCATTTGCAGCTTTGTAAAGATCAGGTGGTATTTAGGTTTTTATTGTCAACAAAATAGAACTGTTAAAATTGATGGTTATCTGGACTCTATAATGGTGAATTGAAAATAGCAATTTTATTAATTATGGTACAAGGTTATAAAACATAACTTGCAAGTTATAAATTGTTTGCAACATTACTTACAAATTTATCTAAAAAGCGAAAATGTTTTTGCATAATGTAATTTCAAAACTAACTTAAGAGTCGTATCTCATAGATTGAACTTTGAATTTTCCACGGAATTTATGTAAACAAATTAAATTTTGATTAAGAGGTAACAAATAACATTCCTGGAAATTAAAAAAAGTTAAATTTAACAGATTGTGTTGTTAGCCGTATGTGTAGACTATTTTAGACAAACGCCATGTGTCATCAAAATAGTCCATGTCGCAAGTATAATGAGTTTGCATGTAACGATGGCTTGCTTTCGATCAATGGCCGACATACTCATTAAATCTCTAATGCTGTTTCCATTACCGCTGGTAGCAGGAGAGTCCATAGAGGAAGTTGTGCAGCATTGATGAACTGTTCACACTGAATTCAATCATTATCAGGTTTTTTCAGGGACAAGAAAAAATGGGGAATTTGTAAACGTTCTACATGTTTGATGAATGAATGAGGTTATTTTTTAAATACTATCTATTGTAGCTGCAACCTGTTTACCACTTTCACAGGTACAACTACAAAAATAAAACCAGTAGGTAGTCTCAAATCTGGCTTTTCATTTGATTTCATAAATTGAAATAAATCAAGATTGGATTTTGAAATTTACAAATAGATAAATGGTGGTATCGCCGAGTTCAAATTCCACTGCTCACAGCAAATGCACAGCTCATATACTGCATATCCCGGAAATGATGAGTTATGAAACATAAAAAGGAGATTTTCTGGTGCTACTTGCTATTGCATTTAGCGTTGCAGTGGGTCGACTTAATGGCTTGATCGTAGTTGAAGTCAACTATCAATATGCCATGGTCACGACAGGATTTCCTGTCTGAGCTTTGCAATTAATGATGCTGTTATGCAGTTATTGGGCAGAGTCCATTAGTTGCCTTTTGGAACCTTTTTACATTTGGATGATATTTTCAACATCATGACCATGGGACACTAGCTCAATTCTAACTATTATACATAATATTTGTTTTCTACTATACTGTGATAACAAATGGCCCATTCAAAATTCCATGAATTTTTAAAAGCCCTAAAAATTGCCCATTGTCAAGGGTGCCGTTCTCAATCTCTGGAAGATACATTTATTTGGTTTCTTTTTCTTTTAGGGATGGACCGTTCCAATTAATATGTGTATCTTCATGCAGTTATTCTTAACTTGGACTCAATCTAAACTAATCTATTACAAACATGATTTCACATTAATTGCAAAGATTAGAAAAACAACAAAATTATTTTGCAATGCAAAAAACTATTGTGAAGCACTACTGCACTAGATTTTCTATCAACAAATGTGCAAATGTCAAATGTCATGTTCTAACCAGGATGAATTGAAATAAACCTAAATGACATTCATGTGCAAGTCGTCATAACTTCTAAACCAAGAAACACCTCATGATCATGATTACCTTGCTATCGATGCATCGATTGTGTTTTTATGTTCCATATCGATAAATTACTATTGCATAGCTGACTTTTGCGATCCAACGATAGATTAATTTATCGTTACATGCTTATTATCTTGTGTAGTTTGTCTAACGGACGTCCATTTCATGATTGACTCTGGTGGCAGCAGCACGACTAATTATAAAGGGTTTGATGTTGTTGGTCGTCCTGTGACTGCTTTGACATTTGATTTTATCTAAACATGGCTGCCATACTGATCCCATATGGAGCAGAATTCTTGATAAGCTTGTGTAGTTGATGTTGATTGTATCCTTGCCATTATCTGAACTTCAAACAACAGGAAAATAGGGCAAACAAAAAATGTGTTTTATGTATATATGTATAACTCATCCAATGAGATTGAAATGCTACATGTAAAGTTGACAATGTGTTTTAAAAAAATAATGATTTTATAAATGATTGAATTCTTATTAAGTTAATAATTGCTCAAAACTGGTTATTTTGATAATCTGTGAACATTTGAAAATTTTCCTGAAAGATTCTTATTAGTTTTAATGAAATTTATGATCAGGAAGATAATCTAGATCATACAACATTAGTGAAGAACTGAATAGTCTCCAAGGCTTAGCTCTATTTTATAGAAACCATTGACGTTAACTGTTACAACTCTAACTTTCATACAGAACATGAATCTAACCAACACTTTTATTTGATTTCATAGTCAAAGCACATCCTTGTTGAGTGTATTTATTAAACAACCTGACCATATTTTGTAAGAGTATGATATCTCTTGTATGACATGAATCTTGCATCTCACTCAGCTGCCACACTGTTAAAGAGACAGACCTATCGGCTTTGGTCTGCCATGTGATTTTAAGGGGTAATGGCATGAAATAAGCCAAGGGTTCTGTACATGTACTAATTTTGTAAGATTATAAAAATAAATTATATTTATGGATAGAATATCCACACTTTTACAAACGATTTATGACGAGACTCATCTATAATGCTCTGTTACGCCGAAGAAAGACTTTTAAAGCTGGTAGCGCCGATGAATGGCTTCACTTCTAATTGTTGTAGTTCTCACAGAGCTCCTATTTATTAAGTTTTTAATCTCAATAAATAATAGCTTTCTTATACCGCGCATATATCCATGACAAAGCATGCTCAAAGCGCCATGAGTATTATTACCCTGGAGGGATAGTACTTTCGGTGCTGCCGATTAACAAGCGCTCCGCGCGACCGTATAGGTCCGTACTTCCCCCTTGTTCAATAAACCAAAATATTACCCTCAATAACACTTTTCAACTGTGTTATCCCAACATATATGAATAAATAGGAATGTCCCCATGAATATGTTTCCCAAAATAATACCCCGTTGGGACTGTCCTTCTAAAACCCAACTGACAATATTTACACCATCTCTCCTTGATCAGGCAGAGACAAAAAACATATTCAAAGACACCTAAGTTATTGTCATTGTCTTAGTGTGTGTATCCTACATAGGTTTGACTAGATCGCCGCCAGTCCGATATAGAGATCAATATTACACATTCGCTTCATGTTTGTTTTCAACTGGCATTCTATTTGGCTTTCAATACTGGCACGTTTATGGTTGTGTACTCATCCAAAAGATCAACAGACCTATTGCGCTGATGCACGGAAATGTTAACCCTACAGTACTGTGTTTACATGACCATCTTGGCTTACACAAGACAGAGTTATTTAACAATCTTTGATAGTGATCAGTGAAATGTTAAATCAATGACAGATACCGATTTTATATGTCAGGCTTAGCTGTAAATGCATTGTATCACACAGGAGATTATTTTGAATTCATCATCGACCTTTGCTAATCTGAAGCATGACATAGCAGTTTTCTTGTGCACAATACAAAATTACTATGGAAAACCTTCAATCAATTTCTTAATGTCTGATTTTGATGTTAAGGGTCAACTTCAAGCTGTTCAGTAAAATTGGATTAAGATGAATACTGAATGTACAGCATATATGCCTCCATCAACATTAATTCTGGAAGGAAAAAACTATAATTAATACTATAATCAACCATATTTCTTGCACAAATCAAACTCTTCTGAATACTCTTCTCAACAATATGTTCATCAAACGATTCCATGGAAAATACATCAACTCATTTATGAATATATTTATCTTCTCAAATCATGTGCATTATTTGCTTGAAAACAGGGTTACTATCTACAGCAAAACATTGCATTTCGTGCAATAAAGAAGTACACTTTCCATAAAAACTTGGTCTTCCAAAATGCAAAGAGTCTGAGATGTAACAATATATGTATATTAAATAAGAATACTTTCTTGTATCATTGCACAATAGCACACCCAAATTGCTCTACCTATGTCACAACTCCTAATCAACTATTTCCCTTCGCAAGTCATCAATCACAAAAGAGATCTCCCGCTGAAAAACACTGCTGTTAGTTCACCTGACGAAGCTGCTTTCACCTGTTGCCGTTAGCAACAGTTTGCAACACACCTGTAAGAGAATGAAGCCGTTTTGGATGGTTCTCTCACTGAGCGATACGTTGATGATGACCAATTCGTCGCAAAATCAATATGGCTCCTGATAAAATGATACCGTGTCCCAGGGTGGTAGACATGTTTGCTGATTTGTTGGGTCTGAAGCTTTGTAATCTCTTGTAATACGTAATTAAAGTTATAGCATGCTCATCGTTAGGCTTGATGCCTGAAACAAATGACAGATCTGATTATGCTTTGTTTTATTGCTGGACTATATTTCACGTGAATTACATCGAAGGAAAGAATATTGGAAAGGAGCTATTATAACTTACTATCTTTTGTTGTTAGGAGTACAAAAGTGCCAAAGGATGTTGAATTAAAGATGTTTGATTGTTGAAAGGAGTAATATTCATCCGTTAGTTCACCTATCGATTTTACATCTTTCAATACCTCAATGAATGAAGGTGGTCTGGAGAATAATATTTGCCTGTGGGTGTGGCTGGTTTCCAGCATAAACATGGTAGACTAAATATTCTAAACAATAAGATTCTTGTCGGCATGACATCACTATCATCAATAAACAAGTTCTTATTGATCTTGTGGTTATGCAAGATATTCCTGCTATTGATATTAAAATTTGACCTATTGAAATGATCAGATGTTGAATTAATCAGTCAAAACTATTCTGAGTGACTTATTTACAGGAAAAATGCATAGCCCTGATAGCTCGATGATTCAACCAGAAAATACAAGAATTCTTCTTTTTGCTATATGCTTGTGGAAGTTAGGGCCAACTTTAAATTCAGTAAATATGTTAAAACACTGTTTATTCTTGAATGGTGTTATTTCAGTAGTATAGTTGATGAACTATTGCAATAGCTATATTGCTGACAATGCTATATGAATTTTTTAAGATAAAAAAATACTTTAGTTGTAATATCTCTTTATTGACTTAGTTAGAAAGTATTGTTGGAATTATTTTTTTTTGCTCTTGGAACATAACACCAGTGCAGCGCCAGTTAAAGCAATGTTCTATCCTTATATTGCTGAACGTCAAGCAAGGAAGAAAAACCTCTCATCGGTTAATGTCTTTTGGTATGATGGGGCCTTGAATCAAACCCCAGGTGAATCTGCAGGTAATGAGCAGACGTTCTACCAACTGAGTATAGCCCCTCTTCTTTGACCCCAAACTTTTAAGTATCAAATAAACGATTTACACCCTGTGTGCTATGGTAGTTCTGTAATAGCCTCACAAGGCCCTTTTGAAGGCAATAATAGTGGACTGGCTGTTGGCTATCTGAGGAGGTAAGGACACAAACATTACCCTACGTAGGAGCATAAATGATATTTAGATTATAAGTTTGCAGAACAATTCTGCTGAAATTGTAAATCAGTTTTTCGTTTTTCAATTTCAAAGAGTAACAACTTGTTAACTGATTGATTATTTTGAGTTTGGTTTTTTGCTAGGGATAAGAAGAAAATTTACAAATTAAGAATGAAACTATTCAACTGAAGCAAGAAGTTGTCAAAGTAAGCTATCTAAAACTTTTAAGTCGTACATGACATGTTTATTTCAAGTCAATATCAAACGGTCATACCAGAAACATTGCATGATACTAAATATAATGGTTTCCAATCCCCTTGTATACGTCTTGCATTGTTCATTTCATCTTTTGGTAGTTGCCATGGTTTCTGACTTGAAAGTAGCTTGTTGTAATGTATAGTAATTATCGGTTGGCTGGGAATGAAATTGATTAGGGATCACTTTCAACTTTTAAGACATACATTATTAAAAATAAAGATTTCTACCGTAAATACATGAAATGATCTTTGTGATTACTATAGCTAGACATTCAATTCCATAAGGTTATACCATATAAAGTCACAACCTGTGACGTGAAATCTGGTTAGGTATAAAATCTTGATAAGTCATGACTCTTTTACATTCCTATTGTTACTTTTAAAACAGAATTATTGTGAAATAAGTAAAGATGTTGGATTAGTAAAGATGTTGGATTAGTTAAGATGTTGGATTAGTAAAGATGTTGGATAAGTATTAGTAAAGGTGTTGGATAAGTCAAGATGTTGGATAAGTAAAGATGTTGGATTAGTAAAGATGTTGGATAAGTAAAGATGTTGGATTAGTAAAGATGTTGGATTAGTAAAGATGTTGGATAAGTAAAGATGTTGGATTAGTAAAGATGTTGGATAAGTGAAGATGTTGGATAAGTAAAGATGTTAGATCAGTAAAGATGTTGGATAAGTAAAGACGTTGGATTAGTAAAGATGTTGGATAAGTGAAGATGTTGGATAAGTAAAGATGTTAGATCAGTAAAGATGTTGGATAAGTAAAGACATTGGATTAGTAAAGATGTTGGATAAGTTATGACTTTCATGTTCCTCAGGAATTTTACTAAAGTGACGGTAATTGATAGGGAATTGATCAAATTTGTTACATTTTATCAACGGATATAAAAATAGTTATTCTTTAAGCATATTATAGCATATTAAACGCACTAGTGCACACCAATATTTCTTTAACACAACGAATGCACAGATACTGCATATCTCTCGACATTATTCAAGAACCTCACTCAAATAATCTACCTCGTAAGTTATTTAATGAATATTTACGTATTCAGGTAGTAAAGTTGATTTTTAAAGACCGGAAGTATTTAATGTTACGTTACAATAAATCCGCATGAACTACGATATCGGAAATATTAAGATTTTGCTTATAACCAAAAAAGCGGAAACGGCATCCGCTTTGGTCAATCTAATAGCAATGCTAATGCTGTGTTATTAAGTCGGTTTATTTACAACATTACTTTCATAAAACATAATTCATTATTTGTTCTCAGTTCAGAGTTTAGGTAAATACAACAGCTGCACATAATCAGTGTTCAGCCGCTTTCAACTGTCTATAATTTATCCGTTTTGTGCACAGCTAACCTTAGATTTGTTATATGTCCAAGCCGACAGCGTGTGTCTAAATTTTTTCATTGTTGATTGCAGGTCACTTGTAAAGAATTTTAAGTATTTCATTGCATCGATAGAAAGCTGAAGTGATTGCATTAGTCCTCTTAAACCTTAAAATAGCCAATTTAAACCGTAAAAGCGTGCACTAGTGCCTTTAAGCATTATATTGACATTTCTTTGCATGAGAGGGATAATTTTACCTCAATGACAACTGATTGTCAAGCTTTGATGACGATATATCTAGATTCGATAGTTTTTTAAGTAATTTCCAATTTCATTGATGAACAATTTTCCTCTACTTTATTTTTTTTGATGAATTTTCATTTTAGAAAATCATTGATTTATTCCTGGAGTGAAAGTTCTCCTCTTAGTTGTTAATAAGGGTTGCAGAAACATGAAAAGCCCCTGAATAAATTTTTTTTTATGACATGTTATTGTACTTTTGAAATCAACAACCTTTTGTTTGATATTGATTAACAGAGAAGGTCGATGTCAATTTTTCTATTGTGACTTGTCGTTGTTCTATGTTTAATGACGTGAATAGATTTTTCTTGATTACTTCAAGGGGAGGTTTAAGTATTAAAAAAGATCAATATTAGCTATATATGTTCCAAAGAATATTGTCTCATCTTTCTAATAATAGAGATGAAAAATACGTCAGATCATTCTTGTTGCTACTTGTTTGCAAATTTCACTTATCTACTTATATCAGGGATTGGGAAAGGCAGGGGCCATGGGCCATTTTGCACATTGGATGAAAAAATGGCCCATTCAAATTTGAAATTTTACCATTGCTACTAAGGAGACCAATTCAAAATTCTGAAAATGACTAAAATCTCAAAAAATGGCCCATGGTCAAAGGTGTCTTTCCCAATCCCTGTGATATTAAGATCTTATTTGACATATATATTGAAACTAAGGGTGCGCGGTATTATCGGTATATCGGTATATTGCAATACAGAAACAAGACAATACGTACCGGTACAGTCTTCTGAATGTATCCAATATATCGGAGCTTTAAAAATTTACGATTTCCATGTAAAATTGCAGAAAAACGTAACAATAAAATGAAAGTTTTAACACAAAGTGTAAACTTGCAAAGTGAAAATAGCACAGACATGTTAAAAGTCCGAAAGCAGTCACTGAATTATCTCTCTTCACAAACCGTTGAGCATTGATCACTGTTCTAATTGCTGTTATTTAGTCAAGAGAGCATGGAAAAACTAAAATATGAAAAGAACCAATATATTGCAAAACGTATTGCAATACGCTTTTCTGTATCGCAATATATTGCAATACAGAAATGAGGAGCGATACCCATCCTTAATTGAAACTATCAATAGTTAGTCGTGCTATTGATAGTTCTTTAAAGTTATTATCGATAAAATACTATCAGCACAGCAACTATAGTGAGAAGTCCAAAGTTGGATCTATCGTTATGTACACCCCTACAGGTAACAGTTAATATACAACCGCAATCCCACTTTGAGTTCAATCATGAAATGTATCTCCCCCTCCCCTTTTGCAAGTAAGAGCCATTGGAACACCCTTCTCTTAAAAATAGTTGTTCATCGGCATCGTCATGCTAGCAAAGCTCCATGGGCTCTATATATTTATAATGTTTTTTCCTGTGAGAATGGTAACATTCATTTACAACAGTAAAACTAATAAATGATGTACATTTCAGAGTACCTGTGTCCCCCTGAAGCCAATGTGTATGGGATAGATTTCACGCGCTTCAAGCTGAGAGACATGGAATCCGGAACAGTGCTGTTTGAAGTAGCCAAGCCTCCACCCCCAGGTATGCGCTCCGTCTATAGTTATGCATCTCAACAAGACGTGCAGGAAGGAGAGTGCGTGAGGAGGAATGGAGGGCTTTTTGAATATTTTTCCTTAATCCACTCCTCATACGTAACCTTCTCCATCTCAATCTGTGTATGACTTCCCAAAATTTGAAATATTCATTATAAGCAGCCTCACACATTTTATTTAGCTATTACTTTTTCCCACTAAGGTTTTCAGGACTCGTAAACATAATTTCATGCTAATGTATCCGAGGGTACACCTTTTGACATGCTCACAATGAAAGTCAAAGGTTAAGTTCCTGATTTATGAAATCCATGGGAAAAAAATGCTTATGAATACAGTAACTTGAAAGTTTTGTTTCTATGAAGCTCTTATTTCGGTAGATATTGTCTATGTAGAAGTACAAAAATTTTAAAAGGTTTTTGCTCATGACATGACAATGGTTTTGCGAAAATGCTTTATATATAACTATAAAAAAATCATTACATTATTGTTATAGTCAAACAAAAGTGAACATAGATTGTGTGACCTTGAGTGTCAAAGGTCAAGCTCACGAGATAAGGATAAGTCTAATTTTCAAACAGAAATAGCTTTTTGAGATCTTAGATTAATCACTCATTGAATATACTTCTTTGGTATTTGCTGGACATTTTCACATTCAAGGTCAAATCACTAAAAAAAATAACAAAATCCAGTGGAATCACCCAAATGAAGTCTAGATATTCAATGCTACTAGTTGTAAGTGTGATTTCTTGACGTTTTTGCTCACTTGTCTTTTGTGGTATATTTTTTTAAATTCCCATTTTACTGTGCCTGTTCAATAGACATGCAGGTGAATAGCTTTTCCTTCACATACCACAATGTCATTAACAGCCTATTCCCTGCTTGAATCATGCTATCCATGTTCTCTATGGGAGCTCCATGCTTTACCTGTCAAAGGAAGAAAACAGAATTCTCAATGAAAAACTATCTTGACTCCTTAGCCATTGCCCTCGTTGCCCGATGGATAAAAATGTTAAGTTACTGGCACAGTTGCCAAATCATGTAGTCTAAACTGTGAATTCTGTATAACTGTCATACAATTAATAGTTGATTGATAATTAAAGTTTTTTTTATATCCAGAAGGAGAGGACCAGGAGGTTGATATTGAGGACATGGACCCCAACGCAGGACGCTTCGTCCGCTACCAGTTCACTCCCCAGTTTCTTAAACTCAGGACTGTCGGCGCCACGTATGTTTACATCTTTCTCAACTAAATATTATTTGTCTGCAATCTCATAGAGATAGTGTTATTTCTAAATTCAATTTGGCCAATTTTAGAAACGATCAAACTCATCTCTTGTTGAGACAAGATGCATCCATCATGGATCCACACGTTGTTCAGTATGAGGGCTTCATTTGCAGACTCACAAAGCTATTGCCTCAAATGTTCCCATGCAGCGCTAAAATTATCAACAAACTCCTTGTTTGCACGGCAGCTCTTTGATAGGATATTCCCCAAGCAAAACTGAAAATAATTTACTTACTCTCCACTATTGTTTAAGATATTATAGCGCAAAAGTTTCACTCAGGAATTCTTTCTGTTGACAGTGTGGAGTTTGTGGTGGGAGACAAGCCAGTGAACAAGTTCCGCATGATAGAGAAGCACTATTTCCGTGAGAAAATGCTCAAGTGTTTTGATTTTGAGTTTGGCTTCTGCATTCCCCACAGCCGGAACACAGTGGAGCATATATACGAGTTCCCCCAACTCTCACCTGAAGAAAGTAAGTACATGCAGTTTTGAATTCAGTTGTCTTGTAAGCTATATAAATTATTGGCAAGAGTACTCCCTTTGGTAACAACTGTTAGCTTTTGGCCTCGTCAAGGGTCTCAACTAGTCAATACAAGAGCATGTATCATATTTTCCTTAAGAGGTATGTGATTGTTTTATACTTATCCCCCTAAGGGGGAGTCAACTTGCAGCAATATTGCCCACTAAGAGTTTGATCTATGTGAAAAGGCTTATCATACCATAGAACCAGTGTTTCAATACTGTCGTTTTTAAATGACAAGGCAATATTCTAAGTTCATAGAGCTATTTTCAAGTTCCTCGTAAAAAAAACTTATTCGAAACATTTGCTACTTAGTTTTCAAAAATAGATAACTCAATAATCGCTTAAACAAATAAGTTAAACAGATATAAGATTTGTTTGATAGATAAGGAGGCACAAAGGTAAATGCTTCACCTTCGGGTAGAACCATCTAGTGGACCACTAAGGACCAGTGCCCTCCATTTATAACCTGTTTCTTGTCTCTGTGTTCACAGCCCAGGAGATGATCGATCACCCGTATGAAACCCGCTCAGACAGTTACTACTTCGTGGAGGAGAAGCTCATCATGCACAATAAGGCCGACTACGCTTACAACGGGGGCGCCTGAGTGAGGACATCCCCCACCGGCAGTCAAGGGACCTGGAGCCATTACTCAAACGTTGTAGAGAAAAGTCGTTACCTCGGAGTCCATGGTCATAAAAAATGGAATTTCTCTACTTCTGTACTTGAGTTGACGTTCCGAGAGTCAACAACATAAAATTTCATATTTTTGAGGAACCCAGGCTGTTACTTATGACTCAAAGCGATGTCTTTGAAATTCCTACTTCTCAAGCCCTCCAAGTTTAAGGGATCATGTTTTTGTTTGTCTATGACTGTTAAAAAGTTCTTGAAATAGTCGTTGAAAATGGTAGCTCCCTCCTATGGGTTCTTTGGGAATGTTTCTCAAGCAACACATGCTCTATGATCAATAATGAAGCTATTGTAGGATAATTATCATTTTGTGATGGGTACATTTAAGAAAATTAGCTATGAAACATCTATGCTTTGCGATATCCAAAAGTCCCTGATATAAATTTACTGTTATATTTAGTGCCCTTGGAAGTTAAGTGAAGATCCTTTGACTTGGCAAATAATTCAGAAGTCGTATGTACCAGTTTAACTCTCAAAATGGGGAAATAATAGCTATTACATTAATCCATAACTGGAAATACGAGAGAGATTTTAGTGTTGGCATTATGTACATAAAAGAATATACTAACAAGCATACATAGGGAATGGTCAGAAGAGAGGACCATTTGTCATTCAGCTGTCATGAATATCTATGATACTTCAATTGATAAAGACATAACTTTCTGTCTCAGCTTTCTTGATTAGTTTGGAAGGCAGTGAAATCACGAAATCAATATGTTTTTAGAAACATCTTTATCAATACCTGTCTTCTATAACTGAAAAAGACTTTCATTCCCTACATTGTTAGTAAGTTATTCCTAATCCAGGTTCTTGCTCTCTTACAGTAGGAAGTAAAGTCTTGAATGACAGTAGGCAGTCAAGAAATATTGCAGCTTAGATTCATAGATGAGAATATCCTTCCGATCTCACCTAATGCATATCCTTAATATCGGGTAGCTTTCAAAATGTTTTTGTTTTCGTCAGGTCCATATCCCCTCAATTCCATCACCTTGGGTCATGAGACCAAATACAGATGATAAGCTAGTTTTATTTTGTGATAAAGTTGTATAATATGTACAACAAAGTATTTATTTTTTTCTGTGTTGTATATTTCCACTAGTTATTTTATGTTTGCTTTATTTCTCAGTATTGACACTGGTGTATCCAGATTTTACATTCCATTGGGTAGGACCAATATTTTCTATCCATTCTGAGACAAATCTATCCAAGCTTTGTTTGACCTGAAATCCAATATATTGTGATTTTATCTTGTTGGGGAATGACAAGTCTGTATGTAGACATTGGTGTTGATTTAGTTTAGTTCTTGTCAGTTCTCTCTTTGTTTGTCTCTCAGTGTTTCTATTACAGACACAATTCTGTGTCATATTTCCATATTATCATTTTCCATCCTCGAAACATTGTCATCAACATTTTCTATTGTCCTATCAATCTCATTAAACTCAGATTATAATTATGCTTCTGTTACATATGATCTGACTTTCCCATAAAAGAGTTATTGCCCTTTTGACATTCAGTTTGTCAGTCAGTGACTTTGCCCTTTAATCTCTAGGTATAGCCTACCTCTGCTTCATTGAGACTTTTTGATCTCAAGAACACTGTAAAACAACCAGTTTACACTTCAACCCACGATGTAGATTATTTTCTTAAAGTCATTTAAAGAAAGGTGCATTGT
Organism: Phorcus lineatus; assembly: GCA_921293015.1. Classification (NCBI taxonomy): domain Eukaryota; kingdom Metazoa; phylum Mollusca; class Gastropoda; order Trochida; family Trochidae; genus Phorcus; species Phorcus lineatus. The sequence continues at coordinate 32,490,170 of OV121089.1, forward strand.
GAATGTACGACACAAAATTTGACAAACTATAAACAGTTTAAAAATGTACTTGTGGTCGGGTATTCAGCGGACTTGGTTAGGTCTCGTCGTTAATCACTAGTGAAGCAAGATTAAGATCTGGTTTAGACTACATCAATCTGAAAAAGCTCAGCGACAATCCGAAATTTTGTGGACATCTATTTTTCTGTTCTTTGTTCTCAATTTGTACAGTTCATAAGATGTTAGATCAGATGTTACAAATCAGACAGAAATAAATATCACCCTCTTTCATATATGCGAAAACATGTCTGCCTGCTATGATACCATTAGATATTGCTTCCAGTTCCCAACACTTTGTGCAATTATCTTGAAAATATCCTCGTCTGACGGAGCAACACTCTATGATTGATGATTCATAAGTCAAAAGGTTTTTATCTCTTGTTATTTGCTACACTGAAATTGCTAATCGGTTCTAATCAATCATTTATGTTTGATCATTCTTACATATTTTTTTATGTTGGTAAAGCGTGTTCAAGAAAATACCTAAATGGTGAAACTTTATGTGGGGCTTCTGTCTCATGAAATCTTGAGTTAAACATCAAAAATGTATTTGTATTATTAGCCAGCATAGCAAATAAATTTAAACAGCAAATTACAGGAACTGCAGGTGTAGGTTGATTGCACGTATCTACACCACAACAATCAAGGCTATTGATGCAGTATTATCGAGAGGAAAGATGTGGTTGATAATCAAAAATTGAAGGATTTTAAAATTTCTAAGAGTTAAAAAATCCTTGTCAACCATCCAGAATTATTTCAATTATTTGTTATGGGAAGGTCACACTCTTGAAGCATAATAAAATTTTCTCCTTATCCTCGCGGATGCTAAATCCTTTCCTTTCAACGGACACTTTTGGAGATTGATTTTCCCATGAGAAGAATGTCATAAAACTTTTGGTATTTTCGCATGCGAAAATTAGAAAACCAATCTCCACTGAAATTATTTTGATAAAAGATAAATTTATGTGGCCAAACCATGTGAGCAGTTGACCCTGTTTGACTGAACAATCTGTTTGATAATGCTCCACGTAGACATTTGCTTCTATATAGTAGACATCTGAACCTTTTCTTTAGACTTCTAAAGGCAATTTGCACAAAGCTCCTTTAGTTGGAATTATGCCCTGGCTGTGCTCAAACTGAGTTAAAATCACTTAAGGCTAAGGGCTTTGTACAAATCAAGCTGCCCAGGGCCTGTTTGCCCCCTAGACTAAACTCATCGTAAGGTCTAAGGGGCCTTGTACAGGTCAAAGAGTCCGGGCCCAATGTAACAGAGCTTTGTTACTCTAAGATGAGTGTCATTCAGTGTCAAAGCAATTGGTTAAGGGCAGCCTTAGCACTAAGGGGCTAAGAGTAATTAGGAACTGTACTGTAGAAATATGCAGTGCCTTGCTTGTTGAGTAAAATCCTTTAGTTATGCATGTGGAAGCTTCTTCAATTCAGTTTTGTCCTCAGCTAGTTTGTTTCTAAGTTGATATAGTTCGGAGTGTCATAACTAATGTGCCTTCATCAGAACTTAAAGCAAATAAATTGTGAAGATTGTATTTCACTGACAATAACCCAGACATCATCCCAACAGTTTGAATCAACTCTGTGGCTATGTAAAGAGTTGCCACAATCATATGATTTAAAGAGAAATTTGTCCATACTGTGTAAGTTCAATCTAATATTTGTAAATAAAACTTTATTAGAATACATCACACACACTATCAAGAGAGACTGTGTTGAAAATCTAGAAATATTTCCCTTCATGTACCATTCCAAAATAAAGTTTATTTTTATCAACCAAATTGTTTTAAAAAATCAAAATGGCCGCCAGAACTACGGCCAAATGCTATTGAAACTTGTTACCCGAGAAGTCAAGAAATACTAAGGATTGTATAAAGTTTTTGAGAAATTTGTGGTGGATGTTGTGTTACCCATTGCTCAATCAGATGTTGCTATGCTAAATTAGCCACTTGCACGTCTGCTGATGGTAGTAGTAGATTTGCTTTCATCCATGTTTTTATAAAAATTTTATCTTGTGTAAGCAGAATTGTAATTGATAAATATCATAAGGTGTGTTAATTAGGTTACCTGTTTAGTCAGGGACTTATTAAGAACCTAATTTGATTAGACATTCAGGTTGGTAAATAATTGTAGATAAGGTGAAGTTTTTGCTAAGGTGTACAGCATGCCTTGCATTCACCAAGTCAGTACACATGGTTTATGATTTTCAGTTTTTGAGAAATCGAGATTGCATCTTTTCATACCTGAATTGTGTTGAGGCTTGGTAGGAAGTGGCCCTTATTATGTCATTATAATTACGATACAAGAATTGTCGTAATGTATTATGGTTAAACCATGCCGCTAATGGCTGAAATATTGCCCAATCAGCCTTATACAATAACTTACACACAGTTAACCATTATTCTGGGTTTCTGGAATTTTTACAGCTTCCAGGAATTACCAACAATTCAAAATAGCATTCTCCGCCAGAAAACTCAAAATTAATTACTGAAGCAAGTGTAACTATGTGACTTTTAAGACCAGGGAGTTCCATGTTATTAAAAAATCAAAACTGAAAGGTGCAAACATTCATCTTAGATTTCATCGTTTTCATTTTCAATCGATAGTAAATATTTCATTTAAAAGTTCTACATTGTCTTGAATAATATTTCATCATCATTTGCCCCAAACAAATTCCTGTATTCAATATCCTTGCTACTTGGTTTCAATACATATAAATGAAACAGTAGAACAGCACCAGTTACGTAGCCAGCGACATCTGCCTGTATGCACAGTCGTATTCCAACTGTCCGTCCAATCAATTGTTGCACAAGACGAGGTCGTCTCAAGTTTTCGCTTCTAATGTATATGTATCTAATGTAGTGAGAGTGACATAACGCTTACTATTTAAAAACATTTTACAAATAAAGAAAGGCTTAAGATACTTACACGCTTCGATTTTTATAATCAGAAAGATTATGATGTAACTTAACTGACATTTGGTTTTATATGCCATGTTTTATTGGTCTGGAAATCCATGATCTGAGATTTGTTTACTTTAAACTGCTAGAAAAAAGATATGAATATGAATGTAATTGAATGTATAAAAGACGTTTTGTTTTGTAGGAAAATTTGATAGACTAAATCAATTCATGAATTTGCAAATAGACAAATGTAAGATCATCATGAAAGTTAAGTTACGTGTAACCGTGCAATGAAATTTTACTTAATTATAAGCGGTTAAGTGCTGGATTGTGTTTACTGAAGGAAGATGAGGTTCTACAGAATATGAAGTTTAAAATGTTTACTATAGGTCATTTTGCACAAATGTAATATGTAACTTATGTTTCGGACTGTGAAACTTTGTAATAGGTCTTTAAGGATCTTATTGTTGTGCAAGTTTTAGTTACATTTTCCAATGTACATGTTTTTGTCTTGAAAATGTGTGTTCAAGGTCATTTTAATATCACTGATATTTCGTATGGTGATTTTTATCATTTTGACTTGATTTTTTTATGGCTGTTGATTCTTTATTGACACTTATTTTTGTGCAGTATTTTGAAACTTCTTCATCAATGCTTAGCTGCACCTGAGAAGCACTTGTATGGAAATTGTGTAAAATTGGTGCAAGTATCGCTTGAAAATTATTTGTTCAACATTCAAAATTTGATCTATCTGTGTATTTGTTTGAGAAAATTTCATGTGGTCCATAAGAAGTAAGTTGATTTATAATCATCCTTTAGAGCATATATTTTTCAAAGAGTAACATAGAAAAAGTCACAATTTGAATGCAGTAAAATTGTCTGTATAAATCGTATAACATCAATTTCACTATATCAGGATATGAAATCTTGCTTCAAATGATTTCAGAATATGAAATGTTACTTAGAATTATAGCTGTTACATTCTGAATGGCCACAATGTGTGTATAATATAGCTGTTTTCTGGTCGACATTGTCAAACTGGTCATCATTGTGATGTTTAATGAAGCTTTATTTGCAATTAAATCTGTGAATTCTAAATCTGTCTTTTCTTTTATCCTCCAGTAACAGATATCTTCATGTTCAGATACTCTTCACAATCACCACGGATTATCTTCATCAGGAACATTTGTACTCTGATTACCCGCCCTTGAATCTTGTTATGAAACAGTTACCCAATCAAACGGCTTGTTACTAATTAATGTCTTTGGTAGCGCCCAAATAAAAACAGTCACTATCAGCGCAAACACAGAAATTAAATTTTAAATTTCAAAGAAACCTTTCCTCCTGATTGATAAGTGTTCATAGTAATCTCCTCTACGTAAGAAAAAACTATCTTTTGAGACGCTCGTAGGTCCAACAATTAAGGATGGGTAATTTCAGTATAGATTATCCTGATAAAAATTCCCAGGGGTGATAGTGAAGAATATTAAAACTTTAAGCACTTGGTGAGCAAGGATGCTTTTCTTTGAGCTCACATGGATGTCTTCAAATCTAAATGCCTTGATTGTATGCGGCATAAAAGGTGGTCTGAAAATTGATTCAGGGTCAGTCAAATGAGTATTTTTTCACCAAAAATTTAATCTTGTGGGCATGTTTATTATTTTGTTCATGATTGTTAAAATTATTGCCAATTGGCATGAATTATTCCTGGTTCTTCTCAAATTTTAAAACAAAATGTTGAGAGTGAGTTATCTCCCTTAAAAGTTGAAATTTCAAACCTTATTTTCTCAAAAACTAAGATAAATTTGTCAAAATGTGGCGAAAAAACAATCCTAATCAGTAAACCCAATAGCAGTCCACAGGTTTATTATTTTATTTATCATTTATTTATTACTATGTAAATCAAAGCAGGATAGTACAACTGATATCATTTGGAAGGGTGCGCGGTATAACGGTATATTGCAATACAGAAACAACATGATACGTACCAACACACTCTTCTGAAAATACACAATATATCGGGGGTAATTTCTGTGTAAAATGGCAAAGAAACAAAAAAACCATGATTTTACTAAGTTGAGAACAAAGTGTGAACTCGCAAAAAGAAAATAGCACAGACATGTGAAAAGTCCGAAACCAGTAACTGAATAGTTTTCTTTACAAAACGAAGGCTGGTTCTGGCCTGAAAGACCTGATGGGCTTGTGGCTTATGACATGGCCAATGACATAGCATCCATAAACATTTTACTATTTCACCTTCCTCTCCAGAACCATTGACTCAGAAAATCTGAAATCTTGGGTACAGATTCTTTGACTAAATAGGTTTTTAATTTATAGATTTGGTGGCCCTGTGACCCCTAATAAGAACCATGGGCCACGCTTTGAAAACCTATTTTTTTATCTTTTTCTTTAGAAGCATGAGGCCTAGAAAACTGAAACCTTGTGTATAGACTCCTAAGCTAATTCTAATTTATAGATTTTGTGATTCAGTGGCCCCTAAATTGAAAATTAAAGTATAGATTGCGTGATGAGCTACAGAGCCAATGGCTCTATTTTTTTATAAACTAAAAGCAGACACAATGCATTATTCTATGAATTTATTTGATCACGACAATGAAACGGTAATGGCATATATATAAAGTAGTTCTCTCAAGCCTCCAGGTCGTTGTACAATATCGAGGAAGTCCACTGGAGCTTAAAAGTTACTGATACTCCTCTATTGGACAAGTCCATCATCCAAAGATGTTCTTTAGGGCATTATTTTGGACACCTGCTGGCAATACGCTATGGCTTGTTCTGTGATGCCAGCAAATGGACAGCAGTTTGTTTCAACCACTGGACAAATCTAACACTCAAGCCTTGAAGTTTGGACGATCTTAACATATCTCGGTTATTCCATATAGTGCCATGGAGTCACATCCAATCAACAAGTTTTAAACTTGAGAGAGTACGCTTTGTATCCAAAATTGGTACACACATCAATCATAGCACTGCTGCCTCCAACTGTCAACACCTGAAAAACAAGGATGGCACTATTAATTATCACTTCATGTCAGTTTTATAAATTCTTTGACTGTAAACGAATGTCATGTCGATCTGAGACGAAATTAGGATGATAAAAGGATTCAGATTTCAGCTTATCAGAGCTTGGATTTGTCATTGACAATCGGTGAAAGTATGGGGTATGAATGTTGTAAGTTCTCACCCTGTACTTTTCAGATTTAAGGTTGATGGCAACTGTAAAGACGCTGGTGGGAGTACACGGGACGCCTTGTTTGAGATCCCCGTTCAGGGACCAATGGTTCACATGGGGACCTGTCCCCGCGGATATCAACTGGAAGTGAACAACAGATAGAACATAAACTTTCTCCCTCCTCAGTTCAAATCTTAAACATTACCTCATTTACAATCAGCCCCCATCTTTGGGTTATGTTTTCCCACATGACCTGTTACTTTAAGCGCTACTCTTTGTTTCTCAATGAAATTTGCAGCAGAGGAATTTGCAACACAGATTACTGCTCTTATAAGTACAACAGAAATGAAAGGAGAGAGCTTTGTGACATTGGCAGTGTCCTCCATTTTCAACATCTTCTTTAGAACCACTCCAACCCCGGAAACCTAACCTCAAGACTGTATTGGGTCAAAGATTTTTTTACTTTTTAACATGTATTGAGTCGTTACAAGCCTTTTCAGAGGCCAGTAGAAGTGAAAGGGTTAAAAAGCAAAAACTCCATGAAATTAATTGAAGAAATCTGATGGAAAACCAAACACGTGAAATCATCTTCTCTCAAGTATATTTCATGTTGAAATCTTTGTGTATTGCACTGTTGAGGTAAACCACAATAAAGCAGGTACTGACTGAGTCCTCATGGAAGCGAGCATAGGTAGGTGCAGACTGAGACTCGAACACCGTGGTTGGCTGGAGAGATCTCATGTGCCACAATGCAAGTTTGGGCCCCCCTCCGCATACCTGTTGTCATAAGCGTTGAGAAAATAGAAAATTATATGAATGACACAAGATAACATGAGTGCGTAAAAATATTTATTTTCAGGCAGAACCAAGAGGATATATAAACTAATGGAATCCTAAGGATATGTGAACAAATTCCTTCCAGGACAATATCATCAGAAGCATGGCTGTAAATTGAACGAAGTTTAATATTCTGTTTATGACTTGACCTCATTAATCGAGGATGATAGCCAAAAGTGTACTGAACGAAACAATTTCCGCGACTTGGCCGCCATTGTGACGGCGATGCTAACATTAAAACATCACAACTACACAATATAATGACGTCATACGTGAAGTGGTATTACACTAGTTCAATATCGCCATATAAATAATACACTTACGTATCTTAGATCTAAATCTAAAGTATTGATAAAGCAGTCATTACTGACTAAAGCTTTGACTGCTGACATTGACATAAGCTCTAATTACTAACATAATTAAGCTCTTACTCACCATCCAGTCCTCGCTGTTGTCCACAGCCACACATCTCAGCCACGTGCCCATCTCGGGACGACCACAAATCTGACACATGAAATGTTTATTAGTTAAGAAATGGTTCTATAAGGGTATGAATTTATGGAAATTAAATTTAGAGTGTATGTTCGGCTTATAAAGATATGATGTAAGTACATGATAATAACTCAATACATTTGATTTAGAGTTTGAAATTTTTCATTGAGATAACTTTCGATACTCTTAGATGACAGATAAAAAACCTACCTCTTGTTTCGAGGGCTCCAAAACATGCATTGCTTCATGATGGGCCCTCAGATCTGTAACAAAAACATCACTCTCTCAAGGAAAAGGTTCTTCATCCTAGAAAAATCCTTGAAAATTGTATTGAATAGATAAGGATTTGAAAGATGATATCTACCATATATTTTGCTTACAACTCATCAAATTTGAATAATTAAGTATTCTCTTATATACTTGACGCAGAAATTAAAACATTTGCTAGGAGGCAGTAGCCTATGAAAATGGTGTTTGAAATTAAAATGTCAATGTCATGATGCTCTCGAATAAATTTGAAAATATATGAAAATATTTTTTCATAATTTTACATTATATCATTATAGTAATAATCTATGCTCAATAACTGATAAGCAATATAGATACTATCAATAAACCAATGACGTCTAGAAATGAGAATCACCTGTGATTGAATAAAATAGATCTTCAGAGCCAGGGAAATTAAATGCACCTTCGCTGGCAAGATGGTTTAGCTTAATCAAAGTTTCAGGTAAATTTTTTTTTTTTTTAATCTTTAATCACATTGCATTGAAAAGTACAACAACAAAACTGACCCCATATTCGGACAGTGCCATCTTCAGACGCAGACAAACATTCTCGACCATCGTTCTTGAGACACACAGAGTGGATGTAGTCTACATGGCCCGTCAATGTTTGCTGTTCACAAAAATGAGTAACATGAAAGTTTATTATATTTTCAATGGTGAAATATGCCATTCATCGATGAAAATAAAATCCATATTTTCACTGAGAGAAATAACAAAATGATTCTACTCATTGAATTATTAACAATCACTTGACATCATCTGTGACGTCAAGAAACAACTGAATGGCGTCACGTGATGGCCGCGATCAAGATACTCCATTCATAAAGTTAAAAGTCATTTACGGCTTTGTCCAAACATAATAAATAGATCATTTGACGAATACTACGTATATCTCTTTTCGTGAAGTAGAAAATTATATATTTACACTCTTGGGACAAAGGTGAAACAATTAGAAATACCCTGACAGAAACGTCCCTTTAATTGACCTGAACTGTGTACAGACCTCAAGGACACCAGACTCGAGGTCCCAGACATACACATTGCTGTCTCCACACCCGGCAACCAGCTTTTCACTGTCGTCCTGGCAACAGAAGAATTGGTAAAACATGAGAAGAATAGTTACGAAGCTATGGGTGTTGCGTAAGCAAGGTTTTGAAGTTACGAAGCTCATCAGGCTTAAACTCAATAGGAAATAGGGTAACCTTATTCATCATGGGAGGATGGGCTTTTTTCATGGTTGATTTCTAAAATACACCACTGATAACATGTTTGTGTGTGGGTGCAATAGATGACTTGATTTACAGATAAACAAATGTCTTCTTACCTCATTTTTTAGAACGATTGAGTTCACTTCAGGATTTGTAAAGACGCCTCTGGAAAAAAAATCATAACACTCCTTTACAGCGTCTCTTTGAACATTATTGACTTAAGGCATGAGCTTGATCCCCTGACTTGAACTTAAAGTTAAATGGTATAAGGTGGATAATCTTAACTTCAAAATCAAAATTTCAAACTGCAATAAGACCCTTTAACTGAAATGCTTTTTAATTCTTCATAAGACATGGTAAGCAAGTGTCCAACAAGAAATTCTGTCTTACTGGATGACTTGTTTAAGAGTTCATGTGAGATCCTCGGTAGCTACTGGGATCTCACATGACCTCTAGTCAGTGTACAGTGAGGCAGAATTACAACCATATTTTGACATCTCGTTTAATTTTTAAATCCAAGTTTTGCCTTGACACATACAACAGTTGTCTCCCCTGAGGCTTTGTTAGATTTGCTGACATATTTCATTAATCCAGCAAAGTTTTAGGGAGATATGTTAGAGGTGGTTGACCCTCTTTTAATTTCAAGAGTAGGCATATTCCACTTGCACCTAGCAGCACTGACTATCCAACCAGTTTAACCACTCAGCCACTGAACTCTGTCTGAGGGTTTTGATTCTTAACTCACAATTGACTCGTCTTCAAGAAATCTACTGCTCCTTAAAGTGAGATCCCAAACATCACAATCTTTGATCATTAGGTTTAAATGATTATTATGTTATCAAAGTCACAACCAACAGAATTCATATGCAACATTTAATGACGATAAGATTATCAACTTTTCAATAGGATTTTAAACTTACTTTTTTGGAAGTGATCTTGACCAGATGATCTTGGGAGCCTACAATACAATGAACAAGTGGATACAAGAAAAACAAGATTTATGGATGATCAACTTGTTTGAGAGCAATTTTTTAATAGGTTATTAAACCATTATCTAGCAAAGATGCAGTACAGGGTGATGGACAGATAAATATACATATATATCACATTGTGCAGTGTACATAAATGAGATAAAGCAAGAAATGTACAAACACGAGGATTAGCTATAAATGACAAAGCCTGGGATGTACAAACAAGGAGAAAGTGGCGAAGCCAGGGTTGAGCAAACATTCTAATAAAGAGATTATAAACAAGGCCGGATGGATATTTTCAGTTAATATCTTTAAAGACATTTTAACACATTTTTGGCATTCATGAAAAAAAAATATGCAATATTTCTCTACCCCAGTAGGTAAAATATCTCTTTACATGATCCGATATTCCGTAATCATAAGAAAACAGTGACAACTACAGAGTGACAACTACTGAGTGAATACTGCTGGTAGCCATTTTAGTGTGAACACTTTTTATTTATTCAAGGTTGGGAAAGGGATTTGCATTGCTTAACTGATCCATCAACATACATTTCAAACTCTATTCATAAATACCGGAGGTTTGTGACTGAGGATTTTGAATTGTCAAAACATGCATTTAGCTATTAGTTAATCATACAAATAAAATTGCAACCAAGTGTTCAAATGAAACACATTCCACTTATGCACAGAGGCAATTATCTTCAGGAATTTAAACATAACCCTGTCTAGCTAATCATTTACATTTTTATATAAAAATATACCTTGTTTAAAATGTCCGGCCATCTCCAAGCACAAATGTCTCCTTCTCCTGCACTAAAAGTAATAAGTTTTTGATATAATCAATACAAATATCAAAGGCATCAAAAATCAAATTATACATTCACAGTTATAAATAATCTCAAAAACAATGACTTAAATTTTCCAAATTATCCAATTTACCTGATAAGAAGTTTGTCTGTCGATGCCAGACAATAAATAGCTCCGTCTTCACTTGCTGCAAAACAAAAAAGAATATTGCAGAAAGAAATTATCATAAACAAACTAAAAGCATCAAAACAAAACCAAGTACCTTAAATATTCTATCAATGTAGTATGAATTAGTTCTTTTGATATTTCACACAACACATATTCAAAAACAGGCCTTGTGGTTGTCGATCTCATTAAAATCAGTTGAGCCTATGACTTGTACCTCCTAGTATTTTTGTTCCAAGTGAAGCTACTTTTGGGTTGTGCTAAATGACCTTTGACCTTCATCCATCCAATGACGTTGCTAGAAAGCCAACTGTTTGAATTGATGGAAGGTGTAATTCAAAGACAAGGCCAAAAGGACCCCTAATAATCAGAACCGAAAATTAGCAAAATATGAGTGATAGCTTCTGTCTGTGACAAAGAGATTTAATGATTGTATAATTTACACATTACAACAAAGAAATCTTCCCTGATGGTGTATAAAAGGGACAAGCACATGTTATTGGTGGCTTCAAATGTAATTTTAATTTTCCCTTATCAAATAAATAAGTTTGTTATATAGCCCCAAAGAAGCTAATTGAAATGATTGGCTAAGGCAGCACAAGTTATATCCTTGTGAAAGTGAACAACCCAAGGTTTCTTGGGATCCCCTTTGACAACAAGTGTATGCCACTAACATGGCAATGTCCCCCGCCGTTATGAGATATTTGGCATAATTAATATTTTTTATCTTTTGGTACAATGAATGTTACCTGTAAGTTGATGTGTCTTGTCATGATCAATTGAGAATCTTCTCTTCATTGTGATGTATTTCAAGAGAGACTCTTTGATATAAAATCTTAACCACTGTCACTATCCGTATGTATATTCGCACCTCTTTCATTTTAACAAAACACACGTTGCTAATGTTTGAAATATTGAAGAAGCTACGTTAAATAATAACTTTCTCACTCTAACAAACCCCAAGGTCTGAGTTTTCCTCCCTTGAAGGCTGTCACCAAATATGAACACTCTAGGTGCTAAGCTTTACGAGATATCGTGTTAACAATGTATTACAAAGTGATGACAGTGTCGTTTTAAGTCCACTGGTGCCTGAGTCATCCGCTGTTGTAGGCTGTCGTCAAATATGAAAACTCTAGGTGCTAAGCTTTACGAGATATCGCGTTAACAATGTATTTCACAGTGGTCAAAGTGTCGTGGTGACCTTGAAAATGAGGTCAAGGTCATCAAAGTCGACTGGCTCCTGAGTCTTCTGCCATTGAAGGCTGTCAACAAATATGAACTCTCTAGGAGCACGTTAACAATGTATTAGAAATTGGTCAAAGTGTTGTGGTGACCTTGAAAACGACTTCAATTTTACAGAATTTGCCTATATTTATATTTCATATCGAAACAGAAATTTTTTGTACAATTTAATATTACTATTTCTCATTTGTTGCGTTAGATTTATTCACCTTTAAATGAAAACGTTGGACAGTAGTTGGCGTCCACTGCATCTGGTGACAAACTGGAGGCTAAACTGGAAATAGGTGAGAAGATTTCTCTTTATCTGTTCATCTTATAATCTTACAACAAGTTATTTTTGGTAAAAAAGTTTCGGAGAATGCACTTTTCAGGCTGAATGGAGTAAGCATAATATAGGCGAAATGTTAAAACGTCAATGTATTTTCACAATAAATACTTAAGAGTATTTTATCAAGAAAGTATTAGATTTCTTATACCATAATATGATATTTTCATTATCATAGCGCTACTTTTATCAAAATTCTTTCAGGTCAGATTTAACTTTAGGATATTACATGGCAGTAGTGAGAAACAAGTGGTTTTTTTTTCGTATAGTGATTTGTCTAAAAAAGTCAAATAATGCAACAAACTTAAAAACTGAAATGTGTCCATAGTTGTTTGAGGCAGCAAGATATTTCCCACATGGCGAGAAACACTGTGCAAAAACTGTTGTACTGAGAAACTGTCGAACTGCTAGACCTCTGTCCTGGAATGTTTTCAAATAAACAAAGCTTACAAAACATATCACAACATTACAAATGAAAAAAATTAAATAAGTTTAAAATTCTATAACTTCACAACTGAATATTAGACTTTACAAATGTACATAATTTGAAATAATGAACATATTTTATTAGGATCAAATTAATTATTAACATCAGCAAAGGCAAAGATCTATTTCCTGTACAACTATAGAATTGGTTCGCCAGACATTTTCATAATTACTATTTATACCTTTATATCTACGTATTCTTGATCTTCAATATTATTTCACTATTTCACTTATAGGGTTAGGGTTAGCTACAGTTGCTTCGCCAAAATAGGCTCTTTTATACCCTGACGTCGCCTTTTTAAACTCGATGATACTGGGGAAGAGGTTATATAGCTACAGTTCTGCAGCTAGGTTAGGGTTAGCATAAGGTTTTGGATATGTATTCTAGGTGGCTAACCAATTCTATAGTTGCTCCCTATTCCCAATTCAATTATTTCACAACTATTCATGATATGATTTTCTTTAACAAAGTAAAACAGTGACCGACAGAGTGTTCACGAAAATATAATGGTGATCGAAAACCGAACAAAGCATTCTCTAAAACTGTATGACACTTTATCTTTAAAGAAATATGAATCAGGTGTGTACTGATTTGAAATGAACATCGGTTCTTTCGTGATTTATAAAGAAAATTGACAAATTATGAAGAAAACGATAGTTTTTACCTCTGAAGGCATTTTGTTGTTGTTTATGTTTTTATCTCTGCCGCCATGTGGGTTTTACTTCCGGGAAGGGAAGTAACTGTCATCGTAATCGTCACTGACAGCCTTTAAAATTAAAGGTTATTAATTTATTTTGTTTCCACTTTCCAATAACATATTTAAGAAGCTATTTAATTTGTATCATCAGATTTTATTAATTTTGATTATGATTTCAATCTTCCATATCTTTGTCTCTGCAAAACAAATTGATCAAAAATCCAAATCTGGGATGGTATTTTTTATTATCATTCACAAAAATAATAGATTCACCAGGTTTGTCCTTGAAATCCCACCATAATTAATAAACTACAAATTAACTAGTTTCAAAAGTTTTGTTTATAGATTCTTTTCTTTGAAAATACAAAAAGTCTATCGATTTGCTTGAAATTTACCTTGTTCAAAGGTATGAATGTTTAAAAGATTTGCAAACTCATTCCAAAGGAGACTTTCTCCTGCAAATCATGTGAAGAAGAAACCAATGTGTAAGTACCTATTTATCCATTCATGGAATATGGTCACTTTCACAGAGACTCAATATGGGTTAACTAAACTGGCTTAATCGTCTGAATGTCTATGATGATTGTGTATTTTTTAAGAAATTGTTTTGTATGTAATTATTAAGCTTGTATCTTATCATATTGTTGGTTTCAAATTCTTTCCACAATCTTCACATTGATGACAATTTACCAGGACCCTACTCAGGTTTTAATACTTGCCATGAACTACAAAAACTTGTCTCTGGGCGTTTTCCACGGTGAGGGAGGGCGGCTGACAATACTGCGTTCTCTGCCTGGTTCTACTAAAGGATGCCAGATGGTAGACTAATGGCGGAACCAAAAGTAAAGAATGAGCAGGGGTGAACCATCCAACAGATAGAGAAACAGAGGAATTCAGTTTTAGCTTTAATTAGTGACGTTTCGCCACCCGTGGGGGCGGCTTCTTCAGACCCTGAAGAGTCTGAAGAAGCCGCCCCCACGGGTGGCGAAACATCACTAATTAAAGCTAAAACTGAATTCCTGAAGAGTCTGAAGAAGCCGCCCCCACGGATGGCGAAACGTCACTAATTAAAGCTAAAACTGAATTCCTCTGTTTCTCTATCATTATGAACTACAAAAGACATTTAAGCATCAATATCCCTATTTATCAGACATTTTGAGGCGCAACTTTCCCCGCATGGAAAAACTTGCACCAGTCATAAGGACTCTCAACTCTTGAGGCTGTTACAATGAATCTTGATAGGCCAATGAGAATCTTATGAGAATGCTACTATTCAATGGTTATGCTTGAATTGTTAAGGGTATAGTCTAGGCACAAGTTATTATGTCTGTGCATGTCTAAAAAGACATATGCAGCACATGTGACCACATGTGAATCAAGTGTATCGACATACATACAGGAAAAATCAGCATTCGTCAAAGTAGCTTCAAAATACATTCAGTTTATTTGATACAAATATTTTTTTTAATTTTTCAAAGCATGCATAAAATGTCACTGTCAAGCAATACATTGTATTACATAAATCATGTATATCTTTATTTGAATTATTTGGCTATGTAATTGTAATTTTCAGAATTATCATTTGTAATAAAATCTTTGTGGAATAGTCTAAACAATAAATTTTTGCACCGTTTTCGCCTGTCATTTCAAACTGCATCATAAGGCGTCCATGGGTGTCATTAAAGTGGTTAGCCGCTCTCATTGCTTCCAGCGGCGTATGCCAAATGATGCACTGGGTTAGTAATCTAGCAAAGCCACTGAAGAGGGCACTGCACTCACACCAAACATTGTGCTGCTTAGCAGCAACATTGCAGTAATCCAGCGATGGAGTTATTTTCTTACTATGTTCTCAGTCTTCAAACTGATGCTGTGTAAATGCTGTTTATTGTAAACAGCACTTAATAGATTACTGTCTTTACAAAAAAACCAAATAACAACGAAATATTTGAAAAGATTTTATTCAAATAAATTAAGAAATTTTTAATAGCACTTTCATTTACATGGACAAAAGCCAAGGCTGGAAAAACTACTAATGGACAATTATATCTATTTGGTTTGTATATTCATTTGAAATATTTTGAAGTATGAAAAAAATATAAATGGAATCTATAAGTAACCTAGACACATCATCGATATTTACTGTAAATTATATACTGTAGAAATATTTTAACTGCACATTGAAACATACAACACATCTAGAATCTAAATGTTTTCCTGTATCAGAAATCAACCTAATCAGCCTCATACATAAATAAGTAGTGTCCCCCTTCCCCTCCCCAAAAAAGCTTCCTAAATAACCTTCTTAATTACATCTCTAACATATATTTGTGCTGCTGCTAGGGGTGACTATTGGCCTAATTTGACTATTGCGATAGCGATAGACTATTGCAGATTACTATTTCAATAGCGATAGACTATCATGACCCACTATTGCAATTGCTATTGCGATAGTTTTAGATCCAAACAAATATGTATTTCAGCTGTGATTTCCAAAGATTTCATGAGGATAATCTGATTGATGAAACAGATTTCAGCAATCTTCCACCATTGCATCATGGGTTCATAACTCTAAAAGAAAATTTCTCATCTTGAACATTAAAAAGTTAAATAGATTCAAATAAACATGCTTGAAATATTTGGAAAAGTCACTAAGGATATAACTAATCTAGGAAAAATAACACTTTCGATAGTATCAATAGTTTACCTTACTATTGATATATCAATAGTGTTTTCAGGTTCCCTATCAACAGAGTACTATTGCAAGGATGACTATTGCGATGCAACGATAGTTCGAAATATTGTTACACCCCTAGCTGCTGCATGGGACAGAAATTATGAGTTGCTTCCAAAGGCACATATCTACATTTCTCAGCTAAAGTAGAAAGTCAAATATATTTTTTTAATACATTTTGAAGAAATTTTACCTTTGGAGTGGTAATCATTATGAGTGATTGCTGCCTTTTCTAACCCATCAAACATTTAACCCTAACTCTACTTATTATGATCATACAATGGTAAGACTAAACATTTGTAGATAAGCAAAATAGAGTTTAGTGATTTTGACATCCTCAAGCAAAAACCTCATTATCAAAACATTCAAATCAAGAATCATGCATTTTGTCACAAGTAATACCATTTTCCTTGATTGCTGATGAGATTTCTTTGCTAAGGGTTTTCAATTAATCCAAAACCCTTCAGTAATTTGAATTCATCGTAAGAGACCCTTATGGTATTTCATCATGAAGAATTTTTCATATTCACTTTCTAGATTATTCCTGTAGAGGACTGTAATATCTAAGCATGCAATACATAGCATATCAAATTGAACAAAACAAAAAAGACAAAAAGCTAGAATCCTTTGATCCTGGTTCTCATGTTCAGCCCAATCTCATCCCCAAAGAGATTATTCATCTTTACAACCTAGGCTTTACACAACATTACTCAGTTACCAAGGTGTACAAATGGGTACCTGAAAACGGGAAGTAGGGACCTATAAGGTCGCACATAGCTCGAAAGTACAATTCCTTCAAGGAAATATATGACGCCAATGAGCAGTGCCTTTAGACCTTAAAATTATCAATATTATTTTTTATGATAACTTCCACCAAACCTCTGTGTAAACACTCAAGGTTCTTTTTTCAGCAATAGCAAGATAAATTATACAATTGTTAAACAGCTATGATGACAGGCGTCCCTAGTCTCAGGATCACCTTTGTGGTCAGTCAAAGGTAAGAAGAATAAATAGGGGAAAGGAAGATGAAGACAGTGTAAATTTTCTACACACAATGATTTTGAAGGAACGGAAAATTTTTGCCAAGATGTGTAACCTCTTTGGGGAGAGAGTGCGCAGGACTCTTTGTAAATTCGTTTAGATTGTTCAACTTATTTATAACATGAGAACACCTTAGTTGCAAACATGCTCTGTTGTGAACAAAAGTAATGCAGGTAAAACAGCTCTTGCTGTGAGAGAGATTATACCTTACTGATGTTCACATTCTAACGTGATGCCTTTCCATGTAACATTCCATTAAGAGCCTCAATCATACAAAGTAGGACTCAGACTTCTCTTAACACTACAATTGCTTATTTGAATTATATCATGATTTATTTCAATTATAACATCAAATGTAGATCCAAAATATCCTGTCAGTGGATAGTATAAACCAAGGTGAGACAATTTGATGAGATGCCTTTGATGAAAACATTGATTATTGCAAAACATAAACTAACTAAAAGAGACAAACCAAATTCTCAATATTCAATATTTTATAGCTTATATCTGTATGATTCTATAAATATTGAATACTGGCATGGTCCATAACTTTTTTGGTCAGCATATAAGAGGTTGCAGTAACAACATCAGGCTAGAAGAAATAGGCTGTTCATTCCCTAACAACTTCATATTCATCCAGCTGCAAGTCAACCCTGGATGGATACACGACTTTCAGCGTTCCCTCCGTGTCCACCACTCGGACTTGTTCCACTACGAGTTTCTCAGGACCTTTGACCGCTGCATCTCCGCAAGCCCCGTCCTCAGCCTCACCAGGGACATCTGGTGTACCAACTCCCATTAATAGCATCTCTCGCAGAAGCTCATCCATAATCTTCTTGCATGCATCGAGAGAAGTGGAGCTGCTCACTTCGATCAAGATGTCCGTCGTCTCTTTAGAGATCTGTGAAGGACAAAGTGAAACACATCTCATTTCATACATTAAATACTGTATTATTACTCTCCCATTGAAGATACCGTGATTTAAAAATCTACAATGTCATTGTGTCATAACTGTGTCACAACTTTGCGAGTTGATGTAACGATGTTAACGGCCCGGCAGCAGTGATAATCTTGGCAATTTTACTTCTTTTAATTTGATGTAATTTTGCGAGTAATAAATAAAATACTATACTAAGCTTTCGCTCGTTAAATATCAAACCATTCACTTGTTTCATAAACATGTTATTAAAGAGCAACTCCGTGAGTTGATGGAGTCACATATTCCAAACTTAATCAATGGTGTCATTTGATCGCGAAGTATCATCTGTTACCAAAAAGAAAACTTTTAAAGCTAATTGGTTTTGTACAGTGACAATACGAAGGTAGAAAGTTGAAATTTTGATCGAAAACCGGAGAGTGGCGCGCGTCAAACAGCCAAATTTAATTTTGGAGACTTATCTAAAGCCGCCAGGAGGTCAGTTTGGAGTTGATAGTGTTTGTCAAGTTATATAACTAGTATCCATGTAAATTGAACGTGTGACCTCCGCCTCTGTGCATTTATAAGGCTGTTTTTAGATTTTCATGGAAAAACAGTATTTGTCATATATTTGTCTTTTGAAGATGAAAAGTTAAGATGTTTTGAATTTATATCATAACATATGACATTTAGGTTCTTATCAAAGCCAGATAAATATGTTATGAAAATCACGGACTGGCTCTTTAAACGGGACGTCGTCTAGTATTATCTATGTATAAGGTTGAAAGCAGTGGTATGACTATGTTTAATACTGACACTAGTCACAATATATATTCTTGTTTGGCACTCTGATTTGATATCTTCAATTTTGTTTTTTTAAATTGATGTAGACTATACAGTGTTCGCGGTAGGTTTTTATACAGTGCGTGCAGAAATGAAATAATAAATGTTCAGTTCAAATATTTCGCATTTTTTGTTAATGGAGTTTTTATTTCAATAAAATAATTACTAGTAAAGGTAATAAATTGTCATAAAATTTAGACATCAAAGTTTAACCTACCATATACGGTTCAGTTTTGATGATAAAACACATGCAGCCACATGCCTGTGTAAGTAACTAGCTGCCGTTCCGAACTTCGTAATATTATACAGCATGAGATTTGATAATAATCACTTGTAAACATCGCTCTGATTGGATGAAACGAACGACTTCCGGGGAATTCCATCGGTAAAGTAACCAATGACAGGGCTTTTAGCAATGGGATTTCCAGGTTTCGGTTTAGTAATCTCGTAATCAGAAAATCAGCTTAGAACGATATTTTTAACATTATGGAAAAATATAAACTTAAGTGTATAATTATATGTGCGTGCAAAACACGCAGTTACAATATATTTTGCGTGTTTATATGATTTTTATGCGTGAAAAACGCAGGTTTATGCGTTAACGCGAACACGGCTATAGTAGACCAGAGTTCTACTACAGGTCAATCTCTCATTTTAGTGTTATAAGAGCACCCCTTTTCCTTATGACTTAAATTCATTTCTCAGGCTGCATGTAAGAAAATACAGCATATTGAAGTTACTTACTTTGGTCTTGTCGCTGTTTGTGATTGGAGGAAATGATATCACATGACCTTCTCCATCAAGCAGGCAAGGGTACTGCACTTTGTCTTTCAGCAAGTCTAGATACCTGCAAGAAAAACATATCGAGACATCTAATTACCATACGATTTGATATGATACAAATCACAATTTGCTATTTTCAGGGAGTTTTCATTAATAGGAAAATAAACTTTTGTCGAACACTTTGAGTTTTAGGCAAAATAAACATTTTAAAAGTGAACAATACATATCACGATAAAGAAACTATCAGCATATGTATATTGTCAGATTAAGAATCATGATTTCCGTTTCTATGATATTTCTTCACATTCATCTTACTTGTGAACTCCGCTGATAGTGTTTCTCTTCTTTTCCTTCCTCAAATCATCAGCCTCCTTCCTCAAGACAGTGACAAGTTCCTGCGCAGTTGTCTCCTTCGTCTTGAATAGTGGCACCAACTGGGAAACAATGGCATAATCTACATAAAGAGAACATTATATCTTGCCTTCATTGCTGTATTCATGTATACTTCAGCCTAGATAAAAGATCGACACTTCAGCTGTGGAATCAACTAAGTTCCAAACTTTGCATGTCTGATTTACAAAAATTATTACTCTTAAAAATAAGAAAAATCATCCCAAATCCACCACTGGCTGAGGACAGGCTACCCTGTTATCATATATACAAAGGTCATACTTTTGCCCATTGACCTTTATGCCTATATTTGTATATGGCAATTAGCAGACAAGTTATTTGGGATTCAACGCTGCTTTCAAGAGTATTTAAACTATATAAGGGCTGCTAGTATTATTACAGGGAAAAGGCCTGCAACATTATTGTGGCAATACATTGCAGTGGAAGTTGTGAGTTTTAGCTGGAACTTGCGAGCCTCGGCTGGAACTAGCGAACCATGGATGGCACTGCTCTGAAATTTAGTGTAGCGTTGTGCCCAAACCTTACTGCATGTAGAACAGTAACTTCTCTACTACAGACAAAGTTGCGAGTCCCTGGTCGGAATCATACCAATAAAGATTACTTACTTTAATGTCATGAGGAAACCGAGCATCATAGACTAGTCCAGGTTTCACCATCTTCATATCATGAGTAGCTATTGTTGCTGTCTGTCTCTTCTCACAGAGGGTGTCATGAAATTTAGTCTAAAAACAAACGAGAAAAGTTGCAAAAGAACAGACATTGTAAGCAGAAGCAATAACTTAGTATATCACACTAGGTATTGGATATTTCAAGGTATTAGCGTAGAGTGATTAAGTAGAAGGCCAAAAGTTAAAAAAATTTAGAATCAGATACCTTTTGTACAAAGAGTTTGTTATATATAATGTTCACGTTATTTATTGAGTACAACTTATTGTGAAAACATAAACTAAAATAAATATACCTGCAAGTTGATGAACCTCTTGAACATATTCAAACTCTTTTTGAAGTTGAGATTTTTAACAATGCAGCATACAAGGTATGGACGAACTGAAATAACTGCTGGTTTGACAAGAATCGTAAAACCATTATCGCTGTTGAAATGAAGAACATCAATCATATTTTTGGCCAGTTCCTCAACATCATCTTTAGCACCTCCTTTCTTTTTCTTCTTTTTGGGTTTTGCACCTTTCTTTCCACTTTCGGCTTCTTGTTTTTGGAGGATAGTTGCAAGAAAATTGAGAACTGATTTTCCATGACTCTGTTCCACCAACTTTGTCAACTTTCTGTCCTTGAACTTGTTACCTTTGACACTGAATTCCTTCAGTTTTGGACATTCACTCAGGTTTGGAGGCAATTCTGTGATTTTATTGTAGGAAAGATCTAATGTGTGAAGACGAACCAAATTGGAAAATTCACCTGGAATTTGAGTAATTGCATTGTTATCTGCATGAATTTCGGCCAAATATTCCAATTTCACATTATCTATTCCCTCCGGCAATGATTCCAGTTGGTTATGAGAGAAATTCAAAATGTGGATTGAAGTCAACGATCCAACGGGGGGAAATTCTGTTAACTTGTTTCCACTGGCATTTACAGACTGCAACTCTGCTAGTCCTTCTAGACTTGGAAAAGACTCAATTTGGTTCGAAGAAACGTCCAAAACTTTCAATTTCTTCAAACTACTGATACCAGACGGGAGAGATGTTAGCTTGTTGTTGTGCAATATCAAAGTCCCCAGATTTGACAACTTGGAGACGTCATCGGACAGCTGCGAAAGACATGTTTTACGAATATCCAGGTGATTCAAACTCAACAGATCAAAAATATGACCGTCCAACCCCCTTTTCTCGATCCTGTCACTTATTTCTTTTCCGTGTAGATTGAGTTCTCTTCTGTTTTCTTCTTTAGCAGTCGCAACTTCAGGCCATATGTCCGCCATGCTGATTTTGGTATGCTACTTTCCTATAACATATAACTAAACGTATCTCTGTTGTCGAATAATTAAATCATACATCGTCTGAACTTATACGTGTTATGTAAATGGTATACATTATTACTATTCAAAAATATGACAAGATGTATAAAACTCAAAAGTACAAACAATTATCATGATCATAAGAGTTGAAAATAAGTTGTTGACGGGTGACTATTATCAAAGGGGCGTAACCGTGTCCAAATTTCAAATTTAGGAAAGTGAAACCGAAAGTAGCTAAATGATCGTTTAAAGTTCGAGCCATCACGGGCATTGTTTTTTTGCACCTGTGAATGCGATTGTCTATGAATATAGGCTCAGATAAAGTAATCAAATAAGACATAACAATTTATTAGCATATGTTGGATATCCTTGTTTATTTAAAATAAATAATTACTGGATGATTTTAAAAAGCATTTACATATTAATTAGCAAAGCAGAACTGTAGTGAGTGCTATGTGTTTACAAACATGACGTCAAAAACCACGTGCGATTTGCCAGTGGTAGGTAGAAGACATGTTGGACAGTGCCAACGTCAACATCTTATTGCTGAAACCCCAAGATACATAGGACGTGTCATTGAAAACACCAGTCTAAAAGGATTGTGAATCTACCCATACAACAGATCAAAAGATAAAACGTGTGAAACAACACGTTTTGTTGTTGATTAGTTAATGATAAAATAAGCTGTTCCCTTTGTGCTAGTAATTCAGCCTAGAAAAGAGACATTATGTAGCAACCGTAGTGTAACTGTATTCATGTTAAATAGAACTTTTTAAGGAATCCAACATTTCTTGATAACAGCCTCTTTTTTTGTGATTCAGCCCAGAAAAAAAGACAACATCAGGTAGCAACTGTTGTGTAACTGTATTCATGTAAAATATAATTTTTTTAAGGAAGCCAAAATTTCTTGATAACCGCATCTTTTTTGTGATTCAGCCAAGAAAAAAGATGACATTAGGTAGCAACTGTTGTGTAACTGTAGTCATTGAAAATATACATTTTTTAAGTGAGCCAAAATTTCTGGATAACAAATTCTTTTTTTGTGAAATTCTTGATGTTTTGACATTGACCAATGGGGAGGCAACCTAGTTAGAACGATTAATTTATTGAGAATATTTGATGGGGGAGGGGGTTAGGCCATATAGGACCAACTTACAAATTTCTATCCATTCAGCACAAAGTTTATCTTTGAGCTTACAGCATTTCCTGGACTGAGAAGTGCAATATGTAAAACGTTTACAGTCAACGAACAACAACAAACACCCTATGGCCTATGCCAAGACACCTTATAAGCATGATGAGATTAAAACAGCATGAAAACTCCATTCTTTGGATTTGGTCAAAAATAACATTGTATTCTTTCTAATCCCTTTCATGATGTACTTCATGGTTGTGAAGAAGAAAGGGGAGGGATGATACCAGCCACACCCATGAGGGGTCAGAAGTACATGCTTCCAATTCCCCAATCCCCCTGCCCTCTCCCAGGTTGGGGAAGAGGTGACAGTCAACAGATGACAGCTTTTAGATGCAATTACTGTAGAGAGATTAATATCGGAGAAATGAAATGAAATATTTGAATTTTTGGAAGCAATTCTTTCCTTCCTGGATATGTAACAAATTCAAAAAAACTTTATTCATGTTTTTATTTTTCTTACAGAACAGAATATCTGTCTTGGCGATAAAATAAAAAATTCACAAAAAAACATTAAGAAACAAAAATGAGAAAGTCTATGAAGCATATTCTTGTATAAAAATGGTTATCATAAATAATACTAAAAACAATTTAAAAAATTCAGAATGACCCCTTATGGAAAATTTTCTTGTTTAAGATGACAAAGTTTTAAGTGACAAACTTTTTTTTTTTTTAAATTGTCATATAATGGAAAGCAAGATACAAAGCTAGATTAAAAAACATTAAACATACACTTCTATAACATGGAAAAAACTGCATGAAAATATATCCATAGACCTGGCAATAAATTCAGAGAATGATACATACTTTTATGAATTTCTTTAAATTGTAATATGTAAATATGATTACAATGCTTTCTCTGTAAAATAAAAATTAATATTTTTCTGAAGAAAACTGAGTCTACCAACCAATTAAAATTAATTAAAACTTCATATCATTATAAAAATTTGACATTGTCATTCCAGCAGTGAGAAACGGGAAGAATGTTATGAACTTTCATCTTTTTGTTGACTGAAATGATTGAAATAATCTGATCTACTTAAATCTATTCAAGATATCATATTGTACGTAAGCAAGAAATGAAATAAAATAAGATAAAAAAAGCATTAGAGACATACGTGATGGAACAAGATGTAAACATGAACATGTAATATTTCAACCTGAAAGACTGTGTTGGTATTTACAAAATACTAATTCATACAATCAATTTGAAAGACATTTATATACATAATCAGATATAGACATGTCTTCTTTGCCATAATTTATCATAATTCTTTAATGTTGATAATTAATGCTATATCAATCATACAGACTAAAAATATTCCAAAAGAATATCATATGAAATTTATTTAGTAATGTCATTTCTAGTTATGAAAGATATTGGATAAAAATGATTTATAGCAAATTATATAATTGTATAAGCTTAAAGAAATACAAGCGATTAACAAAGTGAAAAATATATCATTATATTTGGACGATTTAGATTTATTATTAACATTAGATTACATCTGCAATAGTAAAAATTTCATATTAGGCTAGGTCTCCATGGTTGAATGGTTAAATTATTTGGATCGCTTGCAACTAATGGACAAATCTGTCTCTATGGATTCAAACCAAACCATGCACTCATCCCAAAAAAGGTGAAATCCCAATCTGATCCCAAATAAACTTCAATATTTTTCAAAGTTTTTAATCAATGAAATCAAACATGAAAATTATTTTAACAGGTACATTACAAAACTTATCAAAAAGGATTTATTCATCGTGGCATAGCTATGACAATGCTACTCTTAGAAAAAATCTAATGTGTTGGTTTTCCTGATAACTTGACCCCACTGCGAGGATATAACCAAATAATGATTATGACAAACAAACAAACAACTGCTCCTTTTGTCTGGATTAAATAACAATCACCTGATTTGTCAGAACATTTATGTACATTATTATATTCTTATGTTAACTCAATTAATGAATGACAAATAGCTTTACAATGGTATATCAATATCAAAATGATTAGTTTATTATCAGTTTATATCAGTAGTGAACCTTTGATCAATCATTTTAAAACTTTGATTATTATTTTGGCAAGTGCTCCAAGGCAGACTTCATTTACTGACATGACACTTAAGAGAAAACAAGTTATATATTTATGTAATGAATAACTCTGTAACTCATCTGACATTTACCTAATTTTCCTTAACATTATTGCCACAATACCTGAAAACTATATTGAGGGATTTTCAGTTAATAAAGATGAAAATGGCATTTCTTTTATGTTCACTTTACTTACTTTTTTCCACCTACCTGAGAGATTTGATAATGATAATGATGATGATGTTGATTAATTTA
The DNA here is from genome assembly GCA_921293015.1 of Phorcus lineatus. NCBI lineage: Eukaryota > Metazoa > Mollusca > Gastropoda > Trochida > Trochidae > Phorcus > Phorcus lineatus. Next base: position 32,516,073 of record OV121089.1, read on the forward strand.
TATTCTAAAATCCAGTTCCAGATGGCTCATTGACTCCCTATTAATACCCTGAAGGAGCATGGTGGTGTAGTGGTCAGCCCGCTGGCCTCTCATGCAAACTGCCCCGGTTTGAATCCAGATGGAGACACCAAACATTTGTGACCTGGGCTTTACACTGAGTCGTGTCCTTTGGCAAGGCACTTCATCCACATTGCACTCAGTCCACCCAGCTGTACAATTGGGTACCTGAATACGGTATGTATGGACCTATATGGTCATGCAAAGCGCTTAGTAGCTGCATCGAAAGTACAATTCCCTCAGGGTAATAAATGTTTAGCGCTTTGAGCATGTGGCTTGTACTTGGAAAAAGTGCCATACAAATGCACATTTATTATTGTTATTATTTATTATCATTACACTTTCAAGGCAGCAACTTAGCGCTTCATACAACCATATTGATCAATACACGATAAAGGTCTGTACCATATAGGTCTGTTCAGGTACCTATTTGTACAGCTGGATGGGCTGAGTGCAATGTGGATGAATTGCCTTTCTCAGGGACACAACACAGTGTAAAGCCCAGGTTTCAAATGTTTTATTGTCTACGCCGAAGTCCTTGGCGTGAAAGGCCTGAATGCAAACCTTACACCACCATAATTTAAATCTCGAGTTTCAGGAGATGTTGATAATGCATATAATGAGTTGTGACATTCCAAATAACATCTAAATATATCGGCCTACAATTACTGTGATACATAGGCAGCATTTGACATAATCAGAGCTAGCAATGACATTAAAAGAAGAAAAGAAAATTATCACTAAGTTGTCAAGTTGAAGATTTACTCCAATGGAAATTTTTCTTTTTATTCTATAAGCAATTGAAAGTCAGATGATAAAATCATTCCTCAATACCAATTTTATCATACATGTGATAATTGTATCAATAGAATTAACATTCATCTTTAATTATGACAATATGTATTTACACACGTTCAATTCAGTCTTTATCACCGTGGAACATTCAAGCTGAGTATGAGAGGGCTTTGCAAGCCCAGATATCAATTTAGCAGGAGGGTCTTGGAAGGCCCTGCCAGTACCTTTAATGGCCCACTTCAAGAATGTATTTTTAACCCTGAGATGTTAACTTTAAGGGGAAAGTTACTCTTTAGAAAAAAAAATCCAAATCTTAATATCAATCTGCAAATGCTTTCGCAAAAGACCATCTCAAACCTGAAATGTAAATACTGATGCTCACTTGTTATACCACTGTACCACAACATCTGAGCTGAAGAGGCAGGGCTTGGAAACAAGTCACAAGTCTATGATTTACATTCTCAAAGCTAGATTTTAAGGGCGCCTCTTTTCACTTATTTGAGGAAGGCTAGGCAAGCAATCTATAAAAGTGAATATTTGTGATTTGTTAGGTATATAGGAAAAAGAACAATCTCTCCCCTGGGCTTTTTGTCAAAAGATGGCCAGTGCACTCGGGATCAGCAGCCAGGTCAGGCTGAAGACCTCCTCCTTGGCTGATCCCTCGGGCAGCAGGCTTTCACAGGAAAGATTGGTCTTTCTCCTTTACTTACAGCCTACTTGGATTGGGTCTATGTCACCTTTATTAAAAAACTTGATTTATGACTTCAAAATGTTATACAAATAAAACATATATTTTTTAAGATTTTCTCTTGATTTCAACATCCAAAATATATATTCTTTAAATCATTCATGACTTCAACATGAAAGGTAACATTCCTGTACAAGCACTTTCTGAATGATAACAGTCAATGATAACATACTCTTGAAATCTTCACAATCTCACTACATGTTTGAAAGATTTCGTTGTATTGATGTATTTGGTCGAGTTTGCACTTTTGCATCATTCATTGTTGCAGTATGGCTGACCTCTTCTATTCTCGGTCTTGGACTTGAAGGCGAAGATTCAGCCAAATTCATTTTTTTGTTTATGATTAAAAATAACAATAATCCAAAGAGTTCGACGCCAGCCAAAAGATAGAAGTAATAATCAAGATGACATGCTTGGCTATAAGTTTTTCCCGTGCACGGCAGACGACAATTTATGTCGCCAAAGTCATTTGTATGGAACCATAATCCCAGACTGTAGAAGATAGCAATGACAGCCGTGCCAAGAAAACTTCCAATCCCAGAGAATAGGTAGAAAAGTCCCATTATAATTCCTTTCATAGACTTTGGCGCCATTGAGTATGCAAACTGGAGCCCTGGAGATATAAAAAATATTGTGAATATTTCATAGTTTTCTTTCGGCATGTAAAGATAATGTGATAATTTTTAACATATTTAACTCCAACTCACTCCCTTCACTCCCTCATATTTGAATGCAGCATTTAAATTTCTTAATTTAAATGGGCTATGGTTAATTTTTGTGGAATTATATATCTTCAAATTGCCCCTATAATTATGTGTTTATGCCAAATAGGGTCAAACACCTCACTACTTGACCCAATTCATGAATTATCCCTACTCTTATAAGTGAAATAATCTTGAAAGCGGCGTTAAACACCAACTCACCTCACCTATCCCAACTCTTAGAGAAAAGTTTACAGCAAAAACTGGTTGTGGCCATTTCAGTATCATTTTTAGTATCATTTAATCATTTAAGGTAGGAAAATAAATTTGTTTAACTTAACTATAAGATGTCAGACCATTTTTGTCAGATCCTTCTTTTTAAAAATTAAAAACTTGCAACTGCCCCTTTGATATGATGATAACATTGGCAATCCATTGATTTTTTATATTGGAATTGTAAGACAATTGCTCTGTGGATATCAAAAAAATATCTATCATCCAAAATTGTCTTTCACAGAGAGTTATCATTTCTTGTTCCGATCAAGTGATATCACCTAGGGCTTTCGTGTTTGATATCAGAATTTGCCAAATAATCTGCACTACAATGCCCTGCCATTGTTTACTTTGTGATATCATGATGACAAAACATCATAAAGTAATATCATAATTCTAAAATGTGAAAAATCTAATTACATAACAATGCAATGATACATGATAACATCCAAATGCTATGACATCATTGCAAAGTTTGAAGGAGTTGGTGAGTTGGTGTTTTTAATGCCGCTTTCAAGATTATTTCACTTAAATCGCGGCTGCTAGTATTAGTGAAGGGAGAAAGCCCACAACACCATTGTGGCTATGCATTGCGGTGAAACCTGCAAGCATCGGCTGGAACTAGCGAACCATGGGTGGTACTGCGCTGAATTTCAGTGAAGCATTGCACCCAAACCTGACTGCGTGTAGAACAGTTCTCTACTGCAGACAAAGTTGCCGAGCCCCTGGCGGGAAAAAGTTTGAGGGAAGTTAAGTTTTCACAACAATGAATTTTTTATTAATAGATAAAGAGGAATGATGTTGAAGGATGAATAGAATCTCACCTGCAACACTTGTGAAGACTTCACTGATGCCTATAAGGGCATACTGCGGAATCTGCCACAGAATACTCATGTCTGCTGCATAGTAATCTGTCGTTCCTGAAAAAATGTTCAGTGTAATGAATTGTTTGATCATACCCTTTTCAATGTTCTCCCCTCTGGTTTGAACAACATAATATATAATAGATTTAACAGCTCTTTAATTATGCTGACTCGAGTACTCATGTATAGCAAGAATAACTTCATGTAATGTATACTCTTTTGACAATTCCAAGCAAAGGGGAGGGGGTGTAGTTAGAGTCCACAAGCAGGGGGATGGGGAGTCTGTACATCCCACAAGCAGGGGGGAGGGGGTGTCTGTACATTCCACAGGTAAGGGGGTGGGGGTGTAGGTACAGTCCACAGGTAAGGGGGAGGGGTGTAGGTACAGTCCACAAACAAGGGGCTGGGGGTGTAGGTACAGTCCACAAACAAGGGGGTGGGGGTGTAGGTACAGTCAACAAACAAGGGGGTGGGGGTGTAGGTACAGTCCACAAACAAGGGGGAGGGGTGTAGGTACAGTCCACAAGCAAGGGGGAGGGGGTGTCTGTACATTCCACAAGCAAGGGGGAGGGGGTGTAGGTACAGTCCACAAACCAGGGTGAGGGGGGTGGGGTGTCTATACAGCCCACAAGCAAGGGGTAGGGTATTTCTGTACAGTCCACAGGTAAGGGGGTGGGGGTGTAGGTACAGTCCACAAACAAGGGGGAGGGGTGTAGGTACAGTCCACAAGCAAGGGGGAGGGGGTGTAGGTACAACTCACAAGCCAAGGCGAGGGGGTGTCGGTACAGTCCACAAACAAGAGAAAGAGGTGTCTGTATTGTCCACAAGCTGAATATTCTGAACCTCAAAACTTCAAATTTCAAATAAACTTTTCATATCAACTCTTCCTTCTCCTCATAACCATGATTTCAATATGCTGTATGTTACCTGCCATGAAATTAATTTCTAACTTTAAGAGAAATAGAAGTTTGCTCACCGATCCTCTGCGTAATATTCTTGTTCTTGCACACTTCATCTGGATAGGGCCAGAAGGCCTTCAATCGAAAATATTCCACGACCCCCGCCACCACCATAGCTAACATGGCAAACACCATCCCAATGCCAATACGCTTGTTCATCCCTATAGGGTGTCCCGCCCTTTCCAGTCTAGGGTAGATAACTCTGTCAAACAGCGGCAGGAGGATGATCAGGAACACAACGTCAAACAGGGAGAACCAAGCGGCCACAATCTGGAATGAATAAAACTTAAGACTTTAAGACAACAAACAACCTTCTTGATAGTAATAAATTTATCAACTTGCTGATTATTGACAATACAGAGAGAATCTCCCCGAAGTGTCTTCTGATATCAAACATATCAACATGAGTTGATTGAAGTATGAAATATCCTAGGCATGCAACAAACAAGTCAATTCAATGAAGTTTCCTTGCACAAAACAATAATTGGGAACGAGTTCAAGTCCCATCATTTTCACTAAATTTATGTTTCACGTACCTCTGTGTTTTCATATTTGATATTGGAGGTATTGACGTCTCTGATCATGAGCTTCATGTGTAGACCTTGCACTAGGAACGTTGTCTGCATCTGGTGCATAAAGAACATATTGATTTATTGATAAGAGATTTCTATATGATTGATTCTATCAATGTGAATAAAGCATGTTATCAGTCATCAGTGACAATAACATTGCAACGTGTTATCAGTCACTTGTGAAAGATAACAACAATGAGCTCACGTCATCATACAATGCTTTGATGCAATGACTTGCATTTGAAACCATGTTGTTGCTAAGATGAAGGGCTCTCTCTGGAGCCAACTCAATGTTAATATGCTTTGATTTCGATAAACTTACATCCATTAAAGCATAAAAAAAATACTCCACTTGTGATATACATTTCAAGAAGGTAAGCTTTCAAGTTATTGAGAAACCTGAACATAAGAAAGTAATCCAAAAATACCTGAAAGTAGACCATCCAATAAGGAATGAGGACAGCGAAGACACAGATGACCTTCTTGAGTTCCTTGACGTCTTCAACCAGAGAGTCGTGGAAGATGCCGCCATGGCGATGTTTGGCGTAGTCAAGGAAACTGAGCTGCTCCTGTACAGAGTCTGCGGTGTCTACCATCCTGTGGTGAGGAATAAGTCATATCATTGCTTGGTACGTGAAAATAAAATGTTATCCCTATCCTCTAAATGATGGTTGACATGCTACCCCTGGTCAAAAAGTACAGGTGAGGTGAGGCGATTTGTGGTTAAACACAACTCTCAAGCAATCTCATTGAAATCAGCCCGAAACTAATCGCTTGTACCTCGCTGCGTTTCTTGATCTGACCACGGCTCCATATAAGCCGTCTCAGACGGCCTTGACCGTGACCTTTCACCTCCAATTATTCTAACCAATCACGGGTCCGCGTACATATCGGTTTTGTTTGATCACGAAAGATTGCGGAAAGTAGAAAATAAGGGACGCTGAAAACATTATTATCACTCTTGAGATACACACCAGTGGCGGATCAAGGAAATTATAGTGAAAGCGAAGAAGCGAGAGGGGCATCCTGGTTGTCTATAACCCCCGGGGGTAGAGGGTCCGGGGGTTGGGTGGATGGTCAGGCATAGCACACTTCTGAGTTCTAAATAAATAACAGTATGTCACTTATCAAATACAATTGCAAAGGTTTCTGTTTCTACATTTTCTGATTCATTTACCTGCACCCATTCACAAAAATACTTAATTTGAAATTTAAAAATTGATATGAATTCCTCGAAACCCTTTGACAAAATTGTTGTCGACCTAATTTTGATATCAACTTTGTAGACCTATTCAATAATGTGTCGTAGTTTGTTTTTGGTAAATTTCTTCACTATAACTTTAAAAAAAATTTTAAACGTCTTTTGGACGAAGAATATGCCAAATCAAACACAAATATTGTCACGATAATACATCTTAATCACTATCCTCCTCGGGTCGCAGACATAGCTAAATTTCCGACCAGCGTACTCATCATGATAGTCAACACACCCACGATCATTTTGCATTCATCCCAGCTCGGCTTTTCTCGGGTCCATTCAGAAAAAGCTCGAATCCCGAGGTACAAAGGTAAGATGTGATGTTTTGAATGTCATTTCAACAGTTGCCGAAGTCTTTCCAGCCTCTATTCTTATTGGCTGGCTCAGTCTGGCGGTCAAGGCCGTCTGACGCGGCTCTTACGGAGCCGTGGTCAGATCAAGAAACGCAGCGAGGTACGAGCGATTAGTTTCGGGCTGATTTCAATGAGATTGAACTCTCAAGAGCATTTCACTTATATATTGGGGTGCTAGTATTATTGCAAGAAGAAAGCCCACAACACCATTTTCTGTATTGTGGTGAAACCTGCAAGAATTACCTGGAACCAACGAACGTTGGATGGTACTGCACTGAAATTCAGTGTAACATTGTATTCAAAACATACTGCATGTAGAACAGTTTTCTACTGCAGACAAAGTTGCCCTGGTGGACTTTGAAGCACAGACCTATTAATCCGAAACCAAGGAGAATACAACAGGTTGCCATGTGCCATGGTTATAACATTCGGAGGTACCCAATTTTTGGCAAAATTAGGGATCCTCTGGTTAATGCATTTTTTATTCATTCTATATATAGTTGATACAAAAACTTAATATTTGATAGATGAAAAAAATGTAAAAAAATTAACTTTTTAGACATTGTCTCATTATGCACCAACAGGGGTAGCAATTTGAATTTGATCCGCCCCGCCCCTTCTGAAGCTTGTACCTCGTTAATAAAAGAATAAAGAGTTTACATATGGAATGGCAGATATACAAATCAGTTGATGACAGAATTTTCACCTTGATAATAGTTGGTACAGATCAAAAGTACAGAGGCAGAAAAGCAGAATCTCACTCACTTTCCGCCAGAGAAGGATTTAGTCCGGAACTCTGTACGGCGCCGGTGTCTCATCCGACACGCTTCCCTGATAATACGGAATATGTTGGTCAGGACACTGCCAGATGCAGGACGCTTGGTGTAGCAACATCCACCTGAATGAAGAGATTCAGTTTTCTTACACTTCTATCTGTAAGACTCGAATACAAGGCAGGCCTCAAATCTGTGGCGGATTTCCAAATCTTTGGCAAATTTTCAAATGCCTGACATTTTTACCTTATTTTGTATTTTTCTGCAATGATTAACCAAACCTTACGCTAGACAAACGTACGCTAAAATTCGTTGACAGGAATCCAAGGGTTACAAAAGATAATCTTTCAATATCTTAGGGCTAAAGAAGACAGACTCACCGAGGACTAAAAAAATCCTACAAAATAAACACAATTGATGTGGCAGGAAGCTGCAAATGTCTTATTTACATATAAGGTATTGTTTAATGTATTTTCGTAATTGGGATATGGACTCTTATTCTTTGGTTGTTATCAATTTGCAATATCTCTCTGTGACTTTCCTAATTATTTCTCTTGCGACGCAATTCGGCCTTACGACGGGAACAGTAAGTTATTATGACGTCATCGCACAATGACATCACTTAGCATGACGTCATTTAACAATCTAACTATCAAACGCACCACAGATTAGGAAATCTGCCATAGATTAGAGACCCGCCACAGATCTGAGTCCTACATATCTACCTGCTTAGATTTAAATACAATCCTCTATAACCTACATGGGAAATCACATGGTAGTTCATATTTTTAATACGATGCCAAAAATCAAAATATCACTTTTGCATTGTGACATCATCGGATACATGCTCCGAGGTCAAAGTTCCTCTTTGATTTGGTTTTCCAAATCTTCCATCCACAGGTAATACGCCTATGCATGGATGTAGATTTTGATTATTTTCTTTTATTTCGTGATTTTGATAATAAATAGAATATGATATTCATGACCATGGCATACTAGGTTCATGACACTCATGTCTAATTATCAACTAACCCTTCGCTCGGGAAAAAATGATATTAGTTGTAAAAATAGTATGTCATGGACACATCTTATCCTCTTCATTCTTGTGTGAAATACGTACATTATCTTTTTCTCATTATTGAGAAATAAACAGTCAAGCAATTTCTTGTAATAGGTACAATCATGCCACTTTGTGTGAAATGTACAATGTAAGTTTTTGTAAAATGTCCAATCTCATCATCTTGCGCCAAAAATACAATCATGTCTTTTTGAACAAAATGTACAATCATGTAATTTTTTGTAAAAATGTAAAATCATGAATAAGAGATGGTATGAAAAATGAACACCAAAATACAATAAAGCAGCCTGGGCATAAAAATTACCGGTAGGTATTTCTACATGTTTTATGTATGATCGCATGCATCATTTATTTATGTGATCATACAATCATATTGATCTTTTAAATGAAATGAACAATCATTAATCAATTATCTACATGAAATGTAAAACATTATTATACTTTGAGTAAATTGTAGAATCATTTGTCATTCAAAATAAATATTCAATCATTTGACTTGTAGTCATAAAATGTAGTAATAACCATGGCGACAGAAAGATTTTAAATCTCGAGTTCCAGTCAAAGAACCAACTGAACAAGGTCTTAAAACAAATAGACCATTTATTCAGCAAAGGAGATACCGGTAAACAGTTCATGTTAAATATAGAGACTATTTTCTTGTAAAAGTAGTTTAAATGAACAGATCTTTGACCCAGTATGTGAAATCGACACCTACTTGTTCGGGACAAGGAAGAAATTAAACCTCGTGATTGACATTGTCGGCAATTTTTTATCTCTGCTATAAAATAAAATAGGATCTAGAGTATAGTTTCTCATTTCGCACGTCCAGATTTTACTGATTTTTTACAGATTCACAAACACCAAGACTGAAAAATAACATAAAAGAAAACATCTTATTATCTAAAAATGTTAAACAGATATAATTTTAGTCTAGCAATTTACAAATCAGGGTTGTTATTCAGGGATTAGGAAAGGTAGGGGCCATGGGCCATTTTGCACATTGAATGAAAAAATGGCCCATTGAAACTAGATAATAAATTGATAATCCCTGAAAATGGCCCATTATCAAGGGTGCCTTCCCCAAAAACTGGTTATTACACATCGAATAGTTTATAGGAGGCTATTGTCAGCTCTGCAATAGTAATTTATTGATAGGGAATATGTGCAACCTTTGCAATTATAGTAAGGTAACCTTTAGAGAGCTCCAAATGTGTTATGTTTCCTACATATGTACATAAAGCAAGTTTTTAAAAATCAATTAAATTTTTTATTTCTTTAGAATAGGAAGTATGATTTAGAGTGATGCACCCTGGTTGCTAAGGTTTAAAATGACAAAATGTGTTTCATTGATGATTTTAATCACGACCTGGGATGATCTATCACTGTCCTCAATCAATTCATCATAAAATCTTCCTCAGCTGATACAAGTTTTTCTTTCCATCCAAAATTATCATTAAACTATCATCGAAAGTTGGTCAAAATAGTCTGTCACTATCACAAGAGTAGTTTCAATAGACTATCACTATCCAAATAGTCAAAAGAGGGTCAACAGTCATCCCAGATACATATGAAATGCAATAACTATTGTCAATGGTGGCTCACAAGGGTCTATCACTATCGCAATAGTAGTTTGCAATAGATTATCGCTTTCGCAATAGTCCAGGGTGCCGTTCCACAAACCGATCTTAGTTAAGATCAATTTTAGCAAGTTACGTCGATTTTAAAATCGTCTTAGCTAAAACTTATTCCCGTTCCACTAACCATTTAAGTCGCCAAGTTCAACAAAAAACCCACCCTTCCCGAGAAAAGGTAATGTTGTTAATACCTTCGTGTCGGGAGAAAGTGCGTGAGAACGCTTGGTATCGGACATGATGAGGGGTGAAACTTTGTCTATTAGAATAAACAGCGCCTGGCGAGGCATCCTATATCTAGCAATTAGAACATCGTCAGTTAGGGTATCAAGAAGCGTGGTCCGATCGCGAAACACACGCTCACGGTTCAATGCTCTCTCTTCTTCTTCACATAATAGGATAAAAGCGGCCATATTGATTTGTCTAAGATTGATTTTAGCGATTCTGAGTTGATCATAAGCAACTTAGAATCACGATCTTAACTTTACGATTGGCTTAGATAAGATTGGTTAGTGGAACGGTATGCCGATCGTAACGTTAGGCTAAGATTGGGATTTTAGGGATTTAAGATTGGCGTAGGGCTAAGATCGGTTTGAGGAACGGCACCCTGGTGCAGTCAATAGTTGCCCCTGGTTAAAATGAAATGCATTAACTTTTCTCAATGATGGATCACAAGGGTCTATCACTATCACAATAGTAGTTTCAATAGACTATCACTCATCAGGGTCGATAGTCACCCCTGGTACATATAAAATGCAATAACTATTTTCAATAGTGAGTCAAAATAGTCTATGACTATTGCAATAGTAGTTTGCTATAGGTTATTGCTTTTGCAATAGTCCAAAATTAATGGATCAATAGCCAGACATCATACAAATGAAATGGAATAAATAAGACTCACCCATGAGAAATATGAGTCCCCCGACAGCAAGACAGATACAAGCCGCGAGGTACCCGTTGAAGAAGGACTTCTGTTGCTCCACCCATGTGATCGCCGCCAGACCCACGAAGGCCCCAAGGTTGACGCTCCAGTAGTACCAGTTAAAGAACCCAAGAGTCGCGTGAGCCCCCTCTCCAGCCACCTGAGATTGAATGCATATTGATAATAACAGTAACCTAGGGCCTTTGTTTGTGAGTGACTTTGTCAGGCGTCAAAATTAGCCTTATCAATGTAATTTCATACAAAATAAATTGAATTCAAAGGGTACTCCACTAAAGGTGACATGATTCACAGCTGCTCTAGTTGAACTGCAGTATTTTGTATCTGGTTTGGTGCATACACATCAAGGTGTGCTTTCAGTTAATATAAAATACCTTATAATATAAAATTTTATCTATACCACAAAGCATAACTTATGCTAATTTCAATCACAAGCTAATTCTAGCCTTGCTTCAGTAAGCCACATTTTTTGTGCCACCTCTTCAGAGTACCGCATCTGAATTTCATAGTCCAATTAGAAATCTTTCAGATGTTACTACATGACTCTTAGCCAAAGAGGTTTCTCAATCCTCAAATACATAACCAATGCAGGCAGCGCTTTCACGGTGGAGGGGGGCTGAAATTGCTAGCTCAGTGGGGGGGGGGGGGAGAAGAATAACATTTATACTCTATAGGTCATGACAGATTATTTATTTAAGAAAAACAACCGCTTACAACGTCGGTGAGACCAAATACAGGCACTTAATGTTCACGTCACGTTCTCAATCTGCAGAAAAGGGTCAGATGCCTCATGAAACTTATAATATTCTATTTTTTCATACAAACATTGAAATAAAGAGCAAAAAAAGTTGTTTTTCCCCCTAAAATTAGTGGGCCGAGCCCCCCCCCCCCCCCAGGCCCCCCGCTTGCTACGGGCCTGACTTTTATTTATTTACATTTGTCTTTGATGTGTGAAATAAGATCAACATGATCATGTCAAGACATTAATGGCAATATACAATATATGACAATGTGTAAGTCAACATATACATGGGTATCATATCTTGACAGAACAACAAAAACATGACATCTTGCATAAAGATAAGGTATTCAGTACTCTATCTGAGTCAAGTCTGACCTTTTGAGTACTCGAGTCCAATTCTTTTTGACCCCTGAAATCCCTAAATGCAGCTAGGGTTAACTATACCCAATTATGAAGATTGGTGAAAATCATGCCTTGTGAGGAAATAGTTACTTTAAGTTAATGCATTATTTTCATATACAACAAACAGCAATTAAATTTAAATTTAAATTTTAGTACTTATACTACTAGCTGTGCTCTACGACACTAATGCTTACTATCCCTATATGCATTATTGTAAGGGATAGTCAGTCCAAACATGTATGAATAACGTAAGTTCATGAATTGTTCAATTACAGCATTCAATTAAAATGTTTCTGTCAGTCAAGTGTTAATTGGCATAGTTAAAGTAACAAAACATTTGGTCTTCACTGGGACTTTAGCCTGCATTTTGAAAATACAGCTCACCCGCTTGAGATTTGGTTATTTTAAGATCCCAACAAAGATGTGGAAAGAAGTACTGGACTACACTATGTTTTGTTCAAAGTTTTCAACCATTTCAAACTAAATGTCAAAAACGTATCTAAAATAAATTTGTGAGATGGTCAGATATATATATATCATTAGTCAGTTTGATTAAAATCAACTGATTCAGAGTAAAAAAGTCTCCTCTCGAAAACGGTCTGACCGCAGCCTACTGTAGCGCAAGTTCTTACGTAAACTCAGGTAACCAATCACAATGCGTGCGGCAAAAGCATTCGGTATCAGTAGCTTGGGGCAAGTAACTCCCATTTACCATTTTGTTAACCTTGAATGCTGCTATCCTTATTTTCACAGCGATGATGTGATTGTTTCGCTAATGACTAAGTTTTGTCTGCACTAAACTGGTGTTAGCACACGCGAGCAGTGAGTCTGCAGTCAGACCGTTGTGGAGAGGATAGCCTAGACAGATAGAGTTCGAATCTCGGTAGAGTCAACATTTAAAACAATTTTATTCCTCGGAACACGGTTGATTATAATCAGACTGTATAAATTAAGATATAAAAGCAATCTACCTGTTCTGCTCCGAAAGGTGCAATGTTTGCCTTGAAGGATCCCGTCCCGATAGCAATGATTGTTAATACAATAAACAGTAACCATGCACATTTCTCATTGAAAGGATTCTTGTCAGGAGGTGGTTGAATATCTGCATCTAAATACGAACCGTTTATTTCGGAGTTATTGTAATGGTGTAAACGACAAACGTCAGGTAGAACACTTGAATCTCCTACAGTCGGTGATCGGGGTGACAAGAGTGGCATAAACACATAACCACCGATATAGATAATCAACGAGATGATTATTGCCTTGAATCTGCCAAACACTGAATCTGCCAACCAACCTCCAAACAGTGATGTCACAAATGAAAGTCCAAGGAAAAAGAAAGAAGCGTTCATAGCATGGTAGGACTCCCATTCGAAGGGGTTCTTATTCAAGAACAAAACCAAGTTCCCGGCCAAGGCATAAAACGCCAAACGTTCCAGAATAACAGTTGTTAGAATAGCACCGCATGCCGCTCTGATAACACGATAATTATTTCCGCGTCGATTTGGGTTCAAGGAAACTTCGCCATTCTGGCCAGGTAGTAGCCTTCGTCTTTCGTCCGCCATTATGAAATAACACTCTTCATGACAGATATCATACAAAAGGAATGATCACTAATTTCACACTGACAATGATGATATCCTCTTATTTTTATCCTCGTGACCACTTTGTTTTGTTGCCATCCGCCATTTTCTTACTCAGATCATGTGATTGCAAAAATCACGTGACTCAGTTTCGCTCTCGACTGAACTCTTCAGTTTGCTGATGGATGACTTCTTTGACAAAAAGATTTAATTTTCGACGAAGGACATGGACATTACCTTTGATTATTAAAAAAATGCTGAATATGTATTTTTAAAATATTTTAAATCTATTGTTAATTAAATCACACCACCTGTCCTTCTATCTGATTAAAGAGCCACTCCGTGAGTTGTTGGAGTCATATATGCCGAACTTAATCAATGGTGTCATTTGATCGCGAAGTATCGACTGTTACCAAAAAGACACATTTTAAAGCTTATTGTTTTTTTACAGTGACAATATGAAGGTAGAACGTCGCAATTATGATCGAAAACCGGACAGTGGCGCGCGTCAAATAGTCAAACGTAATTTAGGAGACTTATCTAAAACAGCCAGGCAGTTAGGAGTTGATAGTGTTTGTTAGGTTATGTAACTAGTATCCATGTATATTGGACATGATATCTACACCTCTGTGCATTTATAAGGCTGTTTTTAGATTCTCATGGAAAACCAGTTTTTGTAAGAAAAATATATGTCTTTTGGACATGAAAAGTTAAGATGTTTTGATTTCATATCACCACATATGACATTTAGGTTCGTATCAAAAGTAAATAATATGTTATGAAAATCACGGAGTGGCTCTTTAATAAAATGGGCTACAGTATATTGTGTATTAGAGATAGGGTTGTTATAATACCTACTTTCCAAAATATCTCATGTGTTCATACAACCAGGCTCATGTCCGTAGCAAAAGGGTTGATAGATATATAGAACCCCCCTACCACTCAACCTGGATTCATACTCACTCTATCATTCGCTCTCTAGTCTAACAGGGAACACATTCGATTTTAACCAGACTGTAAAACGTGTGATAGCCTCCTAAATATAATTATAATACTACATTATTGATATTTACCATTTTATGAAAGACAAAAATATGCATACATCCAATTCACGATCAATGATAGGCCCCTAGGGCCTCTATAGGTGTTTCGAGGAAATACAGTTATGTAATTTATTGTATGTAATGATGAAAGTAGTATTGTTATTGAATTTAACAATTTGTTTTCTTACACTCAGTGAGTTATTGGAGTCATATATGGCATAGTGCCAAACTTAATGAATGGTTTCATTTGATCGCGAAGTATCGACTGTTACCAAAAAGACACATTTTAAAGCTTATTGGTTTTTTACAGTGACAAAATGAAGGTTGAACGTCGCAATTATGATCGAAAACCGGACAGTGGCGCGCGTCAAATAGTCAAACGTAATTTTGGAGACATATCTAAAACAGCTAGGAGGGCAGTTAGGAGTTGATAGCGTTTGTTCGGTTGTATAACAAGTATCCATGTATATTGGACGTGATATCTACATCTCTGTGCATTTATAAGGCTGTTTTTAGATGTTCATGGAAAACCAGTATTTGAAAAGTTAAGATGTTTTGATTTTATAGCACCACATATCACATTGAGGTTCGTATCAAAGGTAAATGATATGTTATGAAAATCACGGAGTGGCTCTTTAAATAGAGAATTATGCACTTACAATTAAACATTATTAAATTTGAGAAATACTACAATTGCACACTTACAAATTGCATAAGTTCATATTAAAAGAATATCTTGAAATACATTACACATATGGGATGCATGTATGCCAAATGAATAAATTACACATATACAATAAAAGATAATATGCAATAAAAGATAATATGGAAGATGACATGAAAATTAAAAGGAAAGTGTGTGGACCTCGGTTTACACATAAACTCATATCAGTATTTGATAAATGAAAATGATTGTCCGCAATGAAAAACTTTAAAAGGGAGATAACTCCTGTTAGCTTACAAAGTGAGCTCCTCTTCACGAGAACAATAAGTTATGTACGGCAAAGTTGCGGATTTAGGGTGGGGGTGCGTTGGGGAGGTTCAGCCTAGGTGTCTCAGTTTTTCCTTATTTCATCCTTCACTCAGTCCGTCTCAATTCAAAACAAATCAAGAACGAATTATCATTATGCTGAGCCTCCTGTTAATTTTATGAAATGAAAATTATTGAATTAGATAAATTTCAGAATCTAACGTAAATCCTCAATAAATCGCCAGGAGATTATCTACTGACTGTTATTCAGGTCAGCGATGACTTTTTTTGCTTATGTCCGACCGTATTTAGAAAAGGGTGTATATACAAGGACATTCAATGTGTTTTTCAGTAAATGGTTGGCAGAAGTGGTTGAATTGGCCCCCAAGAACGGTATCCAAATTTTAAAATATTGTCTACAGTGGGAAACTTCGTGTAGGTCTGTCTGAATTCACTTGAATTCAAGTTCAAATCGAAAAAGCAAGCCGAAAACAAACAGAAAATAAGTGAATTTGAAAAAAAAAGAAATTATTAAGATAATGTTAAGTCAATAGTATATGATCTACGATGTCATACAAATTCTTAAATTTTATGTGTCTGAACGATTATAAGAAGTACACATACAAATTTTTGAAAATATCTACTCGTTAAGTCAAAGCAAAGCGTCACTTCATTGAAAGTTGAATTGGCTGTTATATTAATAATATTTATTTATGCTACATGTAAAAGGGTATACAAGATATGTGTGTTACTCTGCATGTAACCTAATGTCAAATTTAGAAAATGTATTAATATTTAACTAGTAATGGTGTTCAGCAGGGCTTTATGCTTTATCCACTGCTTTTCATCTTTTTTTCTCAAGAAAATAAAAAGATATTAAAATGATTGGTCGGATGAATCAAAAACAGGATCTATGTGTATTTACAGCTTCTTTATAGCAGGAATGTGAAGCGGGTTTATTTCTAATAGCGTCACTTAGCATAAACCATCATGTGCGTTAACAACTACACCGAAAAGTCAATGAAGAAGCTGTAAATGCATATAACTCGTTTCTTATTTAAACTTCAAGATCTTTATCAGGGCAAAACTGATGGAATATTAATTTCGTAGATGAATGCATGTCGTTTTCAAAACTATATTTTCCCCTCGTGATGTTGCCTTACTGGCAGATACACAGTGATTATTACCAGAGGAAGTGTGTCTTATGACTTTTAGGAAACGAGTGTGAAGTTTTGTATTTCCCGAGCGAGAGCGAGGGTTATACACAAGTTCACGCGAGTTTCGTAATATATGACTTTTACGAAACTCGCGTGAACTTGTGTATAACCCTCGCTCTCGCTCGGGAAATACAAAACTTCACACTCGTTTCGTAAAAGTCATATGATACATTCCCAAGGATAATCATTTTTTATTACCGATTCTATTCCATTTAAAAAGCATGGAAACATTCAGAAAACGGCTCGCTTCCCTTGCGACGGCCCGCTACAGAAATGTTACGAACAATAATTTTATGACGTCACAGACGACGAAATACTTTAACTGAAACAATCGTCGCTAGGCAAAAGTGATATGTGCACATGTGCTCATATTGAAAATATGTCACAACTTATGATTAAACGTATGGGTAATAAAAAGCATTATTGGCTGCGAAAGGCATTCATATTTCTTGTTTCCGTTATTCAAATGCTATTTGTCAGTAAAATGACGTCAGTTGCATGAAGCGTATTTCGAATATGGACACTATTTAAGAGTAAATTGCCAAATGTATTTTCCCAAGACATTTTAATTGGCGTTGTTACGTATACCTTACCCTATAGATATATTTATGTTTGATTTTATATTGATGTCAAACCATATCATTTTGCATGTTCATCCCAAAAATGACGAATATCTGACAATTACTAGTTTAAATGTAAGTCTTAAAAATGTTTATGAATTAGCAAAAGCTGAAATCTTATACGCAAAATTAACATGATAAACATGTAAACATTCAATCACTCAAAACTCGCGGTGCACTGTCCTGGTTTCGATTTAAAAAAACCGACTTATTGTCACTGATATATAGTCAAACGTCATTGACAAACACACAAATTCTGAAAAGTAATTATCGAAAATAATTATCGAACGTTAGAAAGTAGCCTAGAGAAGTGGAGTATATTCAATAATTTAAATCAAGTGTAGGCTTGCATTTCAGAAATCTATGTTGATGTATAAAACAATGTTAGCTTCAATCGGTGGCTACAAAAGTCGGTTCTCGATAAAACAACATATAAGGCTAGTTATTTCTGATATTACAGAGTGTCACTTTTATACCTCTTGATTATATATTCGATAATTATTTAACAGTTCTATATTTGAAAAAAAATAGACATCAAGTAAATAATGTGAACTCTAAAAGAAACACTCGCTTAAAAGGTGAAATCGATCACCAATTCCAGAAACCTTTTGAAACAAACTTTATTTTGTGCAAAACGCCTGGGACTAGCATCTGATATGAAAGTACGGTAAGTTTGTAAAAAAAATACGCCCTTTCTATCGCTTAGTGTAAAGTCGCTCCTAAGTGCACAAAGCGAGCAAGTTGGTAGTGCTATCGATGTATATTACACACACTTTCACTATTTGCACGCCTGTCTTTGAAACTGATCTCATTCCGCGCTCGAGCGCTCGAGACCTATAATTAGATCACATGACCTTCTTGAATATATTAACAGTCGACACCGACTAAGGACGCACAAAATAGTTCGTGTTTATTTCGTTTCTGGTTTTGTTATCACAACATTTTATACATTTTTACAAAAATATATTCAGTGATAAGCATATTTTGTGGGAATAAACTGAATGAACGTTTATTGATTTTGTTGTGATATATGGTCCGCGTGAATGTTATTTTATGACAGGCGGATGAATACATTGTCGGGTTACAGCGATTCAGCATGGAAGAATTGACCGCAAGGCGAGATTGAAGAATGAGTGTCAAGCCATCAGGTCCAACTGGCCCGTGTTTTTCAGGGTAGTCTGAAGTGTCTTTGCTTACAATAGTCGACTAATGTGAAAGCATATTGGATATATACTTTGCCAAGATGATGGCGAAGACAGTCAGACCGTGGATCTATCTGAGTGTTGTCGCTGTGTTTGGTAAGACACATTTCTAGTCTATTTCACTCTTTATTTGACATGAGCTCCATCACATCTTGTCGGTTTCACGTAATTGGCACGTGCAGCTCGTGCTTCACTTCTTTGATCGTGTTGACTGGTTAAACTGTCAATCAGAGGGGTTATAAACACACTGTCGTTTAGAACAGTTGTTATTGTGCCGTTATACAGCTACAAAACAACGCGATGTATCACAATGTTGCATACTGTTATGTTATGGCAGGCACTTTCGTGGATGAAGGGAGAGCTCTAGCTACATACTGGAACATTGTTGCACATATGGTAGTTATCCCATACAACACTCTAGTTAAAATTTTCTAACATATATCCTAACAACCTTTCGTTTGTGGGAATAAAAAACAAGCCAAAAGATCCAAAATTAGATACTTTCACAACATCTGGTTTTCAGATTACCATTTTGAAATTCCACCATCTTCGAGTTCTGCATGGTATAGCATTATGAGGAAGTCTGCCACAGTTTTGTATGGGTGAAAATCTTTGACATGGTAATCAGGAAACCTATTTTTGTTGGACTAGGCGGTGGTTGGGTTGTTGTTTATGGGTCACTTGAAGGGTCAACAATGGGTAAGGTGAGGGTCAAACAGCCAACTTGTGGACAGGTAGCAGTGGGTAGATAGAGGGAGGGGAAAAGAGGCTGATGGAGGTTTGGATAGGCTATAGAAGAGGGTGTGATCAAGTGTCTATGTCTATGGAAAGGTTGTATTTGCAATATGGTTAATGAAATTCTGTTTGTTATTGTAAGGGCCATTGCAGTCAAGTATATTGGGTATTTGTGATAATATGAGAAGACAGGAGATGTTTGGGGAGAAGAATTTTTGGTTTTGAGGTTAAGCAAAAATGTATCACATGTGACATACAGGTTTTGAAAATACATTATGTTTTGATGTGGAAATTTGAAAATATCCCCTATTCTGCTTGATGTACGAAAAATTAGGACACAAGGTGTAAAATTGATGGTTTGTTGTAAGACAATTTATTTATTTGATTGTTGTCAGGGAACCAATTTTGAAAATTATATATAGAACTATCAGTTTCTTACTATGTGTTGTAGTTGTGAGGAGAGAATTTCTAAGAGATATATCTTGACAAAGGATAGCCAACTATCTCTGTTGTGATTTATTGTGTATCATCAGTTCTGACTCAAGATGGATAATTGCCAGTACGTGAATAACTCAACACTTGGAAATGTTGCAAACATCAGTGTCATTAACATGTAGACACTGGTGAATTTGTCAGAGTCATATATTCACTGCATACTCATTTATGAATGGATGGATGCCAGTATTCATGCACTTTCCTTGCTAGAGAAGATAGAGGTGCGATGATTGAGACATTTGTAGATTTTTAAAATATTTTTTTCTCCTTTTTTTTGGTCAAAACAATGATATGGCTTCACTGTGATTTTCTTTTCAATTCATAAAAATCTCTCTCAAATATTTGTATCGATTTGAACATTTCATTTCATTTGTACCAATGATATGTATCCTGATGTATCAGAATGATTCGATATGGTACAAGTGATTTTACCTAATTTTCAGGTTATTTTGTAAAACAAATTCCCTTTTGACGAAACCAGGAATATTTGGCGAAATGAACAATTTTAAAGTCGATGTTACATATCACAATACAGACAATTTATCACAATTCATATATTTAGATTGTGTATGAAGATTCGATATTACAATGTATCGTCACACTAATAGAAACAGAAGTTGAATAATACAGACACCAGTGAACTTGTAATGTAAAGCTGTTAACACTGTAAAGGGTGAATGGGTCACTTTGGGACGTCAGTTATGTCTAGATGTCAGATTCTACTGCGTTTTATCTTTAAATCATTACAAAAATTGTTGTTTTCACATTTCAAAGGTTGTTATCAGATTTTATGAGTTTCAATAATGTAAGCTTATGATTTAATTTGTGGTGAATAAATGAAATTAGAGCGTCACAATTTCTATTTTTCCTTTATGACAATACATCAAAAAATGCTGAGTTTGCAGTTAATAGAATTTCCATTTCAAATCATGACTTCATAAAGAACCCTTATCCCCAGTCATTATCAGTGTAGAAAATCTATTTAAGGGGTTATCTCCAAAGAAATATTTCGCCCTTTCAATTAAAATCATTGAGTGATAGCAGGGTTTTTGTGGGGATCAATATAATGGTTTGTAAGGACATCTCTGGAGGAGGAATTCACTATTGTGGATTACCATCTGATTTCTGTCCTTTATGAAGAAGGACTTCAAAGAGGATCGTTCTTGTCATGGATTTCACGTTTGTAATCTGAAACTTTGCTGTCATTTCGCATCTTTAGATATTCATTCAAGTCACTGAGAAAAAGAGTTCTCATCAGATCTTGAATTAATTCAAAGTGACTGTTCACAGAGTTGATAACATTGTTTTTTGAAACATTGATTCATTTTTTTTCTGGTTTAAGTTGAACTTTCACCCCTGCTGACGTCAAGATCTATCATCATCAAACATTAACTATTCACCTGCTGAAGACGTCAATGCAGCATTTTCCCTTACTGGCTGAAATACAGGATTCATAACTTGAAAATCCTTAAACTACTGAATTAATGGTGTCATATTGTGTTTGTGTGTTTGATTTACAGGATTCATCCATTCAATATTGTTTGTGTTGAATTTATTAATGGCAAATATTTATATCCTTAATTACATATATCAGAACTTGTCATCCATAATATTACTACATTTTAGAAATCAGTAAATAATATACAAATGATTACTTTATCTTAAACCAGCTGGAGTAATTTGAGTAAAATCATGAAACTACAGGAATCAGAACTGGTTATCTTAAAAATATTCTGGGTTCTGCCAAGGTTAGATACTTGTATGTCCAGTACTTAATTTACTGCACCAGTTGTTTTGGGGTTGGACTTACACACAGACCGTAGGGGATAACATTTTGACAACACCTCAACTGAAAGACACAATTAAGATTTCAATTCAGCTACTCTGAAATGCCAACTTCTGTGAGGCTCCACTGAAATTATATTTTTTTTCTAAATTGTGACAATCACTTTTCAGAGACCTAATCAAGTATCGTCAAGGACCTATACAGAGTACTAAAATGATTGTCTTTTCCCTATATCATTAAAATGATGAATTAGTAATTTTAAGAAAAGGCAAAAAATAGATTTAAGTACACTTTTAGGTCATAGTGCATTTATTTCATGGAATATCCCAACTATATATACAAAAGTTTCAACATGGTTATTTAGGAGATAATTTTCTAAAAGGCAACAGCATTAAGTGATCAGTATAATATGAATGCAATTATCAATAATCCTGCACATGATTATAGGTAATTAGGTACTTACTTCATACGGTTCATTCGCTCGAAGTCGAAAATTTTCGGCGTGTATAAACATGGAGCGAATTTCGTTTTCGTCTTCGAGCGAACGGTAGCTCCCTCCCAATCTACTCCAATCTACATTAAACAATAGGCGCTTGTCAAAACAACTCCGATCTTCGACACACAAATCGAACGGTGGTTCCCCCGACCTAGTGACCACATAAAAAAAACTTTACATAATCACAATTATTATTTTATTTCTTACATATTGGTCAGACATTTTTGTACATAAATACAAATATATAGCACAGTAATACAAAATAATAAAATACATAGACTGGACATAATACTTTTAATCATTATCTTAATTTAATGTACTAACCTCAAAATGTTATTTATAATGGACAATGTTTCAGGAAATTAAGCTAGCTTGAGAAGATGGGAAGCTCTGGCAGCGTAGTCGAACACGGCGATGTGTCCGGAGTCAAGTCTTGATTTCAGGTCGCTCAGCTTCCTCTGCAGGTCCTCATACTTCTTCTTCTTTGGCGGGAGGCGTTGTCCTGCAGCATATTGCACCGTTTTTATTTCTGTTGTCTTCTGCTCAGTTAACAAGAAACGAATTAGTTCAAAAATGTTTGGATGAGCCTTCCCAACCAGTTTCTTCAGGCGTCCGTGCCATCCCTCCAGGTTGTTGTTGGTCCTGGGTCCAGTGGTGAGGTAGTGGTTCCATGAAGCAATCGGCAGACTACCCTCTATCCAGTTGCTGGTGATGTAGTCTGCTAGTTGTATGCATCGGTTGTCATCTGGCATCTCAGCCAGTGTCTGCAGCCACACTTCCTCAACCTTAAACATAAATAGAATGGAATTATTGATTTTTTTCTTATGATTATGATAATTTATTAAAGAGACAAGAATTACAGGTTACTATATTATTTAGTTTTATTATCGAAAATACTTACATCAGCCACTGGCACTAGAGGCAATACAGCACAGAGCCTGACGAAGTGGTTGACGTCTGGGTTCTCACTGTAGTCGATCTGCAGTCCAACTTGTTGTGTCTTTCGCCAGACACACTGTGTAAAATGGAAAAAACACCCTTTCCATTCCACTCCAGGGAAGACGACTTTCACGGCGTTCCTTGCTGCTACTTCAAAGTCCATCTGTAACAGAAATACATTTACATAAGTAAGACTAATACTACAATTGACCAAACAAAGAACAGTGTTTATGCTTTAAACTAAAACTATAAAACTATAGGAAGCTAAATATAAGAAACTTACCTGGACACAATCTGGTTGTAGACGAAGACCCCTTGCTTCTGCAGCTTCTTTGACAAGTCTAAAAGCTCTGTCGTAGGTGGTCTGTTTCTTGTCGGGCAGCAGCAGGTAAACCAATGGCATCGTTCTGTCAGCGACGACGGCGTGGAGCGTGTATAGTTGACAGAATATGGCTGGGACTACGTAGAAGGTTCCATCTCCAAATATGGTATCAGCAGCACAGAGATGTTCTAAGTTACGAGCGGAAGAAAATCCCAGGATCTTGTTGTCGTCTCCATCGTCGATGATGAGGAACTGGTCACCGGCGTCGGTTGTTCTGTATTGCTCGGGGACGATAAGGTCTCTTCGATGAGTTGGCAGTGGAGGAAATGTGGACAGACGAGCTCGATATAGGGCATCTTTCATAGTGTGGAATGTTGGTATTGCTTCCACGAGGGTACGGTTGGCATCGGTCCAGGGTCCATCTCGGAGAGCACGGATCTCCTCCTCGTACAGGCCTTGCATGGGCGCCAAGGACGTCTTCGCCTTCGTCTTCAGAGAGTGCAAAGTCTCGTGCAACTGAAACAAAAATTAAAAATTTGGTGGGTGGTTGTGGGTCGAATCGCCACGTAGCGGTATATCCTGTCTTGTGGTTATCTTTCCTGGGCAATTCTTAGTGGAACATTTCCAATAGTCGACGTCATTTGCCCCTCGCTTGCTAATTCGATACATGAAATTTCCAACACAAAGATATCTACCACCTCTGGAAGTGGGAACATACTTGTACTCTACTTGTGCGTTAGCCATGGTGCAATACCGATAGTGATTGCAATTTGGAGAAGAAACTAATTTATAGGTACCATAATTGTTTTTTTTTAATTGATTGAAATCAACTCATAATTTTGACAGTGTGAAAAATCATGTCAACGTGAGAACAGTTCACATCTTGCTCACCACGCGGAAGGCGATAATCCGTCCTTAATCCTTTATCAAAACTTTACTAAAACAACACCAATCATCAAAGAGCACCGCTTTTCGTCTTCGAGCGAATACCTGAAACTATATTTTCGACTTCGAGCGAATACCCCCTTCATACTCTCCCACACAGCTTATCTTTGAATGGAACTACTGTGTTGTAATA
Organism: Phorcus lineatus; assembly: GCA_921293015.1. Classification (NCBI taxonomy): domain Eukaryota; kingdom Metazoa; phylum Mollusca; class Gastropoda; order Trochida; family Trochidae; genus Phorcus; species Phorcus lineatus. The sequence continues at coordinate 32,540,704 of OV121089.1, forward strand.
GTGCCTTAGTTGTTGGGATGTCAAGACTCACTGATGCATTGGTGCATCATTGTTGTTCAATTGATGATAAATGAGGAAATCGTGATCCAAGTTATAGTGAATATCAAAGCAAATTTAAATGTATATCATCCCAGAAATTCAGAGATTGTGAAAATCAAAATTTTGAACAAAATACTAAGATATGATATTATTGAATAAGTTTGCTTGTTTTTTTGTCTAACTGTCAACTTACTCTATTGTTAAGATATTGACTTAAGATCAGAAAGAAGGTCCTGTTTACTTTAATATATCATGACCTAAGTATCTTGATACATATTGTGTAGAGACAGCCCTACTTAGTTGATCAACAGATGGTGTTTATTTTGTTTTAGTTAAACAATACTTACAACAATATACACATGAATGAAAGCTGTGGAGGAGTGGAAGCATTAAAAGTCAGACAGTTTATTTTGTTTTGTGGGAGTAAAATCTAGACATTTTAATTCGAGAAACAGTTAAATAAAAATGGAAATTGATGCTTTGATGCACAGTGTTTCAGACACAATTAGCCAAAGGTGACGTTGAAAATCTGCTGCATATCTGTGTAGTGAAGAGTTTGTAAGGTTATATGAAAACATTATTTTACAAATCGGGTGTAAAAATTTGCAAACTGAGCCCAAAAAGTTTGATATGAATCAGATGTGGATAAGAGTGAGAACAAAAGCCTGTAACTTCCCCACCATAAGAGACCTCCTTCTGCAAGAGGTTCCATTATTCCATATACCATACAATATGATTATTTACATATGTAAAGCATATACATATTGTAAGTGCATCAAGAAAATATTTTTTGGATGGAAAATGGACATGACAAGTGCCATATGGTAGCGGTTAGGACACATACACCTATTCCCCTCTCTCCGCTGTGACTGCTAGCCAAATATAAATCATATATTCGTATATATATAGAAAACAAAATTTAGGGATGTTTATAATTTTTAGATTATGAATAATTGTCTATTTTATTCCATTGAGAAACTTATATTGATCATTATGTTCATTCCATATAGATATGGTTGTTTGTTCATTATATATGTGAAAGAAGATGGTTGCAATGTACATTATTACTCATTCCATGAAAAACAAAATTATAAAAAATATTATTAAACTAATTAGCACATATGGCTGACAAAACAAGTGAAGGTTTATAAAAAAGATAGGGCTCTTCAGGAAAAATTCAAACTTGATGTACTTTCTTTTCATCCAAATACTTAAGCTGTAAAATAAAACAAGTGTTGAATGAGAGGATACTAAAAAAACTTAAACTATAAAACTTGTTAATCAGGTCAGGTCTGTTGCTATAATGACCAGCTTAGGCAGCTGTCCAGCAGGATTTTTTTTAAAACAAAATGTTCAAACATAATAATGCCAGTCAGATTATAAGTCAGGCTTGTTCGTATTTTGAATTACCTACCAAAGTTCAAGGAAAGTCTTAAATGTATTGTAACACTGTCACTGACGGTGATTCACACAATAAAGAAGTTGTGTTGCTCGTATTCAACTATGGGAAAAAATAAAAATTATTTTAAAAAAAGAAGTTGTTAGCTAGAAAATCTTGCTGTTCTTAACCATGTCACTACCTGTTAAAAAAATAACACCTAAATAATCTCCCCTCTCACAACTAAGGAAGGGACATACTTACTTTTTTGGGGGCTGTGTATATGACTCATTGGTATTATATGGAAAGTATATTGTTAAGTAATGTAAACATACGGAAGTGAGTCTGCCATGTGTGTTCTGTAGCTGAAGCTATAGCTTACGTGCACCGATGGTATTATGACTCGTATCATGACAAGTGTGTGTCACATAGCTAACATTATCACATATTTCTGTGATACATTTCAACCAGCGACATCACAACATCACGCAATATGTCATGATTTGTAATCTGATTCCATTAATATCAGAATTATTTCAGATTATTCTGGAGGTAATGTTCGAGATATCATGCCAGGGTCTAAATCAATATAATGAAAGTGTGGCATGGTCACTGCCCCTTCAGTTCTTAAATCTTCCAGTGATTGTTTGAAAGATTCTGTTGAATTGATTTGGAAATATGTCATGCTTTATGACATAGTGTCATGATCATGGTAATTTACTAATCAGTTATTTATAATCCCTTCCTCAAGCTGGTTAGAATGGTTTACAACTAAAATATTTTACATGTTGAATGTTTATTGGATATTACGGCATATAAATGGCACAATATCCTAAAAATCCTTCCAAAAATCTGAAATCAAGATAGTCAGGGATATTTAATTATTGTTTCAAAGAAAGGATAAATTATTATCAACAATTCTGAGATCTGTAGATTTGCTCTTCGGTTGAGGGTTAAATGATTTTGAAGGAGGGTTGGGGGGGGGGGGGGGGGGGTAGAGATTGGTCTTTTTATATATGGTTGCTTTTGAAAATACCCAGGTAAACCCCTTGAACCCCCTTCCAACCACAATCCAAGCCTGCTCCCCGTACATCAGTTCTGCAACGACATCTAGACCAATGAGAAAAATGGTTGGGATGATTCCTGAAAACAAGATGGAGGATTGGTGTGTTGTTGAAGAAAACATCCGACATGTGGCAATGTCATCATTGGCGTTTACATCAGTCTATCTGATCCCCTGGGAGTTTCTCTCAGCGTCAGGAATACCCTTTGATATGGGCTTCAATATTCATGGGGATTGGGGGGTGGGGGGAGGGGGTTGGAAAGGGGTTCGGAATCTTTGGGAAATCATATAAGAATAGGCTATTGTGATTTATTGATAGTTTCAAAACATCATAACCATATTACTTCGGCATTTGAAGTTTTTTACAATGTTAATAAAAATTGGTAAGTATTAAAAAAAGGGCCTCACAGAAATTGGAATTTCTGACATCTTGTGTTGCACTTTTGTCATTTCATTTATACCATATACTAATTTGTATAACTCAAAATTTTGACACCAGAAATTGAGGGGTCAAAGGGGGGGGGTCTTGCAGTTAAAGCTATTTATTACGAGACAGTATAATATGGCAAGCTGGATTATGTTCGAAATTTTTATTTTTTAATTATTTTTATTGCAATTAAGAATTTTATATTGCTTCTGTTGAAAATAATCTTTTGACCTATATTCAGTAATTTCACATTTCAAATTTATCAAGCGATCAGGCATGTGGAAAATAGCAGCATCACACCCCACAAGGTGGTTGAGATAAATAACCTGTCAAACCCAGTGTCATAGCTCGTATATTGCAGGTGTATTATAGTTAATTAAATACTGGTTGCATGTCAGTAGCAAGCTATTGCTATGCCTTCTGTGGCCCATATACACCAATGTTACAACTGAGATTGTCAATTGCAATGTTTTCGTTGTTAATATCCCAGCAGTGTGATATATCTCACCAAGGTCAAAGGTCACCATTTGAGAGGTCTTCCATACCTGCGTAACTCAGCCGTCTTTTGATTGGCCCACTCTCATGTGATACGAAGATTGTGCTTGAGAGTGGTTTATGACCCAATAAAAAGAAAATTAAAAATTTATATTGGCATTTGTGATCTTCTCTACCAAGTGTTGACGACATCAAATACCAGTTTCTTTGTTCTTTGTGTTTGAGATTTTTTCTGTCAATATTATTCCGATTTCATTGTTGCTTTGAGGTTAAAGTAAACGATTGACACATATTGTTTTATTGAGTTGAATATTGCTAGTAAGATTATATCTTGATATAACCTTGTCTCTTCTGATACATGGTGACAATCAAAAGTAAGGCAAATGCTTTTTTTCTGATAAGAGTTTGTAGGTTGACAATGCTATGAAGTTTTTGTCATTGATGTTGGGTAATTTATGATCTTTCTTTTGATGAAAGGTGCATGAATCATAAATTACTTAAATAAGAGTCACATATAAACCACTGATATCTAGGCTTGCCAAACTTGTTTTAAAAAAACACCTCTTGTTCATATTTTAGACAATAATCTAACTGCTCAATTTCCACAGGACATTCCCCCCAAAACTGAAAATTCAGCTAATGTCATCCATTTTAAGTGGTAATCCATTTATTTTCAAATATCAATAACCACCCATGTTGAATAAAAGCTCCATTTTCAATACTGATCATAATCATCATCGCAATCTGGATATGAATAGATCATCCTTTTAACCTGCACTCCCCCACTCCCCAGGATGTGACACCCTAATGCCATGCGTCATTGGTTGTGGGTGTAAGTGAAAAGACTAATATATTTTCATGCAAGTGAAAGTTCATTATAAGTGCATGTAATGTTTATGTAATGTTAGACGCCCTTGAATTTTTTCCCCAACAAGGGATACCCTTGGACTATGCCTTTAATTAAAATAACTGACATTATCAACTACTGTATCCGAGCAAGAACAGCTGTTTCTACAGCCAATTAAGTCTTAAACGGCCAGTTCGATTACGTTTTCAGCGATAAGCTTATGCTGCTAACGAAGCTATTTTTAGATACAGTGCGTCAGCAGTTAAGTAGATCTATAAATAGAATGAGAAAAGTCCCTTCCCATAATGCAACGCTGCATGTTTTCACAACATGGCGACAATCACGTTTGACTTCGCACAACTTCACTCATAGTAAAACTCTTCTTTTTTAAGAAAGATATCTAAGTTACTTCACATAAAGTTTTTAATGTACGGAAAACTGCAGCACTGTGAGTAATTTGGAGTGCGATAGTCTGGACGAATCTTTGTTTATATTGGGAAGCCGGAGCGAAGCCACTTTTCTCCTCAGTGTCATATTGATTGAGCTTAGCCATTTGAGATGTCATAATTAGTTATGCAAACATTATTTACATTATTAATCCCCAACAATCAAAACATCCAAGTAACTACAAGGTTACTACAACGCAGATCAATCATGCAGCGGACAACAATCTAATGGCCGCCATGATCGCAATAGAGTTAAGCCCCTTGGTAGTGCTGGTCAGTGGCTTCGATTGTTTTCGCTATTTTTTTCAGTTTGAAGGACGGATTACAACTAATTACCAAACATGAAAAAGTTGTAAACACAGAAAATAGAAAACAAATCGAATATATAAAAAAGTTACGTGTCGCGTGCAAAAGGGAATTCCCTCCCGAATATTTGTGGAACAGAAAATACCCGGTCGAACTGGCCGTTTAAGTGTGCAAGTGTGCTACATACGATTGCACGCCTTCATGAGACTTCTTGTGACGTGCTCTTAAAGTGGCATTGCGCTCCTTAGTACATCAGTCTTATAGGACCACGCCCACTTATATGTTGCCATCTGATTGGCTGGAGACCTTATGGCAATTCTGTTGGTCAGAGGTCGTATAGTAATTTTCTGCATTTTATTACCTGATCTGATGTTGATTGGACACTTGTTATGATGTTGTGTTACTTTCATTGGTCACTTCTAGGTCATTTCCTGTCATTTCTCATGCTTTTGATATTTAATTTCTTTCAACTTTTAAATGCAATATGTAGGCTTGAATGGTTCATATTTTAAGTTGTTGTTTGCTAGGAGTGAGAGAGTTTAGTTTAAAAAATTTCTTTAAAACATTTTTTTTTGGATGCATTTTTTCATGAAAAATTAAAAGTTGTATCACCTAATAACAATATTCTTTTTAAGTACAATGATACAATAACGTTGATATATTACCGGTGCCTATTTTTCTTATTCTGACATTTAGAAATTTTAATTTTATACTGACATTCAGTTTTATTGGAGAAATGGACAATAGAAATACTGAAACATTGTTGAGCATAACATTTCTCATCTATGTTGACATTTACGTGTTCTTTGATGTAGAATTGAATAACATTCCCAGAGTTCTGTTTCAATTTCGAAGTATAAAAAATTCATTGAACATTATTATTACATATATATATCAATATTGTTTTGTGTATATAATTTCACCACAACTTCAATCCAGCATCAGGCCGGATAGCATGATGGTAGCTCGTTTGGCTTCCAATGAAGAGGGCCTGGGTTCAAATCTTGCCAGGGTCTCGGCAACTTTGTCTTCAGTATAAAACTGTTCTACATGCAGTAAGGTTGGGGTGCAATGCTACACCGAATTTCAGCAAAGTACCCTCTGGGTGTGTTAGTTCCAGCTGATGCACGCAGTTTTCACTGCAATACATAGCCACATGCTGTTGCAGGCTTTCTCCCTGGCATACTACTAGCAGCTGTGATATTGAAATACTCTTGAAAGCAGCATTAAATCCTTAATCATCTCACCTCACCAAAAATCAGTATCTTTAAGTTGATATATATTAAAAATATGTGAATTTCAGTTACACTATGTGAAAGGAGACTGAATTATTGTACACATCTCAATAAACCCCATGTAAGCTTTATGCAAACATTTCCAGATCTTTGATCTCACACCTTGAAAGAGAAATTTACAACCAGGTATTTTTCCGAGGGTATGAACTCGGTCCCAGCTACTGCCATTGTTTACTGCCTACTATGTACATGCTCAACCTTATGGATAAAACGACAAGTTGAACCATGTAATCAACCCTTTATATCTCAACCAAGACCTACTGGCTAGCCACTCTTTGATGAGAAAGCAATCCTTTATGTTGATAAATGTGAGCAAGTATATTGGTTAGCCCGACTCGCAAGGAATTCATATTGGCTGCCATGATGAAGGTAATAAACTCCTCGACCGATTAGTGTAGCTCTTTGTCAACGTGGAAATCGTCTTTGCATTTGTGACTTAAAGGCTGAATATTGGAAAATAAGAACCTTGTTCATTTCAATTACCCCCTACGACCCCCGTGGTAAACATATGTTTAGACTTTCAAGTGAGATAAACTCTTCTTGAAAAAGGAAAATAGCTTTTGTTTCTATTGAACATAGATTTATGAGTGAATTACAATGTATTAAGTTAAACTTTGAGCTTAATCTTACAGATGCATTTGATACAGGTTCCAAGAGCTCTGAAGATATATCGTAGTATAATAAATTGCGATATTTAATGTGACAATAAAATATTACGGTATTGATATCTTGATATGTATCGTTGAGTTTATAATTGTTTATCATGCCTAAAAATCAAGTTACTATTTTTTTTTCTATCAGAGAATTTTGATACTTAATGTGACAATATACGTATAGGGATACAGTGTCTGTACTGAGATAGATATTGTTGACTTTAGATTTGTTTATTTATATGCCTAGAATTCATATTGATATTTCTTTTTATCAAAAATTCCTGAAATTAGTGTATTTTAATCTATTGTGCACGTTTCAAATCGTATCGTAATGAGGTATGCGATACGCAGCATAGTTTGTACTATCTGTATCGTCAAAACTTCAGAGATCCCATTGACATGTTTCTCTGGCACTGATGGCAACTTCTCAGTTCTGAAATCATTCAGAGGTCTCCCTGACCCCAAAGGGGTGACCGTTTGCTATTTCAGTCTACTATTGCTATAGTGATAGACTGCTATGAACAACTGTTTCTATTGCTAGAGTGTTTGTGGGGATTGTTGTTTTGAGTTCAGATATCTACACTAGTGATTTAAGTGACTTGTTCATCGAGTTAAAAATTGGTCTGTAGGATTTTCAAAGGGTGGAAGTTAAATACCCTATGCAAATTGCAAGGAAATTCATTGATGTATTGTCAATAAAAAACGCAGATATTATATATTGAACTCTTTTAAAAAACTTAACACTGGAAGTTTCTTCGACTTATACATTTTTCTGTAAGAATAAGTTTTAACTTTATTAATTTTATGCTACCATTGGGCTTTGAATTCATATTTTGTTATTAATTGATTGTAATCCGGAATACAGCAGAACCAGCAGGTTAAGGGTTAAGACTATGAATATGAATAAATAATCTCTGAACGACAGATATATCATTCAACAACTATCAAAGTGAAATGTTGATCTAAATCTGTCATAGTATTACACAAATTAAATATTCAGCCAATAAATTATTATGACATTTATATTTTGATATCATTTTCACTTTTCCAGGGAGGCTTGTTTAACCTATCACTCCATCAATGTTATGATATTATACATATGATATACAAGTTTTAGAATGTCTCGACTGTCAAAACAAAATTCATGTGGATTGAAGGTTAACTCTTCTCACATAGACATAATTACTGACTCATGTGGATGTTTGATATTTAAAAACGCGAGTTTTTATTCTGTTAAATACTCAATCACATTAATAAAGTGTTATTGCTGACTGTGTGCTGAAACTAACATAGCAAAATGGCTGCTTATGTGAAAGCAATACTCATCTTGTAAACATGAAATATTAAAAGTAAATTATAGTTATATCTGCCAGGGGATTGTATCTTCTTTATTTCTTTCCCCTTACAATTCTATGTTATAAATTCAGCCAATAACAATACACGGAACATGATTCGGGAATTCATTCAAAGCCTCCCGATTGTTCCCAGGACACCTAGTTTTACCTTCGACAGGGCAAGCGGTAGGTCTGTCCACCCCAAGGCTTACCGGTAACTGAGAGATGGGTTTGTGTCAACGTTTAGATCCCCTGTTGTTCGTATTTAATCAGTTCCTCTTTTATCTTATCCTGTAACGAGGAATGTTCTTAACACGCTTGCCCCGTCCCCATTTGCAAACTGTCTATGCTTGGAGATTCTTTCTCTCCCAACGTTTAAACATATTTTCGGAGATTATGTGACTCTCCCGTGAAGGAGATAAAAAATTAGGATAATGAGGCTGTATTTACAGTCAACCAGTTCATTCGATAACATCTTAAAAGAAGACTGATTTGTCAGACTCGACCTTTGAATGATTTTGAATTTGTTAATGCTCATGATTTGACCCTGGGAAGTATTAAAGGAAAGATAAATCAGGCAAAAATTTCTTATGACTTATTTCTTATTTCTTATGACTTATCTCTATAAATTGTTGAAAATTTATTAATTTATTTATTTATCTATTATTTATTGATAAGGATGAGTTATGTCATGTTATAAAAACCCCAAAATTTATGTTTTTATTTTGCATCCATGATATGAATTTTACTCTTGAGAAATTGAAAAAATGTCCTAGAAATTACATCATATATGCAGAATTAATTATAATGTCCTTTTATTGCCAATAATTTAAATGTTACCTAGTTTCTGTCAAAAGATAACAATGAGGACAATAATTAGATATTCAACATTTTTGTAACAATTTGCCATAGATGATATTGTTTGTCAAGGGATGTACATGAGAAACAGTAAAGGTGATTTTGTTCGGTTAATTCTTAATAAGTAAAGAGAAATATTTTATTCAGGTGTAATAATAATAATAATAATCAAAGCATTAAATGTGAAATAATTTCTACCTAAATGAATATTAGATCAATTGGTCTCTTATGTGACTTGCAGGCATCAAAGATGTAAACACATTAAGGAACTCTCTAGCTTTGAAGTGAGAAAAGTTAAGAAGACTATGCAAAGCTGATTAACAACTTGTTACCACCGTTTGGTAGCCAATTGTCCAGGGTGTTACATCAAGTCTGGGAATTATGGGAAATTGTGTAACTTGTCACACAATTAGGTCACATGATTGTCCTGAAGGTATGCTAGAGATGAAACAGGTGTAAATGCCATTACCTGCAAAACCTCAATTAGGGGTCAATTACAATTTGTAATTGATTGCATTGATTGTGAGTGACACTGATATAAGTTAATTGTCGTGATTTAGATTGACAGATATCAGATCAAGGGTTCTGGTGAAATCAACGAGTTGCTAGCATGCAAATCTTCAGAGATAAAAGAAAATCTATTCTTTCTAATGGATTTTGTATCTGTTGTTTCTCAGGAATATGATTTGATAAAAGTTCACTTGATGGCATGGAAATATTAGATACAAAGGAATGTCTTTTAATGGAAAATAGCAAAAAAAGAATTCTGTGTTCACCTTTCATCAATTTACAGAATTAGTATTTTCCAGTTATTGGAAAATGAATTGTAATTTCATATTAGATTATTTTAAATAAAAAATAAATATCACATAAAAGTGAGACCATTTTCCCCATTATTTTTTAGATGGCGAGCTGTTTTTCAACCGTTTCTACCTTAATTTTATTCCAACCATTTTTGCAATCATTTCTAGCTTAATTTGATCCAAACCATTTTTTCAACAAATCTGGCTATAGATTTTGATACAAACCATTTTCACAACAGATTCTAGGTTCAATTGATCCCAACCATTTTTCAACAATTTCAATCTTTAATTGATTCCAACCATTTTTGCAACAATTTCTATTTTAGTTTGGTTTGAAGATTTCGCAGTGTCTAAGATGAACCCCTGACCTGGGGAAAGTGTTACTAGTAGAGGATTCTTGTTTAAACATTACGGGTCCGCTTAGCGAGGCTAACCTTTGTTTTGTCACGCCATCATCTGCACCTCTTCACCTATGATCTTTTTTTGGGATTCCTCATTATAATGTAAAAATAAAAAAACACATCCATTTTATTTCACAACAGCTCTATATATGTAATTTACTTTAAACAGAATTATCATAAATTTTCAGACCTCCACTCTGTTTTTTAGAGGTTAATATGAGTTCTCTGTTAATGATGTTGTTATAGTGAGGGATTTGCACTCTCGTCAACTTTGAAGAGACTTGCAAAGAGAGAAAAGATCGTGAATTCCGTAAGTTGTTATTATTGTTGTTGTTGTTGACAGCTGTAGTTTCGGATTTCATCCCGTTTTTTACCTGGTTAGATCAAATACCTCACCTTTTTAAGGTTGACAAATTATTGGACTTGAACTGTTTTGAAACAAAAGGATGAAGACAAGCGACATATTCTGAACATATTTATTAATCAAGGAGTCTTAATTTGTTGATGGTTTTCACCTCTGTTTCTTCAGAAAAGGAAATTTTGTCTTTTATTATGCATGACATAACTTATTCTTATCAATGACATTCTCTTTTCCTCTAAAAGAACAAATAATTTTAATGAATGAATTATGATTTATTATTCTGAACTCGGTATTTTACCGAGAGATAAAGAGAAAATGTTATATTAACGTGTCACATGCTGTGCCATGCATAAGAAAGACGAGTACAATATAGACCCCAGCCATAGGTTTTAATAAACAGGAAAATAAACAGTTCAGAAACAACAAAAACATATTAAATACATAAGTCCATTTTCAGACCATCTATTGTACATCAGTTTACATTTTCTCTCCATCTGAACATGGAATTTCTTCTGGGTAAAATATTTTCTCATCAATAGGATATCTAGTGTTCTGATTTGTTTCTCTGTGGATTAAGTCGTCTTGGAGAATTTTAAACGAAATTAACGTTATATTGGAGAGATGTGAAGAAAAGATATCTTTTAACTTGTTCAGTTATAACAGTCATGATGAGTTTGTATGGGTTTTCTATGGCATTTCATCTGATTTTGGCAACTAGCTATTGGCTTCTGTGTCATAACTAGTTAAAAGGGGTTGAGTTAAATGTTAGATAAGAATGATTATTATTTGTCAAGCTAAAAAGTGTCCAATAAGTGAGGATGAAATGCACAGATCTTCGACGATCTGAGATTTGTGTCCAGATTTGTTCAGGTATCCCGAACCAGCTTAACATTCATCACATGGTTCTATATTAATGGCAGGTAATTTATGGATCAAGACTCTCGGTGGCTCATGACTCAGTTAATTACAAAGCAATCTCGTTAATCCATAGACTTGCTTCGTTAGCTGGGTTCATAAGGTCCCTTGTCACCTAATCTATACATTGCTTTCATGGACGAGTGTGAGGAGGGAATAATGATCACGAGAAGCCATCAATCATCGTAGATCAGATGCAGGACTTCAGACGAATATAATCCCCCACCACGGAATACAGACCAATATAACCCCCCTACTGTGGAATAGGGATCAATATTCCCTGCAGTAGTCAAGAGCAACAATGGCAAGTCTACAAAATGGCTGCCACCAAAATGGCCGCCAGCCAAGGGTCAGGAAAGGGTGACAGAGGATGATTCATAGTTCCATCAGCAACAGGCATAGAATTGAACATTGTTGATTGGTTCAGCAACAGGCATAAAATTGGACATTGTTGATTATTGGATTGACCGATGGCACTGTCAACAGGTTGCGTGAGACATTTCTCCACTGTGGTAGTGAATCCAATGATGATATTGACACATCAATCAACCTCTTCTATAGACAGCAAGGAATGTTTGGTCAGCATATGGTCAAGTTGAGAGTATTCAATGAAAATGTGAAGAATTAATGGAAATTGAAAAGAATCTTTGATAATTTTGTTGAACAAATCAATGGTCAATATGCAGAAATTGTAAGGTGTCAATAATTGCAAGATCTTTGGTCCATGACCAGATAGGAAAGAATCAGTGATCAACACTTAACTTGTATTTTATCGTAAAATGTAAATGATTGATGGAAAATACAAAGACTGTTTTCTTAACATTAAATCTACCTTGATCTTATGACTAACTAAGTAATCTTTTGAAATTTATTATGATTTGTTAGTAGCACTGGTATTACAAATGAAGCTTGATGTCAGGAATGGGAAGCTAGACCTCTAAGACTTTATTATGGACTAACTGTGTCTTCATAGATTATTTTCTAATTTTGGTTTTTATAGAGAATTAGATCTTTGATTCCCATATCAAAATATACATTCTCATTAATCACTCCCACTCATGATAAGTTGGAAGGAAAATAGCAGCTGCTGTCCATCTCACTTCCTGTAATAGTTCCTTTGTCGAATCTGAAAGAGACTCATTAGATATAATCAGTTTATGGCCATGTGACGCCAATACAGACAAATTTCAGCTTAGTTTTACTGATCCTTCTAAATCTAATATCTCTTCAGCCTTAGTTTACATCTTAGCGGCCATTTTGGTTCTACTCAGCCACATGTCTATTATTATCCAGGAGGATTTCAGAGCAGTTTCTGTACCATCTGCCGGACAACTGTTTATGCTTGGTAATGTCTGGTAGAGACCTGAAAGGCAATTACATTCCTGTTCAATAATTCCACAGTCTGCAAATTTGATGCGTTCCAAAGACAGCAATGATTTCAAATGATTCATGGGTTGAAGGCAGAATTTTTTAGTGGAATCAATAACTTTAAACATTTTATGTGTATCTGAGGTCGAAGGCAGGGAGTATTTCACTAGAGTTAAAAAATATAAAACATATTTTTTAGTTAGGGTGAGGAAAAAGTGGTACAACTGACTTCAGCTAGTAATAATTCTTTCAGCTGAGTTTCTTAATGAGGATTTTGGTTATCTGCTAATTCAAATTGAGGATGTTCACTAAAATAACTATGCTTAAGCTTGTAGTTTACCAACACATCAATTATTGTAAAAGGGACACAGAGTATGTTATTGGGGTAAAATATGTCAATTTTCAGATATAATGTCATTTCATCGACAAGTAGTGGTTGTTTCTGAAAATGAACATCTCAATGCTTATCAGCTAGCATGGTGACGATAAATAGGACAAAAGTCAAGGTTTTTGATTGAAACGACTCAAACATTATTTTTAAAACTTATTCTTAGATGACACAACGAGAAATATAAGCTGATAATGCTTAGTTGGTCATTTAACTAAAATTTTAGTAATTGGGGTGCTGAATTTCAACTTCTTAACATTTATATTGCCGTTTTAAATTAAAAACAAGAAAATGTCATAATTTTGGCATTTAAGGGATAAAAATGCAACTTTAGATAGGCAATTTGAACTTGAATTAAGGCATATGATATTTTGTGTCTATTTATGCCATATACAAAATTAATGAAACATACTCTGTGTCCTTTTGACAACACTACCACTTGGATATGAGCTACACCATATGAAAAACATAGGTTGGTGCATAAAGAGGCAAAAAGCTACAAACTCATAGTTATTGTTCTCAACTGATGTATTTAAGCTCTGACCAGCTATATTGCCATTCTGAACCACCACTCATAGCAGAGTTCAGTAATGTTAACAATAATGCGTGCCATAACAAATAAAAATATTGATCAATGAATATAAAGGTATGTATATACATATTTGCTTGGAAAAATGTCAGTTTCATCTGTTAAGATTTTGACAATGGATTGTCTATCATTCTATATTTTAGCGTAAAGCAAATAATGTGTTCATATCTTCAGATTAATCAAACATGCCCGACAAAATAATGCTCTCCTATTGTTTACAATACTTCAGCTAGGAAAGAAGTCATGCCATGTGGAAGACATAGAGCTTTGTGCATATTTACAGAAGTGTTACTGGCCACCTATGGAGCCCGGTCATATCCTGGTAATGCCGGGATTAACCTGGAGTTCTGCTAATGTCTCACAAATTATACAAAGCAGAATAATGCCGGGATTAACCTGGAGTTCTGCTAATGTCTCACAAATTATACAAAGCAGAATAATGCCGGGATTAACCTGGAGTTCTGCTAATGTCTCACAAATTATACAAAGCAGAATAATGCCGGGATTAACCTGGAGTTCTGCTAATGTCTCACAAATTATACAAAGCAGAATAATGCCGGGATTAACCTGGAGTTCTGCTAATGTCTCACAAATTATACAAAGCAGAATAATGCCGGGATTAACCTGGAGTTCTGCTAACGTCTCACAAATTATACAAAGCAGAATAATGACTGGCTCCTGGCCAACTCACCATGGAGAGAGATGGAAGTTCTCAGTGTGCAAACTCACTTTGGTGATAGCGGGACTGGTCACTGTTTTGAGAATAAAGTTAAAGTCAATTGTCATTCTGAACTGTTGTGCCATTTAATCCTTTGGTTTTTTTAAATAAAGTTAAAGTCAATTGTCATTCTGAACTGTTGTGCCATTTAATCCTTTGGTTTTTTTAAATAAAGTTAAAGTCAATCATCATGCTGAACTGTTGTGCCATTTAAGCCTTTGGGTTTTTTTTTAATAAAGTTAAAGTCTATTGTCATACTGAACTGTTGTGCCATTTGAGCCTTTGTTTTTTTAAAATAAAGTTAAAGTCTATCGTCATTCTGTACTGTTGTGCCATTTAAGCCTTTGTTTTTTTGAATAAAGTTAAAGTCTATCGTCATTCTGAACTGTTGTGCCATTTAATCCTTTGTTTTTTTTCACAGAGGATTCCATGATTACTTCTGTTTTGCCAATAGGTATTCCTTTGTTATAATACCGAATTTGGTCAGTCAAAGTGCTTAAGTGTTAACTATTTGAGCTAAATGTTATTATAAAATGTTGATTTTGTAAAGAAATAAAAAAGTTTAATAACAAAACTGTTCAAGATTTTCTCGACATACTCATTCTTGGAAGTGATTTTCCAGGAAAACTCCCTCTGCTTTCTTTGCAATGGTTCGCTATAGTGACGTCACCAACAATGATTATATGACGTCACACATGAAGAAATACGGTTTCTCATGCTGAAACAATTATTGCTTGGCAAAAGTGATATGTGAACATGTGCTCGTATTGAAAATGTGTCATCACTTATGAATAACCATATGGGTAATAAAACATAAACTACTTTCAGTGGCAGATCCAGGATTTTTTAAAGGGAGGGGGGGGCTCGGATTCAGAAATTGTCAACCGAGGGGGGGGGGGGGGGGGGTTTGATAATTTGTAAAAGGCTCTAGTTTATGTGTTTTGGTGTTTCAATTTGTGTGAATGACTAACTAAGCAAAAATCAAGCATCACTGTGAACTATTTTACTGTGTAACCCTTAATGGCACCGTTTCACATTTTTTCATTTGTTTAAACATTGCCCCATTAAGTATAACTTTAAATAAAAAAAAAAGAAAACATATTTCTTCTAAAGGTAAAACCTCTTATCACTCATCCCAATTACTAGTCATTGAATAAAGTGTCATATACCAAGCGAAAACCTCTTGCGGCCATTTTTATGTGAACAAATTTAATCATTTGAGGTAGGGAAACAGATGTTTCTAACTTAACTGAACTTGGTTAATTGTTTTAAGTATTGATAAAAAATTGTTGTCTTGCAATTAAAAAAATTTATTTTCCTCTTCTTAGATCCTAAGATAATGTTCTACTGTGCCTTTAAATCTTTTTTCGAGGAATTTAAGTTTTTCCAGTAGTTAATCCCATGATAATCCAATAGTTATTGAGTCATGATTCCTGTAACTTGGCAACTCAAGGTTGACTATATAATTTGAACAATTGACAAACTTTGGTTTTAATCTCATAATGAATATTGACACTGCTACTGAATTTGGACTGAACGCTCTCATGTAATAGTTCTTCTCATATTGTAAATCTATTTTTGTTCTGAGTTTTGTTGTTGTTCGGAGACCCATGGTGCAATTAAATCCTCCAAGGAAATTTGACGAGTGCACTAAGTTATACCATAGCCATCGTCCTACTCCAGGCTTCTCATGCAATGATACTAAACCATAATGACAGTCTTTATATATTCCTATGTAATTATATAGAGTACTGTTTACGGTACAGTTTAATGGCTGAAAGCATTTAAGTACGCAAGCATATACCATATAGTGAAATGCTTTAGAATTCGTAATTAACCCTTACGTTGCTGAATATTATTTTGACCAGTTTTGCCCCCGTGGCTGAATTTTCCAGCACTCGCCTCGCTACGGTAATAACGCAATTAGCCCCTGTGGCTGAATTATTTCGCACCGCGAGTCGCGGCTGTTTTTTCGATAAATGGTGTATTCACATGGCGGATTACGGATGAAACTGACCGTTCGATACAAAAGTAGCCCGCCAATCCCGTACACAAATGAACGATCTTTATCCGACACTTTGAATGAAATTTTTATCTTACCTAGAACGGTTTCTACAACTGAAGTAAACTTGTTTTCAATTCGGGCGCCATAACTCAATAAATTCCAAGAGCGCATGCGCGAAATCAAAACGAAACTAAGGATGAATTGTTCCCCTTCACATCGATATAAAAATTATTTTTATAATATGTCTGGAACGAATTTTACAAAATTTTAAAAATTGTCTTCATTTCAAACATTATAAAATCATTTAATCACTGAGTGCACACATGCAAATTATATACGGAATTGAAGCTAATTTTTTGCTCTATATTTCACGATAAATTTTATTACGATACGCCATCCTAAACGAAAGATATAAATTACGAAAACAGGGTAGTGATAAATCCCGATAACGCTCTGACCCCCACAGTAATATTACTAAGCTAATAGCCCCGGGCAAACGCACGCGCTCAGCGCGTGCAGGCGGGGTATCCCCGTTGAAACATACACTCACACACAATATAAATTGTCTTTATTTCCAACTTTATAAATCATGTTATTCGCTTTGTATACATGCAAATTATATATGGAATTGAAGGCAATTTATTCTTCTTTACGAAGAAATAAATCATAACAATCTTTTGCACTGTAATTAGAAGTTATTACCAACGAAACGTGGGTATAGCTAGTAATAAATTCTTTGATAATCGCCTTACCGCAACATATGTCGCATCGTTTCCACACGTTTTATTTTGATGCAAATATGGGCAAATTACACATGAAAATGAAGGTATTTCTTTCTGCTTTACGATGATATGAAAATAATAAATATGTACCACTTGGTTTGGAATATATAAAATATAAAAAGTGCAAAGATGGTACCCTCGGGTATTTTAGAACAGATTTTGATAATTGCGACATCACTAACCGCTCCTTTATTGTCTAATTGTAATTTGCAAATTTTATATAGAATTGAAGACGATCCTTTCCTCTTTATTGTGATATAAAAATGTCGATAATGCGCTCTGCCGTTAAATGGATAGGAAGTGTAAAAAGCAGTTGAAAATAAATCGCTTCTCGGTAAACAAAATATGAATAGAGAAATTGCCTGTTTGTGCGATGCGCGCCGGGTCCTTTCTGATTTTCTTGAACATACCAATTTTACATGGCAATAAAGATTATCCTTTTCTCTATATTTTGATATATGAAATTGCAAAATTTACCGAGAAGTTTATGTGATATAAAGTGCGAGAAAATGGTAAAAACGTAAAGAATAAACAAAAGTCACAATTTTGCGGAACTTGCTGTATCTTTATTCTATATGGTGTATATAATTTTTTTATATCAAATCGAAGACAATTATTCCTTCTTTATCACGATGTAATCAATTTCAAAATACGCCTAGCTGTTGAGAAGATATGAGCGAAAGAAAGGCACATGTCAAAATCGCCGTTCAGTTTACATGATTTGAATCGAGAAATTAGCTTTTTGTGCGGCGCTTGCTGTGTCTTTATTTATTATCGCGCATGTACACATTTTACATGGAAAGAAAGACAATCTTTCTCTCTGTCTTTCGATATAAAAATTGTCAAAATACGTTGAGCACATCATGTAAAAATTGGTGTGACAAAATGGTGTAAAACTAAAAATATGTAAAAATCACCTTTTTTGCGGCACATGCTGTATCTTCAATTCAGGTAGCGTAGTTACGTATTTTATATTGAATTGAAGACAATTTTCTGCTCTTTCAAATGATCCAACCGGTATTGAAATCCGCCCAAGGGTTCAGAGCATAGGGCGTGCGATATAAGGTTGTACGTTTGGTGTGAGTGCAGGCTTGTAAGCAAACGATAGCACGCGCGGGGCGGTAAGCTCGTGCGAGAGGGTAGAAAGTGCCCACAGGCTATTAGCACGTGCGGCGGGGAGTGGGGGAAAATTGAGTGATTTTAAAGCTTATTTTCGGTACGATAAACGTTATCAATCGTTGCATAATTTTCGGAACATGTACGCGCATTATTTAGAACACCAACGAAACAAAATTCGGTAGCTTAACGACACACGGACGGAAAGTACTAGCGTTGAACTGACACTACTGCCGTGCAACAATTGCCCGTCCTTCGCTACTGTGAACCTCGGCGTTAATGAGCTAGCGTGAGAAAAATAGAGTTTGGATGTCGCATCTCGCCCAGAGGACATGCGGTCAAAGCAAATTTCAACCCGGACAGGCCCGGGACCCGCATCTTAAGGGTTAAGGTTTACATAAAGTAATTGTATGATGCTGTCACGTTTCTGTCTTGAAATTTAACATCAACTGTTTGTCAATATTACAAAAAATATATATATGATTATGACTGTTGACGTTGTTAAACTGCTGTATGTGAAGATCAAGTATATATCGACTATACAAAAAATACCCCGATGGGACTGTCCTTTAAACCACTACTTCAATAATTATAGTACTCATTTTGACAGCCATTTTGTTTTTCAAATCTTCATCTTACATTCCCTCAAGATATGGAAATTCTGTTGATACTAGGTCTTGCGATACCGTGTATGTTTTAACAATTCACCCAAACTATCATTGATCAAGAAAAAGTTTGCTTGAAGGAAAACGATGATTGAAGACTTCTTAAAAAAATCATGGCTTCTTTTGATGCGGAAGAATACATTGCTGATCCGCAAGGTCATATGGTTCCTTAATTAGCCGCACAGGAAGACAATTTTCTCAGTGGTGCTATTCAGGGCGTTTTGCAAGTGACAGTAATTACAATTTTCGCAGCGAAGCAACACCCGAGGCTCAGTTAAAAGTAGAAACATTTATAAGTCCGTGGAAATCGAAGAGAACGAGATTTATTCTAAGGGTTCTGAATGCCATACTATATATCTTTTTTTAATGTCAGAATAATCCCTGAGACCAAAAAAGGATAGATAGTTTTTCATTCAAGGCTTTGTAAGAAATAACAATGAATTTAAAAATTTTGAAAATGAATTAATAGTTATTTACAAAATTCTAAGTACATTACTTGGCCATGCCATACATTCACATTTCAATATGTCTACATTGTTTTTGTGGGGGAATTAAGGAATTTTTGAAAAGTGGGGGAGGGGTTCACCTATGAAAAGGGGAAGAGAGGAAACAACTAACAACAAAATGAGCAAGTGATTACTCTACATAAGGATTTTCACGTTAGGTTGACAGGTTATTCATGGGTAAAGTGAACTTCCGAAAAGCACTGAGTCTCGTGTCAGCTGTTGACAGGTTAAGTGATCAACTGTTGGCTTTCTCCTTCTTACAAATGGCAGAGGTCAGGTGTCCAGTGAAGGTGAAATTGGCTGTAAATACGGCAAAAGTGTCATGATATTTGATCTTTTGTAATTTTGCTTACCTTCATTTGTTAAATGACCAGGTTAGAGGGCTAGAGAGAATTTGATTGAAAATAGGGAAATATTAAAACATAATTTACCATTCACCTTTGTGTAGTAGATAAAATAGTTCTTACAAATATTGATGTATATATATATATCTTTACGTTGCTGAAGGTAATTGAATTAGATAATATGTCTTTAAAACTTTCAAATCGTTAGAGATAAAAAAAATTGTATGTACTATTTTCTGAAATCTTTGTGCACTGAAATTCTACAAAGAAGTAATGTAAACAAAATAGTGAAGTTATTTCTTATCTTTGTCTTTACCCTGTTATAATCAGTTGTGATACCTGAAGAGTCTTGGCATCTTCAATGAACCTGTAGAATGCATGTACTGTTTTCCTCACAACTTATTACCTTTATCAAAGTCTGGATAAAGTCATGTACCGACACAACAGATGCAAATTAGCATCTGCCGATAAAAACAGGCCTAAAATCGACATTTGTACAAGATTACCAACTCATGCAGCTATTCCCAATCTCGTTAAAACTGTAAAGTGTTTATGTCAAGTTGAAAGCTCTGAACACAGAAAGTATTGACTACTTGAGTCTGTGCTTATCAGCTGAGATGATAAAATAATTATACTATCTTCCCCATGACTGAGTATCAGTGGTTTCCTGTAGACTTCTGGTGAAAGTAGTGTCAGATTACCTTTAGTGATGCTGTGTAGTGCAGTCGTCTGGAAAGTAGCATTCTTTACAGTGCGCTGCCAGCAGTGTAATCACATATTTTTGAAAGTTGAAAATAGTGTGTTTGGTTTGGCTACTTTTGGCTTATAAGTGTGAGTGGTTCCCCCTATTTATTTATTTTAAAGTTTTAAGGATTATATTGCTCAACAAACTGATAAAGAGTGTTAGTGAATGAGTTTGACGTTATTTATAATGTATTTAGCAAATGTGCTTGAAATGAAATAAAATTTACTACAGCAGCACCCCACAAAAGATCAAAGGAAAAGGTTGATTACATAAGGCTTACACAGTTTTGTGATAAAAGATGTTTCACCCTTGCCATGGACCATGGTAACCATTTATGATATGTACAATAAGTCAACAACTATTTGAGCTTGTGTATCTTTTATAAATGATATTTGATTTGTGAAACTTTTGCATAAAGTACATTTTCAATAATGAAATCGTTTTTATACTGAAGTAAGAAAATTCACATGTAATTGTATGATCATTTTCAGATTTTGTGTCTTTTTGAAATGTCGTTTTGATCTCACAACATTAAATGTCATGATTAAGATTATAATATACTTAACAAGAAATACAACATCTTTCTTTTTTTCAGGATTTGTTCGAGGCGTTGATATCAACTTCAACGAACCCACGGATGGATTCTTCCTCAAATCAGCATACCAGAAGTTCAGGACCATGGACCCAAGGATTGAGAAGGAAGTGTTTATTCTTACTCAACCCTCGGAACTCTATAAACTGAAGGCCAATCATGGACCCTTCGAGGTTTATCAGTCCGTTCCGGATAACCTCCTTAATAACATTGACGAGGGAGAAAATCTTAATCTGATGCATCGTCAAATTCTCTTTAACACGGACATGAGTGCTCACATTGTCACTGACAAACTGACGCCAAAATGGCCGCTGCTTCAAGTTCTGTTGCATGCTCAACCGTTAGAGGGGGTTAAAGGTGAAGGTCATTATAACGTATATGGATATGATCAACGATGGTGCGGCCAGTTGTTTGTTGAACATCAGCATGAACAGTTATCGGCGGTTTGCCTCCTAACAGAGCGAAATAGTGCATGTGTTATGGGAGTTCATCTCCCTTCTGAGTGGTGGCATCATAATAATACGGAAGTGTCCGTTTATTATCATATCTCTAGGGTTGATGAGAACCATGAATGTGCAAGTGCGTCAAATTCGATCGTACCTGGAAGGTCAATGTCCGGCGAAACTGAGCAGAAGAAAACGGAAATTGCAACGATTCGATTGGCTGAAAAGGAATACAACTATGAAATCAGAAAAGATCAAAATCTCATATTTCATATCCCGACTCAAGAATTCTTTCCCGGAGCAAAGTTTAATGTTCCAGTATATTTGGATACCAACTCGAATCTCCAAGTGATAGTTATAAAGTAAGTGTTATTTTCGTTTTATTAATATACCATGATGAACTATTCACCTCTCCTGACCTTGAATAAAATGTGCCAAGAAACGTTTACCAATTTTTATGCAGGATAAGAGCAAACGTCGTTTGTTGTAAGCATTCTAATGAAAATTCCAATATAAAAATGTACATTGACTGTCCCCATCAAAGAGATGAATACAGCCTTGAAGTAAACTTTTGCTAATTCCCAAATTGTTAGATGACTATACAAAGAGATGAAAATTAATTGAATAATTTTTTTAGAAATAAATACGTTAGATTTGATAAAGTTGACATTTTGAAATAGATCAACTATTGCAACCACTATCAAATATTCAGCATAAATATTTGTTGTTCCAAGAAAGTAACATTCTTATATCTTGAAAGAGATATTTTTACACAAACTTGATTGCCACAGTCTTGGTGCCAAGGTTTTGTTTATTTTGTACGTATTGTACCTGTCGTCGTTATCATGGAATGCAAAGCATGCTGGGATAGATAAGAATAGGTAAACTCTTAATCGTTTGATTTGATGCCAGAGATGGTCGTATTTATTTAGACAATCTTTTCGGAACTATTATGAAATTTTTCAAAAATCAGATTAATTTATGATAAATTGTTCATTAGTAGTGAATAGAAAAGACAAATTAATGTGTTTAATTAGGAAAGATCATTTAAATTATTGTGTTAAACCTCAAATACATTTGCACTTTTGATAAAAATGAAATAGATTTTGCTGTTAGGTTTATTCCTGAAATTGAATTAATTAATTAAATGATTAAAAGTTTTGGGCCAAAAAATGTCTTCCAGTTTTCAACATCCATTGAGTGCACCCTGATAAAGAAAATCCAATTAATTTCACGTCTTGATTTTCAAGATTGTCCCAAATACTGAATAAATTCAGGAATGTTGGTTATTACGTTATCCTCATAAAATGTTTATGTATAGCAAAGTGTGTCACTTTTGGTTTGACATCCTTACTTTATACATGGCTTTGAGGTACAGCTTTCAGAAATTAGGGCAGGAAGTTTTGGGAATATATAATTTCTTGTATATGTAGTTCACCGTTACAAAATTTGTAAGGGTTTATTCTAATACATAAAAATGTCAGTCAAAATAGACTAAAATGTGGAACTTTGGAATTCATGAAAAAATCAAACAATGAGATGCTCTGGATAATTTTGTTTTATCTTAGAAGTAAATTTTGATACCTTTTTTAAGCAGAAATGTTGTTGGTAACCTTTTGTTGTAAGTCAAGAAATGATAGACTAATAATACTACACGAATCTTAAAATTTAAAACAAAAAGAAAATAGTACACCAAGACAATAACTACCTATACTTATGTATTCTTGTCATGTCGACAATAAGTAATCTTTGTCATACAAAACCTCACCTATTTTCCTAAAAGCATTGGTCAGGTTACCTCAAAGTGAGGCATGTTTATGAAGATATTTCCTTTCAAACATCAAACAAACGGCAAATAATGACACCTCAGGCTTTACTTTGCACCGACAATTTACGACACCAAAAACTGCAGCTCCTGAAATGTTACGGGAACGCGACAAAGTAGAACGCAATATGAGTTTATGGCATATGCAATCATACATCTTTCGCCTTTGAAGACAAAATGCAATTATTGGCGGCTAGATTTCAGGCAAAATCCTTTAGCTTTGGGGCCAGCGAAATGGTAGACGAATACAAAAGAGCAGGTCGTCTCGATGTTTACTAAATGTGATCCATCTCTGATAAGCAGGGCTCAGAAGATGGGCAGACAGACAACATAAATTTGCTAATGGCCACACCATGCAGAACAGCCTTTCAGAAGGATAAACCAGTATTGAAATGTAAACATGAATTCTTTACAATTTCTTGAGGATATGGTAGGAGTGAAAACATGAAATAGGATATCTTATTTAAAAATTAGGATTTGTATTTATTCAGTGATTCATAAAAGTGAATTAGAATTTTCCTTTGAATGATTTTTATCAATTTAATGTTCTTCATAGAGATTATGTCATCCAAAAATGTATATTCCATGGTGTCATATGCAAGGCTCTTTTGCTACTGCATGAAGAGATATCAAACCATTGGTTATGAATTGAGAAATCAGTCTCAAATATGAATTTTATTGTTAAGGTTAATTCATAACAAATTTGTAATGTTACCAAGGTGATAAAAAAACACCTTTCGACCATTTTTCCATTTTTCTTGCCACAAACATAAGTACTTAACATCTAATCATTTAAAAAGTAGACATTCAAATTTTGTCAAGATATCATATATCCCGAATCGGTAAGTCATATTGTAAGACCTTTCCATATCACACGTAGAAATATTTGCAGAGATTAATAGATATAAATCATTTGACATGTGATGAAGAGGACCAAAGAAACTTGATATGTCCCTACTTAAAACGAGTCACATTATCTCCAAAAACATATTTTAAACAAACCCATCATTTCTCAAACAAGTATGTTTACAAAGGACATTTTATAGGAGATAACATCACTTCACACGATATCATCACCAAGGCATGCACATAACAGATCCAAAGTAAGGAAAGATTTGAGTTTTTAACTGCCCGTAATGTGTGTGGACTACTTTAAAAACAAACAGACAAAGTGAAAAGCTAAGGGTATTCTTCTCTTCAGTACAACAGCCATGCTTTTTTGCTGCTACTTGATAGCGTTGAAGTGCGTCCCCATTGCGGCAGATTGCGAGAGCTCTGTTGACATTTTGTAGATCGTATGTCAGGTAGCACGGAAGAGGCTACCCAACGGGTGCAGGCTTCAAGGAGGAGAAGTTGTGTGGTCTCTGTCGTGTCTCTTGTTTAACATAGCTCCAGAGCTTGGCACCCTTATTCTGAAAAAAAATTCTGCCTGTCTTTCTCCCCGTGGCAGATTAAAGAGGGGGGGGGGGGGGGGGTTGCACTCCCTGTCTTTATCTTTCTCTCTCTGCCTCTCTGTCTGTGTCTGTCTGTCTGTCTGTCTGTCTGTCTGTCTGTCTCTCTCTCTCTCTCTCTGTCTGTCTCTCTCTGTCTCTGTCTCTGTCTCTCTCTCTAAATCCTTCTATCTCCATCTTTCAACAAACATGAAGAAGCCATGCCCCAATTTATATATCCTGCTCACACTGTGCTTTGAATGTTATAGTTGGAGGAAAGAATGCAATCAGTTTCTGTAGTTTTGGATTTCACATGAAGGAGTTTCGGTGTAATAGTAGCTCTCAGTCGACAATGCACACCAAACAATTAGGAAGCAGGGCACCACACAATACACATCTTTTTCTAGGGCCACCATTACATAAACATGACACTGAATGTCTGAGCTGCAACCCCAAAGTTTCATCATTGGTTTAGAGTTACAAGTTTTGAAAGTTTTACCACGGCACATTTTCAAGACAGGTTTTAGATGATATACATTTACAAAATGCATGGACCTTATTTTATTTTCACCCTTAACTTGCGAAATTGTTAGTGGGTAATATTTCCAAGATAACTACTCCTTGTTGAAAAGATGTAAATTTGACACTACACTATTTTGTACGGATGGTAGCCAACTTCAAGACTGACTTAAAGGGGGGATAACTGAAATATGGTGTCATAATCAAAATTTTGACCACAGTATTGCAGGTTGTTCATAATGACTGTATCAAATCATTTATCATCTTCATAAACTGCATATCAGAAGATGATGAAGATTTATATTGAAAAATAAGTGATAAAAATATGAAAACAACTTTATTACAATGGCTGAGTAACTGAAAGAATAACGACAACAAAATGTCGTGAATTTAGAATGACAGCAATGATTATTTCTCCCATGAGTACACTATCAAGGAAAGCTGATCCTATGAGACTGAGGTGGCGGAATACGTTCCTTTGAATGTTGGCCTTAGCACCACCTTCCTGCCCACTGTGTGCATCCATCTGTGAACAACATTCACCCTGAGGCAAAGTAGTTCCTCAACTTGATTTATTTCAATCCCATGGGTGTTTTGTCAGAGGCTGAGGGAGATTTTATCAGCATTAAATATACAGGTGAGAATAATCAAAGATTTGATGGGGGGGGGGGGGGGTGAAAGAGCAATAGGGGGAGGAGAGGTCAGATGCTGTTTATTTTGACTGCTTTATTTGATTTTTTAGAATGGTCTGCGTTAGTTGTCAAAGATTCAAGTGGGTTAGAGGGGGGAGGCGAGGGTGGAAAGAGGGGTTTGGAGGGGCTGCTCTTTATTTTGCCTGCTTAATCTTAATTTTGGTATGGTCTTCTTTTTTAATATGTATAGTAGAGAATGAAAAGTGAGGCCATTTTAGGTTTCCATCCAGATTGTTTTTACTGAAAGGGAAAGGTAAATGCCTATACATAGAATGGGTGTAGTCAAACTTCTAAGTGAAGGGGACATTTTCTTACATAGGGAGTAGACACAAATAGTAATAAAAAGTTAAACTGAATGGGGTTTTTTCAAACTTGTAAACCAGTATTCGAAGAACATGTCGTTGTAATTTGAAAAGCTAGTTCTCTGATATGCTAAATCCATTTACAACAGAATATTTTGCTGTCTCCAACACAGTGGTGGAGGGTTTGCTGCTTAAGAATCGATGAAAATAAGAACACATTTTCTTCTGCCTCCAAACTTCATTTATTTATTATTTAGTGTCTGAATTGCAAACTTTTCTTGGTTTAGTTATTTAGCCTACCCTATCTTTAATTTTCAATCTCATATTAATGTCTCAATGACTTCACTATTTGAGCTACCATAATTTTCTGATCTTCCATTCTAGTTTCTTAATTAGCAAACGGTAAACTGGCTCGTTATGATGTCTTTTCAGACCAAATGTCACATCTATGAAGTATTTGTCTTCAGGGCACCTACCGCCCCAAAGGGCCCTTCATTTCATCCCTCCTTCCATATACATCTATTAGAAGCTTTTTTTCATGTTTCTTAAACAACACAAAATTTGATTACCTAATGTTAAAAACCCAGCTTCAAACTGATAAAGATACTTGCTTGACTGGAGAACAGCGAGATTTTGAATATGTTTATTCCGGCAGATTACATACTTTACTTACATCAGAGCATCCTGCTTTACAGCTTCTGCATCTGAATGACATAACACCTGCTCAGGTAATAAACTCGTTATCGCTCACCTTGAAAACAGCGGATGCAACGATCATGTGATGCGCGGAGTTATGATAGAAAAGAACATGATTCCTTTAAAAAATGTTAGGAATTTTTGACACTGTTGATAATAAATGGGGAAAAGTTGAAGTTTATAGTTTCTCAAAGGTAATTCTTTCCTTTTGTTGAAAATAATTATCTAGGTTCATATATCATTTCATAGAATTTCATTTCTATTGAATGGAAAAGAATCTGAAATAACAGTTGAAATATTTCATCAAAATAAGAGCATATAAGATATATATGTAACTAAAGGTCTTTAAAGGGGCAGTAATGCTCTGGATGATCATCATCTAAGGATGATTATGAGAGTCTGAGAAAATTTAGGGGAAACTTGATGAAAATAGACAGTTGTCTTGATTGCTTGTAAGTCTGAACACTTCTTCATGCTAGAATATCTTGCATTTAGTTAGTGGGCACTTGGAATCTCACTATCTTTAATAGAACAAGCCTGTTAATTCTTTTGGTCGAGAACCCACACCAAGAGTCAAGCAACAATTTGCAACATGAACAATACCAACAGCTTATCTACTCGAACACCAGGCTTTGACAATCCTCAAAGGACATTGTTATATATTGCTTGGGATCTCACTATCTTTAATAGAACAAGCTAGTGTACACTTTGGTCAAGAACCCACACCCACAGTCAAGCAACAGTTAGCAGCACTATCCATCCACTCAACCACTGGGCCTTGACAGTCTGCGAGGGACTAAATCCTAAAAATTACAAACTACTGCACATAGTTTGATAACAAATATAACAATATTTTACCTGCTCATGTTGGGTAATATACTCTATCACATTGGAGATCACATTTTTTATACGATGCCCTAGGGCAAATTATCACTTTTTTACTGTGACATCACGTCATAAACAATGCTTTGAAGTCATCGTTTGCCTATGACATTTCATTCCAAATGTGCTATGCTTTGAGAGGTTGATTTTGATAATTTCATCTGATTTTGCGACTTTGTAATAAACACAATATCATATTCCTAAAATAATACCTAAATATTGGTATATCTCTCACGCTCGCTCAGGAAATACCAATATTTAAAGCATAAACATGGTCATGGACACTCGTAAAAAATCCTCAATTTATTCCTGACTCATTATTTGATATGTTATTCCAGAGTGAAAGTTCGTCATGGGTTGCTCATCCGAGGCGCCGTGGTGTCGGAGGATAGTCCATGGAGTATCTATGTGGAGTCCGGGGATCGACAGCGATCGGCGACTGTCACTGCCTTCGTGAAGGATAATAAGAAACTGTCCACCGCGTCAAGGTAAAGACAAATTGTGTGATCTGTTGATTTGTATTTTTGAGAATTCAAAATAATTTTGTTTGTGTGCATAAGGCGTTTTCTCTTTTTATTAGTGATGTTTTGAAACAATGGGAATAAATTTTGGGAAAATTTTGTAATTTGCTTGCTGAAATATGTGGTTTTCCTTACAGAATCTTATTGATTTGTGGTAACTGTGAGTCATTTATACACCAAAGACCTGAACTAATGTTGATGAAATTAATTTATTTTGAAGTCTAAACTCCATACAAAAAACAGTTCAAGATGTAACAATGTTACACAGGCATTACTTCATAAGCAAGCACAGGGTTTTAGTCAACATGCAGTTTGCTTATAATTAAATCTGGAAATACCTGTGATGTAGAAGTCTGTTAATCAGAAAAGGTTATTACAAACCAACCAGAACTTTATGAAGCTGTCATATCAGCAGGTTGCATAGGCGTTTATGCGGTCAACAAAATATGCAGTCTTAATGTCTTTTGCATGTTTAAAATTTGTGGTCTTTTCCTGTTGTTCCATTTTATATATGTTATATTTTGCAACTATTATTATCAACATGGTTTCGTTATTTGCAATATCTTCAAAAGACCTGAACTACTTTTGATAAACAGCAGCTGAGTTCACTCTCCCTTTACGATCATTGTATTATGGAAAATTTGATTAATTAAGGCAACAAGCAATTAAAGCAAGAATTTCAAAGATGTTGTGAAAATGGAAGTCCCTGTAATGACGGGTTAAAACTTTCACTAATTTCGGCTCCTTAGCCCGGCAACATTTTTTTACTGGACATGTGTAAAGGTCAGTCTGTTTTAAGTCTGACCTTCCGCCATGAATGACCAAGATAAATACCCACATGTCAGCGTGGGTAGCAATTAGCTTGTTTATTTTTGTACAACAGACACTGGCTGGCGAGGAATAACATGACAAATTGTCAACAGATATAACTCGCATCTCTCCTCCGTAAAGGATTTCCAAAACAAAACATGGACAATTGACAACAAAACTCCATCAATCATCACCATATGTTTAAACTATTCACCCATTCTTGACCACTAACACGCAGCAGATGAAAACAACCAATGAAAACATGCGATTGATACCATGTGCTCACACCAGCCATTTTCCCATAATCCCTTCCCCAAGCAGCCTCCATTTTGAATTTTCCACATATTCATGTTAATTATGAATCTTATTCAGATGGAGGATTCTAATGACAATATTCATTACACTGTATTATATTTTGCATTGTATGCATAGAAATGTTCAAAAATATTCTTCAAGTCGAATGGTAAATTGCTTGAAGTGAAAATTGGTTATGAATGTTGAAAAATATCCATTAGATTACCATTAAAAGATGTTTATTCTTCAAAGGATTTAACAACTTCTTTTATTCATGACTAAAGAGTCTTTGTCTTTTAAATTCACACAAATCTTCGATGTGAAATTTCCTGATTCTTCAACTGATTAATTCTTTGATACTTTAAAATGGAAATTTCAAATGCAATTGTCTTTAAATATTAGTTTAATATTCATTAAAGAAATTGTCAAGTTTTGTGCATTTCATATGTAAATGTTGATACTGAAGTAACACATATTTATAATGATTTGACACCTTACTTGTTAAATAATTATTTTGCCTATGGAAATGTCCAATGTTCATTTGCATATAGATTGCAAAGTAGAGAGAATTGTTTCTGACTTGAAACCTTGGTTATGTTACACCGACCAAGGCTTTTTTGTAGAACAACGAATATTAATGAATTTGCACTCAACTCAACAGTGTCAACAGTGTAGGTCTTTATGTAGAACAAGATGATTGATAAGAGACTTCACAGAAAGTAATACCTATATTTTCATGTGAACGAATAGAGTTTCAGAAAATGAAACAGCAAGAAAAAAAAGATAAAAGGAAAAACATATAGGTTGTAGTGCAAGTCTTTACCTGATTGGTGAAATGACGATTGAGTGCATTGCACTTTCACCTGTACTAAAAAATGCTTTACCTGTAACGAGCATCCAGGTGTAACAAAATACATCAACCGTTTATTTTGTAAACATGGAGATATTGATTGTTGTATATTCAAGTCATAATTTTTGACATAGAACCTAAACCATCATAATGTCAAATTCTTTTCTTCCTGCACAGGCAACATCTATTTCATAATCAAGTGAGATATTGAATGCTGCTTATAGCAAAGTATAGCAAAACTATAATATCAAGATAAATAATAGTAATTGAATTAGATATATATTAATTCATAATGACAAGATAGCAGAACAAAATATGACTTTAAAGCAAGACTGCGTCCATAATAGAAATTAGACTCATTGTTATCAACCCAGGCGAATTAGTTACTTGACAAGAGAGCTTGTCTGCAAACATCAGGCTGATTAGTCCGGCTGGACAATGATGAGTCTCATTTCTATTGTAGATGCAGTCTTGCTTGAAAGTCATATCTCATATTGTCTCGTTTTGATATAAACTGTTTGTCATTGAGTTAATGAATATTAAAATTGTATTGGATATTATTATGGAAAATAAATTTTTATAAGTTTGGTGAAAACAACAATTTTGTCTATAGAACAAAAAGACACCGTATTCACTAGATGAATGTTACTGATGAGAATGAATATCAATTTTATTGCTGACTTTAACATGAATATTTTACCATGTCTGCAACCATGTTGATAAACAACTATATGTATGTAGGTCATTGATGTGAATGTAAGGATCATATATTGATCACCAATGGCGCCAGAGAGCGGCATTGTCTCTGGTTATGGTAACATGTATACTAAAGAGAATCGAGGAGTCTGCAAAGCTTCTCTAAATTGATTTCCTTTAGAAGCAGTCTTGTCCTACCTGTCCCAGTGAAATTAGAAAAGTCCAAACAGTGGAATATAGAAAAGTCCAAACAGTGGAATATAGAAAAGTCAATACAGTGGAATATAGAAAAGTCAATGCTATGGAATATGGAAATGTCAATACAGTGATATATAGAAAAATCAGTACTAAGGGATATAGAAAAGTCAATACTATGAGTTATAGAAAAGTCCAAACAGTGGCATATAGAAAAGTTCAAACTGTTATGGTCATGAATATTTAACAGTTTGATTCCAAATCTCAAGATCATGATTAGAAAATCGATGATTTTGTCTGTAGAAATGTAATTGTTGGGCAAATTGTATAGGTGAAATTGGCATGCCTGAACGACGTCTTTTTGGAGGGATATACTGAGATATATTTTGGAAGTATCTCTTTTTCTGACTCTCTCTCTAATCATAAACTGTTTATAGAGTTGAACCAAACAAGATTTTAGGGAATTTTAAGAGTTATATGCAGGAAGTGTCTAGTTGTCTCTGTGTCTATCTGCAAATATGCAATCTTACTAGAAATTGATTTTGCTGACCCAGCATGGTTGAATGAGATCATCTATATTCTGAGAGAGTATCTCTGTGTCTGTATGTCAGTGTGGAATAGGTCTATGGATCGATTTTCCTTTTCTTGCCTGATGCAGTTTTTTGACAGTGTCTCTTTTTGCTACTGTTGATACTAACTGCAATGTCTGTTCTGTTCATCTTTCCCTTGCTCCCTCAGATAATCACAGGAAATTGAAAATAATAAATTCTCAAAGGTATATAAGATGAAGATGATAATAACTCCTCTCTGTTTCAACAGATTTCAGGATAGATAAACACCTTAGTGTCAAATTTTCAGAGACCTTGCTTCATTCATTGTACATATCTCAAATCCTACACAATGTCATCTGCAATTTCGTACCACCAATCCTTTTTAGTTTACATACTAATTCGTAAAGATTATTATTGGGAAAATATTTATTGGATAAATACTGATGCCTACAGTCATATTTTGTATTTATATTCTGCAAAATGTCTTCATTCTGCTTATGTTACTGAAATGTTTTGAACTCCCTGTTTTAAATTGTCTTATCATTTACACATCTTTCTAGGATAGCCACCTGGCAAGAATTTAGTCAGTATGGTGTTTGTCATTCCTGTAGATGCTTGATGTAGAAAAGAAGATATTTTAAACATATATTTTAAATACTTTTAAATATTGATTATTTTTATTTCCTGTGCAGCAAGTACACATCTTTAGATCGGAGTAATTTTTCCTAGCACCTGGAATGATTCCATTCTTTGAAGGACCGTCCTCACTCTGATTCATCCTGTGTTTCTCAGTAGGCGTGTAATCAGCATATAAATTGATTTGCCATGCCTCGCGCAGATGGACCATGAAGTGATGTTCTGTAATGCATGTCTGTGTGTCTTCATTATGTGGACTGTTGTCTCTTTAATGATGCAGACCACCAAGTTGAGATTAATGAAACTATCCATTGAAAATAATAACAAACAGTTATGTTCTGAAAATTACTTTTTGTCGGTTTTTGTTGAAGCATTCTGTTTTCTTCTGTCTTCTTATTTCATCAAGCTAGAATGTATTATCATATTCATTGTAAGAAATTTTTGGTATTTTGGAATTATTATTTTTTTGTCTGTTTGGAATTGGTTTATAAACATTGAAAACTCATTGACAATTTTCCTGAAAGTTTCTTCTATATCTTTTTAGATGTCTTTGTATCATTTTTATTTTCATAATTTTAACCTCTCTTTTTTTAAATTTCCTCAGCATTGCCCTTCATTCAAATATGCATTTTATTCCATAGATTCTTTTGAAAATAAACATGAAATTTACTACAGTAGTTTTTTGGAATAAATTCAAAAGATTTTTTGACATGAAATCAATTTCAAGACGATTTTTCCAAGAATTAAATTTCAATATCTCTTGAATTGATATGTACCAAAAAACTTTAATGGCGAATTTACAAAATCACATCTCAAACAAAGGGATTTATAAAGATAGGCTATCTAGAGATAATCTTCGACCCACTGAACAAGGGTTAAGAAAAACTGGCAATTAATCATTGAATTTAGGACCTTTCTCAACAAATCCCCCATAAGATCTTTTATTCAAACAAACAAATTTTATATGGACACTAGACAAGACTCCTTTTTTCACAATTTCACCAAAACACCCTTATTCAAATTCTTAACACTCTTCTATAGACTCCAATAACATATTTTTTCTGTCAATGGTGAGAAACTCAACACTTAACTTGTTAAGCTCCAGTTTCCCTATTTTTTTCTTAAGTATTGATGCAGCCTCATCAATTTTGCTGTTGCCATGGACACCAGCCATGGAATTCTGTCTGTGTAACCGTGGTTACTAAAGGAGTTAAAGAACCATCAACAGTATTGATTCTCCACGATCTGATGGCACTAGGTTCCTGTGAGGGTGACGTTATGCCAGGAATGCCAGATCTGATAATTCCTTCAGGAGAGAATTCTTTCAGGAGAGAACCTGGCGCTTACGGTATTGGAATATGAAATTTCAAGGCCATCTTTTATGAGATAACTCTTTTACAACCATTGTCGTAATCTAACATCACAAGGAATTCATTTCAAGCAGAATAGCTGATCTGACAAACCCCAAAGCAGATAGAACCTTTGTGCTTACATTTTATGAAATGAATTTTAACGGCCAAATTGCATTTAGGTCATTTTGTAAACAAGTAATTCATGGCAAGCATGATGGCAGATTTGATAATCCTATTTGCAGATAGAACCTTTTAGCTTACAAGATACAAAATAAATTTTAAAGGCCACCTTTCATTTAGGTTATTTTGTATTAAAGGGCCTTAAGATGTTAAGAGTTTAGCTGCTAATGCTAGTTAGCAGTGGCTTTAGATTTCAGATCTTTGTATTAAAGGGCCTTAAGATGTTAAGAGTTTAGCTGAAAATGCTAGTTAGCAATGGCTTTAGATTTTTGATCTTATGCATCATATAGTGCTTATCCGATCCTAACAAATGTGAGATCTTTATCTTAAAAGCATTTCAAATGAAAACATCTCTCCTTTTATTGATATTAAGATTTAGGTAACTACGAGATAACTTATAGGGTAACTTATAGAGATAACTTATAGGGTAACTTATAGAGATAACTTATAGGGTAACTTATAGAGATAATTTATAGGGTAACTTATAGAGATAACTTATAGGGTAACTTATAGGGTAACTTATAGAGATAACTTATAGGTTAACTTATAGAGATAACTTATAGGGTAACTTATAGGGTAACTTATAGAGATAACTTATAGGAATAACTTATAGGGATAACTTATGGGGTAACTTATAGAGATAACTTATAGGGTAACTTATAGAGATAACTTATAGGGATAACTTATAGAGATAACTTATAGGGTAACTTATAGGGTAACTTATAGAGATAACTTATAGAGATAACTTATAGAGATAACTTATAGAGATAACTTATAGGGTAACTTATAGAGATAACTTATAGAGATAACTTATAGAGATAACTTATAGGGTAACTTATAGGGTAACTTATAGAGATAACTTATAGAGATAACTTATAGGGTAACTTATAGAGATAACTTATAGAGATAACTTATAGGGTAACTTATAGAGATAACTTATAGGTTAACTTATAGAGATAAATTATAGAGATAACTTATAGGGTAACTTATAGAGATAACTTATAGGGTAACTTATAGAGATAACTTATAGGGTAACTTATAGAGATAACTTATAGGGATAACTTATAGGGATAACTTATAGGGTAACTTATAGAGATAACTTATAGAGATAACTTATAGGGATAACTTATAGGGTAACTTATAGAGATAACTTATAGGGTAACTTATAGAGATAACTTATAGAGATAACTTATAGAGATAACTTATAGGGATAACTTATAGAGATAACTTATAGGGTAACTTATAGAGATAACTTATAGAGATAACTTATAGGGTAACTTATAGGGTAACTTATAGAGATAACTTATAGGGTAACTTATAGGGTAACTTATAGAGATAACTTATAGAGATAACTTATAGAGATAACTTATAGAGATAACTTATAGGGATAACTTATAGAGATAACTTATAGGGTAACTTATAGAGATAACTTATAGGGTAACTTATAGGGTAACTTATAGAGATAACTTATAGGGTAACTTATAGGGTAACTTATAGGGTAACTTATAGGGATAACTTATAGAGATAACTTATAGGGTAACTTATAGAGATAACTTATAGGGTAACTTATAGGGTAACTTATAGAGATAACTTATAGAGATAACTTATAGAGATAACTTATAGGGTAACTTATAGAGATAACTTATAGGGTAACTTATAGGGTAACTTATAGAGATAACTTATAGAGATAACTTATAGAGATAACTTATAGAGATAACTTATAGAGATAACTTATAGGGTAACTTATAGAGATAACTTATAGAGATAACTTATAGAGATAACTTATAGGGTAACTTATAGGGTAACTTATAGAGATAACTTATAGAGATAACTTATAGGGTAACTTATAGAGATAACTTATAGAGATAACTTATAGGGTAACTTATAGAGATAACTTATAGGTTAACTTATAGAGATAAATTATAGAGATAACTTATAGGGTAACTTATAGAGATAACTTATAGGGTAACTTATAGAGATAACTTATAGGGTAACTTATAGAGATAACTTATAGGGTAACTTATAGAGATAACTTATAGGGATAACTTATAGGGATAACTTATAGGGTAACTTATAGAGATAACTTATAGAGATAACTTATAGGGATAACTTATAGGGTAACTTATAGAGATAACTTATAGGGTAACTTATAGAGATAACTTATAGAGATAACTTATAGAGATAACTTATAGGGATAACTTATAGAGATAACTTATAGGGTAACTTATAGAGATAACTTATAGAGATAACTTATAGGGTAACTTATAGAGATAACTTATAGGGTAACTTATAGAGATAACTTATAGGGTAACTCGTAGGGTAAGTCATACCTAGCTAGGGAGGTCTAGCTGTGAATGTAGGAGATACTTTCATCAAGAGCATGTTACTGCCATCTTGGATTTGAGTTATTTTCTTACAAATGATTATCTTCTCCCTTAGTAAATGAAGCATGAAATAAGTGATCATTATGCTCACCAAAAATTAGATATCTTTTCCATCAATAATTGATTTGTAAAATTTTGTATTTTGATTGTTCGTGAAATAGATGAAGTTATCAATGAAACTATGCCCAAAATTTAGCTTGATGTTATATTTAAAACAACTCTTACCAAAAGATACAAATGAAGATTTTCTTCTATCAAATCTTTTTGCAAAAATGATAATATTTTTCAAGAGTGTTGAGTGATATTGAATTATCTTTTTATGCTTACTTTTACGAACATCATAGGTCGTTTAAAAAATAATATAATTGAAAAGTGGTTATAAGGAAAATAGTAATATGAAGCCTATCCATACTGTCTTAAATCTTAAAAAAGTAACAAAATTATCATTATTTCTTAGCGCATACAGATTTTGTATGGAGGCTATTTTCACGAGTCCAAAATGCCCATGAGGAGGTAATCCACTAAATTACTCATTTCAATTATACGGAGTGCCGTGACTATGTATGAAATAATCTTCAAAGTGGTGTAAGACCTACCACGCTTCATTACCGAAACACTCCAATATTCGTTTTTTATGTCCGAGGTGAATTTATTGATCTCTTTCATCAATTCTGTAGCCATCTCTGTTCGAAGGTTGTGCTATTTATGGCTTAGTTGCAATTTCAGATTAACAAGGATTTAAAAAATTGTTCGGGGAATATATTGGAATTTGCCAGACGATGTTGCAATTTATCATAGCTTTGAAGAATTCAAGATCTTAGCAGTTTCTAATCTTCTTAGATATTTTTCAGGCATGCTAGTTCATGTTTTGATAAATTAATTCTAAGATTTGCTTAAAATTTGAAATTTCTTTGATAGTTTATTATTGAAATTTTGGATGGTTGTTTGATGTAAAAGGTGTCTTTGTGTTATTTGCCCTAACACCCGAAACGTTTATGGAAGGAGAATAGAGCATTGGTTTAGGGATTGTAGTTGATCTTTTTAGGATTGTTACCTTCAGCTACTCTTGCAATCTCATTGAAATAAGATCTAAATTCACTGATTTTTCTGACATTCCCCGCTAGATCTCTCTTATAAGACATCAGGCATTCAACTTGAAGCAGTTTTCCCATAGACCTGTAGCCCTAGAAATGACCCCAAAATACACTGCACAGTGTTAAATCATCCATAAGCACAGTTTTCACGATGTCCAGAGTTTTGGAAATCTGATTTATCCAATGTCTCTTCCACTGGGACTTGCAACTCTGTATGGCTTTGTACTATCTTATGTTGACTATCCACCACTGATCTAAAAATAGCAGATATTATTTAAAGTTGTGTAGAAATAAAATGTGAGCAAATTTCTAAATCTTCTTTAAATAGCATAATAATAATATATAACATTGCTTCTTTTGAAATATGAAAGTATACATTTGATTCATATTATAATTAGAAATAACTCTCTATTTTCCAAATTTCTTATAATGACAATATCTTTGTTCCCTCAGCACCTTAAATTTTATTATCAATTCAAGCGTCATTCGGTTTGCTAATGCTGAGAGCCAAGCAAGCAAGCAACAACATCAGTTAATGACACCAAACTTGATGCTGGGGTATCGAACGAGATCTTCTAGGCAATGAGATGTACTCTAATAAATGAGCCTCATCCTTAAACCAAAAATCTTCATATTCATCACATCATATATGGCACCCTTATTTTTCACCATCGTTTTAGCCTAGGTTAGCGCCACCCGTCATGTGAGCTTTATTTGTTCAGATGACTTGATTTACTTTAACACCTGCTTAACCACACATGCTAATTATGTCCAGGTGTAGATATAAGAATGCTTGTGGATATATGCACTCAGACACACCTGTGTTCTAAAATAAATCTTCAGATTGAGAGGTCAAGGTTTGAATGACACTAGGGACAGGTAACTCCATCTTTGGTAGCAAACTACAGCTTTGTTTGGTCCCATTGCTTAATTGTAATTTGTGTACAATTTTATCATAGCCATGGTTTGTCAGTTAAGAACAAAAATTCCTATCTTTCCTCTGGTAATAGTGTGAAGTAAAACAAGTAATTCCCTGGACAAAGGGTTCGTTCTTACCTCTTACAATACCTCGTAAATAAGGATTTGGTATTGCCTCTGAAACATAAAACATATAATCTCAAAAGGTGACCCTTCAAAAGCTATCAAATGCTTATCGAGAATGAGAATGACAAAGTTAATGCCAAATTCTTCCTGACTTCCATGCCAGTACAGTAACTATCCCTCCTTTATGAAAGTCAAGTCTTCTCAGTAACAAAATGGCCATTACAGTTTGCTAGGCGGCTGTCTGAACGTTATCTTGCCGTCTGCTTCATTCAGTTGCAGACGCAATCAATGGAGGTCTGTGAGATTCAGCAGAATGTTTCAATATCTTCGCCCAACATTTATTGACATTGCCGTAACAAAATCTTGTGACATAACACTGGGGGCTGATAAATTATGTTTTATTGATGGTGAAGATAATATCGAATAGATGTTAGTCATAACACGTTACATTCTGCGGCGATTTTCCATCCAGAAAATTGAGGATTTGACATGATGGAGCAATTTTCCAACTCATATTCCGAGTTTAGCATCGCTGTAACAAAAACTTTTCATAAACATTGACAGCTAAAACATTATGTTTTATTGATGGTGAAGATATTATAGGGTAGTCAAATGCCATTATATGATATGTCTTGAGAATGATTTTTAAACCAGATACTTTGATATGCAGTATTTCCGTTCCCTGTTTTATTCTATTAAAGGTTGATATGTTTTGTATCAATGGCAAAATTAATACCCCAGAAAACCTCATATATGTATGAAAAAGATAAACTTTATTTCATTTAAGATAATGTACTGAGCTCATGCAGGCGGATCAAGAACTTAATCACCAATGCTTCAACATGGCTGGATAAATATCCATCAATAACAACTTGTTTTTCTTCATCAATCCAGCTTCTAAAATGCCCCTTAAAGAAAGGGTTGAAGTCAGCTGATGAAAGCTGATTTCTTAAAAAAACAGTATTAACGAGGCATAAACCCTCAATCTCCAAAACTTGGTTCAAACTTAAAATTTCAAATCACTTTAAATAAACTCTCCTGTCACTTTCAAATATCTTTTTGGGTATCAAATATTTATCTGACTCTGAGGTTTATTGCTTCAGTGAGTTTTTGATCCTTCCTGATATACAGAATTAAGTAAAATGGTTGTTTTTGTTCGTTCATGCGTATTTCAAGATAAATATTCAGTGTTGTTTCTTTTCTCCGAGGGATGCGCTATTCGTATCTCTTTCTGTCAGAGTTCTTCCTCTAAGTGTGTCATTGAGCCCTAGAGTATCGT
Source organism: Phorcus lineatus (assembly GCA_921293015.1). Classification (NCBI taxonomy): domain Eukaryota; kingdom Metazoa; phylum Mollusca; class Gastropoda; order Trochida; family Trochidae; genus Phorcus; species Phorcus lineatus. The sequence continues at coordinate 32,580,818 of OV121089.1, forward strand.
TTTGCAACACTTTGTGGAACTTATGTTAATAATCTAACGTTTCAAGATGGCAGCTTGAGTTGCATTCTCCCCAGGGAGTAGAGTAAAGAAATGAGAATGACCTGTTGATGGGGAATAGCAGAAGCTCTTGGGCAATCAATTCAGCGTTTTTTAAATATTAGAGGTGGTATTAGAATGGAATAATTTTTAAAACTCAATTCATTTATTATATCCTTCACATCAGATAATCTGTTTATTTTTACCTTAATGTTACTCTTATATTTGGCCTAATATTGTATCAAGATGTAATTATTTTGTTTATTTGATTAAATTGTTCGATATATGATTGCTTCAAATCAGACAATGTGTTTATTTTACCTTATATTTTTCCTGTTTTTCTTATCAGAAAAAAAAGCTTTCTGTTAAATGTTTAATTCCAACAATTTTAGACCAAAATAGAATGTTGATTCAGAAGGGAAATAATTTTGAATTACCAGTCTATTTTGATCTGAATATCAAAGTCTTTCTAAGAATGAAAAACGACCAATGAAGTAATCAAATTCCATACCTTTATGCAAGAATATAACTAATTGTTCTGATATATTCTATTTCCATTCTGGACTTTTAGCAATTTGACCTCATCACGCCTCTCTCTGCTTACACCTACTTCTTCCTGTTTTCGAAAGATGTTGGCTAGGAATTTCTCTTCTGTTTATTTATTGTAGAGCTCATTGAAGGTGATAGCTCTGCTAAAAAACCTGTTGCCATCGCTTTAATGGTGGCCATTAGTGGGATGGATGCAAGATTTTTCTGCTAGATGAGCATTTCTCTTCAAGGTTTATATAAAGTCTTAATTTACCGTAGATAAGAGAAAGGGGAACTTTATCACAACCATGCAGTGTGATCATTCTACAGATCAACATAATACCTTACAAAGAATATGGCAAGTCTTTCTTGATGAGGTCATAAGTTTACAAAATTAAAATGAACAGACTTTTCTTTAGGTTTATTTTTTTCATAGTTTCAACAAATTTTAAACGTGTGAGCTATGAGGATGCTTTCAGACTGTTTTTGAGAGGAGAGCCCTTGATAGTATAAGTTCGATCCTGCTAGACCAATGGTATTTAAACTTTCGTTCTCAGAACAAGGTCGACTTAAATCAGACTGACCCCTCCCCCCAACTCCCTCCCCATTGTAATCGTTCTCTATCATCAAAGAGTATTTTAACCAAAAACACAGAAGTGCACCTCTACCAACCAACCGGCCCCCTTCTGGCTACAAATTTGAAAATTTTGGCCCCCTTACATCGAAAATAGGTGCTATGGGCCTGTCCTTCTGTCATCATTTTTAGTTTTTTCTTTCAAATGTGCTGTGTAGATTTTTATGGATAACAAAGTACATCTTATTCTCATTCAGAATTCCCTCGCTGGTCAAGTTTTGTCCTCGATGTTAGTGTGTTATCTTAGTCTTAATCCATTGTCAGCATCAAACTGATGTTTGCTATCCGAGGTCTTCTGAACCAGCTATTCCATCCTGTGTCGGCCATTTGTAATTTCACAGTGTCATACAAACTTTCTGTTGAGTAACTACAGTAACATGAAGAAGCATCACCAGAAACCTATTCAGAAAATGTCAAAGTAATTTCGATTGGCCTGACTATACAATTTTTGTAACCTTTGATGAGAGTTGTTTGATGGTATGGAATGACACAAGTCCATAGTTGCTTAAAAATTTCATTCTGATATAATGAGCTCTAGGTTCTATTCAAAGTCTGATGAAATTATTTTTGAAAATTGGAATGATTTTCTGTTTATGCCCTAGTTGATTAAAGGAAGTATTTTATGTTATCCCCAAACCCCTCCCCATGAATTGACTGTCTTTCTGAAAAATTCCTGTTTGACTTAAAATAGTTCTGATATGTTCTCATCAAATCAATTGTTTTTTGTCTGAAAATATATTTTTACTATCCAATTATCTCTAACCACTGTCTGGAAAACATATCTTTGTATTTTTTATTGTCTCTCGATGTTAATTATTTGACTAATTGGGAAATATTTATTGACACAAATGATTTATCTTGTTTATTAAAACAAGTTTGACCAGTCTGTTGGCTCACTTGTTTCAAATGAAGCAAGCTATCATTCCTTTAGTCACAAGTAACATACTTAACCATTAAACCATTAGATTGTAAGCTGATGTTTTCAAAAGGTTAGCTGTAATTATGTTTTCATCAAATTAATTTGACAATCTTCGTTTCAAATTTTCATATGTTCAAGGTGTAGAGATCAGCTCTTGTATCAGTGACGCTGAGTATTCATCAGCGATCTTCCTCCAAAGGTCAAACATAGGTATAGAGGGCGCTTTGATCTTTTGCCCACACCTGAAACGTGGGCACTTGCCATACTGGACATATTGTGGGTTCCTGACATTCTCATTTGGTCGGGAGAGGACCGATGCATGCTGGGTAGTTTATGTTCATTTCCTGTGATCTATGAAGTTAGTTACTTGACGAGACTAGGTATATTGTGCTGCTACAAGCTTCAAAGGCCGAGGTTGATAGTGTTATTACAATGATGATAATGATATGAGCACGACTAATTGTCTTCCAGGTCATGTGGAGTTCTCAAGGTCAAACAAGTTGACCCTATCCAAAGATCTCAGATAATTTAGTGTTTCAAAGAATAACTTGACTAACATCTAGTCTACGAAATCTTTTGAATGGTATTGTACCTTCATCCGTGTTATTTTATGTTTTTAGGCTTTTCATCTCATATATCTATACATTCGAATCTAGACTTGCTGAATGCGGACCTAGACTGTATTAAAGGCTTCTATTTGATACATAGTCAAGCATGGCTAAGAATAACCTTTTGGTTTTACTAAAGATTTTATTATTCCAATTATCGAAATCTTATCAATATTTTGCAAATGCTGATGTGTTTGAATTTAAGAAGCAAGATTTTGTTGAACATTTGAAAGATTATGTTTCATGCATAAATCAGAAGCGTTGAGGATACTAGTAATTTATAAAGATCTCATAAGTTTACAAAAATGTTATGAATTTTGACAACCTCTCTTGTAAACACAAGGTTATTTAGGTCAAACTTTATGAGGTGCTGCCATCTGGTGGTCATCACTTCTAAATGTCAGAGTTCTCTGCCCTTCATTACTCTCGGAAAATGAGAGCCAACCTGCGATTGATGAGTATACAAAGTTTCTGTGCCTACCACTGACCCAGGAATAGATCTACTTGGTAACAGGATATAAGTATGTTTCGGCCTAGCTGCGCCTACCACCTTCTGCACATGTGCCGATCTTCAAACTACCATATTGTGTTCGTGCAAAGTTTTTCAACTATATGTCGCCAATCTTACTTTTACTATTAAATTTTCTACGTTCTACACACAGATGTATTGACAAAGATAATGAAGTGTAAGTAAGTTTTGGAAGAACAAATTTCAAATTGTCGTATACAGGTTTTCATTATAGTGGAAGCAATCAATTATAGAAATAGTAAAATAGTGGTACAGCATAGAAATTGTACACTTTTGTCTTCACATCAAGGATAAAGCCTGTCAACAAAGAGATATCGCTTGCCTTCTTGTTTAATATTTATGACTTTAACTTTCAAGATAAAGGATTATCTTTGGACATGCCTTTATGATTTCCAATGCAATATTTGAGGTCAGTTTATTTTTTCCTGGATCAGCAGTTATTTCTGATCTGGTATCAGACAACAAAGCTCTTTTCATTATCAGAAAAAGTATTTTTGTTCTTCATAACCATATTTCTATGTCTGATATTGGGCTTTTGATGGCATTAGACGCCGTGTTCCTTAATTCTGATTTTGTTGTCCATTATGCGCATACAAGAGGTATTTTAGTACCGTGTTTGTGCCATTATGAAGTGTTCTTTTTTTTTAGTACTAAAAATTCCAGGCAAAATTTTATTACAAATTTGCTTTGATGTGACCAATGAGATCATGTGAAATGTGTTGAATCAAAAGAGTCGTTTTTCAAAAACGTTAAATTTTGTGTGTGGTTTATGAAGACAAGTTACCATGAATAAGGAGCAGCTTTCGAATAGAAATATTGTAAAATGAAGGGAGTATAGCAAATTTCACCCTCAACAACTGACCCAGGAATAGATCTACTAGGAAACAGTATATGAACATGTGCAGATCTTCAAACTACTATATTGTGTTCGTATAGACAAAGTTTTTGAAATAATTGTTCGCATAGACAAAGTTCTACAACTATTTATTTGCATAGACAAAGTTCTACAACTATTTAATTGCAGAGACAAAGTTTTTGAACTCTTTGATCATTAGACATTAGATTTTAAACAATTTGTCATTAATCCTCTTAAAATCAGAAACCTTTTGTTCTCCCACGGGTTTGGTTTTATTTGGTGAACCAAACTATTGGAAATATTGATCTCTTTATATATGATTTTAGAAACCAAGCTATTAGTATGTTTCATCAAGATTGGCATTCTACCCTTAATGATAGCTCACGGTATGATTGTTACAGGACTTTCAAAAGTTTACTTCAACCAGAAAAATATTTGTCAATTTTATATTCTAATGACTTAAGAAAAATTTTCATCAGATTTAGACTTGGGTTGTTAGACTTAATGGTAAATGAAGGGAGAAAAATGTGTATCGAAAAGAACAGAAGAATTTGTCCTTTATGTAAATCAGCAGTTGAAAATGAAATACATTTTATGCTAGTTTGCCCATCTTATTCCGTCTTTAGAAGAAAGTACATTCCTGAAAAGTTTTTATCAAAATCATCTAATGTTGCCTTTACATCCTTAATGTCCTCTCAAAACTAAAATGTTATTCTCCATTTATCATTATTTATCAAGTATAGTTTAAGACTTAGAGATGAACTGTTAAAAACTAGTAACTAAAACAGGATTTTTCAACTGTCATTTGTTGAATTGTATATTATTTGTGTCTTCACAATTTGTATATGTACTTTTGTTTTTGGATGAGGATATGAGGATATCAGGACAATTAAAAAAATATTGATGCAATTCAAATCTGCATGAAGAAAATATACTTGAATTGGGCTGCTGGACCTCTTTCAGTGATAGAAGTTATCTTAGAGCTAGGACATCAGCCTACATCATTACACTAGCTTCAAGCTTTCATAGCACTAGAATTAGGGATTAAAAACTTAAATCATTACTCATTATTAATTGTAAAATATAAATTGTGTAAACTATGTATTATTTAGAAGAATATAGATTAAGATTTGGAGGGTGCACCTCAAGTTGTAATTGACATTGAGTTTATTAGTTAGACAGCTGATATGAAGTTGAATAGTTTATTGATTATATGATTGTACTCAAATTTAGAAGCCATGTATCTTCAGAACACCATGTGTATTTACATGTCTTATTGAAACCATATTAGATGCTACCGCCCGATTCACATGTCGTCATGCTGATTACGTGGAAAAGATTTCTGGTTGTTTCGTAATGGCCAGCTGAAGAAATCTGGTACCAAGTTACTTATAGTGGACCTAACTACACTATTTAGGGTCTACTAGGAATTGCTTTAAGTAATTACAAGGCACATTATTGCAGAATTGTGAATATATTTATCAAGCAATTTGGAGGAGTTTAACATTTTTGGAACAACTTACTGAAACAAAATTTGACTAACCACATCTGAAATTTACAGAGAGAAGTAATATATAAATATTGATAGTCAGTTTTTTTATACACATAAAGGTCATGTTAACTAAGATTATATAATTCGGCACTCAAATGTTGCACTCAATTATAGCCGTCTGCTTCCTGTTTATGACGGCCATCTTTGAATTTGTCCACCATGATGCACTGTCTGACCCAAGTTTGATTGAATGAAGGTGTGAAATAATTTACCACAGTTTATAAATAAAGCACCCTTCCATGCTTTCCTGCTTTCAAGTGGACCTCAAAGTGTTTGTTTTCAAAATTTGCCTTGATTAGAAACCTGCTTTTGATGGGGCAACCATTTTGAAGTTGTTTTTCATCAACTGGTTGCTAGGTTAATTGACATCCAATTTGTTTATTAAAAGTTTAGGAAACAACTTTTTAAAAGGTGGACATAGTTCAAGTTTCTAATTATAAAAAAAGAGATGAAGGAAATGCAAACAAAATTATAAGCAAGCATGATTAGCCATTGTTTATATCTGATTGTCTTTTAACTATATACAAGGTCTATCAGAGTTTTCGGAAAGAAAAGTTCTTTGGCTAACACATTTAAACTCCTCGACGCTAAACAGCTTTACTTTTATGAAAATTTTCTGCTCTTAGTACAGTTTCCTTGTTCTACTAGGTTGTACTACTTAGTATTTTACATTGTTCATGAAAAATAAGTTCAAGTTATGTCTACAGTTTTTACAGAAATGAGACATTAGAAGGGTGATGTAGGCTTTTCCTCTTCCAATCCAAGTTGCTATATAAGAGTTAAACTTCTTTGAAAGTGCAGAACCACCCATGACCACAATACAATTGCTGATTATGAAATCATTGCATGACAAGAATATATTCTAATTGAACAAATATTTGCACAATTAGATATTACATTCAAGGGAATAAGTCAGCACTGTTCTGGGTATGTAGTGAGCATTTAACCCAACAGCGTAAAGTCTACTTCTGCCAAGAAGAATTAGACGTCTGCTCCTTGATATACCACACGCTACAACTTCACTGGTAGGCAAGACAGGATGTTTAGGGTAGCGCTCGCTCTGTAAGACGTATATTTACCTCTTGCTAAACATAGACCAACCAGCTAGCAGCAAAACACAATAATGCACAGGAGACTTGGCGATAGTATTTGTATCGTGTTTTGGGGTTGTGATATACTAAATTACACTTAAACTGTTATCGTAAGAACACACTGACTTTTAAATTGGTAAATACAACAAAGTGTGTTCGATATGCTAAATAACAAGTCATGAGTTATGTTGTTAATTAATTGATAATGAGTATTAGTTTCATGTCTTAATTAATGGTAACATGTTTGTAAATGGTGTTTTTCTGTTATTAAAGTATGTGACAAGCTTTGATAAATTATAAAATTTATCCACTTGAAAATCATTTCATTATTAAAACCCCATGTTGTCTAAATTGAAACTTACATTAGAACTGCAAGGATAAAACAAGAATTTCAAAAAATCAATTGTAATGATTTAGAATTTACACTCTCGTAACAAAAATTCCTCATATCTTCATGTATATCTCAGCCTAAAAAATATCACTTCTCATCCAATTGATTTCTAGCATGGTGAAGCATCGCTGCAACTGCTGAAAACCAGGTAGCGTAATTGGATGTGAACGGTTTGTGAATTCCGTGTTCACAGAGTGTGAAGCCTCGCTGAGTGGGAATGTGGTTATTGATTGTATGCATTAAATATTCATACCCCAGACTTTACTGCATAGGCGTGCACAGGCTCGGTACACTGGAGTAGAAGGCAAATATTTGTCGTAGAATTGAAATATTGGAATTTTTGACCAAGGAAAAGCTTATCTTTACTATATAATGTATGGCTGAATAATGAGGGTGAACGGGTTTAACATAATTTTGAGTTGTTTGAGATTGAATCGGATATGATATAGTAATGCTTTGACCTAATTAATTTATCATGTAAGACTAATGAGCTACAAAGCCAATGGCTGTTTTTTTAGGTATAGTTTTTGGTTGATAAAAAATTAAGTATGACCACAAAAAAGGAACTTGTTGTAATTATGGTATAATAAAAATACTACAATTTGATGTCAAATGTGACCTTTTTAATATCTGAAATGAAATTATATAAATATTGAAAGAATTTATCATTTCAGCTGTAAATTTCAACAAATGATATCAAGCTACATGAATATTAAAGTCTGTCAATGAAAAAAGAAAGAAGTGTTTGATGCAATGCATTTATATAATAGTTACCTAATCACCAATGGTTGGTTTCCTTTCTTCTTGTACACTAAAGTAGAAATATATTTCCCTGTGGCGAGGATTGGCTGAAGGAGAATTTAGTTCATCTAAAATTAATAATGGCTGCCAAATTGATTAGCTTCTGAGTTTCATTTCAATTTACTTATATTTCATCAGACACTCATGAAACAAATTACATTTCTAATAAGTCACAAGGGAAACAGTATTGAGAGACTTATGGGAACACAGTGAAAAGAATTACTCAAAATGATCCACACCAGCGAAAATTAAATTCCCCAAACTTGTGCCTCAAATTAATTCAGTAAATATTCTGAACTTTTTGGGCATATGTCCATTGTTTCGGTTAGATTGTGTCGAGAAACAAGAGACTTGGACATGATAATAAAAATTGTAACTACATAGGGGACAAAAGAAAGGCGCTGACATTTAAGCCTACCTCTCCTGATACATATGCAGAGTTTAGATGTAGCTTTGAGAAAAACTAGGTTACTGAATATGTTAAAGTGTGAGATCGCTCATCCGTGGACAAAAAGCTTTGGGGGAATGAATAATTTGTAGACACTGTCTTTGTCTCATGTAGATACATTCACTGCAATAAGCATTAACGTGCACATAAAAGCTATGAGAGTTTTGTGTGGGGAAATTTTGTGATCTTGTATGACGTAATGGCCATGGACATTAGCTATTATTTGAGAGGGAAGAAATTATATACATATGATGAACACAGATTTGATTCATCTAAAATTGATAGTTAATGAATGATAATCTAGTTGAAAAGAAGGACACAAAAAAAAATAGTGTCAGGAATGATGATGTGATGACGATAATGTGATGATGTTGATGATGATGTGATATTATGATGTGATGACGTGAGATGATGATGCGTGATGATGATGCGGGATGAAGTGATGATGGTGTGTTGGTGATGATGATGTGAGATGATAATGATGATGTGAGATGATGATGCGTGATGATGACGATGTGAAGATGATGATGTGAAGTGGTGATGATGATGATGTGAAATGATGATGATGATGATGATTTGAGATGATGATGGGTGATGATGATGATGTGAAATGATGATGTGATGATGATGATGTGATAATAATGATGATGTGATGATGATGTGATGATGATGTGAAATGATGATGATGATGTGAAAGGAAGATGTGTGATGATGATGATGATGATGAAGATTTGGTGATGTGATGATGATGTGAGATCAAGTGATGATGATGTGATGATGATGATGGTGATGATGATGATGATGATGATGTGAAATGATGATGATGATGTGAAAGGAAGATGTGTGATGATGATGATGATGATGAAGATTTGGTGATGTGATGATGATGTGAGATCAAGTGATGATGGTGTGATGATGATGATGTGATGATGTGTTATACTGATGATGATGTTGTTGTATTGCTGATGGTGATGATGATGATATGACGTGATGATTATTTCATAGTGATGGTGTAATGTGATGGCTATGTCATTGTAATGATGATGCTCTCATACTGATGATGATGATGATGGTGATGATGATGGATGTGATGATGATGATGATGATGTCGAACTTTTGATGATGATTTGCATAGAAAATTGATCAACAACTAGGAAAATTGTTATAGTATAATTTCCAAATGTTCAAAAGCAGGCGTAGAAAAACTGTGTAATCTTAATTAATAAGTAGTTGTAGAAAGACATTCCCTTACCAAATTGGACTAGTCAATTCCGTTTGAAGAGGAAGTTTTCAAGTCTGTAGTCTGTCACCGGTCTCAAAGAGAACAGAAGATTGGTAGTGTAGTTTTTGTGGGCCCACTGATTTGATTTTGCCTGGTGAATTTATCACTTTAAGATCTAACAAGATGGCGGCCATTTTCCTGGACTTTGAAGTACCTCAATAAACCCGAATAGAGATTGAGTCATGAGGAACGTAGGGTCGGCTTTCTCTTTTATTTATGAAGTTTTAAAAATCTTACTCAGTTACGAACTCGAAGTCAATATTTGAATAGGAATTCAAAAGAATCGTCATTCAAAGAGGACAAAGTTGCAACCATTCATTTCCTTCCTCTCCATAATTCATTACCTTTAGTTCTTTTGGTGAAAATGATAATGGATTTTGTGCTGGAATTTATTCTTTCATGTATTGTGGAAACTGTTCTCCAATATTCTTTAAAATGTGTCATTGCACACCATCTTTGATTCAAGTGGAAGGATTTTAGAAACAGGAAAACTTTTTAAAGAAGTTCAAAATCTGAAAAATTGTTTACTTCAAACCCCCACATTGTCTCGCCCAAGATGACCTAATGTCATGCAATGGCGACAATAAACATTTAGTTTAAAGCATTGCAAATTATTGTGCATGACAGGGCATATGTTGGCAACCTACCTCAAAGTCTGTCATGATGTAACTGCAATTGTACTTTGGGCCACTGGGCCTTCAATACTGAATAAACCTGTCTGTCTGTCTGTCTGTCTGTCTGTCTGGTAATCTACTAACCTGATCTGTGATACTCGATCTAATAAACATTTTTATACACTTTTGATTTTGTGGGAGATTGGATAAAATTGTTTCTTTTGACTGCATCTATGGGGATATATAGTTGCAATGGTATGGTTCATGGTGTGGTTGGATTTGAACCCAGTCTAAAACTGATCTGATAATGAACACACTAACTACTATGCCATTCCTCAACAACAAGTGCACGTGTTTGAAAGATTTATTTCTTCAACTTTTCCCCAATATGAATTAGTTTATGCGAAATGTAGTATATTCAGAGGACCAAAACATCTCATTACTCAGCTGATCATCCGTAGTTGTAGAGGAAATGATTAATTAACAAGCGAGAACCATTGGTGGCCATGTTTGTGTGATTTTTAAACATTTGAGGTAGGGAAAACCACGCACACAAGGGTATGTTTAAGAACTGCTTTGTATGATCTCAAAACCTTGGCTTGCAATTGGTTTTAATTATTTTGTTTCTGTGAGATCACTTTACTGATCTTAAAAAGAAGTGCTACTGCCCCTTTTGATTCCGCGTGTTTTGAGGGGACTTTAGAGGCCATAAGCTATAATGCAATAGTGAAAACAAACTAATAATATTCCCTCTCCATTCTACTTTCAACTGAAACTGCATTGTCATTTTATTCATTAATTTACATTTAAACTGTTATGTATTACAAAACCTTTTAATTAGCTTTTTGACTGAGCGAACACTAATCTCTTTCGGTGATTATCTGTTGATTTCCTTCCTTCTCTAGGGGGTCTCTATTCAAAGACATCATTGTTATGGCTTGGTTGTAATTTTATGGTTTGGGATCCCGTAACAGTCTATTGTGGTTGTGTATTCTTGGATTAGGCAAAGCATCACAAGTTTTACACCCCAACATTTGCTCTTTTGTGTGGGCCAATTTCTATCTTATCGCGAACCCTTCTCTACTGAAAGGCATGTTCGAGCCAAGCATTGAAGCACAGCACCGTTTTTCAGCTATGAATACCACTTCTTTGCAATTCTCATTTTAATATATTTGTTGTTACTCGCTCATTTTGAAGCACGGAATATTGCCTGTAGGTTTATGTTTTGCTACCTTGAAAGCTTTGGCGATGAGAAATATTACTCGTATGTTGAGTTAAGCTGTAAAGTAATAAAATGTCTCTTGAAGTTGTTTTTTTAGACTTGTAAACTTCGGTCCTTCACACCTTAAGAAACACTTGATAAATCAGGCTTAGAAGTGTCTTTCTTCTCATTTAAGTCAACATTTTTCTAAGTCCGGTACAGTAAACATGACATGAAAAGAGTTTGTGTTTAAAAGCAGGCCGAAACTTTCAAGTTATTAGAAATCTAAAATTATCTAATAATCTAAAAGTATTTCATTATTTACCACCTGACAGACAGTTTTTTAAGAAAATAGATTTCATGTTTATCTAGACAGTGCTTTTGAATATTGGTTGATAATCTTAAAAGTAATCTAACTCTTTTAACTGAAATCTCTTTTTTGAAAACACTTAGTAAAACATTTTTGTGATAATACTTTAGTTCGATAAGAATCCTTTACTCTGTCAGAGTCTTTTCAAGATTTTGGACATCCTGCTAAATCAGCATACATGAATCCGCTCTCATTTCTTCCTAATACCCTGATCTCTTTCAGGCCAAATGCCTCGTATGGCTGGATCGGCTTGATATTCATGGCTTAGTTCACCTGTTATTATTTCAGCCAATGAAATGTTGATATGTAAGGAGCATGAAGCTACTATCTTGAATTTTCTATCCGGGTCGTGTCGCTGTTGCTGAGTGCGGGTTGCCTCATTGGCTGGTTAGTTAGTTAGTGATCTGAGGCTTTTAACTTGAAAGAGGTCAGGGTATTAGGAAGGAGCAAGAGCGGTTTCATATATACTGAATTAGCAGGATTGATTTTAGATGTATATTTATTTTATTTAGAAACAGTAACTAAAACTAACACACAAAAACTCTCGGTCTAAATTTATTTCCAAGTTTTTTTCTCACAAATTTGTTGACCACTTTTAGTCAGTTTATGACATCAGTTTTGAATTCTTTGTTAGTCTATGTAAGGCAAGATGGCTGTATAGTCTTGTCCAAAAGTAAAAGCAATAGAAAGGTGAAATACAGATAAATTGTACTGAGGGGACATTAATTTGACCCTCTGCCATTCAAATATTTTTAGTCTTCCTCATGTAAAATAAGAGTGAAATCTTCACTCATTTCCAAATGCAGTGACCCTTGAAAAGGCAACCCATAATTTTTGGACTTTTTCCTCCCAAAACTAGAAGTTCAACTCTTTTAATATAATGTTATCATCCAATACTGGATTTTCCGCCCTAGTTGTCGCATCTGCGCAGAGTTGTTTCCGGCATAAAAATCACGTGACCTGAGGACAAGCTCACGGGCAAAATGGCGGTTTTCTACTAGAAATTCACTGTCGTGTCGAGAAATTTGGGAGTAAAATCACGTGCTTTAGGAGAATGCAAAACAAACCAAATTGGGTGTGTGGATAGAGTAATGTCTCAATAAAAACATACAATTTAATTTTGGAACATGTAAAAGCATATTATAAAGATATTTCAATTTAAAGACACCCATCAACATACGTGTAAATCATTACTTTTCAGCGGTTAATTATGGCTATTTTCTTTTTATTTTAATCCTCACTTTTAGAATAACGTTTTGTCTTTATTCTCATATATGGGTATCTTTTTTATATAATTTGAAAACAAAAAAAATCAATTACATTATACACCTGGATATTTGCACCCTGTAAGAGTAGTACTGTACCATGCACTTTTTATTTATCTCGATGTTTTCATGAATTTTGGCAATAAATGTTTTAAAGATCAACAATATTTCATGGTCATTGTTATTATTAATGTCAAAACGATTCTTTGTAGCTCTAAAATTTGAATTGAAGGTTAAAAAGAATTTGTGATAATTCATTTTCAGCTGAAGAATAGTCTTTTAACGGTTTTAAGATGCATATATGTATATTAAGGGATATCTCAATAGGACACTTTGTGATTTCCTAGACCTTTCATTTGCTTTTCTTGATCATGATATTAATTAAAGACATCTCTCAGATTCATACCAATATATAAAATACGTTTGTTTTCAATAATAATCGAACATCACTCTTACTCATATTAAGTAGATGGCAAGACCGAAATAGCATATGTATCATTTACTAGAATAATAGTTTCTCGAAATGAGTTTTTTTTACTTTGCACACGTTAAATTACACGTGGAATTGTATGTGCAGTTTGAGGTAAGAGCAAGTCATCAACATATATTAACAATTTTAAAAACCAAGATACAATATGTAAAGTTATTTTCTCCCCCTTCAGAAAGCTACTCTGAAAAATAGGCCTACATTTCTTTAGGCAATGTCTCCTACAATTTATATTGGGAAAATATTCCTTCAATCCAGAACTCTTGATGTTAATGTTTATAATTCTATCTTTATTTCTAAAAAAAATTATATATAACGCTGAGGAATGAGGCCCAGTTTCGGTTTTATCTAAGATGATATTTTTTCATGAATAAAAGACTAAAGGGCAACTTGATGCATATACAAACATATCATACACAAAACTTATAGAAGACAGCGAAACCATGTACGAAATCTCAATAATGACCGTAGGGGAAACATTTATTCATTTTTTTGGTATATTATACTGCATACGTATGCAAGTCTTTCCTATACATTTTTGTTAATAAAAGATACAAATTAAACATTTTAAATATGGCCTACAGTTGAAATTACACATATGGTCTTGAAATTATAAATGACTTGAATGCATTTAATTAGTATAATTTGCATGGTTGAATAAAAGACAGGATATGATATAAGCCTAATTTTCTTATATATTTGAAAGGGATCATCGAAAACAAAATTCCTGTTACTTTCTCTTCTCTATCGGGGTCAAATTCAACATTCGGTCACAAATACACATTGATAAACGTAGCCAAACTATTTTTCGATATAAAGACGTCTATATTCCGTTTTTTATTTAACAAATATTTAAAAGCTGAGGCGGAGAAAGAATCTAAATCGTCTCCGCAAGCAACGATAGCCATGTTGCTAAGATTAAGCTTGACCCAGCTCTCGTCCGCCATTACCGGTTTCTAGGGAGTCTCGTGAGATCTCGCTTCCCTCGGAAAATGGCCTATTGACAGTTCAACAACCCAATTTGATATAGAGATATGAAGATGTGCAGGAAAGGAGAGTTAATCTTTTAAACAGCTTTCCTCTTAACTCCCATTTGAAATATATATTGGAGGTATAATAATATTGAAGTCAAAAATTCAAATAATCATTGTATCTTTTCCAAAGATCATAAACTGCTCTTGTACTTAGTCATCATTATAAAATATGATTCGTTTCTACCAACTAAGATTAGGAACAGAAATTGATTTATGAGATAATCAGACTCCATTCTAAATGAAATAGCCAAGGACTTAAAGCATTCACCTTGGTCAAGAATATCGTCATTTCCATCTATAAGCTTTTCCATGCAATTTGGACTCTCAGCTAAATGAGACCATTTCTATCTCAGACAATAATATCCTGTAATATTCCTTAAATTCCTGAATCCATTCCCAAGGACAATCCCATTGCTGAGGTATTAACCCCCCTGCTGCCTTTGTATACTTTTGGTAACATTCTTGGCTTATCAAACTAATCTTTTATGATTTTGCTAAGGGATACTATGTTTAGTCTATATTATTGATAAGTGATCTTGTCCAAAGTAATTTTACAGCCTTTGTGTTGTTTCGAAGCAAGGTTCAGTTGATGATTTGAAGGACTTGCATTTCACATCTTATAGTCATTAGTATTGCTCATAATTAAGGAACAGGGCTGTGGAATATTATCGCAAGACCAATATAATGCGGTTTAGATTGTGCAATACAATTATTGCAATATTGTTTTTCATATCGCAATATATCACACCAACTGATTTAAAGTCTAATTTATTTAGAAATCTTGTCCTACTTTGATGAACATGTAAGAGAATTTCTTTTAGTGTGCAAGAATATTATATAGACTGTTTTACCAATGATAGTAGACAGCTTTTTTAATATATATGCAATCAAAATTTACTTACAAACTATACCTTTTTCTGTAATGGTCTGTTTTTTGAAAGATCTGAAGGCATATTTATAATGTTTAAACTGCATAAAGAATTATGAAAAGTTTAATGTAGAGTTCATTCAATATGTTGCTATATTATTGAAACAGATGAGCTGTATATCGCAATATATTGCAATTTAATATTCTGTTCAACGCTCATCCATATTTAGTGTCAAGTGAAAATTTCCTTGTTCAAAGATTTTTATTTCTCATGTTTCATTGAAGAAATCGCCTCAATAATTTTGGACAATACTTACACTTAGGTAGTTATAAATGATGACAGGCTTGTCCAAGGACTCTTATTCCCAGGTTCATATATTTCACAACTACTAATCAATTTCAACGTATCTGCAATTGTAGATAGTCTCTACATTAAATAGTGTTAAATGACTGCTGTTGACTACGTCCAAGGATGTTAATTCTCAACTTAGTGGAAACCACCATTCTGGCACAACCATTATCTTGACCAGCAGTGACCACTGTGATTGAGGCTGGTTGTCCCAAAGTGGACGCTAGGGATTCTGTGAGGATTCTAGACTAATGTAGGATGTAATCCATGCTCTCAACTACACTTTCTTGTCAACCTGTTATTGTCCTGAGGGGATTTGGTTTACCAACCTGGGCCTAGATTTTCGAAGCTCGCTTAGCACTAAGATAGTCGCAAGTCCCATCAAATAACATTGGCTTACGACTATCTTAGCACTAAGAGAGCTTCGAAAATTTAGGCCCTGGACTGTGAATATTTTGGGGAATGAGTTGTCTTGTCAAGTATAGTTTATCACTTTCTTGACGATTTATTAATCCATGTTAATGATTTATTGTAAATTCATTTTCAATTCAATATGTTAATTGACTGTACGCCTCAAGACAAATATTTTTATGGATTATTTTTTTTATGTGGAAGTTAATTTCTAAAGCTTTCAGTGTTTTTCTAAACGTTATTTTGTGTAATAAAAAATAATTGCAATGAGGTGAGTTGGTGTTTAACGCCGCTTTCAAGATTATTTCACTTATATCGCGGCTGCTAGTATTATTGCAGGGAGAAAGCCCGCAACACCATTGTGGCCATGCATTGCGGTGAAACCTGCGAGCATCGGCTGGAACTAGCGAACTAATTGCAATGAAAAAATAAGTTCTTGATTTCAATAAACTTAATTGATGTTTTAATTTTCTTTTAATCAAGCATAATTTGGCGTGTTCACTCTAAAACTTATGTCAGATAATGAATTCAATAACAAACTTAAGATTGCCATTCCTAACTGAAGAATATGATTGTAAGATACATAAGTTGTAGATCATACATTTCAATGAATAAGAAATATGTCAAATTTACTCTCAGCTCCTTGCAGTGAAAGTGGTATCAAGAGCTTCTAATGCCATGTAATGACATCAGCTTTTCTCTGCAATTTTGAAAGAAAAATGGCCGCATTGCTTGACGACAAGGTTCCAACAATAAGTATGATTGATGGCAAAGGTGCGCTTGCAAAAATCTGTCTCTAAGCCCTCGCCAGTTACGATTTCTGGGAGATTAATTTGTGCTTTGTAAAAAAGTTGTTGATGTCATGGTGTTAAGTTCGGAACTTTGGCCTATGGATTGTATTGATTATGTCCTATGTGGAGAATTTGATAGTGACGGCAGACAACGTTGTAAATAAATTGCAACAGGGATCAATGTTTTTCCGATTATTGAATTCTTTATTGCCCAATTCCAGGTCAAAAAGGGTTTTGCAATTGTCTTAAAATGTGTAAATGTTTTGACAGATATTTAAAGACATTGTTCTATGGATGGTCTTCTTCTATTATATATTTGAGAGTGCATGTTTGGCTATAGGTTCTTATACCTATGTTAAGCACAAATAGTAAGAACCTATACTGAAATGTTGCTCTGAAATGTTTATAAGAAGTTGACCATATTATCATTATCATTATCTTCGTACTCCAGTTTCTGAATACCTCTCAAATGTGTTTTGACTGATTCTGTTTTTGGTTTTCATTTCGTGAAACAATAATTAGTTTGTTACATTTTGACTTTCTTGTTATAGTTGACCTTTTCTTTATCTTCTCGTTTGAGCCACTGAATGTATGGTTGCCTGAACGTAGAGAAAATATCAAATATTTTGTTGGCATCGAAGAAGGTCCGTTTTTGCATTGTTTTTTTTTTAATGATGTAATAATGGTCAAAAATTTGAGTTCAGATTCAAACCAATAATTTTGGGTTAATTTTTTGACAGCAGCTTCATATTCTGAATAAACTTTCCAACTACAGTAATTTTCTTTTTTTTTCAATGCCACTTTGAAATTCATTGCAGACATCAAGTACAGGTTTCACTAAATTTCAAAGCCAATGTTGCCATTTAGGCTTTCTTCTAGCACTAATATCAGCCAACAGAAAATAATCTTGAAAGGAATTTTAAGTGTTTAATCTCAAATCACCAAATTTCTATAAATTCCATTTTGTTATGAAAAGCTGTTTTAAATGTATGTATAAAGGTTAGAAATTACCTTGAATTAATTGAGATAGTATTGACAGAGTTTGCCCAAAAACTATGATAATGTTGGGTATTTTTATCTTTGTTAAGATGAGTAAAGTTCAGAGATAGGAATGCACAATTTGTAGCTACCTGGGTAAACAGAGGAAATAAGTGTAAGTTATAAACACCCTGCAGTCTTTACTTCTGTGTTTTATGTGGAAACGTTATTAAACTGAGATAAGCTTGCCCGGGGCTCTCCACCACCCAGGTAGTGGGGCTCTACATGGGGATGTTTCAAGACACAATTTCAAATATAGTTTATTATTGGTTTTTATGATAGAGGTTATTGTTCATATTTCAGTAATTTTATGTTATGATTGTGAATATAATTGGGTTTTTTAAAAATGCGTAAGTATTATTTCTTTTTGGGAAATTGTTTTTGGTTTACTCTCAGGAATTGTTCATTTATCTGTTTGTGAATCTCAAAAACAAATAAAAATCCTTCATGCGGTATCAAGATGCATTGATCCAGTTACAGACAGATTTATGATTTATGACCTGTCTACAAACTTTACATGTACAACTCTATTCCATATTCAGATGTCTACTTACATACTAGTGTCTTAACAACCAACTACATATTAACAATTCTCTGTTGCAGATCGCTGGAAATATTCCACTGCCAGTTCGAAGTGGAAGACAGCATCCAGAGCCCAGAGAATGGCCGTATTGTCTGGACAATTGACTACGAGAAGAACGCGCCATCGCTCAACTCGTACTATCCTCCTCGTAACTCTCGTGTGACGGCTCGTATCAGGATCGCAGGACGATACCATGAGAGAATTGTGCCTGTGTTCAAGGTGGGCATTTCAATTTGACTTCAATTAAAGTACAATTTTGGGAGATAGTATATCCTACAATAAACTATGGAATTTATTTGTCATCAGCACTCTGGCTACGTTTGTGCAGGTCAAATGTTCAAAAGGTCAAGTTATGGTATGACCTGTCATCAAGCATCTATCCGGGGTACATGACTGGCGCTATCAATTCTTATTATTTTAGACTTTTTCAGAACTTTTTCACCCCCAAACCTGAAATTTTATGGGATGTAACTTGCATCATTTCTTGATTATACTTAGAGATGTAAAAAAACATTTTCAAAAGACCCAATACTGATGGCGAACTACAAAAACTTTGTACCTAGATAGGTTACAGCTTCTATTACAAACATGCTGGCACTACATTTATAACCTTTCCTCTTAAAATTTCTTTTTCTATGCATTACTATTTATGTATTTATGAACACTTTTAATGCATTACTGTCTTATCTTGTTCTTGATTGATCAATTTTTGTGAAGTTTTTCCACAAAGAAAATCTTCCATCATGTAGTTCATTTTCCTGTCTTTTCAGTAGCTTTGAAGTGATTGATTAATGGTCAGACATCTTTGACTTTGAATTATGGGTATTTATGTATCTTCTTACATGAAAGCTTTGATATGGAAATGTTTGTACCTGTTGAAGCAAAGTATAATGTCTACCACATAACTCTATCTTCTTGAAGAAGAATATTGCAAGATAATTAGCTTTTCGAAGAGAAATTCATCGTCTGTTCTTCCTTTGCAAGTTATGTTTTATTTATGAAGTCTTGGAATAATTCATTGTCTGATCATCTGTAATGGATGACAAGAAAGTGGAAAATGAATATTGTGATATTCATTTAGGGAATTATCTGCTTCTTAGATTGATATTGTCTGTCATGTCCGTTTCCATATTTAACCTGAAGGATTGACTATGTTAAACAATTATTGGTAAAAGGATTGTTTCGCTTTTCTCTCATATGGCTCATAATCAAATATACATGTCTTTCCAGCTTGAATGGGTAATGATTTATTTTGTTACCCTTCATGAATTAATTTCAGTTAGGGATGGAATCAGTTAAGAAACGCTTGTCTTAACTTCCGATGGAATTGAAAGATGTGACTAAATTTAGAAATAACATTATCACAAGGCTTAACCTCATCACTCTGTTCATAAAGTTCTGTATCCACCTAAATATGAATAACCTTAATGATTGTTATTTACAAGCGTGATCTTTGTTCTTTAAGATAATGTTGGAGGAAAAATGTGAAAATTTATATTATGTTGAATGACCGTATTTGCAATATATCTGAAACGACAAGATAGTTTATGCAATATCCAGAATATTTTTTTAAAACAAAGCAAAGATAATTTTATTAATTGAAGTTCCTTCGAGCTTTGATGGTTAAACAATTTCTAAAAATTCATCAAAATTGATGATGATATCAGTTTTTCTTTATCAATTCTTGGACAATACATCTGAGAGAAAGCCTTGTGTGGTCGTCAGTTTTGTAACAAGGCCTGTCATCTATGCATTGATTTTACATCAGAGTCAGTTAATACGAGAGGAAAGTCAAGGTCATCGGAGCTCTACACGGTGCAAATTGTTAGTGATTTCTTCTCGTCAGGCCAAATTGTTCACCAATTTATCTGGAAGAATTGTTCATCAATTTCTTGCAAGTTTGAATACTTTCTGACAATGAGCGTTGATGAGCGGAGTTTTCTCCCCTGATTAGCTCAACCCTCCTTGACGTGTATACTCATGACTTTAACACCTGAGTAGTTCGTCGTCAACGGATATTGGATGCGTTTTGCATCTTTAATCATCCTGAGCTTCCTGTTTAGCGCTTCCCTGATTCAATCTGCACTAAATGTGCTACCTATATGAAAAGTTATAAAATAAGGTGATTGCCATATGTAATTGCTAGAGATACTTTGTTTTACTTCATCTTTGTTATACTGTAAAATCATAATATTTCGCGGGGGTTTAATTTTCGCGCTTTTCGCGCAAAGTCATACTGCGCGAATAATAAAACATCGCGAAATATTATGGTTATGAACGCGAAGAAAACCAATAACAGACAAATAATTTGGTTTTTATTACTCACAGGATTGTTTGGTTTGTTCATTAATGACGAGTCACTAATTAGAGCTCTCACAAGCGTGTACGCCGATATGCACGTTGTTTATTGTGGAAACACAATCATCATAATAATCCGGCCTGGCGGAATCCACTCTTGATCGCCAATATGCGTGTCCTATTGTTTTGATTGCAGTACGCTTGAGCTTCGATTCGGAGCGTATTGCGGTACAGGACCCTCGGTTTAAATATATTTTCGGTTCGGTATGATATTTCTTTGAACGAGATCTCGAGGATTCACATCATTCAAACACTATTGATGGGAGTTAAAGATCAAACTAATTCGTTCCGAATGTTTACTTCCGGGAAAGCTTGGCGACAGGTATCGTTACCACTTCAAAACTTGAAGACGTTTAATGACAATAAATAAACATTTTATCGTTGACTTTTGAATAAATATTATTGTTTTCATTGTAAATTACTACTAGTTTCTTTTCTGCACGGTGCATGTAGTTTTTCTCACTTAATTTTTTATATTGCTTAGTCGATATGCGCGAAAATTAAACCCCGCGAATCAGTCATTTTTTATGTTTGCGCGAAAATAACACCCCTCGAAAATAAATGATTTTACAGTATTATTATTCCCCCACCTTACAGCGTAAGTGGGGGTTTATAGCGTTCAGAATATTCTGTCCGTCTTTCCATCCGTCCTAGGACTTTGTCCGGAGCATATCTCCTCACCTTTACTTGCTAGCTCCACCAAACTTCATACACATATCAGTCATGATCCGTAGATGTGCCTTTTGAGGGTTAGGCCTGTAGATGATATTTTTTGCAAACATGGCTAAAACAGTGACTATATACTCCTCTTAAGCAGTAAACTCCACCCAGTCTGATTGGTATCTACAAAATTCTGCTCCTGAGGCAGCCTACTTCATGTGTTGATGTCAGTTTATTGGTCTGTCATCCAGACCCTATGGGAAAATATTAAGGAGCCTTTTTAAGTCTTAAGAAAATGTTGGCAAGTCTAGTTGCCTCAGCCTGAAAGTAAGAATTGTACAGGACTCCTTTTTTATATTATTTCATACCAAATATTGAAAAATAAATTTTTGGTGAAACCTTTTTTTCAGGGACTATATGTTAGTCGAACATTTTCTGTCTCCTCTTGTACAATTTTACCCACTGTTAATCAATTAACATTGGTGTTAAGTTTCCAATTTTGGAATTCACTGACCTAAGCGAGAAGCAGGGGTATGTGAGCTCTGCTCGCTTCTAAGCTTGTATCTAGATTTTCTTTCTTGAAAATAAGAAATAAGAGTAGTGATATATAAACAACAGACATGAAAAAAAGTAGAAAGTGGTAGAAAAGTACACAGAAAACTGAAACCAACAGATACCTTAACTAGTCAACAATGAAGATGATAGATATCCTCTCCCATGTTGATAGTCTGAAGGTATTAAGGCAGCCATTCTAGTTCTATCAAAACAGGCCTTGCTCCATAAATTATCTGAATTGTCTTGATAAGTTTTCTTAGTGTTGACAACAAAATAACACTGATACATCTGTTTTGATCTGGAAATAATTTTTTAGACAGGAAGAATTTTCTTTTGCAGATGTCACAGATTTTTTTTCTGCAATTACAGTAAACAAAAATCAAAATCAAATGTCATTAATGTGCATTCGGATAATTCTATATATAGTCATTTTGTAGACGACACATATTCTCTGCCCTTGTTGTGTAGATGTCGTCCTCCATAAAAGGAAGGTAATTAGAATGATTTTTATTCGTCGGGAATTTTGTCAAAATGAATGGCCATTGAAAACATGCATTAGTGACTTTTGTTACCCTGTATTTATTTCTTGTTTTCTGATAGTTATACTCTTGTTTATGTCTCAAGGGGAAATACATTGAAAAGGACAAAGATTGCAGACAGTTCTTGATAACTGAATGACCTTCAGAAAAAAGTTGCCTTGGCTAATTTCGTTGTTTTGGATTCAAAGTTGGTTTTGTTGTGGTTGCTGAAAAAAATAAATTTTAAACACTGATGGAATAGAAGGCTTCAGATTCTTTCTTCGAGGAAAAGATTGTAGGAAAATCTGTGAATAAATTTTTTGACCCAGATTCAATGGTTGATCGTGATTGGAAATACAAAATGGATGTCAGTAAAGGACGAAGGGAAAAAAGAAAAAGGAAATGAAATTAAGCATTTTAGGTTTGATTGTTATCCTTGCCTCATGATGGAGTTGCAAACGTTAAAAAAATTTTATTTATCGAGAAGTACTCACTGCAGCTGAAAATATCAATTCTAATCGTAGTTGGTTTCATGTAGTGATCAAATTTAGGTTAAAGTCCTAATATGTAGCTGATCAGAACTGAAAGACTGATGAGCTACAGAGCAAATGGCTCTATCTTTTATGGAGAAATGGACTCCGGGTGATCATTCAAACTTATTTTGGAAACTTGTCTATAGCAGATGAGTGGACATAGTTGGTAGTGTTTGATGCGTTAAATAACTATTAAACACGTGTATTGGACATGTGATTTTGGCTTTGCATTTACAGGATTTTTAGTGACATGTGGAGTCATTTGAATTCAAATCAACACATGTAGTAATTTGGCAAGGTTTAAAGCCCAAAAAATCTTTACAGACTTAAACATACACTATGTCACTTCAAGAAACTATAACCTCTACGGTTTCAGAGTATTAGGCTATGAATGTTTCTGATCTCACAAGCATTTCTTTATTTCAACAACGTAAGTCATTTTTTATTTACTTTGCAGGAAACGGAAGTGTTGAACACAGCCATCTTGACAGGAAAGAAGCTGTCCTACCCTCTTCAGGTGTTCGCAGTCAATGACGTGGGGACGTTTCGTGATGTGACGGTCCTCACCGCATGTCATTCGACGGATAGGGATGTTCTCAAGGTAGGCTTGAACCTGTGCTACTCTCCATCCATCCATCCCTAATAAGGGTCACAGGAGCCTCGCCCTATGAAAACTATTTTCATCTTCGTCTTCATCTGCAGAAGGCCTAGAAAGTTGAAACCTTTTGTACAGACTCCTTAACTGTTTGGGATTATAATTTATAGATTTACTGATTGTCTGATCCCTATTAAGGGCTCTACGGATAACACTTAAAACCTATTTTCATCTTCCCCAGAAGAAAAGTGCTTAGATTCCTATGATCATTGGAATTATGATTTTGTGATTCTGTGGCCCCAAAATGGTGACTCTTTGACCATTAATGAAATAAAAAATAGATAGCCTGATGGGCTACAGAGCCAACAGCTCTATTTCTATTGATTTATTGAAATAGTTTTGTTAATTTTTTTTATGATTTATGTAGGATAAGTTGTCATTTCAAAACTTTAAGGATGGGATGATGGTTTTAGAAATTAATTGTTTGAGGATTATTACAAAATTAATGTCCTAAAATCAGCCCCTAACAAATCCAAATTCTCTTTTGGTTCAGGTCTCCCCGGATTGTTCAGAGATTTACTTTGACGGAAACGAGACACGTGGGTCGCACAACGTCACGATCATTGCAAAGACGGGTCTCTACACTGACACCTTCTACGTGAGAGTCTGGGTCCCGGAAAGTCAGTTGGATCTCCAACTCTCTGACAACCGCCTTGGTCAGATCCGGGGATGGAAAGTACCTTCAAAGGAAACTCGAAGGTATACAAGCATGTTAAGAATATGGAGAAATTTTAAAGAAACGTCTTTTGGTTAATATGATAAAAACAGCATTTCACTTAAAATGATTTACAAACAACAAAATATGATGTGGAACTTGTTGAATCAATTTCAGTCTTGATTGTATTTCAAGATACAATTATGATAATGATCCTCTGCAGGCTTCTAACCACAAAAGATAGTATGTATTTGTTTTTCAAGGCCTAAGATGTTTTTCCTGCTCAATGGGATTCTAATGTCTAAAATAAGTCAATCTGAAAAGAATAAATTGCTTTTTCCTAATTAGTTCTTGAAAAATCTCATTTTCTATCATCTTCATTCATTCCCTGATGAGCTAAGGAAGTTTTTATTTTGCATGATATCTGACTATTCATTCACTTTGCATCATTGAAAAAGTTGTTAAGACGCCAGTATTAAGAGTAGAGGTCCATGAACACTTATTGATGCCCAACATGAAATGTTGACATAATTGCAATGGCGGTAAGCACTATGTGCCTTCCATCTACTCTATGACTACCAGAGCTCTTGTGAGAATTCCAAGCTCTTCTCAACAACCTGCTAATAATAGGCTAGACGCAAAACCTGATGTTTGCTACTCAGAGGAAATGCTGGAAAGCCATCAGTATGATGATTAGTTTTATCTGCCAGAGAGTAATAGCATGGCTGACTGTTTCATGTTAGCCTAATAGGTACTAGCGGATAAACAACTTCTCATCATCCTGGTAACAGAGGCATGTGAACCTTACTTTAAACTTTGTGTTTTCTTTTGATGATGTTGATAAAGGTAGATTAAATATTTAAATTGTGGAACATTTTAAAGTTGATCAATAAGTTCAGATTTGTATTATTGTTTTTATTTAATATTTCTTGTTCCATCTCAAATTCATTTTACAGGTATTCGGAATACTTCATATTAATAACATCGTATATAACAATATCACATAAATTGTTATCTCATCAGACCTTGTGATGAATAGATTTTCTTCAAGAAAATAATAATGCTTCATTCAAACTGACTATCATACTTTAAAAGCTTTGAATTAGAATTCATAGCCTACCTTTGCTTACACTCATGAGATGTAAATTCCATGGTTACTAATTAAGTTGTCAGGTAGATAGGATTTCCTTGTGTTGCTGAGTTAGATAAGAAAAACAAGCAAATCTATTTGCTCTCAAGACACTGGAGACAAATTAGCTACCTTCATAGATCCAGCCCCTTTGAGTGATGGTGAAGGCGGATATTTCTTGCAAGTTAAGATTAAACAGTTGGGAAGTATGGGTCGTTTGATGCAAGATTGATTTATGGAATGAGGGAAAGTATCATAAGTTCTTCTTCAGAATTTTGTATATGTGAGGGCTTTGTTTCTGGCAAATTATTTAATGTCCAAAACACAAACACATGATAATTTTTTAGAAAAAAAAGTGAACAAAACAAAAAGTATATCAAAGCTTTTAAACCTAATGTTCACTTTTCACTTTGTCATTTTGACAAAAAAACAAAAATAATGAAAGAGAGTGTCGAATCCCAATTGAATTAAAGGACTCCTGGCAACAATGAAGGCTCGTGATGTCAGATTTTCCTCTAAAATTTCATATAATCGTGAAGGTATTAAAATCTTATTAAAACATCTTGAGCTCAGGGTCTCTGATTAAATTTTCTCATGTTATATTTTGCAAATGAAAACCCTACACCTGTTAGCAGTTGAGTTAGCCTATCTTTAGACTGTGTTCAATCCCTGCAAAATGGCCTTTTAGAATGGTGTGACACTATGTCATTCATCAGCTAAATTATCTAGACTTAGAAATTAAAAAACCTTGATAGTGAAATCATTGCTGTTCCACCATCAACACAAATCCATCCTTTCTAAGCCACTAATGGCTGAAATATCGCAGCGCATAACATTAACTCACCATTCTTTTTCCTACAGCAAGCGAAGTGTCGACTTTGGTCTTTTGACTCACTCAGGATTCTACGTTGGTGATCGTAGCCCGAAACTGGACCGCAACGGCTGCCAACTTCGCCTACAGCAAGCTGAGGTTGATGTCTTTACAAGATTCCACATCGAGTCAAGGTCCCGCATTGACTACTACCGCAATCGCAAAGCATATCTGAGAGTGACTGACATCGTGAAGAAATACATCAAGGTTGCTGACCCCCAGATTGCCTCCCTTGACGGAAACATCGTCCAGGGCGTTTCTCAGGGCAAGACCTATGTACAGGTTTGTAGATTTTATGTATCTATTAAATCCCCTTTCTTTGTCTCTCTTGTTCCAGCCATTCTTATTTTTGCAATTCTAATAACACAAGATTTACATTTTGGATGGCTACTTTTAAAGCTTATTGAAACATAAACTATTTGCAATTCCAGGTGATGTCCCCATCTGGCAGAGAGTTAGTGAAGCGCGAGATCCGTGTAGGCAAGGAGAAGGTCGTTGTTGAGCGACTTCTGATCCGAGTGATCAGCGGCCTGCAACTGGACATCAGCGCGGAGGGAGCACTTCCTGGAACTCTCACTGCCATTGCTCATCTGCAGGACCGCATCATCTCCAAACATCAGGTATGTTTCTAGAAATTTTAGAATATTGGAATTCAAGTTTTAGCAAAATTTTAATTATAAAAAGCTTTTTGACATTATTAGCAGCAGATGCAAGCTGTGGATAAAGACATGAAAAAGGAGATATTTTTGTCTGAGTTAAAGATGATTACTGGACGCTTATAGAGAGAGGCTACTTAATTATCATAAAAGATACTCCCTTAGTGAATGCGTTTTCCTATCAATTGACCATAATGGTATGGCGGCAATTAATTCACCAGGTGAATTGGTGAAGTTTAGTTGTCTGTGTGCCAAAATTAAGTTTCTTTATATTTACTATTGAAAAGGATTGCAAACATACAGTTAGTACCTTGTAGATCAAGATCGAGTTCATAATCAAATTTTTTACCAAGAAATATGGAATTGAATTTCTATTAAAGGGAAGAAGCTAAATTTTAAATTCTGTAATGTGAGGATGAGATGTTGATACCAATGGCTAAGTTTCAATTTCTCTAGATTTTAATTAAATCTTGAAATGCCACAAGTCATTTTTAAAGTTCAAATACAGAAGTTGAATCGCTCTCCAAGGTTATCCTGTTTTTTATCATATTCTAAAGGCACTATACATCATTAGAAACTTTGCCTTGAGCAATGGAATCTGCAAGTCTTTATGGAGATAGCTAAAATGGCTACCTCAATGCTGAATGTAAACATGGCTATTCCCCTCTCTATGAAATTTTTACAAAATGATTCTCAGTTTTTGCGATAGGAATCACATTTGAAGAGTTTGAGGCAGCAATCAATAAAATAATTTGGAGAGCATTTTTAAAACCGTTTAACTTTTTGGTTATATTTCATTATCTTAAAGCTTTATTTTGTATTTTTTTCAAGAGTCTAATATGAATAGAAATCGAAAATAGCAATCAATGTTGAATGTTGACATTATCCAATCATGTATTTCATAAGAAAAGTTGCAGCAAATGAATATTTAGCATTTCTTGATTTTAAAAAGTTTTAATTTTCCTTTTGTGTGAAAGAATATCTTATTATGGATATAATTCAGATATTGAAATTTTCATCAAACAAGTGTAATATTTTTCTTTATTTGTCATATAATGGATTTGAAACATCATTCATCAAAAATCTAAATTTCAGATATAAAAAAACATTGGCATAAAATGTTGAGTAAAATTTTAATCTGTTACTATAGGGCACTGGAATATTCAGGAACAGCTTATCTTCAGACAGTAGGCATTCCCTGTTTTGTATTGTGGTTTACAAGTATGGTAACAGTCTTTTTGGGTTTACGAGACGTTTAATTCACATCAAGAAATGATGATACGATATGAATTAATTGCTCAATATTTGCATGAATGAGACAAAATTTCTTTGTTGTTTCAGGAGGCGAGCTTAGACATTTCTATCCAGTACTCTGACGGGACAAGCTTCCCACTTCGCTACGTCGACAAACAAGATTTTGATCTGACGGTGACGACCATGAACCATCATGTGATCAACATCCCCGATCCAAACCAGTACCAAATTAGGGCAGTAGGTGAAGGAAGCGGCGAGCTTGTTAAAGTTGTGTTCCGTCTTGGAGATCACTGCCCAAGGAAGAGGTCGCGACCTCTGGCAACAAATTATGTGTACGTTGATGTTGACTTCTCAAAGGAAACAAATTACCTGGACAGTCTGCAGAGTGACGGCAACTACAACAATCGGGCTAGCGGACGATGGGAGGAAGAAGAGGATCAGCAGAACATCCAGAAGATCCACATCAACAATAAGGACAAACATCAGTACCAGAATCAACCCAGGTCAAAGTTCAATATTGAGAAGGATAGTTCTAACGATCCACAGGTGATTCCAGTTGATCTTGCTTTCAACGATCTGCCAGAAAGACCAAAATCTGAAGCTCACCAACAGCCAATCCGCGATAACGATGCCCTGTCACCATTAGAAATCGGGATGTACGTGCTGCTTGCCGTGTTCTGTGTTGCCATCTTGGTGTTCACAGTCAACTGTGTGGTGTTTATGTTGAGGTACCGCAGAAAACGTATACCGAAAGGTCCAAAGGACACAGTGTCACAGGCTCACGATTGGGTGTGGATTGGACGATCCACGCTGGAGCGAAATGGTGCTCACCATACGAGATGCTCACAGACTCTGATGCCCGAGGAAGACTTCAACGGAAACCAGATGCTCGTGAGGCCACAGAGTGGTAGCCATAGCTCAAGTAGTTCTCAAAATGGTGGGAGCAACAGGAATAGCACCGTTTCCACATACAAAGGTTCCGAGTGCAGTATCCGGATCACAGCCAACCCGTTGCTCGACGGAACAGATGCCCCGAACCCTGAAGATGCAGAATGGGATTACGAGGCTATGGGAATGACATACGATCAGCTCATGGAATACTTTGATAATTTGAAAGAATCGACAGCGTAACGCCTTAGTAGTGGATACGACCTGTATCATCTGCTGTACTGTTAAAGGGAGAGAACTCTTGTCACTTGATGTAACTTAATTTTGACATCTGCTTGAGCTCATGTAGAACTGTACAACTAACAGTCCATGTGAAAACTGACAAAGTAACTGGCGTTGTGAAAGCTCTTGAAGCAGATGTGAAGTTTCAAGAAGTGTCATCTCTCAAGACAAACTGGTTGTGCGGATTCCCGATAGTTAGGGCGTGGTGTAGTTGGCACCTTGGACAGAATATTGGGGACATATTTAATGGGCCAAGTCCTCACTGTGATGTGAATTAAGTATTTTTTCGAGGACGTACACTTATCTTGCTGTACTAGAGACCTGTACCGACCTTTTGGCACATTTATATTGTCTTAAGTCCATGTGTAGGATCTTTGTGGCTGTAATCCACAAATATAGCTTGTCATTCAATATCGGAGAGAAGTATTCTGTGTACATAATTGTATGTTGCCTGGCGATACGATGAAATGTTGCCATGGAAATACATGGTCAAATGCATAATGAAACCCTGGTTCGAGAGTAGCAAGATGGCCGCCGAATAACATATGCCTAAATGCATTGTGGATGATATAGTGCTGGTGTATATAATACTCATATATCTGTGTATTGCATGCCACGGATAGAGACAATCAAACCAACTAACGAATGAAGAAGGGGAATAACTCTGTTCACCCGGGTGAAAAGCCTTATTGTATGAGATTCCTCTTTAGCATGTGAGAAATTCAATTTCAAATTGTAAGCTTCAGGTGGTATGCTTTGTAAACTAAAATTGTAACTTTTAACTTTTCACTATGAAAATCCGTATGAATTCAGGTCAGTACTGTGTCCATCTGCAGCAATTCTTGCTACAGCTTCAAAAGAATGCATTTATTGTCTAGTTTTTCCTTAGTCACCACTGATAAATCAGAAATCTGGAAATTCCTTTCCAAAATTTTTTAGAAACTTTAACTCCTTTTGATCACCACTAGAAATAGAGATGAACTTGTCAGACACACAACTTTCCATGCAACACCCAATCGTAAAGCTTAGAATCTGATTATAGCACTCGCCTGAAACTACTGGGTATTTTAGATTATAATTTTGCAAGAAGATAAGATTACCATTCATGTCAAAGAAATTTGTTTAAGTCTTGGTTCTAAATGGTGAGCTGTAAGTTGTTTCCACCATTTTCCAATATTTGAGTCTGTGAGATACAAAATCGATCACTTAGGAATTCAATCCTTTAGTACATGAAACATCCAACTCAAAGGTTATGAAAGTAACCCAATGATTCCCTCTTTTGCAATAATGTTTTTTTTGGGAATAATTTAAAATATTGTTTTTTTACTGATTTAATGTGATCTTCTGTACCAAAAGGAAATAAATCTGACATTGCCTGATTTACTATGACTTCTAAAATATGCAGTAATCTTGGGCTTGAATATTAATCGCAACACTATCGACCTTTCCCTGCCATTTGGTATTCTATACATCAGTTTACTTCAGTATAAAATTTTCAACCAGCTTTCAGAACAGGGCTGTTTTGATGAAAACGTTCCGTTTTAGATTTATTTATATTGGAAGAGAACCGATCTCTTTCAAGAAAACTTTAGGCTTTTAAAACTGTTTGTGTGTATTCACCCTGGTTCCATGTTGGACTCATCCATGGTTGTAATGCACATCAACAGTTTGGAAAGTTCCATTTATTTTGAAGGGTTGTTACTTACAGCCCTGTTAGTTTCCGAATTGGGCTATTTGCTCAGTTTGCAATTATATTGTTGTTTATTATGCATGTGTCAAATGCAATATATTAATATTAAAAATGCTGTTGATTTTTCACCTCAGATTTGAGGGTAACACTATCTACACTTTTGATTTCCAATAATTTTATCTATTTACAAACAACCTTTTACTGACGAACGTTGTCAATTTTTGAATAAGAATAACATGAATATGATACATCTTGATAGAGTGAATGAAATTGCGAAAATGATATCAAATGAAATTGACTTTTAGCATTTTGATAATAAAAAAAACGTGATAAATGGATTATGTTACCTTCAAAGCAAAAGAGGGATATTTTGCGTGTCGCGTCAGCTGGTCTTCAGCTGCACAGTTAGTGTAGTTTGTGTTTTGTGTCGACATGTCGCTTCACTGGTGCTCAGGTCAGTCATGTGACTTGTCACAAGACAAGGTTTTCTTGAGTAATGATCTATGATGGCATTGAATAGTTATGTGATTTTTCATGTCATATGCTTGTCCCTAATATGTCATGTGACATGTCATGTCATCTTTTGCAGTTGGCTTTATCATGAGTGTCATGGTTCTGATCATCTGACTTGTCATGTGACAAGACTTATGTGTCATGAGTTATCATGTGATATGAATATGTCATATATGGATATTGTTACTTACCATCTACTATTGGATGACATGCTAATGGAAGTCTTTGATCATATATGACCACTCACTTAAATGATAACCAATGTGATTATTTCTGACAGGTCACATGATCATTTAGGACAAGTCACATGATCATGTATGACAAGTCACATGACCTGACATTCACAGCTCTAACAGATCTGATGTTTACATACACCAAGTTTCACTTAGAGATAAAGTAGTTGATGAAAGTTGTTAGGAAACCAGTTTTTGCTCTACAAACACCATGCTTCATGTAATATATTCCTAGTGACTACTGTACCATATGAATAAATATTTATTATACTGACATAATCGTGACACTGACGATGATGGCAAATTGACTATTATAAAACCTTTAAAGTGCTTATGTAAAATTGACATTTTAAAACTGTCATTAATTATTGTATTTTTGTGAGTTTATGCATTTTTTTAATTCTTAGTCAAACGACTAGACAATGAAATCTTTTGACAATATAGAATTGATAAAAATCAATTGAAGAAAAATGTTGTAGTGTTCTCAAAGTTGAAAATGTTTGTGGGATTTACGATTTCAAAGTATAGATGTTTGATTTCACAAGTTGTTTTTTATCTAAATTACAGCAAACAAACACAATCTTTAGTTCAGTTAGCATCTAGTCCATGATAGTGTTGTCTACGTGACGTTGCTAATTGGTATAATGTCATCTGTCGTATCTTAAAACTTGTTGAATTTCATTTCTTGAACAAAAATGTTTTATGAAATAAATGCTTTCTCACTCTTTGCGATATATTTTAAAGTTGACAAGCCTTTGTGATAGTAAAATGTTTTTTGTAGCATTTACATAACTACTGTACAGAAAAGTTCACATTGTTGGTAAGTTTCTGTACATAGTAATTTACTGTTTATTTCTCTTAAACTTTTTCTATTATTTACACGTTTATTGATACTTTAGTCATATTTTTTTCAAATTTTTATTGTGAAGAAAATCTTTTGATACATCACTATTTTGAAAGCAACTTATCTTTTCAATACACCAAGCAAAAACAAAACATTGTTCTGAAAAATCTTTTGAGAATTATATCATTATCATTTAGTCAGTAGACAAAGGAAATATTACATTTTTATAAAATGTATACCTTTTTCATAGATTTATTGTTTTTATATGAATACTTAAACCTTATTTTTAACATTTATTATGAAAATGATTTCAAGTAAGAATTTATTTTCAAAATCCAAAATATGTTACCTTAAGTGAATTTACAATTTGGGTTTTCTTTGTTTAAGGTTGATTTCAAAATGTTGCCTATGTTGTTTATACCATGTTTTGTTGGTATTATCAATCATCTGTAAAATCTCTTAAAGTGAATATTCTACCAAATACATGAATTTGTTTTTTTAAAGTTGGATAGTTTCCTAGGACCATACATATAATGATTATGGACATTTAAAATATAACATTATAAAATTTGATAAGCTTAAGACTTCGTAAAAACTTTTATCCAACTTCCTAGCGAATTTTGATAAGTGCTGTTTGGATATTGGTTTATTTTAGCATTTATTAATTCACCAATATTATGAATTTGTATTAATGATTAATTTATGCATTGAAACATTCAGGGACTGGGAATGTAAGGAGCCAAGAGTCATTTTGCTGATTGGATGAAAAAATGGCCCATTGTGATTTGAAATTTTTCTATTGCTTCAATGCGGAACTGACCATTCAAAATTCCAAAAATGACCAAAAGCCCAACAAATGGCCCATTGTCAAAGGAGTCTTTCCCAATATTTCATCTTAAGTAAACTTCAATAGTAATTCTCAAAAATTAATAATCACTTATGGATTATTTAATATCAGTGCATACAAAAGATTTTCAGCCAATCAGATGACTCGTTAGTCTTTGCACCATATCCTATGTCAAAGGATTGTGTCAGTGCTAAATGGAGGATCCATGGTAAACTGAATCACTTGATACTGCATCCCTTGGACCATCCATTGCTAAAACTGGAATAATGTTATGTATTAAGTAGTTTTTCACATGCATGGTACTTTGCAAACTTTATGGAACCCATTTGTGTTCAAGGTACACAAGGTACCATTATATGGTCACAACACTTTATGATGTCATAAGATGTATCCTATCCTGTCTTAGTACCTACCTTGTTAAGTTATATACCTCCCTGTTTCCAAGTCTGTATGGACGTGCGTCTGTCTGTCTGTCTGTCCCGTCATGTCGTGACCCCATGTCAAATGTCAAAGGTCACATGTCGTGCCGGGTCAGTTGTCTGTTGTCTGTGACAGATAAGTTCTACTGTCAATAAATCATCTCATTATATATCAATTCTTCTGTTATTTTTGGGTGCATATGCAAAGTGGTGCTAAACAACAGGGGTGTTGGCTTATCACCGGATGGGTGATCTTCTCTCCATGGCTTTTGATTTCACCAGTCTCTATCACTGGCTAATTTAAACTTTGCTGCCAACCAGTTAAAATTTGTGTTTTGAGTGCAGCGCCCTCTTCTGCAAGAAGTTGCAATTATCATATGGTATCTCGTTGGATTATGGTGATCCCTGGCACCAGGTGAGAAACACCTGCACAGCAAATTAAAATGCTTCTGGGCCTATTTTAGCAAGTCTTTAGGGCTGGCATAAGAAAATGCATGAGAAGATGGCTTATTACCGGATGGATGATCATCTCACTATGGCTGCAACTCAGAGTTTATAGGGAGTTTTCCCCTGCCCCATACCTAGTCATAATTGTGATGGAACTCCAAAGAAGTGACTGAACCAAACATTCCTGTCTACAGTTGTGAACAAAATTATTCAACCCCCATCCAGTTTCCAATTATTGGCATTCGTTTCGATAGTGTATATCAATATCAAATGAAACAAGCAATGTTTTTAATAAATTTATCAATCAAAATCACAAAGATATGTTGAAGAGTTCAACAAAATTTGTTAATTTCATGAATTCATTAGAATCAAAATTATTCAAACCCTTTAGGCAAGTTCATTCAGTATTTTGTAGATGCTCCTTTGGCTGTCAACCTGTAGAAGACGAGATGGGTACCCACATACAAGTTTCCTGCAGCGTTCTTTTGGAATCTTGGCCCATTCCTCATGTGCAATGGCTTCGAGCTGTGCTAGGTTTGACGGCTATCTTTAAATCCCACCAAAGATTTTCAATAGGATTTAGATCAGGTGACTATGATGGCCACTCCAAAACGCTCATGTGTCTTCTGAAACCAAGCCTTGGTGGATTTAGACGTATGTTTAGGATCGTTGTCCTGTTGAAAGGTCCATCGGCGTCCAAGTTTAAGTTTCTTCACTGATGGAATGACATTTTCATGTAGAACTTCCTGGTACTTGATTGAATCTATAATACCTGTTATACGGTGTATTTGTCCAGTACCAGAGGCAGCAAAACAACCCCATAACATGACCGAACCACCCCCATGTTTCACTGTAGGAATAGTGTTCTTTTCGGAAAAAGCTTGGGTTTTCTTCCGCCAGACATAACGCTGATCCATTGGCCCAAAAAGTTCGAGTTTAGTTTCGTCACTCCACAGGACATTATTCCAAAACTCTTGGGGTCTATCAACATTCATTTTAGCATACTGGATTCGAGCTTTCTTGTGCCTTGGGATAAGTAGTGGCGTTCGCCTGGGGGTTCTGGCATAGAGGCCTTGTGCATGTAAGGTTCTCCGTACAGTAGAGGCAGATACACGAATCCCTGCTGTCATCAAATCTTGCTGCAAGTCCTTAGCAGTCATACGAGGGTTTCTAGACATCTTTCTCCTCATAAATCTGTTGGTCGCATTTGATAGCTTCTTCTTCCTTCCACATCCGGTTGGGTGGCAACAGTACCATGCGCTTTAAACTTTCTAACAATACTCCCAACTGTATTTCTTGACACATTCAGTGTCTTAGCAATAACTTTATACCCAAGGCCCTGCTTGTGCAAGGTGATAATTTCCTCCCGGAACTTTTTGGAAAATTCTTTGGACATCGGCATTTTTGTAAATCAGACCAAATAAAAGGTTTTTAGAATGTAACCAAGGGCAATTTGGGAGTTTTGTGGTATAGACCTTCCTTGGAATGCTCTCAGATGAGCAAATTTGAACCTAAGCCTACCGAAATTTGTAGTTATTCAAATGTAAATAAATATTCTTGTATGGGGTTGAATTATTTGGCAATCACTAAATTTTGTTTTTAAAGAAAGTATTTGATGATGTTTAAAACTGTTTGGCTTTGTGTGTTAAGAAAGGCTTTTTAAGGGTCATCCAGTGTAATGAAAATCAAAATACCAAATAGTTTTTATTATTTATCCAGTTAACAACGTTTTCGAGTGGGGTTGAATAATTTTGCTCACAGCTGTACATATTGTGTTAACATAACGTACGTAGGGACATTTTGATTTAAAAAACCCTAACCCTCCACCTCACGTAATGGATTCACCACCCCAACCACCACTACACCCATCAATACAATACAAAACCCTCCAACCCTCCCATCCATGCCCTGCTAAACCCCTGATTTAAAGAGCCACCGTGAGTTTTTGGAGTCATATATTCCTAACTCAATCAATGGTGTCATTTGATCGCGTGGTATCTACTGTTACATAAAAGACTCATTTTAAAGCTTGTTGGTTTTTTACAGTGACAGTATGAAGGTAGAACGTCGCAATTATGATCGAAAACCGGACAGAGGCGCGCGTCTAATAGTCAAACGTAATTTTGGAGACTTATCTAAAACATACAGGAGGGCAGTTAGGAGTTGATAGTGTTTGTTAGGTTATGTAACTAGTATCCATGTATATTGGACGTGATATCTACACCTCTGTGCATTTATAAGGCTGTTATTAGATTTTTGGAAAACCAGTATTTGTCATTTTTATGTCTTTTGGACATGAAAAGTTAAGATGTTTTATATCACCACATATGACATTTAGGTTCGTATCAAAGGTAAATACTATTTTATGAAAATCACGGAGTGTCTCCTTAACCGCTGCACCAAATACACTTTGGGGATTTATCAGTCTTAACACACAGATTGTAGTTGAGAATATTTTGACCCCCATATACCTGAAAAAGCAAGTCAAGATTTAAATCTAAGTAACTTAATGGGACATTTCTCTGAGGTTCTTTTCTTATATTTAACAAACAATCGTTATTGTTAAGGAACTGCAGTTACGTCATAGATACTTGTAGCAGGCATTGGCACTCAAATCTTGTAGGCAAAAAATACTAGGTGACAATTTAGTTTGGACTTCAAATAGGGGCGTGGCAGAAGATATACCCTTAAACCTGCTAATGGTTGGAAGCTTATTTATCAGAGAATCATCGTTCGGGATGGAGACAAGAGCCCTTTTCACATGGTGAAATTTAATTGTTTATGTAAAAAAAATGTAAAGCACATTTACTTAGGGTGACATTTGAACGCATTTACTCACATATTACTTTACTTCTTGAGTAAACAGGTAGAAGTAAAAGTAATTTTTAAAAGTACACCCCAAGAGGTCTATTAAAATATATCTTCTTATAAGTGGTACTCCTGGGGCATATTATGTGGCCAAACGAATATAATTAATGTTTGCTTAGGTAGTTCTCTGTAGTTCTGCGTTATTTCACGAAAGTTATAAATGACACAAGCAATGGTGGTAGTGCTACGAAAAGCCCCACTTCTAAATTCTTACAAAAAATTAAGCTCTTTATAGACATTCAAGGATATTTTCTATAGACATTTTCATACGATAGCCTATATCTTTAGTTGATTTACATACACGACAGATCTTAATCCGACTGCGATTTAGGGCATTGTGTTTTTTGTAAACATTTCATTTCGTATCGTGAGTCTTCCACACACACAGACGAAAAATCATAGCTTGACGAGCTACACGTACGAGCCAATGGCTTCTTGTCTGAAAGAGGGGACAGAAAGAAAACACTAATAACGGGGGGGAAACACAATGTCAGCCATGACAGGCTGTTATTTCAAGTTGTAAATTGTTAGGCTAGTATAGATTTGATTTATCAAGTCCCGTCACTTTCATTACTCCGATTATTTTACTTCCCGCCTAAATGTCACGTGATTTACCGTAACTTTTCCATTATTCTGCGTCACAATGCTTATGCATCAAGTACGTCAGCATCTTTTGTGTACTATTTTTCACATAAGTAAGATGGCGACGTAGGCGTTCAGCAACCGTAAACATACGCTCAAAGACGTCTTAAAAACAAAGCTTTTCTACAGGAATGTGTCAGTATTTGAAATCTTATGTTTTAGTGTGGACATTTAAACCATATTCATGTATCAGGATGTATATATAAAGTCAAAATCATTAAAATACGCGTAGTTCTACATAATGATGTGACGTGGTTCTTGTTCAGGATGGCGTTAGTCTGCATTTCAGTTTCAAATGCTTGTTTGCCTCTTTTCTCGATCTTTACATCATCATCTACCTAGCTCGTTCTTCCGATAACGTTAGATAGCACCGTGTCAATATGTACTATGTACGTTGATGATAAATATTATAGCCGAAAATGCTTCTTTTTAAAAACTTATGGACTTTGGAAATGAAATTTTATTTATGCCGAGTCAAGTGAAAATACGCACCTAAAAGATAAAGAACCAATTATATCTGTAACATATACGATGGCAAGTGTTTCATAGGCTGCCCAGTTGAATCTGGTAACATTGCTTTTACTTACAGACAAATTTATTTGCATCAAATACTCATGCTTGCTATCTGTGTGATATTAAAATAACTTTAGTCATCACCATCCATGGATTTCATGACAGAAATGCATGCAGAAGAGATGACTCTGAAACTTTTACATAACTTTGGGAATTAATGATTAACTTAATCAATGAAAATTATTTTTGCAACAAATCATTTACGTGAAAGTCAATGGTTGTTTTAAAAAAAGAATGGCGACTCACTTTTGTCCAGGTACTGTACGAATATGTCTCTAAATTAGCAAGCCTCAAGTAGAAAACTATACTTAACCATACAGTTTTATTTTTACTCAAGTGTCTTCCAACCTTCAGGAACCTCGTATTTCAGTATCATAATAACATGGCTATTTGTTTGACCCCTTTATTTTGTGCCTCAAAAACGTCCAATTCAGCACATAAAAATGTGTTGGAATCAACATAATCAAATACGTATTAAAAGTTTATGAGATGGGTAGAAGTTTTCTGGAATTTACTGGAAACACGCGATTAAAAACTACATCCATCTATTTAAGCTTCTACAATCTTTGTATTTACCAAAAGTCTTTGCAAGACACTGCCTATTATGTTAAGTTTGTATCATCGGGACTTCACTTATTGTATTATTTTCTCTTTCCAATCCTAAACATGATGCCAAAGGAGCACACTGAATACCGAAAGTCTAACAGTTATCATTTCTCAACATGCAAGCATGAATGTTTGAACACATTGATTTCGTAAGACTGAATGGGTGTGTCCATAACAAGCCCAATAATTATAATATTTAGAATCATTAATCCAAATATTTGCTTATTCATTGTCGCTATTTAACTTATCCGCTTAAAATTCATACCATACGTTTAACTGCGAGACATGCCATTATACAAGAGGTCAAAGGGGAAAGATATTCGTCACTTTATGCTAAATTTTACAGATATCCTACCCCAATGCATTAGAATGACTACACTATCCAAGAGCATATCAAACATTTGTGTAAACATATGGACTATGACTTTACTTATGAGTCCTTCAAAGATATGAAAACATTTCAAACATTGGACTTATGGGACACCCCTCGTATCCAATGGGATCCTCGTGTTAAAAGTTAATGTCATCATTTGGGTATTGTAGGGGCCATAGGCCATTTTGCACATGGGATGAAAAAATGGCCCATTAAATTAGAAATTTTACCATTGCTACCAATAGGAATGGCTCATTCAAAATTCTGAAAATGATCAAAAGCCATTAAAGTGGCCAATTGTCAAAGGTGGCTTTCCCAATCACTGTATTTCTTTTTCAGAGTTTCATTTATGAAGGACGTCATAATGCGTTGCTAGAAGACAACAGAACAAAGAAACAGAACTGATTTGCTATCAAAATGATATCAGCACGTGTCCTTGTACTTTTCATCAACACAATTGCCTGCGTCTCAACGCTGCCACTCGTTAAGGTGAATAAGAACACTTTATTGATAGTAATTAGAATAAAATACTTGCATGGATAACGTCTAAGTATAAAATGAGAGTACTTCCGTTATCAACATGTTGTTTTTACTTTCATTTAGTTTATGAATTGTATCTGTATCTTACATTTACGGTAAAGTTGGTGTACATTGAAATTTTACGTACGCTTCATAGTGGGCACACGTTTATGACGAAATTCCGTGAAGGATGGTCGAAATTGAATTATATCTTGTCATTTTTACAAAATTACATAAGGTTTATTTCTAATGAGATATATAGTATTGTTGAAGAGTGATTAAACAATAACAAAAACTTCATTTTAACATTAGATACAAATGATATGGAAAATGGCAAAGTATTTTTCAACTAAAATTATGACATTCCTTCTATATTAAATCTCAAAACCACATAAAAATTTATTTTAATTCATTTAATAAGCCTTAGATATTATATTATCAAACTATAGAGTGGTGAAAAAACATGTTTAAAACATTTTAATCAAGGAAATTATGTTAAATCGTAACAAGAGCGTATAATTGATTACATGTGTGTCAAATGCCTTTGTGTGTTTCAGTCCCGCGTGTACCCACAAGTGTGTCTCACATCCTCGGACTGTGAAGCGGTCAACCAAATTTGTGCCCGCTTATATCATAATGGATATGGATACTGTTTTGCTAAGGTTAGTTTATCATATTTTTCTAGCTGACGATACTAAACAATCAAAATACCTCCTTCCCACCTACCTATAAATTTTTTGTCATGTAAATGGTAAACATCTTAAATATCATTTTAACGAAATCAAACTGCATCGTTTATGTGTATGTTACGCGCTCCTAAAATTTTGAAGTCATATTTTACGTATGCCTCTATAAATGATTTGTTATATAAATCTCAATGTTATGGCGGTTTTTTGGTTATATTTTGTATACGGACTAACATGTATAACATGGATCTATGGTTGTTGTATGTGCAAATATGGCGCAGAATAAGGCGAATATTTAATGCATAATTTTATTCCTTGCATTGCAGGAAGATTCTAAGATTGTGTCACTAGCCAATCATGAACAAGATAAATCGTACCTGATTGTCAGGGGAACTAACCCCCCGAGAAATGTTGACCCCAATAGAGCGAAAAAAGGTTCGGCATGAATAATGTATTTGAGTGTCATTTTTATGATTTATTATACATCTTGTTCATATTCCCCGTATTTTTTTTTTATTCCGAATGCATGTAATGATATAACGTTCAACTTATTAAAGATAACTCCTTCCCACCAAAAATATCACATTTGAAGAGAATGAGTCGATTTTCCCCCATTTATCGTTTTATTATGAATATTTATCGAAAAGAGAAAAATACAGTAATTATACATCATATAATATCAATATGTTCATTGAATACATTTGCATTCTTCTCTCTACAGATCAAAACCAACGATCTTATTTCGAGAATTATTCAGTACTTTCTACAACTCCACCTGTTAAATCAAAACAAGATTTGGATGAAACTTTACCCGAAGCATTTACCACAGATGACAATACGCTTTTATCGAAAGCACTTATAAATGACAAAACGGAAGTGAACGAAGTGAACACCGGAAATAATGACACGGAAGGCCAGCCATCTGGAGATCAGGCATCAGAAAAAGCTCAGACATCAGAAGAACCTCAGGCATCAAAAAATGACCAGGCATTAGAAGATCAGAACGATGCTAATGAAGCTCTTACAAACCCGGAAGAGAAGGAGCAATACGACTCGGATATGAAAGATAGCAGTCAAACTGCTGGTCACGAAGCTAACTCTTCAACTTCTGAAACAAAACAACCGGTAAATAATCAAGGAAATTCAGAGTATGCTGATGTGAAACCCTATGCAGATCAGCTGAAAAATGACCAAATGATCAGTCAAACAGGTGAAAAGTCGAAGTCGCATAATATTTCGAAAAGACGGTCCCTGGACCTTGATATTGATCTGGATACAGCCATGGAGGATCTTGTCTTGGTAAATGGCAGCTACGCTTTGAGACCGAAATTGTTTGACAATACGACGGTGGAGATGAAAGGTAACGTGGATGTCAAAGTCACCCATAAAGATGTTCGCGACCCAAAGAGACTACATGAAACAGTTTCAACCATTAGCCCTGTTGAAGTGCAGAAGGTTATCAATGACCTTGGCCCAGGATTGCCGGAAGAAGTAATTCCATATGTAGATAAAATCAAAGATACTCGTGTTGATTACGACAAATTAACAAATACATTGGAAAATCTTTCAGAAGGCAATGACGCAAACGGAGCGAATATCAATAATCTGAAGACACAAAATCTCAAGGAAACAGAAGTGCAAAATGGCACTAATGAGAAAAACAATAAACGTGTCCATAAGCCAGTGAACGTTGGTAAACTCGATAAAGGTCAACCAAAACCTACAGACGTTTCAACGGAAAGGGAAACAGGTCTTTCTTCTACAACTAAAACGGAGCAAAATGGCTCTAATGGTGATACAGAACAAAAGAGTGATAAAGGATCTAAAGGTTCCGAAGACAAAACTAAATCAAACGGTTCCAGTGACAATAAAAATGATGACAGTTCAGATGGAGATACCGACACTAACGCTTCAACAAATGACAAAGACGAAGGGTCTGACGGATCCAACTATGCTAATGAAGGGGGTAGTACAGGTGGATCTTCTTCTTCTTCTGATGATGATGATGATGATGATGATGATGATGACGATGAAAGGTTTAAAAGAAGTTCTGAAGATGAGGATTGGGACCAAGGATTTGAGGAGCACAACATTATCAAACGACAGGCTAGTTTTGTAAAGGTGAGGGGGATTCCGCCTGACATCAAACTCCCACTCAGGCACCGTATCGTAAAGAGGAGACTCACCGAGCCCGTGGACGTCGTCCTGGAACAGTACCGATTCAGGCCAAGTGTTGGGGAACTTACTGCAAGGGTCTACAATCTGAATTTGGAAAGCGATAGAACGAACGCGTACAAATCTGCACCCAAACCAGAGGAAAGAAAGAAGCGGGCAATGGTAGAGTTATATCCTGCTAATGATGAAGCCGATGTTGACAAAGATAAAGATCAAGGGGGACATTCGGAGGAAAATTTATCTCGTGACTTGATCAAGGATTTACAAGTTGTTACAGACGTACCCGCTACAAATACAACATCACCAGGTAATATGCCCTTTTGTTTATCTAATCTAATTATTGTACTTAATGAATGAATCAGATTACTTTTTTAAATGTGTGAATGGTCTTATATTGATAACCCAGCGGTATACCTTATTACCTCTAATACAACTGAACT
The DNA here is from genome assembly GCA_921293015.1 of Phorcus lineatus. NCBI lineage: Eukaryota > Metazoa > Mollusca > Gastropoda > Trochida > Trochidae > Phorcus > Phorcus lineatus. The sequence continues at coordinate 32,624,393 of OV121089.1, forward strand.
CGATTTTCTCTTATACAATTGCCACATATAACCAAAATATTTGGCAGCCTTGACGGAATGTTATAACTTATAATATCTCACATTTCCATCTTAAATCTTAAATAAATGACAATGGTGAATTTTGAATGACAATCGAATAACAACCTTCTATAAAGAATAACACGTCCTCAGTACATAATAGAATTATGTCCCAGTTTTATATATCCTTCAATCCGTCTTTCTTTCTGTTTTCGAAGAGCTTTACAAAGTACTCGCTTGACACGCACAAGCAACAGTAGTTGTTCGGTTTTTGATCAAGCATTGATTTCCAGCAATAGTCAATGCGAGCAATCGTTAGTCTCAAACAATCATCATCAATGGTCAATAATTCTCAGCGAGATAACCATTGAAAAGGGCGTTATTCAATGCCCACTATCAATACGCTCTCTCCTAGGGAATCGTCCGACCTCACACCTCTCTTGTTAAGTCACAGTTACCTTAATTCTCGTACTTCACAGCCAGGTACGAAAGTGTCTTCATGTCTAATGAGGTCATCATCAGGTTAATGAGTTAATGAGACTGAATAAAAGTGATTTTTTATGTTGAACACATGTTTTGATAACACAATTGTCAACAATAAACCGATGAGATATTTCTAAAATTGGTCTTCATTTCAGAACCAGAACCGGACGAGACATGGAGTGAGTGCTCGGTAACCTGTGGTCTTGGTGTCCGCCGGAAAAAGAAAATTTGTTCTGACGGTAGTGACTGTCCAGATAGTCCAGATGAGGGGGAGGTCAAACCGTGCATGAAGCCGATTTGCAGTTGAACATTGAGAGCTGTACAACGTGTTTCATCGTGAAGTTGTCTAATGTGACTTTTACACAAGGAAAATACTTTTGGAGGCAAACATGTCAAGCATTGTAATTGGTATCACGCAGTTGCCAATATTTTTAAGACTCCGTGGGAACGATGGTTTTCTGATAAGGGGCAGAAAGCATGTACACTCTACTATCAATGATATAATATTAACATAATAACAGTGACTTTGATTACATGAAGTATAAAATACTGGCCTAAGAGCAACAGATGGTAATGTGAAGTTTCATGTTTACAAATGCAATAGACGTAGATCAAACAATTCTTACATTGCATACACGGATATCCGATACTCATAGATGTTCATTAGAAAACAAGACAGCTAACTATTATAGGTAACATTTTAAGTTTTGAGCTCTCATTGCAACTAGGTTAACGCCATGCCACATAAGCTTAGAAAATAGTGTATACATGCATGACATCAAAATAAATGCCTAATGCTTATGTAGATACTTATGTAATGATATAGATATTCATATGTTTAACGTTACTCATTGCATAATCATTCAACAGCTTGCAGCCTTTTATGATATATTTTCTGGATGAATATAGCAAATTCAAGAGTGATGCATCAAGTCACATTCAAGTGTTCATAAAAAAATTCATATAAGGCGCCGCAAGTGTCCTAAATCAATATTACGAAAGATAGGTGGTGCTTGGTTATTTAATCTATATTAATACTATATTAAAAGATGGGTAGTGGGTGATTATTAAATCTCCCATTAATTATATATAAAAATAGGTAGTACTTGGTTATCTAATCTTCTTTAGTACTATAAAAGATAGGTAGTATTTGGTTATTAAATCTTCAATCAATGATATCAAAAGCCGTCAATATTTGGTTTTTTGATATTATTTCTATACTATTATAGGTAGGCAGTAATTCGTAGTATTTAATCCTCTATCAAGGCTATAAATGATAGGTAGTATTAAGTTGTTAATATTCTATCAATAGTGTTAAAAAACTAGGACTTGGTTATTTAATTTTATATCAATACTATGATATACTGTTAGTGTTTGGTTATTTATTTTCGTAAAGGAATAGTTATAGTTAATCCAGTGTGCTTTCTTGCTCCTTACCTCGTCCATAAAGGGTCCCGTGGTCATATGATTTATAACACAATTGCGTTTGCTGACACATTGCTAGTTAATACGATTACAATCGGTATGGTTTTACATTAAATGGTATATAAAAGGATGTTAAGTTTGTAGCCAATAAGCATGTCGAATATAACTGCTCCGATCGTAATTGATTTTTAGACCGGATGACAATTGTATGTGATTTCAAGTTCAATCCATTATCATAAGGATTACCAAACACGAGTGGATTATATTCGTTCAATTTTGTAACACTCTCATTACAAATATCGACAAACTAATAATCAAAAGAACACTTTGTACATATTCAACCAACAAAATGAGAAGGTTTACTGTGGATATTTGATATCTTTTAAAGCAGACAATGAGGAAAACCTTTCAGATCGATTTGTCTCGGGGCGACACTTTTCAATTTCGATCTTTACACTACTTTCAAGGTCTCCAATAAACGTACGGTATAGTGATAAAGATTTTTTCCACGAATAAAAACTATCAAGTTACTACACTAAATGAGATCTATTACTAGTACCGATGTAAGTGAAATAGAAAATAGAAGGTTAAGGTTTCTTGTTTCTCTGCAAAAGTAAGTGTGGCTGCACGCCTAAGATATCTGGAGAAGTTCAGAAACACTTTAGATCGGAAATGTTATGTCTCCGGGGGAAATTATCGGATCGGACTTATTTCATATTGCAAAATGCTGAGGTTACTGGTTGAAAATGATATGTATTTATACATCTGTTTATATAATGTACGAAACAGTAAGGGAATATATCAGTTTTGAAATGTTTGATTACATTGGCGTATCGAGAGATGGTTCAGGTTTTCGTTCCCCCACCCCCGCTCCATCCCTTTGGATAAAGAAATAATCAACCCCCACTTCTTTCCCATAGGTGCCAACTCACCCAACCCTTTCAAACCTTTTTGATTATGTAACATAAAACAAAACTACCATTTGCTTATTTCGCCAGTATGAATTGCTTATATGCACTGCCGTAATGCAAATGTATATAAATAGATATGTTGTAAAGGAAACGGGTTGTAACGAGGGGAGGTGATATGCACACAGGGTATGAATTAAAATACGACTTCCTCCTTTGAACTGATTGGTTGGCCTTGAATCAGTTTTGTGTAGTTACAAATGACATTCCAGGAGTTTCTAATTTCTCAATATAAATATTCCTTTTATTGACACTACATCCGGTTATGTTCATGCTTCTTCCGTTTTATGCTTCTCTACCTTGTGTTATTGCAAAATAAAATTCTTAACGAATGGGAGTTGTTTCTCTTTATTGGTGTCTCTAAGTATTTATAATATTTTTCATCAACTCAGTTATTTTTTTGCAAGAGTTCTTCTTGATGAAAAGTCACCTTGTGTGTAAGTAAATTATAAATTGTCATTTTTGTCGACTAAACAATCATCAGCGGCAACAGTTCGATTCATCTCAATTACACACATTAAACGCAACAAATCATCAAAAATACAAATATTCAAACGAGCCAGGAAAACCCCTATTGATTTACTCAATATTACAAATCAATTCTTTATTGCGATTTTTTAAATCTTTACAATATCAAATGAAATATTTTTGTTAAAAGGTTTGAACCCGTGTCGTACATTTGGTGTAACGAGAGCACTGTGAGGAGTTTGGAGAAAGTGAGTTAGCTCCCTTTCATCAACTTCCGGTAGCTTTTTATTGTCTTGGCTTGAATTAAATACCTTTTGTTTACCTCCAAATTAAGATGCTTTCCCGGTCTGTTCGAGCCGAGACTCGAAGCAGAGCAAAGGAAGACATCAAAAGAGTAATAAATGCCATCGATAAAGTTAGAAAATGGTGAGTAGACTAAAAGTGATTGTCTATTTTATTGGGAATGCTTTTTCAGCAAGCCAAATAACTGCACAGATTCGGCAGCATTATTATCAATCATTTAAATGGTTAAATATTAATCATTTATATTTATTGTTTCGAAAATTTTCAATATTTCAATTTATTTTAACAAATCAATTACTTGATATTATGGAGTTTATGTTTTGTGTACATTTCCTTGTATCAAGAAAGAGGGGTTGTTTATAAGGGGGTTTCATTTGTAAGTATTCGTAATACATATCAGTGACTCTTAATTAAGTCTGAAATGTTATGTATATAGTAACAATCAACATAATATCATTGAGTTGAATGCATTTTTTTCCATCCAGCAAGAAATCACATTGTAATCTAAATTTTGGTTTATGTGAGAGGAGTGCAAATCTGATTTCCCTACGGCAGTTTCGATATAATTTTTTTTTTTTTTTGAGTCAATAAATACGAAAGATCCAACTGAACAAAATGATTCTGTGTGCCTATGATTAATAGAAATGATAGCATTTTTTTTTTTTTGGCAAACAACAAAGCCATTAAGCAAAAGTGTAATACAAAGAAGTATGAGCAAGAGGGTTCCTTTAGTGGGAACAGCACATCTGAATACATTAAAACTAGTCAGTGCCCCTATCACAGTTACTAAACTCTGGTTGACATCTGGGTTATTTTACAACAATGATTTTGTATGAAGATTGAGTATGCCCAGGGTGGCAATAATGCTGAATATTTAAGAAGTCAGCAATTGAAGACATCTAGTATACTAGACTAATTGCTACACAGAACAACATTTGGATGTCAGTGTATATGATACACAGTACTGTTAAAGTGAATTATTACCATTCAAATTTCATATAGCTTGTACATTTGTTTAAAACGGATCATAACACTCATCTAAAAAGGTTTTGTTTGAAGAGTGTGTAGGGTGGACCAGAAGCTAAACATTTTGGCTTGAGGGTAACGCAATGAGATAAGCAGCATATAAGCGTTAAATACACTTAAGAAAAGTTGAAATATGCAAAATTCTTCATATTGAAAACACCAGAAATAATGGATAATAATCAAAATATCACTCTTTAATTATTTGAAATGTCAATTTATGATCTGTATCGTAAAAATGCAAGTTATCCAACCAATCAATCAAGATACATAAAAAAGTTCTTAACACTAAGAAAGTTTCAAAAATAAGGTCCTACTTACTTTATGCATTTTTTGACACCAAGCATGAATTCATATGTTTTTTTGTGAAACAGAAACATGTAAGTAAAAAATTAGAATTATCCCTATCATGTGACTGAAAAGAAACTGATATTACACCAACATGTTTATTTTTTCAAACAGGGAGAAGAAGTGGGTTACCATTGGAGATACAACTATGAGAATCTTCAAGTGGGTGCCTGGTAGGTAGTGTGTTTGACTTGAGATCAATATGTTCAGGTTCTAATCCCTCCTGAGTCACTAAAAGTTTGTCTGTAGTAAACAGCTGTTTGAATTTACTGCTTTGTAAATAAAAATCATATAATCATCGTACATGACATTTATTTGATGAAGGAAGTAAATCATGGCCATCTCACACTGTTTGATAACATCAGTGAATGTGTCTCATCTCATGTTATTTCACTGAGTGAAGTGCATATTTTGTTTTAACCAATGAATGCTATATCCTCTATTTATCATAGGTTAATATTTGTTATAACATTCCGTCAAGGGTGACATAGGGATATATTCCTGCGAAAGGTTTTATGCAACAAGCAGAATGGGAGTTGCATAAAACCTTTCAACAGTGACAGTGTAGATGGATATTTGTCAAGGGTCACATGGACCAATCAGAGATCGGCATTATTACATGAGGTGGTACAATGATTATTATGTACTTTCCAACTAAATTCAATTCTCTCTTTTTGCAGTTGCCAATCAAGGTTCTCCAAATGTAAGTACTATCACTTAAACATGGGAATGCACTTAATTAATAAGTAATCAAATCAAATATAAACATAATTGCCCAAGAGAATTTGTCTTAGCAAGATATAATAAAAGGTCTTTTTCAACATCTACCCTTTTCTGGTTTGTTTAAATCATTGTGATATTTCGACCACTTCTTAAATATAGTATTTAAGTTGTTATCCCTGTTAATCATAAAGGTATCCATTCTGATGAAAACATTATTTAAATCCTAGTGGTCTCTCTTTCTGTGATGATTATATGTATTTATATTTAAGTTCGGCATAAATGCCTTTCATTGAATTATTTTTTGCATTTTATCAAAGCTTTGCTCTTAAAATTAACTTAGCCTGATGTTTATACAATTTTATTTGGCTATAAATGTAACTTAAGATGTTGCATTGCCCTTTATGATCAAGTTTATAGATGATTAATTATATAATAATTGTATTGATCCAGCAACTTCAATTGTTGTAGGCAAACCGTGGTGCCCAGAAAAACCTCTTCAAAACAAAGGGAGGTAAACATGGGGATAAAGAAAATCTCAAGGATTTGTCTAATGGTAATTTTTTTTTACCGTTATTTGATATTGGTTTAATTATATTTAAGATTAAGTTCAATGAATTTATTTTTCTGAATTATGTATGTTTCTTTTTGCCACATTTTGTAAAATATTGAAAAAATATTTCTTCAATAGTTGCAAAGAAACAGTGTTGAAAATGTTTTATCAGTGATTTTTCAAAATATTTGATAATTATTGAAATGATTCCTCTATGCTACCACACTGTTAATTTCTGTTCAATATCTATTTAGTAGATTTAGCTTAGCTTCTCAAATGTCTGCATCTTTTCTGCCTTGAACATACATGCATAAATCAAAGAAGATTTACACTTAAAATAAATTTGGTTGTGACTGCTGCCTTCTGTTGACTGTTAGAGTCTTGAAATTAGAAAAACCTTCGAAGCATGTGATACCAACATAGAATCACATACCTTTCCACAAATGCATGTTTAGAAAAATGAATTTGAAATATTTATTTTCTGTACATGGAAAAATTATTTTTATGATTTTCAAAATATTTACATAGGCATCTTTTCTACAGTTCTGCAATTTAATATCAAATATACACCAATAAGACCTGATATTTATTTATATTTAATCCCAACAATTTTTAAGACTTTTTGTTTGAAGTTAATATTTTATTCATTATCATTTACTAAATGTAGAATCCCTTTCATTTCTATTTACTAATAAGTTTTCCAACATTTTATTCATTTCTCCTAGATTCTTCTCAGTTTAATAACAATCTGTCTAAAGGTCGGACCCCATCATCCAAGGCCCATAACTCTAGTAAGTCTGTGTCCACCCCTCGTGCGGGAAATGGGCGCTTCTTGCCGAGACAGGGTAGTGGGTCGTCGTCCATGTCAGCTGATCAGTCGTGTCTTGCTAAAAGCCAATCTGTTCTAGGTTTGCTTCTCAGTCCTGCACCTTTTGTTGGTTTCGTTTCGCACATTTTATTTTGTTTGATAGAGGAATTTGGGAATTATTTTGATTAATTTCACTGCTAACTTTTGCTGGAGACATTATGAAAATTATGCTGAAGACTCCTGATTTAGTTTATGATTTTTTCATGTAAATCCTTTTTTTGAAGAAATAATTATTCATTTTGAAAGTTAAAATTTAATTCTACCCCAAATTTTAATTTCTAGAAACACTTTTCTTGTATAAAGTTACCTAGGTCTCCCATCATATCATTTCAAGGTAATCATGGTAAAAGCATCATAATTAAGATTATGCTCTTTATAAGAATAGCTTTTGTTAAAAGTTTTTATTGACAAATCCTATATTGATGTATATGGGAGTGATGGGCTTGATCGGAGATCAAGGGGGAAGGGGGTGATAAAATCTGAATAGTTCCTGCATTGTTGCTTGGTGCATGCTATCTTTGGTATGTGTTGTGTTGCATGAAATCATTAACCCTTATCCTGCAGAACCCTGTAGGACCCTGAGTATTTTAGTTAACATGTTGCTTGCCCACACCTAGTGAATATTTCAAATGGCACAAATCGTATTTCCAGAAAACTTGTTAAATATTCCTCACGAAGAAATTTCTTGACAATATAGCCAGTCCTCTGATGTTCTTGATAAAGCTAAAGTTTAATTATTTTCTCTTGTCTGATGAAGTTAAAGTACTTGACATATAAAATCTTGTACATATTTTATGCTTGTCAATGACTTGAAAATGCATATGCTCGCCCATGATTGTCTTAGGTTGTTCTTGTAAAGTTAAAGCTCTTACATTGTAATGTCGTAATATTGTAATATTGTCGACTATTTTCTATAACTATAGGGGACACTTTAAGATGAACCTTAAGCTTGTACATGACTGTTCTTTGCACACTTTTATTATGAACCTAATTATTTGAAAGTCTGTACGTAGGTAATTCTTAATGCTTTTCTTGACCTTAGCAATGTCTTTAATAAGCAGAAGATTTTTATCGTTATTTCACGAATATTCTTTTTTAAACTAAGGCTTGTCTTTGACCTTTCCTCAAATAATTTTTGTGAAGCTCATTCTTGACTTACACTTTTCTCTATGAACTTTCGGTATCAATTTCAAAATGGCTAGCTATCAATCCAATAAAAGTTGTCTCTGTTTCCAGACAAGCATGGTTTAACTCCTTAATCAACTGTTTTTAATATACGACACTAATGTTTCTAATTAAGTGCTAAAATGCTAAAAAGATCACTTTCCTCAAATTTTTTAATCATTTGTAGTCCTTTGGATATTCATGAAAAATTAAAGAACACCATTTTCAAATTAATAAAGAAACTCTTTTCTTTTTATTTACATCCACTTTATTTGAATGCCTTAACAAACTTGTTTGCACACTTGAATGGTTCTTACTTGCACCAAACAATTTTATTGATCAGCATGGTGTTAATAGAGAATCTCACCCAAGTGTCTTCTGATATCAAATATATCAACACAAGTTGATAAAAGTTACAAATATCCGAGGCTTGCTGAGGATATTTTACTTTTATCAACGAGTGTTGATATATTTGATATCAGAAGACACTTGGGTGAGATTCTATTTATCATCAAAAATCATTTTTCATTTTGATTCCGTGAAAAATGTGTATTTATGAACACTGCACTACTCTAAGACTCTCAGTGGAGTGATGTCATGGCATTGTGACGTCATCATGTTTATGACGTCATAGCATTGTGATGTCATTACTTGATGATTTAAAACAATTGTGATGTCATGAACTTGACTGTAATAGGGCATTGTTCAAAATCTACTGTCAAAATGATATCTCCTAGGAGATATCGCTTGATCTTCCACAAGCGATATCTCCTGTGAAACACAGTTTTGGATGATAATAATGTTTATTTCTATAGTGCATGAGAATCTATCATTTTAAATAATTGACTTCTTGTTTACGTTTGCATGTAAAGATTAATTATTTCTTCATATGCCGAGCCTAAATTATTCATACAACTTTATTTGCATTATCATTTTGATATTTAGTTGTTGAGTTGAAAACTATGATGTCAAAAGTTTGTTTAAAGAGACGTAGCATATTATCATAATGTTTTATTTGGAATTGATACATTATGAAATAGCACTCTGATGCATGTTCAGATTGTTTTTGTCATTTTGTTTTTGGGGGAAAGGAAAATGAAATATCACATGTCTTAAATAGAAACATTATGCATACCACTAAACCTTTTAGTTTCCTTTTACAAAATTTTTAATTTATTTTCAGTGGTATCATTGCAAACTTTTGAAATCATATTCCTAACTTCTAAAATGCCCTTCAATGTGTGTTGTAAACATATTTAGCAAACGTTTGATAACATTTTGTGACTGCAAACAATTGATGTCAGCTTGCTCCTCATTTTCATTTCCAGTTAGACCACAGGTACCGAATTTAATTGACCAGATTTTACCATCCAAGTTTTCTATTTATAAAATGACGTTTCTATTCTTAGCTCCATCGCTGTTTGGTGAGGAGAGCACACAACAGTCATTCAACGACAGTGAGAATCTTAATGAAGATTCCAACATGTCTTTCATGGATAACTCGGTACCTGACTTCTCACAGGACAGCAATGATGTCGACATCAGGGTCGGACTCTGTACGTTGTTTCTCTTACCTCTTGTGATATATTCTAAAAAAGGTGCAATACATACCCAAATATAGATTGTCATCAGTGTATGAATATGGCTTTAAACCCCATTGCTTTATAATGAATATATCACATTCATTTAATTTTTACAAACATTTGTAAGAATTGTCTTGAAAAGCTGATTAAAAAATACATCCAAATATTCTGTTTGTAAGGCAAAATTAAATTATAAAATTCATACTTGATTGCAGATTAACTCTTAAGTTGCTGAATATTATTTTGACCAGTTTTGCCCCCGTGGCTGAATTTTCCAGCACTCGCCTCGCTACCGTTATAGCGCAATTAGCCCCTGTGGCTGAATTATTTAGCACCGCGAGACGCGACCGTTTTTACAATATATGGTGTATTCACATGGCGAATTACGGATGAAAATGGCCGTTCGATACAAAAGTAGCCCGCCCATCCCGTACACAAATGAACGATCTTTATCCGACAATTTGAATGAAATTTTTATCTTACCTAGAACGATTTCTATTACAATATGAAGATTGTCTTTATTTAGAGTTACGGAAAATCCTTAAATATAATCGCACAATTAATTTTTTTATATTGAATTGAAGATACATAATTCCTCTTTACGATGATATATATCTTTTTACAAAAAATCCCTAATACTGAGCGCGCATACATGTATTATATATCGAATTGTAGACAATTTATTCTTCTTTATGATGATAAAAAATTGTTAGAATATGTCACCCAGTTCAAAAGATATACGCCGCGAAAGATGGTTGGGGGTACCCCGAGGATGCTCCGACATAACGGGATTTTTAGCCAGAACTAATTCTCCCTAGGGCAGTCTGGCACCGGTACGCTAATTAGTGCCGTTATACCCCCGGGGCAGTCCCTGGGCACCAGCATGCGAGTGCCAGTGTTCTAGGCACCAGCGTTGGTTCCTGGCATACCGATCCTCTCGGCGCGTGCAGTCACTCGCGGCCGAACATTCCGAGATAATAAAACCAATCATTCTATACGCACGCCGTATCGTTATCTCCTGCTGCGCATGTACAAATTATACATGGAATTAAAGATAAATCTTTCGTGCTTACGACTGTGAAAAAATAATGAAAAGGTGCCAACTGATTCAAAAGATATGAAAAGCGAAAGAGGGATACCCTCAACTACTTGAAAACAAATTTTGATAAGCGTTCTATTTGCGACACCAGTCGCATCATTCACCGCATCGTTATTATTGACTGCGCATATGCATATTATACATGGAATTAAAGACAATTCTATTCTCTTGAAATAGGTGAAAAAAAGAGAAAAAAGTATACAATAGTTCGGGAGATATGAACCGCGAAAGAGCAACACCCTCAACTACTTGAAAACAGATTTTGACAATCGTTTTATTTGCGACATTTGTCGCTTCACTCGCCGCACCATTTTTATTATCTGCGCACATGCATATTATACATGGAATTAAAGATCTTTCCGCTTGAGAAAGGTGAAAAAAAAATTTAAAAGTGCCAAATAGTTCGGGAGATATGAACCGTTAAAGAGGGGGACCCTCAGACATTTTGGGAAAAAAATTGATAATTGCGACATTTTTCGCAATATTTGCCGCTTCTTTATTATGTGTTGCGCACATACACATTTCATATTGAATCAAAGCCAGTTCTTTTTCCTTTACGATGATGTAAAAAGTATGAAGTTTCGCCACCCGATTCTAAGAATACAAATTGCGAAAGATTGGGGGTATGTTCTTGATGCGGCTCGTATCGAATGTCCAGTGACAGCTCACATTGACTTTCTCTGTCTCTTTTACGACTTAAAAAAAAGATTATTTTATTGACAATCAGTATTTTATATTACACTTATTCACCTTATTGATGTGAAGAATAAACTTTATAAGGAGAGTAACACTCATCCACACTTCTGCTTCTTTCTTCTTTCTTCAATCTTCTTGATTATCCCCCTCATTTTCCTTCTCTGACATCAAACTGATATAAGCTTTAGTGCAATCTTGTGACGTGTGATAAATTCTGAAACATGGTGCTGCACATAGAGCCACATTACACTCGCTACATTCGTAAAAAGATTCTTTGCCTACCCTTTTCTTCTTTCGAACTGGCTCATTGCTTTCTTCCACTGCCCTTCGAAAGAGTTCTCTTTTCGCTTTGGAGCAAACAACACACATACGGGAAAGCCTCTTCTTCTTTCCAACAGGCTGAATCTTTGATGGAAAGTGTCGACCATGAAGACGTAACACACTTTCGTCGCTTTTGCTTGGCCTGCCACGAGGACGTCTACGCAGGGAAGGTACTTTTTCCGTGTCGGCGAAGGTGATCATATGCTGCACTAAATCTTTTCTGAATTGACGGCTTGTTTTCAAGGTTTTGTCTTTTGAGAATTCTTTATAGAGAATGTAAGAGTTCAACATGGCAACATTTAACACATGAAACCACACTCGCTTCCACCATTTAAGAGTTTTCATTTTGAACGGGGTGTAGTGTACGACAGCATCTGGTCGGCCCGATCCACACCTCCCATATATTTGTTGTACTCATGCACAATACGTGGTCTCGTATTTGCTTCCCCAGTCACTCGGTTCTTCTTCCCTGTCTCTACAATTTCAGTGTCTTCTACGGTTGACATGAGCAGCACTGACTTCCTGTCCTCATACCTCACAACGAGTAGGTCTTGATTGTGATAGATCATCATATCCCCTTTCTTCTGTTTTTTCTGTGCCTTCTTTACCTTCTCAGGAATGCCTTTGCGATTGCCTCTCAACGTCCCAGTCGCACCAGTTCCCGTTTCCCACAAGTTTATATACAATGCCACAGAGGAATAGAAATTGTCCATGAACACATGATATCCTTTCCCAGCATAATCCTTCACCATGTCCATGACGAGATCATACGTTTTCCCACCGACAGAAACAGATTCATTTGTTTTTCCAGTGTAGAGTTCAAACTTGCAAACATAACCATTGGTTGAGTCACACAGCATGTAGGCCTTTATCCCATACTTCTTCGGCTTGTCGGGATTGTATACTTTGAAACTCAGATTGCCTTTCCAAGGCACCAACCCTTCGTCAACACAAATAGTTTGATGCGGCTTGTAAATTCTGGAAAAACGATGCACGATGCGCTTGTACAAATAGCCAAGTTTATTGATTGGTGAAAACTGGGGTGTGTTTCGTCCCGGCATTTGGTTATTATCATTCAAATGTAGGTACGTTAGTAATAACCAGAACCTATCACGAGGCATACATTTGGCAAAGAAAGGCGTCGACGTCACATCACTCGATGACCAATACTCGGAAAAGTTTCTCTGTACAACCAAAGACATTGCTATAGTCATTGCTACGAATACTTTCATTTCTTCAGCATTCGTATCATACCATTGCCTCAACCTTGAACAGGGCTTTAGAACCTTATCGTCAACCTGTTGGTGGAAGTATCTGTTGTTCTTTTTCAGAAGGGATCCTCCTTGGGGTACTTACTGCATAAAAATCTGTATTTTTTGCTATATGACAGGTTGTGACTATTTTTTAAAATAAAAAATATACAAAAAACCACTAAAACGTGTTTTTGTACATTTCACCACCCTAACAGGGCCCCCTACCCTGGCGATAACCGTTCCGCCAGGGCCGGTAACTCTATTAGCAAACCACTTATCAATCTGTCATCACACAGTGAAGACGTGCTTTCGAGCTGAAGATTTTGCTAAGTTTTGAACTGAGTTCCACTTTAAGAAAACTGACATGGACAAAGAGACTGTATGTGTGGTAACTTTTATTCTATCTAGAATAGAATAGGTTCGCATTTTCGCATTCTCGCGTTGTGACTTAGGGATTTTTCAAACCTGTCGTGGCCACGTGCTCGCGGTATGGGTTGGAAAATGGACAAACATGACGAATTCTCGAAAGATTTTTTCCCGACTAGAGGGAAATGCTCAATCTTTGGTATGGAATTCGTATGTTGTTTGGCACTTGATGTTATTTTTTGTTAAATACATCTTATTACGTTGGGACGATCGTTTGTGCCTGGTTTTTTAACTTGGCCAAAACTTTCGTTTTCTGACGGGCAAGCCAGTGTTTTTTTCATGCTCTTTTTATTGCAGGAATGTTGTTGGGCTTGCTTGATTAAGATGCCTTAGCATTTTTTTACTATAAAATCTCGCGGCTTCTTATATTAGTGTAGGCGCATCACATATGTATACACATAGGTACATATTAGTCTACTTACGGTTAAAACACCTTGTATGATTCTTGCAGTCATTCAAGCGGTGCTTTAACTGCGGGGGGAATATTCCCCAGGCGGACGCACACGAACTTTGCCTGACTTGCCTGGTGGAGGACGGCCATGATGACTCGGAGTGTAGCACCTGTTCGGGGTTCTCCTCTAGGACCAGACGTCGCCGTTCCCTAGATGCCGCCTTCTTGAGAAGGGTCTTGGAGTCAGGCGGCAATATTCGTGCTTGCACCCCTCCCTCTAAACAAAAGGTTAAAGGTAAGGCTAGGGACAAGACACCGGTGTCTCCCCGGGTTCCGTCGGACTCCTCTGGAGTGTCTGACTCGGACTCGGGGGCCCGGTTGTCTTCAGCTAGGGTCCACACATTGACACCTTCCCTTGACAATATTAACTCCATAATTAAGGGGCAAATGAAGGGTCTGATGGGGGAGTTGATGTCGGAGCTCCGCAAGGAGCTTCGTGAATCGACGACCCGGTCAGGCCCCGATGCCCCGTCGACTGGCACACTAGGTACCATTGTCGACGCCGGCACTGACAATGACCCGGGCCTTGTCCAGGGTTTACGTCAGGCGGCCGGTGCTCCTAGGCCGGGTCCCTACCAGGCCGCTAAGAGCAATACTACACGGATCCCCCCGACCGCTTCCGGCTTGCCCGGTACGTCGGCTGGGACCGGTACCCCAGAGAGATTAGGTCCCGGCGCTTCGGTGTCGGGGCCCGCACCTGGGCTCCGTGGTCCGCTTCCTTCTCTGGAACGAAGTAGGGAAGGCGGGGAGGTGTTCCGCATTCCTCTTTTTCCTTCGTCTGCCGTTCCGATCGCTCCCGCTGACACCTTGTCCTCCACGGAGGGCTCCGAGGTGTCGGGGGAGAGGTCGGAGGGGGAGATGGAGGTCGAGGGGGATGGGAATGACGACCCGTCTGACCTACCGTTTTCCACGGCGCTGAGGGAGGTCCGCGAGAAATTCGCAGAGGCCTTTCCTCAGGTCGTCGTTCCTGAGAAGGAGGCAGACGAATCGGGGTTTCGGCTACCGGGGGGAGCTTTCGCTCAGCGGAAGGCCCCCCAGGTGCGTCTCCGCATTCTGGATTCGGTGGCGGCTGATTTCATTTCCCCTCTCCTTTCGGGTACCCGTTCGCGCTTCGACTTGCCGGGGCTTCATAAGAGGTATCCGTTGGGGGAGGCGGGGTTGTTTGATGTGCCGTCGCCAGACCCTGATGTGTTGGCCTCCGTCAACCCGGACTCCTTGGGGGCCCGGGGCAGGCGCGTGCCTCCCTTCAAGGCTAACGAGTCGCTGCTTAGGCAGCTGTTCCGCTCTTTTGAGGAGAGCTACAGGAACGGCTGTCAGCAGTTGCGCGTGGCTGTCCATGGGGCTTACCTGGGGTCTCTCCAGGCTAAGTCTCTTGGGGAAGTGAAGGAGCGTAGCGTTCCAGCTATGCTCCATAGGCAATTGGCGGAGGTAGGTAGTCATCTGTCTGGCGACGCTATTAGGAGCGCGGCCAGCCAGGTGATGTGTGCAGTGATGGGGCTGCGCAGACTGTGGTTGCACCATTCGGAGCTGCCGCAGTCAACACAGAATGTACTGCTCGCACTCCCTTACGAACTCGGTTCCACCTTGTTCCCGGGGGCTGCGACGGTCATTAAGGACACCGCTGACCAGCTGGCACGGGTCAAGGGCGTCAAAGGCGGCCTTGGCAACGCTGGGAAGCGAAAGTCCTCCCCTCTGGCTGACCTCCACACTGGACCGCCTGCCAAGACCTTTGCCAAGTGGCAGCTGCCGCTTGGCGGAGGTGGTGGGGGTCAGTACCAGGGGAAGGGGAAAGGCAAGAAGGGCAAGGCCAAGGGCAAGCTGCAGGCCAAGGGCCAGCAGCAGCCTTTTCGGGGGAGCAGGGGCCCCAACCAGGGCACCTAATCCCCCATGTTCCTATCTTGCTGACGTCTCGACAGGGGGCCGGAGTGCCGCCAGAGTCGAGCGTCTCTTGCCTTCTCCCGCAGGTACCAGTAGGAGGCAGGCTGTCCCGGTTCCTCTCGGAATGGGAAGAGGCCACGTCCAACCCCTGGGTCCTGTCCACGCTCAGGGACGGACATTTGCCTCGCTGGAAGATTGGGCCACCTTCTTTTACCGGAGTGAGGCGCACCCCGGTGCCATCCTCCCCGGAGAAGGCGGAAGTTCTTCGCGCCGAAGTCGTAGCTCTGCTCGACAAAGCGGCCGTAGAGATTGTTCCGGAGGGCCAGGAAGAAAGCGGGTTTTACTCGACATACTTCCTGGTAACCAAGAAGGACGGAGGCTTCCGGCCCATACTGAACTTGAAAGGTCTCAACAAGATGTTGGAGATACCGTCGTTCAAGATGGAAACTCTGAGATCTGTGATATCATCGGTAGAAGTGGGGGATTGGCTCTCGTCTATCGACCTCAAAGATGCCTATCTCCACGTACCCATGCACCCCCAGTTCAGGCACTACCTCAGGTTTGCTTTCGACGGGGTTTGTTACCAGTTTCGTGTGCTCCCCTTCGGCATCGCTACGGCGCCAAGGGTGTTCACCAAACTGATGCTGATTCTGCCACAGGTGGCCAGGTCGCAGGGCAGGGTCTGTCACCCGTACCTGGACGACTGGTTGATCAGGGCCTTGAGTTGCCAGGAGAATCAGGAAGCCACACAAGCCATTCGCAGGATTCTGGAAAGGCTGGGGTGGATAATCAACCTCAGGAAATCGGACCTCACAGCAGTGCAGGACCTGGTTTTCTTGGGGGCCAGGTTCAACACGGGAGCAGGGGTGGTTTCCCTGGCTCCAAACCGTGTGGCCAAAGTCTGCCAGACCACGACGTTTTTTCTCCAAACCCCGACGCACCCGGCACGTATGTGGCTAAGGCTGCTGGGGCACATGGCAGCTACAGTCGATGTGGTCTGGAGGGCTCGGTTGAGGATGCGACCGATACAGCAGGCTCTAGCGGGGCTGGGGTCGCATGCCGAGAGTCTAGAGAAGCCGGTGACTATTCCAGAGTGGCTTCCCACTCATCTGGAATGGTGGCAGTCCGAGGACAACTTGGCCAGGGGTCTTCCCTTGGAAAAGCCTCGTGTGACAGCCACAGTGCAAACAGACGCTTCTCTCTCAGGCTGGGGGGGAGTCCTGGGAGATCACTCAGCCTCGGGCCTGTGGTCTCTGGACGAATCCCAATGGCACATAAATGTGTTGGAACTGAGGGCGGTCAGGAATGTCTTCAGCCGGTTCCTGCCGTACCTTCGGGGTCAGGTGGTCCGCCTAGAGATGGACAACCAGACCGCCATGTCATACATCCTGAAGCAGGGAGGAACAGTGTCACCTACTCTCCTAGAGGAGGCGTGGCAGTTCCTACTCTGGTGCGACCGGTGCAGCATTCAGGTGATACCGGTGTATCTCCCGGGCGTGGACAATATCCGAGCCGATGCATTGTCACGTCGCATGCTGGCTCCACACGAGTGGATGCTCCACCGGGGGATATTCGACACTATCTCCCAGTTGTACGGGTCGTTCCAGGTGGATCTGTTTGCGTCGTCAGTGAACAAACAGACGCCTGTGTATTGCTAAAGGATCCCAGATCTAGCAGCTCTGGCTCACGATGCCTTCGCGATAGACTGGGGGGGAAGGGTGCTGTGGGCTTTCCCACCGATACCTTTGATACCCAGGGTTCTGTCGCAGGTAGCCAGCCAACAGCCTGTCCTATTGGTGCTCATGGCACCTCTGTGGACAGCGCAGAGTTGGTTTCCGTTACTGCTCAGATTTCTCGTTCGACCTCCTGTACTATTGTCGGGGAGGCCGGACCTTCTCATGCAGGAGGGAGCGCCACACCCGAATCCCAGAATTCAGTGGGTGGTTTGGCCTCTGTCAGGAGTCGCCTCCAGGAGAGCGGTATTCCTGCACGAGTTGCAGACACAATACTGGCTTCGCGGAGGGATTCCACGAACACTCAGTACGAGGATAGATGGGCCTGTTATGCGCGCTGGTGTGGAAATAGGGGGTTACTCGATCCCTTTTCTGCGGGTCTAGTACCAGTCCTTGAGTTCCTTCAGTCCCGATTGGATGACGGCTTGGCCGCATCTACGGTGAGGGGTTACTCTACGGCCATTTCGGCTTTCCACGTGCCTGTGGATGGCGCCCTGCTGGGTAGTCATCCATTGGTTCAGCGTTTCTTAGCAGGTGTGGACAGGATCCGTCCGCCTTTGCGGAGGATCAGCCCTTCATGGGAACTTAAGTTCGTTCTAGACTGGTTGTCAGGCCCGACGTTTCGGGACCTGAAGACCTTGTCGATGCAACTTTTGACATGGAAGACGGCTTTTTTGGTGGCGGTCACGTCTGGCAGGCGGGTAGGCGATATCCATGCGATGTCGGCCGATCCCGAGCTGACTGTCTTTCATACGGACAGAGTCAGCATCAGACTGCCGGACTCATACCGACCAAAAGTCGATCATTCTTTTCATGTCTCAGCTCCGATCGAGCTGCCTGCATTGACGCAGGCGGCGACGTCAGGGGCGAGGTCGACGCAACCCCACATCCTTGATGTGCGTCGCACCCTCAAAATGTACGTCAAGCGTACTAAAGAGATCCGTAAGGATAAGCAATTGTTTTGCTGTTACGGCGGCAATAAGGCCGGCCTTCCAGCATCTAAGCAGACCATATCTCGATGGATAGTATCCGCAATATATTTGAGCTATGTTCATAAGGGGCTGCAGCCCCCAGAAGGTTTGAAAGCTCATTCGGTTAGGGCGGTAGCAACCTCTAAGGCTTATGCTGCGGCTCTGCCCATTGAAGAGATCTGCTCCGCCGCTATTTGGAGCCGGCCGAGCACGTTCATCAGACACTACCAACTAGACAAGCACTCTAGCGAGCGCGCTCGGTTTGGTCAGTCGGTTCTCTCCAGTGGACAGAGTCAGATACCCTCTAGCTGATTGAGCTTTTTGATCGAGGTGTCACTGATTTTATGTTAAAGTTAGCGGGAGCACACACTAACCCACTAACTCACTGTTTTATCGGACCCTAGCTGAAGTCAACCGGGGGGGGTGACTTCTCTGTGTGGGATAACGATTACTTTTTGCCTAAGACCTTCCTATCTTCCTTTGCAAAAAAGGGGGGGGGGAGGGTAGTTTGGCTTACAACAAGGCGTTTTAGCCCTGACGTAAGTGCCCCAGGGGTGAGCGAGACGCCGGTCCTGTTGGTACGGCGAACAAGTCTCTGGTGAGTACATGATTTTAGAGCTTCTTTAGCTCTTAGTTAAGACAGAATTCCACTCCCAAGGACTCTTCTTTGGGAGTCTGTTTTATGCAGTAAGTACCCCAAGGAGGATCCCTTCTGAAAAAGAATCGAACAAACCTGTAGAGGTTTCAGATTCTTTGAAGAGGATCCTCCTTGGGGTACGGCCACCCACCTCCCCTTATTCTGTCTGGCTATGCTGGATTGATAAGTGGTTTGCTAATAGAGTTACCGGCCCTGGCGGAACGGTTATCGCCAGGGTAGGGGGCCCTGTTAGGGTGGTGAAATGTACAAAAACACGTTTTAGTGGTTTTTTGTATATTTTTTATTTTAAAAAATAGTCACAACCTGTCATATAGCAAAAAATACAGATTTTTATGCAGTAAGTACCCCAAGGAGGATCCTCTTCAAAGAATCTGAAACCTCTACAGGTTTGTTCGAGTTTCTGCTGCCATTGATCCATAATCATCTTCATGAAAAAACAACCCGAAATAGTCTACAGGATGCGGATTATCAGGCAATTCTATGAAGCGTCCTAATCCCGTGTTGCCAGTAAATTGGAGATCAACACGTCCACGTGGCCTCGGACCCTCTGTCCAGCGTTCCATAAAGTTGTCACGGTCATCAAAATGTGTGTCCATTTCATTATATTGCTCATCAAAGCCACTGAACTCTTCTTCTGTGGAAGTACCAGTCGTAGCAGTTTCACCCGTAGCTGCTAATATGTGTCTTGCAATGTTTCTTATTTCTACATCACTATCAATGTCACTTTCACCATCACTGTCACTGTCACTATCACTCTCATCAGTTGATTCCATATCAGAAGCTTCATCGGCATGGACCTCGTTGATGAAGTCGTCGTCGCTAGACGTTGATGGACCTTCCCAACTCCTGGTTCGCGGCCTCCTGGCCTTAGGCATCTTTCACATCAATCTGTAAATGATTGAAAATAATTTAGGCACACGCAAGATATAATAACATCAACACATGACCTGTTGTACAGAGAAATTCAATGTGAGCTTCATGGACATTCAATTGCCACATTTTGTAAGTGTTTGAAACAAATTTGCCGTTGCGCGCCTTTGGCGCCAGCGGCCATCAATAATCCAGACTTTTTCTAATTGTCCTGGCGAAAGCCGGACATTTTTTTCACGATTTGCAAAAATAACAAATCAGGACAAATTCTAACATTGCTGGACAAATTCTAACTTTCGGACAACTTTTCACAATCCTGCCGAACAAGTTCTAATGTCGCCGGACACTTTCTAACTACTTTTCACAATCCCGCCGATGGCACCGACGGCCGCCGACGTTGTATCAACATTATCAACCCTGATGCCGCCTTCTGACTCCTATGCAACGAGCCGGCGAGTCGCGAACAACTGCCTTCTACGTCAGGAAAGTTCTGATTGTCAGTTGTGGATTACAAAAGTTTTTCAACTCTTGACTTCTCTTCCGAGAATGATAGGTTCCACGGGCCTATCTGTCGGGACGGCCGTAGTCAACGAGCACCCGGCCCCTTGTCTTTAGTTCACTGGAAGGAACTCATGCCATCCCGACATATATAGCAAACTATTTAAAACATCGGAATGCTACCAAACTTTTTTTTCAAAAATGAGTTTCCTCGACCAACAAAAATTTGGCAGAAAAAAACACATACCTGCTGGCGGTGCCCGACGAAAGTCTGCTGAAATTTTTTTTCTCGAACACGAACATTTTCGTTGGACACATTTTCTGATGACCTGATGGCGGTGCCCGGCGAAAGATCCCCGACATATTGTGTCTCAACCACAAACATTTTCGTTGGACAACTTTGCCTTGACCTGATGGCGGTTCCCGACGGCATCCCCGACATACTGTGTCTCAACCACAACATTTTCGTTGGACAATTTTTCCATGAACTGATGGCGGTGCCCGACGCAAAAATCCCCTAACTCAAAAAAGACATCAATAACGCTATGAATGTAAATCCAAAAGTTTTTTTTCCTTCAACTTTCATGGTTTATAAAACTCTATAATTGAACACTAAAGAAACAGGGTTTCCTTCATAATTTTTTTTACTTATTACATTTATTTATAACATTTTAGCGGCGCTTGTTGAGTCTTTATTTCTATGAGCGCATAAACAAATTGTATATCAAATTGAAGAGAATTTTCTGCTCTTTACGCTGATACCAAACGTTGTTGAGCGCGCCACTTGGTTACAGAAATACGAAATGCAAAACTTGCCAAATTTGCGGCACTTCTTGTGCCTTTATTTTTGTGTGCGCATGTATGATCAATATATTGAAATGAAGAACAACGTTCCGTCTTTATATATAGAAAATATCGAGTGCCAAAGAAAGGTACATGAAAATCGAACTTCAGATCACATGAAAAGGACCCTTTGTGCGGCGCTTGCTGCATCGTCGTTTGTTTTAGCGCATGTACATTTTATATATCACTTTGTAGACAATTTATTCCTCTTGATAATGATATAAATGGTTTTGAAATATGTCATTTGTACACGGGGATATGAAGTGCCAAGGTTTCCCTACTTGCGTCGCTAACGGAATTGCGAAGTGCGAAAGTTGTTCTTTTTACGGCACTTGTTGAGTCTTTATTTATTTGCGCGCATAATAATTGATATAGGGAATTAAAGACAATTCATTTGTCTTTATAGTGATGTAAAATTCAACAAAATCTTTTTCACGGTGTAAAAGAAATTCATTGTGAAAGAAAGGCACATGAAAATCGCGCTTCAGATCACATGATAAGAAAGTCTGCAAAATTACCTTTTTGAGGGCGCTTGCTGTATCTTTATGAATTGTTGCGCATATACACATTTTACATGGAATTAAAGACAATCTTTTTCTCTATCTTGTGATATAAAAAATGTCAAAATATGTTGAGCACATCATGAGAAAATTGGTGTGACAAAACAGTGTAAAACTAAAAATATATAAAAATCACCTTTTTTGCGGCACATGCGGTATCTTTATTTCACGAGGCGCACATATGTTTTTTACATCGAATTAAAGACATTTTTTTTCTCTTTCAAATGATCCCACCTATATTGAAATCCGCCCAAGGGTTCAGAACATAGGGCGTGCGATAGGAAGGCGTGCATAGGGTCAAAATGCACGCGTCTCAGTAAACGATAGCATGCGCGGGTCGGTAAGCTCATGCGAGAGGGTAGAAAGTGCCCACAGGCGGGGGAGTGGGGGAAAATTGAGTGATTTTAAAGCTTATTATCGGTACGATAAACGTTATCAATCGTTGCATAATTTTCGGAACATGTACGCGCATTATTTAGAACACCAACGAAACAAAATTCGGTAGCTTAGCGACACACGGACGGAAAGTACTAGCGTTAAACTGACACTACTGCCGTGCAAGAATTGCCCGTCCTTCGCTACTGTGAACCTCGGCGTTAATGAGCTAGCGTGAGAAAAATAGAGTTTGGATGTCGCATCTCGCCCAGAGGACATGCGGTCAAAGCAAATTTCAACCCGGATAGGCCCGGGACCCGCATCTTAAGGGTTAACATATCTAATGAAAAGAATGGTGATATTTTACTTATGAACAATCTGATATACCTGTAAGTGAAATGTTTAGTATTGCCTGGCTTATCATCTTACAAATGATTTTATTGTTTTTTTACAGCGATGAGTCTTGGAAGAGACGAAGATAAATCTATGAAGGGGGATGAGACAAACGGTAGGTTACAAGCAAAATGTTTGAGTTTGAGCTTGATTTTATCTCACCAATACTTCATTACAGATTTCCAAATATAAACTTCTTAGTGTCTGCTTTACGCTCTACCCTTATCTATAAGGATTGATAATAACCTTATTTTTCCTTATGGATCTTAACAATCAGTAAAGCAATTTTGAAGGTTGAATTGATGTTTTTAAAATGGTGTCAGATAGTCATTTGCTCTGCAAAGAGGTTGCTTAAGTCATAAAATCTGACCCAACCTATGTTTGATAACAAGCACTTCTCAGGCTTACGGTAGGTTCCCATAGCAGCAAAATTTTGTAACACAAACTATCAGCAAAATTTCAGCAAATGAAAACACTTCTTGCATTGAAAGATTCTTTTGATGTCACAAAGGCCTATGCCATGATTTAGTTATTATGTGACCTTATTGAACAAGGATGACATTTAAGTTTAAAGACATTTTATACGACGTATTATGGTTATTTTACAAATAGGAATGGATTAGCCAATAATCATTTCACACTTTTGCAGACTCCGAACCCCCAGTCTTGGAACCGGAACTCGACGAACCTCCCACCAAAAGGAACAGATCGGAAACTCCTACAGGAAGCTGATGTGTGGACATGTCAATGGATTTCTTGTCATTGTGTCAACATAAATATTGTAAAAGTGTTCCATAAATCAACAACATTCACATTAAGATTCAGAAAATTTGAAAGGGAGGGGGTTCACCCAATGCAATGGGAAGGGGGAGGGGGTTTTATTTACTGAAAGGTATGGGGAGGGGAGGATGAAAGGGTGGTTGGAGGTTGGAGTTCACCCTTTTTATAGTATTTTTTTCAAGGTTTTTCTTTTAAATTAGGAGGGGTATTTGAATCCCTCCTCCTCTTTCTGGATCTCCCTCTGGTGAACATGTTTTAAGAATTAGCCTCATCAACATTGGCTCAAATCAAAAACATACACATTGTAAAAGTATATGTCATCATCAGCCACATAAACATCAAAACATTTCATGCTGGGAATACCATTAATGTCTGTATGAGTGTGTAAGGTCTTCCCCTTTTGACATGAACATTTTGGAAAGCATTGGGTAGAGATTTCAGGAACTTTGTACTCAATTGATAGAATTAATTAACATGAAAAATACAATCTTGAAACATTTAAATAAGGCTTAAATACTTAAATTTTGCTACCCAAGAATTCTGGCTGTGGCAGCCTATGAACTTTCACTTTGGGTGACAAGGTGTTTTTTTGGTTTAGTTATTGGTATGGGGGGATAAAGTATAAGTTACTTCCTTTCTCTTACAATTTATCTTATGAAATGCTAATTGTAAAGTTGTCTTAGTCTCTTTTACATAAAGTAAGAGAAGATAATTCCACAAATATAACTAGCTCATCAGCTCAGACATCATGTAAGGCTCATCTTACTATCATACAGTATTCATAGTGTTGTGGTGTAGTTGTTCAATAATGTTAATACAAGATATCCACATTGAACCTTCATGAACTTTCAATAATAATGAATTATAATAATAATTGTTTTACACATCTTCAAAGCAAAGATTTGATATATTTTGGGAAAAAATACTGTTCAGTTTGAAAAAAACAGCTTAACACTTTCATGGAGAGGGAGACACCTCACAATATTTTTCTTGAAATCTGTGGTAACCTGGGAGCGTATTAATTAATAGATTATATGAAATTTTAGAAATTCAGAATCATTCATTATTCATAATTAGCTCATCAGGTCTGAAAGACCCGATGGGCTTATGGCATGGCAAGGCGTCCGGCGTCCGTCCGTCCGTCCGTCTGTCCATCCGTCCATCCGTCCGTCCATCCGTAAACTTTTCACTTTTTCGACTTCTTCTCCAGAACCAATGACTCTAGAGAGTTGAAATTTTTTGTGCATACTCCTTGGCAAATGAGGATTCTAAATTGTAGATTTCGTGACCCCATGACCCCAAATGGGGTCACAAGGGTCAAAACCTTCAAAATCTATTTTAATCTTCTTCTCCAGTTCCAAAAGGTCCAGAGAGCTGAAAAGTTGTGTGTAGACTCCTTGGGCACTGGAGATTCTAAATTGTAGATTTTGTGACCCCATGACCCCAAATCAGGTCAGAGGGATCAAAACATGAAAAACCTATTTTCATCTTCTTCTCCAGTTCCAAAAGGTCCAGAGAGCTGAATAGTTGTGTGTAGACTCCTTGGGCACTGGAGATTCTAAATTGTAGGTTTGGTGACCCAATGACCCCAAATGGGGTCACAGGGGTCAAAACCTGAAAAACCTATTTTCATCTTCTTCTCCAGTTCCAAAAGGTCCAGAGAGCTGAATAGTTGTGTGTAGACTCCTTGGGCACTGGAGATTCTAAATTGTAGGTTTGGTGACCCAATGACCTAAAATGGGGTCACAGGTAGTCAAAACCTGAAAAACCTATTTTCATCTTCTTCTCCAGTTCCAAAAGGTCTAGAGAGCTGAAAAGGTGTGTGTAGACTCCTTGGCCAACGGGGATTCTAAATTGTAGGTTTGGTGACCCCATGACCCCAAATGGGGTCACAGGGGTCAAAACCTGAAAAACTTATTTTCATCTTTTTCCCTAGTTCCAAAAGGTCTAGAGAGCTGAAAAATTGTGTGAAGACTCCTTGGACACTGGGGATTCTAAATTATAGGTTTGGTGACCCCATGACCCCAAATGGGGTTACAGGGGTCAAAACCTAAAAAACCTAATTTCATCTTTTATCCCTAGTTCGAAAAGGTCTAGAGAGCTGAAAAATTGTGTGAAGACTCCTTTGACACTGGGGATTCTAAATTATAGGTTTGGTGACCACTTGACCCCAAATGGGATCACAGGGGTCAAAACCTATAAAAAACTTAATTTCATCTATTTCCCTAGTTCCAAAAGGTCTGGAGAGCTGAAAAGGTGTGTGTAGACTACTTGGACACTGGGGATTCTAAATTGTAGGTTTGGTGACCCCATGACCCCAAATGGGGTCACAGGGGTCAAAACCTATAAAAAACTTAATTTCATCTATTTCCCTAGTTCCAAAAGGTCTGGAGAGCTGAAAAGGTGTGTGTAGACTACTTGGACACTGGGGATTCTAAATTGTAGGTTTGGTGACCACTTGACCCCAAATGGGATCACAGGGGTCAAAACCTGAAAAACCTATTTTCATCTTCTTCTCCAGTTCCAAAAAGTCTAGAGAGCTGAAAAATTGTGTGAAGACTTCTTGGGCACTGGGGATTCTAAATTGTAGGTTTGGTGACCCCATGACCCCAAATGAGGTCACAGGGGTCAAAACCTAAAAAAAACTTAATTTCATCTATTTCCCTAGTTCCAAAAGGTCTGGAGAGCTGAAAAGGTGTGTGTAGACTACTTGGACACTGGGGATTCTAAATTGTAGGTTTGGTGACCACTTGACCCCAAATGGGGTCACAGGGGTCAAAACCTTAAAATCCTACTTTCATCTTCTTCTCCAGTTGCAAAAGGTCTTGATAGCTTAATAGTTGTGTGTAGACTCCTTGGACAATGGGGATTCTGAATTGTAGGTTCGGTGACCCCTTGACCCCAAATGGGCAATGGGCCTTTTTTATTTGATTGTGAATAACTCGGACGTTGGGACAGGCTACCTTTCCTACACTGCCCATGACCCCATGGTTTAAACACAAACACCTATATCTATCAAAAGTCTGATGAGCTACAGAGCCCATGGCTCTATTTTTATTATGTGTCATAATCTCTGTGTTCATTTAAACTAATGCGAAGATCATTTGAAGTCTTGAGTATTTTGAACCTTTACAGACATTTACTTTGTATGAACATTTACAAATACAGTGACTGATAAAAGACCTGTCAGACAGGCTTCCTGCGGGCTTTTTTCTCAAGCTCATACACTGACAAATAGTATTTATCCTTCAAACATAGATATTGATTTAAATTGTCTTTCATCCAGAACATAAAAAATTTTAAGTTTAAAAACAAAAAGTAGTTTAATTTGTAACCTATTTGCTTTTACCTATTACAATATTACAAACTGGATGCACAAAGAGTCAACTGTGGCATTATCCTAAGACAATGTTTTATGATCAATATGGTGAAAGAACTTTACAATGCAGTGTGTGAAAAAGCTTGAAAAAAGTTGATATCAAATTGTTCATATGTCAATTCTTATGACAAAATTAAGGGGAATATTCCAAAGTTACCACCCCAAACCATTCACGACCAGTTATTGTTCTGGAGCACTGGCTTTATTTCAAACACTGGCCATTGGATAATTATGTCATGACATGTCTTTATCACAGATGAATATTTTGTCAATTATGTTATGAAGGGCATTATCTTGTGTAACACTGCCAATATCAAAATGTGTTTTGTCATGTCATGTCATGAATAAAGAAATGGAAAATAAGAATTCTTGGTTTCTTGTATCAAAACAATATTCCTGAAGGATCGCATTGGGAAATTGGAGACTTCATCAAAGAATTAATAACCCTTTTCTTCATTGTGACCCATCATTGGCTACCACTTTAAGATGTTAAAGGGTCACAGAGTATGTTATTGGAGTCAATTATGCCAAACTTCATAAATAATGTTATTTTATGGAGAAGTGGTGGTTGTTTCCAAAAAATAGTATCTTAGTGCTTTAGACCCTAATATAGTGGCAATAAAACAGGTTAAATTCTAGGTATGTGATCGAAATCCGGACAGAGACATGTGTCAATGACTCAGACATAATTTTGGAAACTTATTTACAGCAGACCAAAATGTAAATATGGATTGGTAGTATTGATTAGGGTTTTTAACTAATATACATGTAAAATGTTCGCAGAATTTCGACATTAATATGGCCGTTTTTTATTTATCTTTGAAAACATAAAAGTAGCACAATTTTGGAATTAAGGAGATAAAAGTGCGAGTTAGGTAGGCGATTTGAACTTAATTGAGGATGTATGGTAAAATGGCTCTTATTTAAGGAACATAAAATATCCTAAAACATACAATGTGTCACATAACTGTTTTCAAATTTTACAGTTATGGTCAATGTTTGAACAGTAATGTAACTGTTACACAAAAAACTTTAGTAAACCTTGTTTCAGAGATCTTTAAACTCAGTGGCAAGTACTTTCACGTTAGAGTTTTTGAATTATCATTAGGATTATGCATTATCAGCTAAATAATGAAAGCAAGTCGTAACTTTGATAAAGGTCTTACCAAATAGGAATTGTCAGCCTTGGTTGTGATTATTGCAATCTTTGTTAGGCCTCATTCCACAAGAAATTAAAGTCACTGTCCGAGTTTTGCAAGGCAATCTTTTATGCGCACCAGGGTAATACTTCATCATTCATCACAAGTTACCACAATGAGAGTGAAGTCTGTATTAGGTTCCTAACACTGCAAGGTGCATTTGATTCTTTTCATGCACTAGCTTCAGGACTTATCAATTTTTATGACCTTGACATTATTTTCAATGTCACAGAGAAGTTAAAATTAGTTTGCAGCTTGCAAACGTGTACAATCAGAAGTAAGCTATGGATATTCTCATTGTTTTTACACCAGGCTTCTACGGAAAACACATGATCACATGACTTTGATGACATCGACCACATGGAAACCTGCATGCCAAGGAAATCCTCTGTGTTTTCAGTAGCATATGCACAAACACAATGTCAGTGCTTAAAGCCTTGCCTTAACTTGTTTAACACATATGGTGTCATGTTTACTGTATGTAATAATTAATGATCCAGTGCTGAGCAGTTATGGCTTGGCCGGAGCAGAGTTTATTGCCATAACGTGAGGAAATGGGGCCATTATTCGGCTTACACTCCCGCTGAACATTCTTAAAAAGTTTTATAACCAAATGTTTTATGTACAATGAATTTATAATCGTTTTAATATTACACTTCGCAGGTTGGAGTCCTCACCGAGCAAGTCCAATGTCCAATAGATACTCGTTAGCTCAAGCGTATGCTTGTCAACATAGATCCAACTATCACTGTTTATAAACCTTATATTTCTAAATTGTTAATAAGTCCATTCGTTTGCGAAGGTTGAAGATCTCATAACCGACGATGGTGGTTATGACATATAACCTTTAAATAAAACAAAGGAAATAACTTCCCAAGGGGTGTAAGTGCCCAGATTGCCTTTGCCTAGAATCCCTTGTCTTTGATGGGAGAATATTTTTCAAGTTATTAACATTATATCATTAAACAACTGATAGTGACTTCATCGAATTAACTTAACCAAGCAGTTTACTTTTTGTGGGGATTGAATAGCGCAGTGGTTAGAGTGTTCAGCTTTGGATCGAGGCAACTTTGCAGTAGAGACCTGCTTCATGCAGTAAGGTTTGGGTACAATGAATTACTGAATTATAGGAATGTAGCAACCATGGTTCGCTAGTTCCAGCCGATGCTTGCAGGTTTCACTGCAATGCTTAGCCACAATAATGCTGCAGACTTTCTCCCTGCAAAAATACTAGCAGCTGTGATATAAATGAAATACTCTTGAAAATAGCGTTAAATTCACCTCAATATCTTTGTGTGATTCAAATGTGTTAAAAAAAGAACAGAGTATTCTCAAAACTTTTAATTTGTGCATGACTCTCTTGCAAGCAATTGTGTTAATAGGCTTTTTACTTCTGTACTGACCATGTTAATCCACATAACCTTTCTCAACACAAAGAGAAAAGGCTCTCAGAATGTCAAGATAAATTTTGAAAACAGACGTTTTGTTTGATGTTGACATCTTTCACTGCTTTGAAGTTGATCTGCTCTATCATTTAATTCATGTTAGTATTCACATCTAAAAAAGATTCATTTGGAAAATTTCTACAAAAAAAACAAAAACATCTTATATATCTATGAAATTATTTTTATTTTCTATGATGCAAGCAGCAAATTGAAGCATCTTTTTTGATGGTCACAACAAAATTACAACAATTAAGTTAATTACAATTATTAGAACAGAACGACAGGAAGAAAAAGGGAAAGTGAACAATGACAGTATGACATAACTCATAAATAGACAATGTCACCAGACAAAATTTTGTACATTACAAAGATTTCATAACACTTTGTTACTTTTTTCTGACCTAATGTCATTATTTGACGAAAATCCAAAGCATGTTTCTTCTAGGGAGAGAACTCAGCCTATATGTAACATACCTTGATAAAGGAATGCATTATCTACTGTAAATGCTTATCGCCGCTTTTTGATACAAATCAAGATCATAATATTCAAAATAATACTAGAGACTTTGACGCTGAACATTCTATCTAAACAATGTGCTCAACAAACAGGAAACGTCAATGAATTGAGTTGACTACATCTACAGATTCTAAAGGTTTTCTTTGACAACAAGAACTTTTCACAAAAACTCATGAAACTGGAAATTCTTGATAAATATATCTAATCAGTATTTCAGTATCAGTATATCATAAATTTACCATTCACAGATAGCAGACTAAACAGGTATAGATGATGGACAGACAGACAGACGGATAGACAGACAATAGTACCGTCAAAAGAATGCCCCAAAGGACTAGCACTACAGCAATCAGCGAGGAGAGACTATATACATCGGTGCTGATCTCACAACATACACAAACATGTACAATTATTGGTGACCTTGACATTGTCATAGATAGGTCAAGGTCAAAATGGATAGGTCAAGATTACAAATAGGTCAAAATGACAAGATACAGTGACATTAAAAGATACGTGCCTTGTTTCTGTCTTAAATGTTACATAACATGGATCAAGGTTAAATGTTGACCTCAGGGTCATATTTATAATCAGGTCTAGGTGAAACTAAGGAATTCTATGGAAACATTTTCCCAAAGATGACATGAATAATGATTCCAGTTTCAACCGATCTTACAGAAATCATAAAAGACAGGACAGTCCTCGGGAATGATTAATGTTGACGTCAACAACAAAGATGTCGAGCTGACATAACACCACGTTGAATATTAATCCCCTTGCTGCTAAATGAAACATAGTCAAAGAACAGGGAGAGGGTTAAATATAGACACATCAACTATGATTCATTTAGGTTACGATGCTTAGTTGTATATATTATACAATAGTATACTGACCGTTTTTATGTAACTTGAGTATTATGCTTTGTGGATTTATGAATTAAGTGCAGTGGGCATAAGGAAGATATTTTTGTATTGCTTTTTGACATTAAAATTAGATTGGATCCTAATTAAAATGTATTTCTAAAAATTATATTTTTCAACAGGGTTTTAACGTCACCTGAGACAAAACAGGGTCAGCAGCCCAATTATTTAATTTCAATAATACAAATTAATTTAAGGAGAGAAAGATATCAAAAAAAGAATTGCTTCACTTATTTGGGCAAATTTAGAATAATTTTTTTATGAAAAATAATGGTACAGTGACCCCTCAAAAATATAACTATGCTTAGGCAGTAGTGTTTTCTTTCTGAATGAACACACATGGTACGACGGTAAAACATCAATACACAAGGATATACAATACATGATTGAGCTTTACGCTATACAAAAAAACTATAAATAAAAAAGCATAAGCAGTATGAAATCTAACTACTGAGCAAAATATTAAGAATAATATCTGATGTTGAACAACCAGTTTTTATGTCAAGTAATGTTTGATGTTGACATGATTTCAAACACGTTAAAAACTTTTCATCATAATCAAACACAACAGCTACAAGAAAGCATCAAAATTGACTTTCCTGAATAGAAATGTATTTTCTCAACAAATATGACCAAAATACAATTTTTAAAACAGAAAAGTAATTTGTCTTCATTTCTTGAAGGAACAATTAGAAATCTGAACACTTTTTTTATAGAATTTTTTTTTATATAAAAAAAGAGTCACAAGAAATATCATTGTTCTTTCATAAAAATACCGATACAAATATGGTTCATTCTTTGAACTTTGAAAGAAAACAATTCTAATATGATATTGAATACTGATAAATCCAGGAAATAGATTTATATATTTAGCTACATATTTTAAAAAAAAAACAATGAATACAGAAAAACACAACACTACAGAAAATACTGGTCTCAGATCTCTATATAACAGATCAAATCACAACTGTCGAGATAGCACTTAATAGACAGTAGTTTCAATTCTTCGCCTCGCTGGCGTAGTGCGTAACTGTGTGCGCACCTGTGTTCGTACCTTCAGACTTCCATTCGTTAGCGGTGAGGAAGGCCGTCTGAAATAAAGAGGCATTTTAATTATTATTGATTTGATACTGAAAAATGAACATCTATCAATTTATGAAATTAACTTGAAAAGTAGCAGCCAAAACATGTTATTTTGTCAAAAAACCCTGAGAATTAAACAGTAATTGCTAGGACTAAACTTAACACGGTTTCTGGTTCAGGATGGGCTTTCTTTCAGACACTGCTTATATGAAAATAACATGTTTATAACTTACGGCTTTTCAAATTTGTTTACATTAGTTTTTTTTTAAAAAGCATTTGATCTAAATCAGTGTTCATTAAAAGTTTCTGTATTCTCTAAAAGTAATAATGTTACAAGATGTTTAAATTCTGTGCATAGATAGATTTTCAAGAAAAGAAATTTTTTTGGGAGGAAGACCTGTGGGTTGGGGGAGATTTTGGAATTATGCACCAAATGTAAAATTCCTAAGTTACTCCTAATGAAAATCTAAAAGGATCTTACAGTTGTGTTGACCATTTCAAAACAATGTGATGAAGAAACTCACCTTGTGTTAGCTTTGTCTTTTAGGGTGTTCGGTGTTAAAGCTGCGAGTGCCTGCATGTTGGCTGTGAGAGCCTCGACTTCACGTCTCAGTCGCGTTGGGGTCTCGATCATTGGTCTGCGGGGAAAAGTACTTGGGTTAACTATCTTATAACTTCACTTATATTTTTTTTACTAGGAATACAATATTATTATGCCTCATTTATTTTAATTTATTTTTACCAAGAGTTTTTGATATGAAAATAAAAAACTGATTATCTTTCTCCTAATTTATACCAAGCACTCTATTACTTACATTAATACACCATGATTATCAGTTAACACCAAAGATGATTTAACTTCTCGTATGTCAACTATCGCATACATATATAGCCATCCTTCACTCTCAGAAGACTACACTTGCACTTGCATTTATTCTCTCAAGAATTAACATGTTACCCATAAAAAAGACGCCACTCCAAGTCTAATTACAAATAAATAATAAGTCACACAATTACTTTATCAAAGTATGATTATGTAACTTGTCTTACCCATTGCCCATGCGAGGTCCGTTGCGAGGTGCCCTCCCCTTGTTGGGTGTCTCTATATAGAAGGGTGAGTACAGCTTCACGTTGCGGTGAGGGGTGGTCTTCCTCATCGCGGTCTTCCCGGCGCGTGTCGGGGTCTTCGGAGACAGAACCTTGCTGTCCTTCAGTCTCATCTTGCGGCGCGTCGACATACGGAATTTCTGGAATGGAAATGATCACATTCTTTATAAGCTGCTTTATAACTTTGAATATTACCCAAATATTCCATTTGAATAAGAAACAAAATATAATGGAATAGCAACTTGTGTAAGGGAATTGGACAACTCGTAACCTCGTTTTGGTCTCTTTCTCATTCTAAGCATGAAGACTTCTCAAATTGAAGGAAAGAAATGAGCAGGGCATTGTTAAAACACACTTCATATTAGTTTGAAAATTTTAATGGGAAATTTTAAAAATCAAAAAATCCCCTTGAATTCGGTTTTCCAAAATCTGTCCAGACCTATGGCTATTTACACACAGGGACACATCAAGATAAAGCTACCACCTTTTAAAAATCAATGGACGACAACATCAAAGTAAGACTACAAGACCACCTACTGGTACAATGGGAGACTTTTAAATTTGTAAATTCTATTTTGATTGACCCTTACAGAACTAATGTTCCTATCATTTTTCATAATTAGTTACAAGGATCTATGATTGGCACTAAAGAGGGGAGATTGTCTAACATTATGAAAGCCCTGTAGGTCTCTTTGAACTTGTTACACGACTGAGGAGCAATTAACAGCAATTATTCTCAAATAAAGTATGGGACCTTGTTTCAAGTGATGTGAAGCTAGCTGTGCATATAACCTTACAAGAATTATTACTCAACCCAGTCACTACAGGAAAATCATTCATTCGATGCAGATTAGGGGCTGGTTTCTTGAAGTGTCATGACCTTAATTAGGCTTTTGAAATGCTAATTTGGACTATGGAAACGTGAACAATATTTAGGAATGGTTTCCATGATTTCAACCAGTGAGCTTATGCGCTAAACTATAAATAACCCTTGAAAATACTTTGTTCCCATTGTTGAATCCACCATGTGTTATGGTAATGAAAACAATTTTATTTTACTTGACAATGGACACTTTAATAATAGTCATTTCATTCCTAGAAAAGGAAGATAAGTTTATACCGACTTCTTTGTTGTGATAGCACACAATTGTTTCCAGTATGTTCTTACTTTATTATCTGACCTTTTCATCTAACTTCTAAATGCCCTTCATTGAAAGACCAATTATATCCACTTTTGGACTCAAATATCAAGGCTAACAATCATGTGTCGATTGATGTAAGATAACAAATAAAATGAAAAATGCATGTCTCTCTCATGGGCTGAAGGAAAAGAGGAAACCGTCAAACAATTTGAACTCCAACACATAAATCTTATCATTCAACAAACTGGACAAGTCTCCTTGCTTACAAACAGAAACAAGATTCTAAGACCAGAGGCAAGAATCAAACTGACCATGTGAACTCAAACATGTGTTAATTTATGTACATTTCACAAATAAACAGCATCATCTATGTGTAAATTTCTCAAATTGACACCCAATTTAGCCCCAGCCTTTCTCTCACTGAGAGACAATCTCCAGAAAGCTGCAACCACCCCTGAAGTAGCTACTGACTCCACTCAGTGATGCAACTATGTGCAACATCCCTCTCAAACAGGCCCTGGAGGTTAATGGGACCCAGGGGGTCACTAATAGGTAGCCTGTCTACACAGGTCAGTCTGGGCTGGACAAAGGATGACCCACCCTCAGGGGGCAGATAGTCGATACAGGAACAGTCTATGTGATGCTAATACACTACTTTGTGTACACAGTGTAAGGGTTCATGGAAAGCTAGTTTCATTTTCTTCAAATAAGACTCTAGATGAAATTTAGTTTCTTAATTCATCAAAGACGGAAGAAATATTCAAAGAATCTTTTGATTTTAATGAATCCTGCCAATACATTTTGATTTCAAGCAACAAATATACTTGGTTAAATTAAAAAGAATTGGGAGGGAATATACTTTGAGTACTGTGAGATAGGTTGATAGTTTATAACAACTTGTAGACTTTGCTTTTAAAATGACTCATGTTTGGTCTGATAAAAAAATAGAAACCAAGGAACTAGAAAGACATGGTTTTTATTGCATTATAAAATAATTTGGCAACAGTTGAATCCTATTTGTTTAATATGACATAAACGTTTTTGAAGTGACCTATTGTTCATAGTGATATATGTGATTGCACTATTTGTAAAAGAACATTCTTATTCTTGTACTTTTAGTTCTTCATTAATAAAACCAAAGAGCATGTCAATTAAACAAGACACTGAGACCCCTTTTATAATCTTAAGACACATAATTACTATCAACCATGCATGGTTGAGTAACCAGTTATGATTGAGGTCAAAGATTTGTCTGGTAGATAGCAAAACATCATTGCTATAGGCATTTTTAATTTTACCTTATTGACCTTAAACAGATAGTTTAGCAGGTAGATGCTCAATAATTCTATATATTCACTGTGTAAAGTATAATCTTAATCCTATCTAATACATATAATTCAATGTCTCAGCCTCTTTAGCTATTGACTGCTGGACGATATATATGGACATCAGCAAATTTAGCCAGAAGCATAACAACTTAATACTTAGGTATATTATCTTGCTTGACTGTCCATCTGGGTGATAGACGAGACTGGTTAGCAAGGCTTGACCATGTGCCGGTCAATTAACGTTTTTGTGTTTGAAAATGATGTTACAATTGATAGGTTACCCAGTGGTGTGCCCTGATGTAACGCTAAGTCATAAGTAATTATTGGTTAGACATCTTACTGCTAAACATCAAAGGAAAGACAGGGTTGTTTGGTAAACATCATTTAAAGTAATCCTCTTTAGGGGATCATTTTTGGATAAAGTACAGACTTCTGTACAGCCTTTATGTAACAAGCCAGACATATCATTACAACACTTCAACATATTGAAGGAGACAGACCTAGCAATTTGATTCTATTATAGTTTAGTTTGACTTGTATTATATTAAAGAAATGGATCTCAATTAAAAAAATTTCAAAATTGGGATAATGAGCCTTTATGAAACTATTAATATTAAACTTCTTCTTACAGAGCAGCAGTTTTAGGTACACAGCATTTTCAAGTGAAGAAATTCATATTGAAGAAATGTTGATCCTGTGTAATAGCAATTGATAAAACTTCTAATATTAATACTGCTATGTTGCACAATGCCTACTGTCTTTATGAAAAGTTCTCTTTTAGAAAAAGAAATTAGCTACTGAAAGGCAAGACCTTCAAACGTTAAGCTGAAATCCTTATCTTTCCTCTGAATTATAAATCAGTGAAAATTTACTTATTTTTTTTCATCAGTAACATTTTCTTTCAACATTTAATTTTTTCAAGTCTCCAAGGTTAAATTAACCGAATAACTCACGAAAGAAATAATGTAATTACGAACAAGTTTTGAGAATTCTGTATTTTGATGACAGAAACAAACGAATTTCATCATGATAAAGAGTAAGACAACATAAGACAATAACACAAGATATGTGAGTCACCATAAACACATAACTAATCTTTTGAATCCTTAAAATCACAATGTCACACAATTTCATTCCACTGAAATCACAAATCTCAGAACTTCACACCTGGCATTGACGAATACTTGCCGTTTTACACCTGGCTGTTCTAACAACACCCTTATTAATTGCTGTTCCATGCATCCCCCCACCACACCTGTGACAATCAGAGATCTATTGTTTGGATAAGCTTAGATTTGTTTGTTTAGAGGCTTTGTTCTACCACTACTAGCATAAATGTTTATCTAGTGATGAAATCACTCAGATGTGACTTTAACAACTTTGAAACTTTACAGACAAGATTAACTTATCACTGCATCTGACACCGTCAAAATAAAATGGATTGACAAAGAACTATCTCTTGTGATATCAGATATTTTGAAAAGGCATTTAAATAAATCCTTAAGCCATTCTTACCTTGATCATATTGACATTTAGTCTTACAGTTAGACACTAGACAGAATAATTGTAAGATTTACTTGAAAAAGATAATCAAGGATTTTTTAACAGGTGTTGATGACCAGAAAATTTCTGACTTTGATATTAGCCTTTATTTAAATCTTAGGGGAATTATAACTTGTGATCATTACTTTAAAAGTCAGAGATATTTTACATTACTAAAAACCTATTTATCTTTCAATTCAGTTTTCATTTGTTTTGCTATCTTCCCTTTTGCCTAGAAAAAGTCTTCAGAACATAAATGATACATCATTTTTGTCTTTATTGTATATAAAGAATTAATTTATTTTAAATTCTAGTTGACAGAATTAAAATGATATATCTTTCAAAGGTCAGGAGTCGGAGCAATTAATAATATATCTAATATTATTCATAATAACAATATTGAACATAATGTCAGTACCTATTCTAAGAAAAGAAAAACAAATTTAATGCAAAGATTTAAATGTCAACCTGCTATTCAAAAAAACAAAATTCAAATCAGTTACACGTTCCATATTGCGTATTCAACACATACAGTAGCTCTGTGACCTCACAGCTGTTTTCTATCATAAAACATCACCACAGGAAGTTGACTCACTGACAAACATTTCAGTTGTACATTTCGCGCCAACTGCTCTAGCAATTAAATCTCCCTCAGGACAATTTAGATTTTTTTTCTGTACCACTGAAATCTTTATTTGAAGTTCAGTACATCATATTTCACAAGTTTTATATCTATGATAATGATAAAGCATCAAAGAGATAAGTTTGCAATTTTTAAGAAACAGTTCCCTTCAACATGTGAATAGTCGTTCCCAATAAAGGAATTCCTCATGCTTTTGCAAAAAAAAAAAGAATATATCATCTTTCTCATGTATTTGTTTTTTAATCTAAAGTTTAAATTAGTCATTAAATCCTTAGATATGTAACAAACATTCAAGACAAACATTGTCAGATGATTTCTGATGCTTGAATTTTACAACCTCTAAATACTCCTGCCATTTTGAAATGAGCGGGCTTGGATGACAATAACCAATGGAATGTCATGTCTGTCTAAATGTCAGGAGTTTTTCATTCAGCATCTAGATGAATGGCCAAGCTCAATGGAAACTAGGCTAAATTCCACATCCTATATCCATCACCTCATTATAACATTATATCCTATCTTTCAACTTTCCATTATAAAACATTGATAAGACACATCATGGTTAATCTAAAAATAATATATGTAAGTAAACTTGCAGATACATTGGTTAATCATGAACATACATATGGATTATCATGTCTCCCATTTTTGTGGTATAATGGGGGACTATGTGTCTAGGTCAGGATTTCCAGAGAGGGGGCTGGGGCGATAACAGACAAGTGGCACTCTAATTACATCACTTAATAACATAAACAGATCACTTTCAAATTTGAATTTTGAATACAGAATTTCTTTTTCTACTGGTTTCATACTTTTGATATCTTTAGTGAGAAAAAATATATGTAATCAAACTAGAAAATTATTCAGATTTGATATTTCTTTCAAAAGTGTTCATTTCTTCTTCCAAATATATATACATTCATTCCAACTTCTGATTTTCAACTATCATAAGGTAAATATAATCTTACTACACAGATATTTTGTCCTAAGAGATGATAAATATTTCAACAAAAATAAATGAAATGAAATATTTTTTACAAACTAAGGCTGTCATAAACCTACCAAAATTCTTTTGAATTATCTTGATTTTCACAATAATTGTTTTTCATATAAATATAATCCTGCTTTTCTTATTCTGATGTTTATCATTTATGCAAAGTTATAATCAAACTTAACATTGAGATCTTATCACCAGTAGGCATAGATTTGTAGCTTCATTTTCAAATTTTGAATTTTAATTTCATACACTTTGTTAATATGAGATCACTGATAAAGGCTGTCTACCTCCATCCAACCATAGAAAATATTACAATCTTATTTCTCACCTGTCTAAAAGTTCCGACAGCATCTCGAACTGACTGGGTAACCCGCGATCCCCTTCTTGGTATCCTCACGTTTTCCTCGTCGCTCGTGGGGGAATCTCCATCGGAGTTTCGTCGTCTCGCGTATTTCGGCGTGCTGAAGTAGTCTTTTTGTGTTCCATCGAGTACGCTGTAACGCTTTCCACGGATAGACATACGCAGGGCTTTCTTCAGAGTCGCCATATCGTCAATAGTTCTCAGTTAAACGTTAAAATCAACTTCGCGAACTTACTTTCTTTCAAAACAACCGCCAAGTATGTCAAGGGTCACTTCCACATGTACGCGTTAGTCACGTGACGTTGTTATTAGCGGAAGTACAATTTCCCTACTGCTAGTTATAGGACTCGCTTGAGTAATATACCTCTGTCGGTCGACTGCGACTGGTTGATTGGTCAATCTGTGAGATGTAATTACGGCAATGTGTATCTACATATCTATCAATGAGGTGTCACGTGCGCCGTGACCGATGGTTTAACGACTCGTATATTGAAGACAATCTTGTACACATCCGTACAATGAAGATCATTAGGAGTATGTCACATCAACAGACGAGGATGTTGATTGTCAGGTGGATTAAAATCGAGACGTAAAAACGATACTCAACTTTTAGGTGACGCTGGAAATAAATTAATTCAGGAAGATTTGTTGAAATAATGTTAATTAATGTTCACGGAAGAGAGTTTAGTCAAATTTCAATAAACTGTTTGTGAGTGTTTTTGTAATGTTTTAAATCTTGCTAGACATGATTTTCTTTTGGCTGACAATATTGGTACGGTTCTCTCAGTCTTGAAAATAAATTTATACAAAATGTTGAAAATAAGGTATTATCAAAATCATCTTAAATCATCCTGGGTCTCAAATAGTAAAATATATTACGTGTTCTGGAAATTATTTAAGATAAATCACTTCTCTGACACACAACATTTAAAATTTTGCTTTCTGAAAAACCTTTTAACATACCATGTCATAAGTCGAGCATAGCGTTTGAATGATAGACAAAACTATTTCAAAACATAATTAGATCTTTAATGTTGTGTTTCGGTGCACGACTCATAGTACTACTGAGAACTGGTTGAAAGTAACTTGTTCACCTATTTGCGTTTGTGCATTAATTAATTTATATACATATGTTAATACATAGCTTCCATTCTTTCACATTGCGTTCTGTCTGATGTTAGAAATTCAACATGTTTTGAGTATTAATGATTTTCATCTCTGGGTTTACATCCTTGAAATTTTATTTAGTTTTAATTATCATAACAATTAATAGTAATAACGATTTGTATTCATATGATAGTGATTTCGTCATACGTTAAAAAGGAGAGGAAATCAGGTTTCAAACTGTCAACTTAATTGCTCCTCATTAACTTCTTTGCGCTTCACTGTGTACATGTAATTTCACACGTATGCCTGAATTTTCTATCAGATATGCCTCAAGCAAAAATGTTCGAAGTATTATCTAGACAGAAAAGGGCCTTACGATTTGTTGACCTTTCTTTCAACCGATGTCAAAGTACATTCTGCTTATTCTGTAGATTATAATTATACATTTTCTCCACATACGATATATATCGTAGTTACTAATGTTCAATTTTTGTACCATTGCATACCCTATTCTTCACGCTTTTGAAATTGTTACATGATCATGTTTTAGAGATACTAAAAGCATTGCGTTAAATGCATAATGCTACTTAGTCTAAATTTGTAGATACTCAATTGATGTAATGATATGTTTACGGTGCTCTGTTTTTTGTTTAGTTCTTGTGTACTATATTTATCATTTTTGTGCTGGTGGGGCATTAATATAAGCAAAGCTTTGCTTGTTTACCAAACCAGATTCGCTTTTTTAATAAAAATATGTTTAAACCATTGCGTTAAAGAGCCACCCCGTGAGTTGTTGGAGTCATATATGCCAAACTTAATCAATGATGTAATTTGATTGCGAAGTATCGACTGTTACCAAAAAGACACATTTAAAAGCGTCAAATAGTCAAACGTAATTTTGGAGACTTATCTAAAACAGCCAGGAGGGCAGTTAGGAGTTGAAAGTGTTTGTTAGGTTATATAACTAGTATTCATGCATTTATAAGGCTGGTTTTAGATTTTCATAAAAAAACAGTATTTGT
Source organism: Phorcus lineatus (assembly GCA_921293015.1). Taxonomy (NCBI): domain Eukaryota; kingdom Metazoa; phylum Mollusca; class Gastropoda; order Trochida; family Trochidae; genus Phorcus; species Phorcus lineatus. The sequence goes on from OV121089.1 coordinate 32,665,911, forward strand.
CATATGTATATCTTTTGGACAAGAAAACTTATATCACCACATATGACATTTAGGTTCGTATCAAAGGTATATAATATGTTATGAAAATCACGGAGTGGGTATTTAAATCAATTTTTTTAAAGTAATGTTTTAAAAAAAAAATCAGGAAAACAAAGACTTTCAAAACATTGTATAAAAAGTTAATAAATGTATAAATCTTTTGGGGAAAAGTTTACATCTATAAATACGGTCGAGAAAATAAAATATTTTTGATGTTGATTTCACATTGATTTTATTGATTGAAAGATTAACACTCGTTATTGTGTTACACACAAGCTACATCTTGTTGTATTTTCTCTTTATATGAAGTATAAAAATAAAAAGTCAATATTTTGTTTGTTCAAGACCACGCAGCTAGAAAGTTATTACATTTCAAAGATATCGCATACTCATATAGCATTTACCCTTTTATTAAACTCAAATCACAAAAAAGGAACCTGTAAAGTAATTCAAATTGAGCTTGCACTTTTCATCTTGGTATAACTCTTTTGTTATCAATAGATCTGATTTCGTCTTTATTAGATATTTTGAATTTCTGATCTACGATAAAGCATTTTGCTACTTTCCAAACAACTCCTTCATTAGAAGGATCGTAAGCGTTTCACTATTGTAATCAGTTGTGTGGGAAATAACAGTTTTGATCGCCGAAAAACGTAGAAAAAATAAAAACTTATATATTATCGCTTAAAAGTGTTATTACTTATCATATATTTTCATTTTATTCATAACGACATAGCCAAAATTAAAATATAACATTTAATGAAATAATCTCGCGTTAGCGTTAACTTGCCAACATGACTATCGGGACTAACATGGCCGATATGGGGAACCTCTGGGAAGGTAAACACAGACAATATTTCGTGCCGCGTGTCATTCGCTGTCGTGATTTGTAATTCCTTCTGTCAAATCAAGGTTACAAGCAAAACTTGACTAAATATTCTCGATTGTAATCAAAATAATCCCCCCTTGAATCAGAAAGTTATTGAAATCTAGATCTATCACAGACGAAACATCAAATGTCAATTTTGATGATCATTACGCAGATAAAATTAAAATCTGCAACACCGACTATCTTTTAACGGGCACACATGATCGAGTTGCTTCGCACTATCTTTTTACCCTTTGGATTCCCGGTAGACAGTTTGTGTCTTCTTAAGATTATTTTTCGTTGAATATATCTTTTTTTAACCAAGGAATCACTGTCGACGATTTCTTACTAGTTAAGTTTGTCTAGCATAAGGGTTGGTAACTTGTTTCAGTTGACAATCACAAGTACTCATTGAAGTGCACTACTAGAAATGAAAGAATGACACAGGGGACTATTCATATTGCATTGATCATTTACCAAAGAAAAATAGAAGTAAAGACTGGGAATACTGCATTTTACCTAGCAGCAGGGATTTTCATCTGCAACACATTGCCTACCCAAGCGTAGACAAACTAACCCAAAAACATCGTTGAAAGGGAACCAAGGGCTAAACAAGATTGTCTACAAATATCAAAGGGCTAAAGAAGATTGTCTAACAGGAATCCAAGGGTCCGAGATAGTATGAAATGATTGCGTTTGATGTACGGCGATAAAACACAGTCAAACCTAAAATAGTTTCTATTTCTCATTATTTCTCTGCTCTAACATACTAGGTCTATTTTACCCTTTCCCCTGTCCATAACCATATCTTTCTTATTGATGACTAAAATTTCTAAATTCTAAGATATTCTCTTGGGAAATGACACACAGAACAGATTTATAGACATTATTGCTTTATTGTTATTGATAACATCATAAACACATATGCATTATATTGTACTATTACTTCCAAATTTGGACACATTATTAGGTTCAAACAAATACCCACTTGAACATAGCTTGAATGCCGTAGCCTAGTGTTTTCTTTTAAGAGTCAAGATTCATTGATAAAAGGAACTGGTGAAGCACTATCTTAATTTGCATAATTTATTCAACCAAATCAATGAGAAAAAAAATCCAAAAAGTTATGACTGAACATAATTTTACTGTCATTGGTTGTTGTCACCTCGATTAATTATTATCCATTTTCAGATTTACGAAAACAAGCGAGACAGCTTGAAAACGAAATAGACCTGAAACTTGTTTCCTTCAGTAAGCTAGGAACAAGCTATTCTTCACAACGTGATTATGACAGGTGAGTATATGACACTGTTCAATACAATGTCAGGGATCACCCTAGAACAGAGTGTCAAGGGGTGAATAAATTCCAAATTGTGTATCACAGTGCGATTTTCTTATAAGTATTGGGATATTTTAAAACTAATTTAAGAATCTTTGGGATATTCTCCACTTGACAGTAAATATATTGGAATATTTTAGAATAGCACAGGGTAAATATCCCCAAATTCCTGCCCAAGAAACTCCCTGCAGTGTACATCAAGGAGATTTGAGAAACAAAACGTGGACAAGAATATATAATTAGAATATGACCAAATCTGAATAATTCTCTTCCAAAACTTTTCACATTTGGCAAAAATGGTTTACATTCCAAATATATTATGCCACCGTGGCATAATTCCTGAAGATGATTATATTTAAAACAATAAAATGTTTTTATGTATTAACAGAATATAGAGTTATATCAAAAGTAATATATTTTTATATTATTTACAGAGTGAATTTTTCTAATCAAATGATAAACCTGAATACAACTTATGGAATTATGGAATTAAGTTTGAAATGTGATTGATATAATAACAGTCATAATACACATCCATTACAGATATTGACAAATATGATAAAACTGTAAAGACATACTTACTCTTACTTCTGCATAAGACTCAATGGTTAATAGATTTTTACTAATTTGTTTAATCAGACCAGCGGCAAATGATGAAAAGAGGTAATCTTACTATCAAAACGAGGGAGCTTCACATTGTTGTATTATGGTGTATGTTTCACTGTGGCATTGTGGGAATGATTGTATTTTGGTGATGGTGATGTTTCACATTTGATAAAGAGAAATTTTTCTGTTACAATGCTCAACTTGTATTATTATTGCTTTCATTTTGTGTTAATGTTTCAATGCCACTGATGTCAGCAGAATGTTAACATTTTGTATCTTTTAGCATATATTTCAGTTTAATTTAATCATTTGCATGCTTTTGAAAGACAAATTAAGGATGGTTTATATTTTGTTTAAGTGCTAGTTGTCTATTATTGTTAATACATGTATAAAACATTGTACACATTGAAATAGTAGAGAACTTCTTTCTCTCAAGTAGATTGTCTTATTGAGAATGTATTTTGTCTCATGTTTTATTATACTAAGTTCTAACTACATTTAAATGTTTGATCCTGGGGGATGGTGAAAGCTCTTGCCTACCCTTTGCATTTGTGTTTCCATTCGTTCTTCCAATACTCAATATCTTGATAATGCACTAATGTTAAGTTCTGTTTACCTTAGCAATCTTAATATTTTGATCAATCTCTTGATTGTTTTGAAGTACTAATGTTAATTTTTGAAATACACTTTTCTTCTCTAGACATATACAATAAAACTTAAAATTTGGAAATTAATGTCATTATATATATATATATATATATTTAATCATATTTCAAGAAGTGAGTTGAAATATATTGTTTTCATGTACAGTAAGACCTTTAGTGAAACAGATTTGACAAGCAACTAGTTATTGAATATATAATATTAATTAGCTATCAATTGGACGGCACGTACACAATATTTACGGCTTAGACCATATGATTCGGCAACTGGGCTCGTATGGGAAAACATGGCCAATGCAAGAAAAAAAGGAAGAATACAAAACAAACTGGGCCAAAACAATTCTCAGCATGCGCAGACATATGAATGGAGAAAGAGCCAAGCTACCGCTTCAAAACTTTCATCAGTTATTTCGGTTCACCAGTATCATTAATTATTTAATTTTGATGGTGCAAGTAAGATAAAAAGAGGTGAATTAATAAGATTGTCCTCTGTCCGTTGATTTCGTCACGTGCCAATACAGCAGGGCTTGAACCTGTAACTGGGACTATACGGAAATACTTACGTACTTAATTAATAACATTATGATATAGTACATATATTGGACTTAAGCCTCAGTTATATTTCTACACAATCAAACAAGATTATACAGTTTCATAGGGTTACAAGGAGAGAAAGGGTGGTTATTTTTTAACCTTAATTGAAGAATTTATCCAAGGGGACGGTTGCAGTGGGGGTGAGGTGTGGGTCCATTTCCTTGAATCCTAACCCCTGGATCTGTTGCTGTGTTTTTTCCTTTATCTCTTCTTAATCTACTTGATCTTAGTAAGTTTCTTGTGTGACCCGGTAATGATCTAATCATGTTTCCCTCCTGTATGTAGTAATGTAAACTGACAAAAAGGATTTAAATGTTTCGTGTATGGTCTTGATTAATCTTGTCATTTTCAAAGACTAACTCACACTTTTGGTTGGCTTCTTGTCTTCTTAGAGTTGCTTTACACAGAAACTTATCTTTGACTCTGATTCCAGCGACACTGCCCCCCTCCTCAACAAGTCCAGCAGCGAACACATGTTTGAAACTATGGCCATGGAGATCAAACAGCTTCTAGCTAAGGTGAGATTTATGTCGCTGATTGAATATCACCTTTGTTTTATCTATTTATTTAAAGATCTTTGAATACTCTACGAAAGTGGCTTATCCTGTATTATTATACTCCTAAACTTGCAATTGTTCGTTCTTCAAACATCCTGCCTGTAATGACTAAAATACTTTATTTATGGACACACTATCACATTCGTATGAGAATGATGTAAAACATCCTCATGGTCTTTCCACAGCTGTCTGGAGTGAATGAGAGAATGGTTGAGTACACTCAGAACATCAGCATGTCGTCCCCGAGTGCGGCGCTGCTCCACACGTTACAGCGACACAGAGACATCCTCCAGGACTACACACATGAGTTCCAGAAGACGGAGGCAAACATCACCTCACTGCGGGAGAGAGAAGATCTGCTCGGCTCTGTGCACAGGGATATCAAGTAGGTTCAAATCTGAGAGTTACCTCCCTTTCTGAAACAGCAGTGAGCTCAGGGAATGATTTCGACTTTTCTGAATTCAGCGTATCTCTTATAATTTCTGAAGTGATTTCACCATTGTGACCAACATGGACTACATTCAAAGTAAAAAGTTGTTAGAGCTTCAAGGTTTTGAGAAAACTATTGATTTGTTCGAAACATTTAATCTGTAAGATAGATTTAAACAAGTGCTACATAATGGAAAGAAATATGTCAGTCTTGTTTTTACTTTCAAAGCTGAACATTGTTGATATTAAAATATTTTTTATTTTGCAGTGCATATAAAAATTCATCTGGGTTAAACAGAAGAACAGACTTATACTTGAAGGAAAACGATCACATACGAAAGTAAGTTCTAACATTTGATATGTTACTGCAATTCATTATACCTGATGTATTCATACATCAAATACAGTGTTCTGTGTAGATTAGTCAATGATTGATTTAATGTTTAATTCAGTCGTGCAATATTCCATGTGTAACGTCCTTTAGAGGCATTTCAGTATTTGGCTAGAGGAGTCATTTTAGAACTTGATAATATGCTGTTCAAATACTGCTATCATTTTCTTGGTGGTGGTATAAGTATCTGCACTGATAAAATTCCTTTAGAAATGTTACGTTTTCATAATGTTTCAAGTATTTTAATTGTTGTATGAAATATGTACTGATTCATCCTTGATAATCTGCAGGTAAGAAACTCTATTAAGCAATGTTGTAATGTAACCTATTTCTGTGATTTCAGTTCTGAAAGACTAGTAGATGACCAAATAAGGTTAGTATTTCTTCTGTTTGTTTGTAAAACCTACTTTTCTTAATAGTATGCAATCCTAGAGTGTGTTTGGCAGTGGCGTTGCTAGGAATTTTGAAGGGTGGGGGTTCACCTATTGAAATAGTAGAGAAGGGTTCACCCATATACCTGGCAACTTAAAAAAAAAATCTAAAATGACCCTGACCACTTTAACTGGCGCTGAAAACTTGCTATCCGTTGTAAAATGCACATAATGAATTTCCGTTGAACATGTGTGTGTTTTGTGGACAATAAAAAGTGTTATATTATGTGTATCAGATAGAGTCACTTCACAAAGCTTCACTGCCGGCCATGTTTTGCTAGTTTGAGACCATGCTGACAAGGTTTCACTACAATACAAGTTACCACTGTGTTTCAGGCATTCTTCCTGTATTAATACTAACCACTGTGATATAACTCTTGATGCGTTGTTGAAACCCACTCCTCACATCAAATTTCACTGCAGTACAACTGATGGTTTTCTAGTTGCAGTTGATTGACTCAGGTTTCACTATTATGACATTACAGGCATTCTCTAATACTGGTCCTTGCTTAAAACTTGTGTCTACATTGTCTCTAGTTTATCTTCATCTATTTTCAGCATTGCCATTGCCACAAAAGAAAATCTCACATCACAGAAGAAGTTTCTCAATAACATCACCCAGAAGATGAACTCACTAGCAAGTATCCTTCACTGAGCAGTGCTCTGTTGGCAGATTTTGGAAGCTAAAACTTATTCAAAAGTTCAGTTGCTAAATGGTTTAAGTTTGGTCAAACTTAGTTTATGTAAGGGGGGGGGGGGGGAGTAGGAGAGGCGGTTGGATAACACTGAAAAGGGATGCCTTTGATTCTATCATGGTTGAGAATGATTATTTCTGTACATGTTTAATGTTACTATCTGAGCCAAATAAATTCCTTTTAAAGTGAGTGCTAATGTTAAGTGCCCCTTGGGCAGTATTTCAACCATTAGCTGTTATTCCTGCTACAGGTTGAATTCCAAAACTTTAAGCACATTGTCTTTGGACAATTATTTGAATAATTACGATGATTCACTGGGTTACCCTAATTCCTGACAAAGGTAAGTGCACTTACTTTTGGACGTTATGTGCAAAGCTTTACTCCTATTGCAGTGATATACACATAAGAGAAACGCCATTATAACCTTAACCCTTTTCAGATCGATTTCCATTGCTCAACAGTTTAATGCAGCGGATAAACCTTCGGAAGAGACGAGATTCAATTATTCTTGGCGGAGTTATTGCGGTTTGCGTCATTCTCCTGCTGCTCTACGCCTTCCACTAGCCTCATTCTAACATTGTAGCGAACACAAACTCTCCGCAGCCTCAGTCTCAATCTGACACTGCACAGAGTTTGAACATCACAAGTGACATTGACATGTGATAAACTGTGGGTTCAACATTGAGTATGCTGGAAGCAACTTTGAAGCAACTGATACCAGGGAAGTAAGTTGGAAGCAATTCATTGTAAGCAATGCTTTGAAGCAAATGAAACCTGACAAGAGCACAGACAACCGTATCAGTTTTTGAGGCAAGAATGTAAATCTAGCTTCAATTGTGTATTGTGTAACTGACTGTTTGAAGATTTATTCTAGATAAAGAAGCTTGAAGTATGATGTGATGTTACATCTGTTTGGACCTTTGTTTTTACAGAGATGTGAAGAAAGTTGAAAGATTAACTGAAGGTCAACGCTTTACTGATGAATGTAAAAAAGTATCTGGGACTGAAAAATGATTTTGAGGGACAAACTTAAAAAATTATTTTTCCATTAAGGAATATTAATGATTCTGATATATATGTTGCATATTTTAAAAAACCCTCTTTTTCAAATGCCCTTTTGATTGAAATGATGACAAGTAGTTGTTTGATATCTACTTAAGGATGAAAGATGAAATCCCATGTTTAGAGTAGTTAGATTGAACAAAAAATATGATATTTTATCTATCTTTTTTCTTACAAATGAGTATGTTCTATGTATTTGAAATCTTCATTGTTGTGGATCTTTCGGAAGCTCGTGTCCAACTCGCAAGAAAATCAAGTTGGAGACTTGCACTTGTGTTGCAATGGCCGCCATCGAAAAGACATAACTCTGGCTATGGTGTGAGTCTTGACAGTTAGTGGAAGTTGTTCATGTGATATGGGTTTGTAACCCAATTTGTTGATGTGGGTTCATCACTGGAAATGTGAATATTGATTGGTGAAAATGTAAAATATGGGTCTACCCATTTATACAGGAACTTAAGCCTGAATTTTGCTACTTTATCATATTGATTTATAATTTCTGTATGTTTCTGATATTCAGTTGTTGATGCTTTGTAACAATGATATTATTGAAACTGACTGAACAGGAGATGTTTGAGTGTATCTGAAAGATTTCATGTGTCAGTATGTTTTAGGGTTAATGACCATAATTTGACAAGAGAAAACTTTTGAGATAAATAATATCTTACATTCTATGCCAACAATTTGAAATAGTGATTAGAAAAAAAAGAAAGAATATCTCTCGAAATGTCTTTGAATAATTTCTGATCCACTTCTAATGTGATTGTTTGTTAGTTGTTAATTATAATCTTAATTACAATTGTGAGAATTGTTGAAAATGGAGGTTGATGAGCAAAGCTCAAGATGATTTCTTCAACATTCACTGAAAACCTCCAATGCCATGCACTTGTTCTTGAAGAATTCTTATCCAGCAGGTTGATCAGAGAGAAAAATAAATAGTGTTTACAGAATAATGAAAATGTTATACAACAACCAGCAGTAAGCCTTCGTATTGTTATTTTTCAAATCCGAAAATATAGCAGAAAAACCCAGTGACAACACATACTCTTCAGTTTTCATTGGCATATCGTGTTATGATGAATAATTATTTGTTGATTTTACTCGTTCATATTGGCATAATTTATTTATTTCACATGTACAAAATGTTTTATTTACTTCATTCCTGTTTTTGTTGATTGGGATATCTATACCAGAGATCTATTTGCTGTAATGTATAGAGGTATCTATGAATAACAATTCTGACATGAATTTTTTTTATAAAATGCACATTTGCATACATACTCCCTGCCCTTAAAATGGTCCTTTGCAATCTCAATTTTAAATGTGGTTTTAACTAATACAATCTATAATTTTCTTGTTTCAACAAACATTTGTAAAGCTTTGTGACTATTCGAAGTATAATGAAGAGGTTTGGGAACAAGAGTGTCCAAGTATTAATGCTTTTGAATTCATAACAATATATTCATTCCCAGATCATGTTATTTCAGATTTGTTGTGATAAATCATGAATGGATTCAAATTCATGTAAAGGGCAGAAATTCAAATTTCTTGTTTAATTGTGTACTTATAATTTGACTGTACTGTTCTGAGGACACATTCAAGCCTATCGAGTTGTTCAAATAATTCTCTAGCAATACCCCTGATCCAAAGTCGGCTTGACCAGATAATTTTATCTCTCTTTTGTGACCTAGAGAAGGTTGGGCCTGCAATTGGATAAGCCCTTATCTTTTGTTTGTGAAGGTCATCCTTCTTTTGGATAGCCGTGCATAAAATGATAAAACTTTTGAAATGTTTCCATAACATCAACACACCAAGGAAGGGAGCAAACTTTGACATCAGAGATAATTAAGAAATTTGTTGCAACATTTTTTCCTGAAAAGAAGTCAGCTTAAAAACTCTAGATAATAATGCATTAAAAAATAAGTTAGTTTGTACTTGAAATTCAAAAAGTATTCATTAATTTATCAAGTGTGTATGATTCTATTTTTTCTGCCTTGGTATTTTATTAATGTAGCAAGTCCGTCATGTGGGACAAGATTACCAAACTTGGTCTTTAAAAGTCAGTAGAAATAAACCCGTGTTCAAAATAGCTGGCTGCAGATGACTGGTTTAGCAAACCAACCTGGCTTTCGTGATCTTATATACTTAGTCGCTAAACATTACAGGAATTTTAAGGAGGGCTGGTTGGTCTTTTAAACCACAAACTTTGCTTGGACGAAACTTTATTTAGAACACTGACTGTAGTTGCTTTTCAGATTTATGTTACAATTTCAGTTATAAAACATGAGTAGAATTTTATCATTACATTGTTGTACAAAGTACCAATATGATATGAAAATATGGGCTTGTATTTATGAGGTATGCTTCTATGACTGACAGGTGTACAGAGTTATGTAAATGTTTGTGAATACAGATTGTACATAATGATATGACATGGAATAAACTGTTATAAATGATGCAAAATATTGGTATTCATTTATCTGAAGACAACTTGATTACGTATTTGGTAAACGAGGCCTTGGTAAATGATTTCATGACAAGACTAAAGTGCAGTAAACTTTAGTTTGATTCTACTAAAGATTCAAAATATTTAGGCTTGAGTAATCGAGTGTAATTTAAGTCTGTAAGTCCTTGATTAGCAAGCTTTCTCTATCATATTGCCTGCCACTGTGAAGAATGAAATTTATAAATATTGGACTTTTTATTCTTTATGTAACTCGCATCTCTGGTATTAATTTTTAGAATGACAAGGCACATTTTAGCGCAATGATTGACACAGTTTCAGTATGCTTAGTCTTATAATTTGAGTTGTGCTCGATACATGAAATCAAGCTACGTTTCCATGGAAACCACCCAAAGCAAAAAGTTGACACAAAAAGGCACATCTACACGTGACGATTGACAAGACTGACAAACTTACATTGAGCTAGGTCTTACAATGTTTGAGATACGCTCTGTAAACATTACTGGGACAGACAGATGAACAAACATTTTCACAAAGGTGGCTAAAGTTATAAAATCCTATGCTAACCTCTGTACTAATACAAGCAGCTCTCAGGCTACCAATACTTGCTTCTTTCGGCAAACAGAGAAACACAAACTATCTACAAAATTTCAGCAAATGAAAACACTTAATTTATTGAAAGCACACTTTTATTCAGTCACCACACTATGTGAAAGTGTTCTTTCAGGAAAACTCAAATGGAAACTGTGGAGTAAAATATAAACTATATCCCGGCAGCATAAGGAAATGACTGAGGCTTTTGAATGTTTGCTTTTAATACAGCATTTCAGCAAGCATAATTAACATGCAATTGCGCTTCTCCAATTTCTTACCTGCTTGAATTAGTGTAGGATTTTGTGACTGGAGCTACCAATGAGGATGGAAAGGGTTAAAAAAGAGGGTGATGGAGCCATTGCAATTTCAAAATATGTAGTGTGGGGGATAAACATTTTTATCATTGATATTGGCCCGCTTTCCATATTCTGAGTGCTATTTCATGGATTACAGCATTGTGTTTTGCCTCTTCAACATACCTTGCTCATGCAATTTGCATACTTTTCAGAGAAGGGAATTTGCAAGAACTGAGAAATATGGCTCTAGTGAAATAACTGTTACGAGGGAAGACATAACTTGAGTAAGTTCTGTAGATGATTTAACAAGAAACAAGTGAGCATGGCTCACATACCCCCGCAGCCCATCTGATTTCTTCTCCCTCTTCCAAACTCACATGTAAACACAGTTTATCATATAAAGTCCTATGTTTTGTGCCATACAGCTAAGATCATCACAAAATAAACAATGCATCAATGAGCTTCACAGGCAAATGCAGTTCATTGTACATTAAAGAATTCCTTTTGCAAAAATAATATTTCGGAAAAGGCTTTCAAACTCGATCAAGAGCATCAACAGCTGTGTCCAAAACCAAAATTTCATTCACCTAACTGTGGTACTGTCTGAGAAAACTTGTCCCCATTGGAGCATCAGATCTGTTAATCACTACAAGTTAAATTGCGCATTCAAGGGGCATAACTTTGTGAAATTTTTTTTTCGGAAATGGCTTTCGAACTCGATTAAGAGTATCATCAGGTGTGTCCATAACCAAAATTTCACTCCTCTAGGTGTAATAGTTTCTGAGAAATTCTGTCCCCATTGTACACCATAACTAAGTCCAAAAAATGACGTTTCCATGGAAACGACAAAAACATTAATTCCAGAAAATTCAACAGTGGTCCAAACTGTAGACAAGGTTATGAGTAAATTGACCAGACGGAAGGACAGATAGACGGGCGGAATGACCGCTATACGATTACACTCTAAACCATTGGTGTACTTCAAGGACAATATGTACGAGGTTCCATATGTTAACATTGGATTAAGACAATCTAAAGCCAGTTATCCTTCCTCATGTAAGAATGCCAATCTGCGATTGGCCCATGTGACCCTAAACAAATATCCATATCCGAATAATATATCCCTATGTCACCCTTGACGGAATGTTATAACTTATAATATCGTGGCTATAAGGTGCCCTTTGAGACCAGTTGGGGATGTATGGAGCCAAGATTTATAAATAACAAAACAATGTTATAAAATATATAATTTATTTGCATTTCATGTCAAATTGATACAAAACAATGGGTGCATATTTCTTTATAAATCTTTTATACAAAATATAACACAGAAATTTTAAAGAACACATAATTAAATCAATAACAGACGTTTTCTAACAAACATATCACAGTTGTCATTCCCAAAGATTTTATGAGTAACATCTGATTGATGAAAAAGATTCGGCCATTTAACATTGTAACAACAATGGTACAAAATAGTACAAAAAATATTTTTCTCATCTTGAACATTGGGATGTGAAATGAATCCAAATAAATCAACTTGAAATACTTGTGCAAGTCATCAGATAAATATAGGATATTTAACATTTCTCGTCGAATATCATGTATATCTCATCGAGTGAAGTAGAAATTTTTATGTTCATGAGTGTAAATATAAAACTGTCTACTTCACAAGATGAGATATACATGATATTCGACGAGAAATGTCAAATGTTCTATTAATTATGTATCTCAAACGTGGTAAATGACCTTCACTCTATGAAAGGAGTAACAAGATCGCTTTGCTATCTCTGCAATCTCATGACGTCATTCAATTGTTTTTTAAAATCCCAGATGACGTCATATGATTGTAGCTTTATTTCACTGAGGAGAATACCATTGTTATTTCACTCAGTGAAAATACAGATTTTATTTTCACCGATAAATGACATATATCACTATTGAAAAGATAATAATATACCCTACTTTTGATGCATTGATTTTGTTTTCATGTTCCCTATCGATAAAGCAGTAGTGCAAAGATGAATATTGCATCATTAATTTGTTACTGTTACACCTCTATTTATTGAGCCCCTTCTAATCTGTAATCCCTCTAAACTGACATTCAACAAAGACAAGTTTGATATCAATATATCAAATGTATATCCTAGAACCTTGTTTCTCTTTCAAGGACTATGTAAAAATTTAAGTTTGATTACATGTACATGTACCACAAAAAAAATAAGTAAATAAAAAGGGAAAACAAGGACAAATGTTTGATATCTCAGAGGGACTGCTTAGTGAAACACACAATGAACTTACCATGTTTCAGTAACATGTATTTATTGATGCAGGGTTCTGTAAATGCTTTCACTTGTCCACATGCTACTAAAAACCTGAAATAATTTCCAGCATATAATCCTAACCTTTAACAGGGCATGATAAACTACCTAGGAACATCTGGTTGGTTGCCAACCAGTTTCCCCCACGTAGACTAACTTGTACCACCCCTGATGATTGGCTACTACAAGCCTTGTAGCGTATGCCTAATCTTTTCTGTGCCTGCTCTCAAAGCTACTGCTTTGGAGCTTGTTTGTCAAATGAGAAATCTTAAAAAAAAGATTCTCGAATCAAATTTTTTAGACCTTTGCATTAGCCAGTGACAGAGACCAGCGCTAGTTAATTGTGGGGGAAATCAGAAGCCAACTAGCAAGTTGATATGGATAGTTTAGTTGCTAGACAGGGAAAGTTTCATGTTTTCTGGCGTCATTCTTATTTCCAAACTCTGCAAGCTGATGGAAATATTCAAAGTAATACAAGGCTACCAAGGTATTTCAAGCACTTTTCCATTTGTACATGTATACATGATCGCAAATGAATACTGCTAAAGTTCACAGGTGGTAATAACAAGTCAATACTTTCAAATTTAAACTTTAAATTTGATTATTTAACTCCATTAGTCCTTACCACTCTCGAGATGGTTAAGAGAGTAACCTCGCATCTATTCTATTAGCTTGATGACTCAGGAATTATACAGGTCTAATGTTCTATAGCCACCGGAAACTTGGACTAGACTTGAGCTGCAACTCTCTGCCTTTTTCTAGCCATGTAATTAGCAGCAAATGGAACAGTTAAGTAGAAAAGTGAGTATACTCTTCTTCATGGACCAAATACTCTTAACGCCCTTTCCTACCATAGTTCTACCCTTCGGACACTTATAAAACCGCTAAGATGTCTACTGAATCTAGCCGTAAAAAATTATACATTAATCAAGTGACTATATTCATTGTGCCATACCTGTTTTTGCAATGTACGAAATGTTGAAATGCCCAAGTCAGTCATACTCATACACACTGAAAGAACACATAATTAATGATCAAAAGTTCTAAGTTAGAATGTTGTGGATACACAGTTTGATGTACGTATCATTAGTCTTAGAACAAAAGCTATGTGACCACTTGTTGGCATGAGGCAAACACACAGTTTGAATTCTTTTGCTCTGTGGCTGCAGTTTTACAGCCAAGTGGCCAATTATCAGACTGATAAACCGATGGTTCCATTTCTTGCCAGTGATGCCCCTTGTCCTTTTCAGTAGTGAGAAATATGGCATCACTGAATCCAGTTGAAATGGCAAGAGACAAGAATCTGTCTAGAGATAGGTTCAGAGAGCTCATAAGGTTACTGATCGAAGCTAAAAGAGTGAGGATGAGGACTGTGATACTCTCTTGCATCAATATGACATGTTTCTGGATGAGATCCCAGCACTTTGTTAACTTTCAGCAGAACAAAGACAGGCTTGATGAGTTTTACATGAAGACCATGTCAACACCAAAATATGAGATGCTACTATAGGTAGTCAAGATTTTTTTGGTGTTGTCTCATGGACAATCCACAGTTGAGAGAGGCTTTTTAGTCAACAAGGAGCTGGAATGTGAAAATTTGCATGGCCAGTCTGTGGTAGCTCAGAGAATGATCTGTGATCATGTGAGGAATGCAGGTGGTGTACTTAATGTGCCCATTACAAATCAGCTCCTTGTCAGAACTTCATGCGCCAGAAGCAAGTATGAAGCTTACCTGGAACAACAAAGACAGAAACAAAGACAGAAAAAAAATAAAGGAAGAAAAAAATCAGTACTTGATGAATTAGAAGAAATCAAGAAGACTCACAAGCAAGCAAGATAAGACCCTGCTGATACACTCTGTGATAAAGCTGAAGCAACTGGAAAGCTGGAAGTGCTTGCAGAAGCAAATGCACTCAGGAGAAGAGCAAGAGAAAAGCAGACTTTCATGATTCATAATGATACAGGCATTCTTAAAAATGCTGTTTTGTAAAGTATCTTATCTTCATTGAAAAGGGGTGCTTGAAAACACCATCTCTGTCTCTGAAAAATCCTTGAATTTTAGGGACTCTTGGCTGTATAAACCCTGTGGATGGTGAGGACACACAGACTGAGAGAAGGTGTCTGTTGGTTGGAAGTATTTTCAACTCAAATATCAAGAACTAAAATTATCCACCAACCATACAAAGACGATCATGGCAATCACTTTTTATCGACTAATTATAATAGAATGGCTAACCGAAACACACTGACATGACCATGGAATCTCATGTACTTGAATTAACATAACGCCTAACAACATTGATAATGCAAGGAAATCTCTTCGATTTATACACTTAAGGAAATGGTTGAGAAAGCAACGGTGAAATTTCTTGGAGGACTCAAGTTGGGTCATCGGCACTTCAAAAGACAGCTCCACAGTGTAAAGAAGACTCTCAGAGAGGTCAGCCAGGAGAACTATCTACATGGACACCATTCTCAAGGCTTAGAGAAGTGTGGCATAATCTTTTCAAAGTGGCAACGAGACTAAGCTACTGTATGCAGATAACATATAAACTCAAAGATACAAAAACTCAGGCAACAATGAAGAGACAGCTTCACAATGTGGTGAAAACTCTCAAACATTACCTAGAAGACATTTGTAGAGAGAAGTATGGCTGAGTCGTTTTCAGAGTATTGTAGTAAGACTAAATAACTGTACGCAGATGTCATATTGACTAATATATGGAGGTTCAAGCTTGGACATACCACTTGAAGAGAAAGCTACACAGTGTTACGAAGACTCTTGGAGTCACCCAGGAGACATCTACAGTGACGCTTTCATCCAGATTGAGAGAAGTGTAGCCGAGTCATTTTAAAAGAGTGGTAATAAGTTCCTGTACACTGACGTCATATTGACTCAGAGTAATGAAACCAAAGCTGGGACATAGCACTTGAAAAGAAAGCTTCACAGTGTGATGAAGATTCTCAGACATTACCAAGGTGACATTTGTACAGGGATATTTCAAAATGTGTAAATGATTTACCACAATCACTACAAATATACACACTTACTTCATGTTGAAAGAACTGCTTGTAATTTAATCTAGTAAGTGAATGTTACTACACTGTCATATATATATAAGTACTTCTTTATATTTTAAAATCCACTCATTTTTCAAACTGTGTAAATGATTTACCACACTCACTACAAATATACACACTTACTTCATGTCGAAAGAACTACTTGTAATTTAATCTAGTAAGTGAATGTTACTACACTGTCATATTTATAAGTACTTCTTTATATTTTAAAATCCACTCATTTTTCAAACTGTGTAAATGCTTTGCCACACACACTACAATTATACACACTTACTTCATGTTGAAAGACCTGCTTGTTATTTAATCTACCAACTGAATATTACTACACTGTAATATTTATAAGTACTTCTTTTTTTTTCTAAAATCCACACATTTTTTAAATGTGTAAATGATTTACCACACTCATTACAAATATACATACTAACTTCATAATGAAAGAACTGCTTGTAATTTAATCTACCAATTGAATGTTACTACACTGTAATAATCCATCATAGGTATTTTTTTCTATTCCAATTGTTACACATTTTAAAAAAACCTGTAAATGCTTTACCACACTCATAAACACACTCGTTTCATCTGGAAAGAATTGCCTATCTACCAATAAGAATCTACCATATGTATGTTACTCCATTTAAAAAATAAAAGCCTTTTTGTATGTTAAAGCTACACATTTTCAATCTTGTAAGTACTTTAACACACACACTACGAATATTCACTCGATCTTCTTAAAGAAAGGACTGTTTGTGATTTGATCTACAATCATACAATGTTATCTTACTCTAAGAATTAAAGATACTTTTTTCTTTTCCAATTGCTACACATTTTCAAAAAATCTATAAATGCTTTAACACACTCACTATACACTAGCTTTCCATGGAAAAATCTACTTGTAAGACCAAATTTAGGTACAACCATCAGGCAGGATACCATAAAAAATGTTTAAAGTTATTTCTTTTGTTTTATTTCTACAATTAGAAGCCGAAACACAAACCACAAGTTAATAACATATTAAAATACTATTATTTACTGCTTACTTACTACTATTTATAACTATTTTTTTTCTGAAAATCACAACATGTCTATATAATGAATATTGTATTTAAAACTATGTTAGTTTAGGGATAATCTGGGGTAAGATGTTGCTTTTTATTGGGGTTGAGTTGATCTAGTGTTGTCTTTGTGTTCCCGGCCCTAATGGTTGGAGTAGCCGCAACACACCCGGGAGTTATAGACTGTTAACTCAGGCATGTACTGCACATGCATCTCATGATTCCTTCCTTTATCAAACGAGTTGCTTTCTTCTTCAGGGAGTCTTCTGCTTTTGGTTAGCCTAAGGAGAGGACATCATCTTCGGGTACTTTGTGCCTTTGCTCCCAACACCAAGTAGCAAGGTCCAGTCAGTTTGTAATTTTTTAATATTCTATGTACTTTTGTTATCAAAAGTCTGAAATGCTCTTTTTTAGATTTAGGATTAAGGTAAGATAACTCTTACTACGGTTAAACTGTGAAAGTTGCCAATGGTGGTTTAATTATGAACGCTGTGGAAGAAGACAAAGTGTGCAAGTGTGGAGGAGACTACATTCCTGTGCCAGGTTTGATAGATGGAGCAGGAAGCAAGTCACTCAGGTGGTGAGGTAATATGGGGTTCAATGTTGTTTTCAAGAGTATTTCAGGTATATCATAACCTACTAGTATTATTGCAGGAAGACAGACGGCAAAACCATTGTGGCTATGCTTTGTGGTGAAACCTGCGAACATCGGCTGGAACTAGCGAACCATGTCCGAACACTGCACAAGGTTTCATGTCAATACATTGACAGACTTCGATAAAGAAATGCCAAGTCTTCAAGAATGAAATGCAATCCTTTTCTGCATAAAACAAAAGAGGTGACAAGATGGATAAATTCCCACCATCATTGCCATGCAATGTGCATACAGGTACAGAACCCTGAGAGATGGTTGTTCGTCCACTAGTGGTCCTTAAACTAGACATAACCTGAAATCTTGTGGAATTGACACTGCACTGACAGGATCATAAATATCTGTCTTTCTGTAAATGGGAATGTTCCATTCAAAAATGACTTTAAACATGGACTCCATTGCGGCTGCAACAATTCAATAAATACTCTGATTTGGTAAATTTTAAGGCAAAATGTATCAGTTTGATTATTGCACACTAGCTTTATATGGAAAGAACTGCTTATAAAATCAATACCAAGTGTTGATACTTCATTGTCATGTACCTTTTCTTCAATAGCTAAACATTACAAAAAAGTAATTGCTTATCCATCACTATTACATAAAGTACAATTTTTTCCTACAGAAAGAACTGTTTAAAAGTTTTTGTACTATATGCATTTTAAAGAATGCTGTATATTTCAGATGACAAGAAAAATATCTCAATGTTTTTCTATCAAATATTGTCTCATAACAATGCATCTATATCCTTCCATTTCAGCATGAGGAAGCTGCCAATGATGGTATCACCATGACTGCTATTGTAGAAAAGAAACTGTTTTGTAACCATTAAAGGATTTTATGACACTTTCCTATGACTGAAGGTATGCAACTGGTTGACAGTGCAGAAGTGGCCAGCTCCTGGAACAAGGGTAACCATCTTCACCAATCAGTCTCCTGACTGCACCAACACTAACCTTGTGAAGTATAAGGAGAACAAATGGGGTATCTACTGGAAGATAGTGCTAAAATGTGTGAGATGTGACTTTGAAACATCTGAGATGAAGCTCTACAAGGAGGTGAAACAGGATAAGCTAGGACTAATCCAGCAGCAGCTAACTTAGCTGTGGGACTTCAAGATACACCAATCAGCACAACAAAAGCTAGGCTTCTCATGGCTACGGTTCCTCAAGCTAAGAGAAGCAGGCCAAGAGTAGCCAATCAAGTTGGGAAGGCTGTGACTCGCTGAACACTAAAGATATGGCTGACAAGGTTAAACTCATAAAGCAAGTAAACAGCGAGAGAGGCGACGAGTTGAATGAAGTGACCATTGCCATGGATTGATGCTACAATTCCACGACTATGGCAAGTAGGAAAAATGTCTTGCTAGCCATCGGTCTCGCCTATGAAACTGACTGATAAGAAATATATCATCGGTGCAACTTTCAAAACAAGCTGTGTTGCATTTGAGCATCCCTGAGAGGAAAAGGACTGGAAGTGACCTGTCCAGGTGGACATGCAGAGTGCTTGGCAAATTTGTCATCATTTGCTCCATTTTCAGAAATGAGAATTTGGAAGGACAACTGGCCCTATAGCGAATGCCTAACAATAATGTTATTATCAATCATTTAAGGTTCCAACAGTCAACAAGAGAAGCTGGATTCGTAAATGATCCAGTCATGTATTTACTGTCTGCACAATAGATGTCACATTTAGATATCATATCATTACCTTTCAAGACGCATGTCATGAAGTCCTGGTCGGATTGGATGTTGAATGGGGACCACACATTCACGAAGGGCAACGCAATGCGACGGGCCCCTTTGTCCACTGTAGCCACGTGGGTCAAGGACTCGTGGAGTGCAATCTCCCCCGAAATGGTGAAGAAGAGCTTTCTCAAGTGTGGGATATCCAACGATATGGACGGATCCCAAGATGAGGAACTTTTTTCTGATTTCATCGAGAGCAGAAACTCTGACAGAGTTTCGGATGAAGAAGATGACACTTTAACAACAGAACACGATGACTACTACGACGACCAAACGGATCAGCAAGTTTGGGATATGCTCGCAGGGGAGGAATCCGACACAGATTTTGAGGGATTCACTCAAGCAGATCTCGATCGAGAATAATGTATAATATGCTGTTAACAACAAATTAATATATCGGTATATTGAAGCAAATTTCTTCGTTTGTCTTTATTTACTAGGTATCAATTTAACAATTCACCGGTCACATACCACACTCAGACTATCAATTTCCAAGAAAAGCAGAGCGTGAGTTTTTGACAGAATTATCCAATGAAATGTATCCATACTTTCAAATCACATACGGGCATTCTGAATTCTTGGAAATGAGCTATAAATAGTTACGGGAATTTCCAATTTTCGTTTTGAAAACCGTAACATTTAAATTGAATTAGAATCCGAATGCTACGCACGATATGCATATAAATGTGTAATGTGTATGTTCATTGCATATGGTGGGGCCCAGTAGTTATTATTAATAGATATATATTTATTGTAAGATTTGTTATTTACGAATTCCACAAATACTCACTGTGCATGTACCGAGATGTAAATGACATAAGATTCTTTTTAAAAAAGGACAAACTCCAGCACACACGTATGTATTTTATATTATTAATATTTATATCATATATAATATATTTATTACAACAATTTCTTGTTAAACAAATGCTTACTGTATTACAAAACACTGACGTATTACAACTCACTTTTACACTCACAACTCATGTCGACCTGCCTCATAGACGGGGGTCGACTTATATACGAGGTATATGATTTTGACAGCAATTTGGGGGCCTGAGAAAGGGGGTCTACTTATACACAGGGTCGACTTATACACGGTAATAATATGGTTTTGGTGGCATACCAATTAATTTTATATTTGAGTATTTGGTTTTAACTTTATAAAACAAGTGGACCAAATGTGAGCTGTAAATCTAAAGCATATGAAGGCAGAATTTATTTAAAGGCTTATTTTCAAACTATTATCTACAACTCTTCCACAAATACTTCACTAAGAAATTGGAGGCCTTTCAATTCTTCATCTTTTCAGAACTGAAGGCAGCAAAGACTATGCAACAGACTGCAAGGATCAATGCCACAAACCTCTTGAGGTAGGGAATTTTTCAGGTTTAGGATTCCTACCCTCACTCCAGTCCAAGCCAAGGTTCTTCATCCAGTACTGGCACTGGCCCTTCCAGTTCAAGCTCATCTCCCTGCTCAGGAAGGTTACATGTTTCAGTCCGTTATGACACCTTCTATCTCACAGGGACCCATTGCCATCAATACCCCCCTCCAGACCAGTAAATCCTGCCTGTCCTATGACACTCTTATTGCAACCAACTCCCGAATATCGGCCATAAATCCACCAGACATTTGCAGATATCATCAACTGCGGAGTATGTGAAATGAAAGACGGGGAAATAAAAACATTACAGATGAACCTCAACTTCTGGTGAGAAGAAAGACTAACGCTCAACAGACTGAAGCTCTAGGTAAAGATAATTACGTGATATACTCATGTGACTGCAAATTATCCTGTAACCAACTCGATAGTTATGAAACAATTCCAGTAAGTTACTCCAAATCAAGTAAGACAAAGAAAAACCAACATAAAATTTGGTCATAAATATCAAGTGTATATGTTTACCCTATGTGTATTCTTATGTTTGTGTTCAAGGTCCTGTGAGAAGATGAGATGAGATGAGATGACCAACGCTATGGATTGCCGCAACAATTCCATGACTATCTCAAGTATAAAAAGGCCAGGTTGAAATATATCATCAGTGCATCATTTCAAAAGAAGCTGTGTTGGACTAGAGCATCGTTGAGGGAAAGGACTGGAAGTGACCTGTCCAGGTGGACATGAAAAGTGCACGGCAAAAATGTCAACATTTGCTCCATTTTCAGAAATGAGAATGGGGAAGGACATTGGTGATTTAACTGACCCTACAGGGAATACTTATCAAGCATGTGACTACGGATGGTGATTCAAGGTCAGCGGATGGGGTGGACAGGGCAATGAAGGCCATTGATCCCATGTGGAAAGTGGATGAGTGCTGAGCAGTTCAAACTGGTTGCAATATCCAGGT
This sequence comes from Phorcus lineatus, assembly GCA_921293015.1. NCBI lineage: Eukaryota > Metazoa > Mollusca > Gastropoda > Trochida > Trochidae > Phorcus > Phorcus lineatus. Next base: position 32,688,140 of record OV121089.1, read on the forward strand.
CTGATGACTCTATTCTCTCTACACCAGACTGTGAGGGTACATCAAGCTCTGTACACGTCTGCTTCGTCCTTTGCCCCCTAAGCAGTCCAAGTCAGAAGACAAAGCTAGTTCTCAAGACTCTGAGGGCATGCGACTGGTGGACAGTGCAGAAATGGCCAAATCCTGGAACGAGGGTAACCACCTTCACCGTTTGACGTCTCCGGACTGCGGTGACATGAACATTGTCATACGTAAGGAGAAAAAAATGGGGTGTCTCTTAGAAGATAGTGCTAAAATGTGTGACATGTGACTGTGAAACAAGACAAGCCAGGACCAAACCCAGCAGCAGCTAACTTAGCCCTGGCTGTTGGACCTCAAGATACACCAATCAGCACCACCAGAGCGAGGCTACTCATGGCTTCAATGGACATGGTCACCACAGCTAGCAGAGAACAGCCAATCAGGTTGGAAAGGCAGTGACTGAACTGAATAAAAAAGACATGGCTAACAAGGTTCAACTCATTAAGCAAGTCAACAGTGACAGAGGCGTCGAGTTGAATGAAGTAAACATCGCCATGGATGGCCGCTACAATTCCACAACTATAGCCAGTAGAAAAAAGCCAGGTCAAAATGCCTCCCTAGCAATTGGCCTCGCTTGTGAAACTGATTGATAAGAAATATATTATTGGTGCATCATTTCAAAACAAGCTGTGTTGGACTGGAGCATGGCTAAGAGGGAAAGGACTGGAAGTGACCTGTCCAGGTGAACATGCAGAGTGCTCAACGAACTTGTCAACATTTGCTCCATTTTCATAAATGAGAATTTGAATGGACATTAGTAACCAACTGGCCCTGAAATGTTTATCAAGTAGGTGACGAGGGATGCAATTCAAGATCAGTCGATGGAATGTTGAACTTGGTAATTTATTGATTTACTGATGCAAGTAATTCAGTCTAAATGTTTTGTTTCCAATGCGATATGTCACATTTTCCTTTTCCAGTTGTGCAAGTAGACATACCTGCAAAAACGAAACGTAAATATTTTACTGCTTCTACACCCATTATGAATCTTTCCCATCAATCAAAAGATAGAAATATTAATGAGGCAAAGATATATTTATCAAATATTTATTTTAACTCATTCTTAATTATGTAATCTTTATTGTTGAGGTTCAAACTGTCAACAAGAGAGGGTGGAAGTGTCACTGACCCAGTCTGTGAAAAAGAAAGCTGCAGGTATGAATGAATATGAATAGATGTCACAATTAACAAATACATTGTCTGATGCTGTCTACTGCATACCAACAAATCAATTTCATAATTGAGTATTTGGTTTTAAATTGATACAAACAGTTGGCCATATCCAAGTTGCAAACCTTACATTACCAAGGCAGAATTGTTATAAAGGCTTATTTTCAAAATATCAACAATATGATATCAACACCTCTTCCATAAATTCAATATGAAATACGGAAATTGTAGGCTCTTCATATCTTCTCATGTTTTCTAATTCTCCTCAGAACTGAAGGCGGCAAGACCGGCAAGGAACACACCGCTAGAGTTGTTGCTGCAAATCTCGGAGCCAGGGAATTCTTCAAGTCAAGAATTCCTACCCTCCAAGGACAGTTTGTTCCTGCCCAGGTTCCTGTTCCTGCTGCTGTGCAGGTTCTTGTTCCTGCTCATGTCCAGGTTCCTGTTCCTGCCCTGCCCACTCCATCCACTTCGGACAAGGTTCATCCAGTTCCAGCTTATCACCCTACTCAGGTCCCATTGGCCATGTTCCAGATACTGTCTTTTACCGTGATGACACCCACCTCAAGGGGACCTATTCCCACTGACACCCCCTCAAGACCAATAAACCCTGCCTGCCCCACGACTCTGTTGTTTCCACCAACCCCTGATTATCAGCAACCAGCTCACCAGACTTTGCTGATATGCTGAACTGTGGAGTTTGTGAAATGAAAGATGGTGAGATCACTACTCTACAGACCAACCTAAACCTCTGGTGGGAGAGGGCATTGGCTGCAGAGGAGAGACTCAAGTGCCAACAGATTCAAGCTCTAGGTAAAGATAATCACATAATAATTTCGGCATGTGACTGCAAATTATTCTGTTACATTGCGAATAGTAATGAAACAATCCAATTAAGGTTCTTCCAGTAAGTGGTCACACACAACGTGAAATTTATAAGTATATATGCAGTGAATGTATTTTAATTCTTATTTGAAATCTTATGTTTGTGTTCCAGCTCCCAGCTTTGATTACAGGCCCATCCCTGGTCTCCAGATCCCCAAGTGTGAACATGTGAGTGAAATATTAACAAAATACAAACTGAAAAATGTAATTAAGTGTAGGATATGGTTAGAAAAAGTCTCCTTGAGTTTGGCACGAGGCTGTTAGAAGAGAAATCATTTGTTACTATTGGAGGTCGCTCGTAACACAGTGCCATATTAACTAAGTGTCAAAACACTTCAAATTCAGTCAATAACCTTCCCATTTTGCTTTCAAGTTCAACTTAATGTGTTTATTTCCGCTTATGGATGTATGATGAAAAGAGATGGAAAAATAATGTAATAACATCAATTGTCATACACCTATTACAGGAGCTACAGAAATAATGACTTATGATCTACTAGCCATATAGCCATATTATCTTTATAATGAATATTGGAATTTAGGGGTTACAATTAGAAACGAACCCCTCATGATTTTGTCTTTTTGTAGGTCATTCTCAACTTGGGTGATCAACTTCCCCCAGGATACCAGCTGCTCTGTGAGGGGACCCGACTGGCAGTGCCAGTAACCTGGTTTGCGCTTGTAATGGGAAAGACAAAAGAGCACACAACAACGTCATAGATGGGTTTTTCAGCCCTGAGGATCTTGGGACAAGTACACCAGCACAATTCAAGAGAAAAAAAACAAGAAATCCTCAAGGCAATTGAAGGTCTGAATTCATTTATCAATATGAACATTTATAATTAATACTGTTCCAATTCAAAAAGTCTTTATAATCATGTTCCCAAATACACAGATTTTTACAATTTTATTAATTTCTATTTCTTGTAATTTCTAATAATTTTATTATTATTATTTCATTGTGTTACATTGTTTTCAGTTTTAGGAATGAGGGTTCTACATCTTCTGCCCTCGCAGTTTTCAGACCAACTGTCACGGAAGATTTGCAGCCTTAGGATGGCTTTCAGGAATTTAGGTAATGCTTCTACACGATTTAAAGAAAAGAACCATTACGTTTATTTTGGGTTTCTACCACTAGTATATATGTGTCCCTAAAAGTAATTTGTGAAAGAGAATTAATTTTTTTTTCACTTTAAAGGAGCACAACATGAATGCCATGGGAATGCTGAGATAATGCTCTGAGCCACCAGCCAAGCCAAAGTCACCAGTCAAGCCTCAGCCACCAGCCAAGTCTTGAATCAACAAGACCTTACATACTATTAAACATTTGTACATGAAACATGCTTGAATCATTTTTTTATTTCCATAAAACCATTTAAAGGAAAGGAGAAGGTGCAGAACATTTACGACAAAGCTTCTCAACAAGTTTTTATGGCTTTCTCGCACCATTTCCACAAAATAAAGTTTACGAGGCTTGAGAAGGTTTTATGGCTTTCTGGCAATGTTTCCGCACCATTTCCACAAAATAAAGTTTATGATGGCTCGAGAAGGTTTTAAGGCTACATGCTACAAGGCCAGTGTCACTGCCCAGATCTTTGAAGGCAACACCCAGGAGAAGAGGAAGATATATCATTGGCGCATAATTTCAAAACAAGCTGTATTGGACTGGAGCATGGCTGAGAGGGAAAGGACTGGAAGTGACCTGTCCAGGTGGACATGCAGAGTGAACAGCAAATTTGTCAACATTTGCTCCATTATCAGAAATGAGAATTGAGTCAGTGAGTTGGGGTTTTAACACCTCTTTCAAGATTATTTCACTTATATCGCTGCTGCTAGTATTATTGCAGGGAGAAAGCCCGCAACACCATTGTGGCTATGCATTGCGGTGAAACGAGAATTGGGAAGGACAACTGGCCCTATAGGGTATGCTTAACAATATTATTTTTAATTATTTAAGGTTCCAACAGTCAACAAGAGAACAGTGTCAGTGCCCAGATGTTTGAATGCAAAACCTGTTAGAACCAGCAGCAACAGCAGTACTACTTAATATCTTAAAATCCACAATATTTACAAATTGTGTAAATGCTTTACCACACTAATCACAAATATAAACCGTATCATCCTACGGAAAGAACTGCTTGTAATATCTACCCAGTATGTATGTTTTATTTTGTAAAGGGGCCACAGGCCCATGATACAGATATTGTACAGAAGCTTCTTGCATTACAGAGAGCTATAAAATGACAAAAATATTTCAACTGTTTGTATACTGGAAAATCTTACATGATAAATATAATACATAGTAATAACTACCAAGTGTCTGTAATATATTCCACTGTAACAATCATAGGTAGTTTTGTTAGTTCAAATGTTGCACATCACCCAAATGTGGAAATGCTTTACCACACTCGCTACAATTATAAACCCTCACTTCAACAGGAAGAAACTAACAATAAGACCAAGTTTAGACAAAACCAATAGGAAGAATGATTAAACACCACCAATCCCAATGTTTACAGGCTTGAGAGGTAAAGGGGAGATAAAGGAGATATCAATAACCGCCAAAGTCAGTCGATACAAGAAGAGTGATCTTGTGGAAGAATAGAGGAATAAGACAAGTCGTTTGACCAACTTCAAAGTTTTGCAAGGTAGTGACATCATGAATGCATCCCCGTTCATAAAAGAGCTGTCAGAATCATCAAGAAAATTGTATGAAGTAACATCATGATGTTAAAGAAGTTGCAAAGTCTTACAGCAAGGGCCTCCCCAAAATTCCAAGTACTCAAAAACTGCATCAGATTCTCACTAGATCACAAAAGGCAATCCTGTATCATGTCAGCTGCATTTGTGATGGCATTGGTGTGGACAAAGAACATGTATGGAAGAAGTTCACATTTCAAAGCCAAAAAGCAACACCTCACGTAGAAAAGAAGAATTATCCTCAGTCACAAATACTTCGTGAACAATCATTCATTTGTTACATGGACACTCTCCAACCCAATGGCTTTAACCTATTGTGATCTACATGATGTCTACCGTATATGACTGGGTATAAGCTCCCCTCGAGTTTAAGCTGACCCCCATTCTCAACCCCCCAAATCCCAGTAAAACCCGGTATCTCATGTATAAACCGACCGTTTTCTACACTTCTCGGCTGACTGGCTGAAGTTCCATGGCAGCTTGATGTTACCATCGATCAGTTGACACTTGAACTGGCTTTATCAAAACATTCTTTATTTTTCAGACGTTTATTTTCGATAAACTATTACTACAAAATAAAATATTGACTAATAAAATCATGCTTCATTCCCATTAACTTTTTAGACAAACTTCCATGCATCTTAGTGTGTTGCTCATGATTATTGTAATAAGTCTTTTCATTGGCCCAGAAAAGGGAAGTTGGAAAACTCGACCAATCAGCAAGGTCAGTCACTTGCATTCAGGTCAAATTATCGATCAATATTTGCCAGCTAACACGTGTTGCGCGTTGAATATTACAGGTACATAAATAGTTTATATTTTTTAAAATTTCCATTCGTATTTTTCTCAATATATTAATTATAAAACAACAATAATACTAAGGTATATTTATTTCAAAATTTTATTATTTAAATGCGATCAATGTAAAAATTGTCTCCCTGGACTCACTCAGCTTGATGAACCGGGCTGGATACTTACCTGGCCTCAGGAATTTTTGGTTTGCAACATAGACATAGGGTATAGGCCGACCCCCCTCTTTGACCCCCCGATTTCTGGTATCAAATTCTCGGCTTATACCCGGTCATATACGGTATATTCTGTACCATCTTGGCTTACTTGCTGCTCATAATTGAATACTTTCAAAAAGACACTTTGCCATTAAACACTCCGCCTAAGTGGAAGTGTACTTTTGTCAAGATTGTGCTTCTAGTTTTTCTAGGAAAGACATGTATAGGCAACATTATAAGAAAACACATGGCGATACTGACAATGTACCGGCGGCAACAATCTGTTCCAAACCAAACCCCCAGGTCTGCCAGCAGCTGCAGTGAGCCACCCTAAACCAGTCCACGACAACCTCATTTTCAAAGTTGTACCAGGACCCTACCCACCTGATGTACCCGCCTTAACACCAACAAACCAACTATTTTTTTATGATGATCTTACCCTTGACACACAAGACACTGATGTCCTGAATACCCTTCTACATGATCTAGAAGTAAGTTCCAGTAGTTCTGAAGATGAAAATGAAGTCATTATACCCAGAACTACCGCCACCCATGAACCCATCCCAACTCTACTCCCTAACCTACTTCTCTGGATACCAATGACATCATCCAACCAGGTTACAGATACTAAGATACAGAGACTAACCATCCCCTCACCAATTGGCGTCTACCGGGAAACCTACTAAAGAACAACCGTTTCACAAAGACACAGCTGCCACCTCTTGTCCCCTACAAACCTCTGTATGAAGCTTCATGCAGGAAAAGAACCACCCAACAATGCAAGATCACCACTAGCAATCTCTGGACCTACCCCAAGAAGATAATTCTTCCTGTATCCATTGTTGAAGCATGTGTCGGCAGGTAGGGGATTTTTAACTTCAATTCATTCATTTCTTTGACCTTTTTTTCAAGGATTTATGATTAGTGTTATTAAATTAGGTCTTTGACAATTGCATTTGGTGTTTTTTTGTATGTAATTTGTGTTTTTTGGTTGTTGTTTTACTTGTGACTTAGGTTATCTTTTAGATTGCTTTCTCTCCTAGGATTTTGATTTTCCTTTGGCCTTACTCTCAGGTAAATCCCTTTTTAATGTCAGTATTGTATATAAATGATATCAATTTCTTGCTAAGCTGGAAATTGATGTTTGTCAGGTTTTTTGTTTAGATCTGGGCAGCCAATATTGCCTTCCATGTTAAGTTTAAGTCGAGAAGGGCTTTCTTTTTCTTTTGTCTAATAGGGAAATAAGGTTATTTAAACAGCTTAAATCGACAGTGTCTACCTTTATAGGATCTCCCAGTGGGATAATCGTAATCGCTTGTGTAATGAAAAAGTACAGAGTTTAGGGCAAATGATCTCAAACCCAATCGGCAGTGTGTACCCTCTGGGGGCCTGCCAGCCTTGACAGATCGTGGTGACCTACTGAGTATAAGCATCCATGCTCAACCATGCACCGCCAGTGGAGCTGGTTTGACCGGGCCGCACGATAGTGATACCGTCAACCTTCTCCTACCCACCCTCTGGATTGGTTTAGGCCGGGTCACACCTGCATATATTTTAGCCGTTGTATGATAAGGTCTTAGTCTGAGCAGTTAGAAATGTTAGATCGCAGACTGTTTGCCAGTAGCAGTTGCAAACATTTACAAAAGACCAATTCGAATTTTTTCAAGCAGGCTGTGTACGCCAGTACAGTTTATTGAACCTGACCTAGTACAGACAAAAGATAGCTGTTTTAATATTGGGTATCTTGCTGTGCGAGGTGAAGAACATTACGAGGGTGTTGTTCCTCTGGGAGCACGACATGGAACACCAGAGAAGAACAGAGGCGCTCACAGGGATACAGCAACAGCATCATTGCCATCTCCAGTTGTAACTCCTTACAAAAGAGATGACTACAACAGTCCTGCCAAAAGACGTTTAAGTAGGCGGAAGAAAAGGAATCCAGACCAATAGAAAATAAATATAAGGAAGGCTAAGCGCAGCAGAGGAGAAGCCTATACATCCTGCAAAGGGAACCTAATCCAGGAAAAGAAGGTTCAACACACAGATTGTACCAGATGTCGCTTTCATTGTTCCAAAAACATTGATCCAGATGCAAGAAAGAACATCTTTGTGAACTTCTACCAGCTTGCTACTTACGAAAGACAGAGAAGCTACATATGCCAAATGGTGGAGACTGTGTCGCCAGTTAGGTCAAAGGGGACACAGGGGAGGACAAAAGAGGTGTTGCTTCATCTGGAAATAAGATTGACCTGGACACAATTAACACTTTTTTTAGAAATTAATTGTAATAACAAACCGTAAAAATATGTAATATTAATAAAAGCAATTTTATTTTATTATATGGACAATGAGTTGACATCGTGGCTTCCGGTTTGAATCTCGTCTTTTTCATCTCCTTCTACCAGCAGATTGTCACTAGACCTCAGAATTTTTAGGTCTCAAACACAGACCTTGTATATAAGTCGACCCCCCTTCTTGACCCCTCAATTTCTGGTATAAAAAACTTGACTTATACACTGTAATACACGGTAGTCTTTCCACAAATGGAATCACCTTATGTGCTGAAGGACACAATGAAAAAGTACCTATCCCAGGACTTAAACACTACAAGAATGTACACCTTGTACAAGGAAAAATGTCTGGCATAAGATATATGAAGGAAAGCAAATACAGAGAGGTTTTCTGTACAAATTATGATATTTCGTTCTATAAGCCAAAGAAAGATCAATGTTCACAGTGTAGCCTGTACGAGTCTAGGAAACTCGCTGACACTCTGGATAGTGAAACTGTGAAGAAATGTGAAGATCATCAAAAGAATAAGATGAAAGCTAGACATGAAAAGGAGAGAGACAAAGCAGATGCCAAACAGAATCAAGTGCAGTATGACCGACAGGCTGTGTTAAATACACCATGCAGTCTTGTAGGGGAGCTATATTATGCAAGGAAGCTCTCTGTGTACAATCTGTCCTTTTACTCTTTTGGCGACCAACAAGGAACATGCCATGTATGGGATGAAAACAATGGCAAAAGAGGAGCTAATGAGATTGCCACCTGTCTTTCCAAAAATACCTCATCCGTTTGTTATCAGAACAGAAATGAAAAGGAAGAGATATTTTTCTGATTCTTGCGGTGGTCAAAATAGAAACAGGTTCTCTTCTCTTCAGTCTCTCCTCAAATGCAAACTTACAGAGAATAAATCACAAGTTTCTTACATCAGGTCACTCTCAAATGGAATGTGACTCCATTCACTCAGCCATTGAGACTGCAAAGAAGAGAACCCAGATATTTATCCCTGCCCAGTGGAGCACTGTCATATCCTTGGCAAGGGGAGGGAAGCGATACATCTCTATTCCTATGAAACATGGAGATGTTTTTGATTTCAAGAAATTTGTCAAACAACATTATCCAAATATGAAGTTCTCAGTCAGTGGAGGTCGGGTCAACTGGTTAAGATAAAGTGGATTCAAGTCAGAGGAGAGGCTGAAAACTCCATCTTTGTTAACTATGGCTTTAACAAAGAAGAATTCCTTGAAATCAAGGTTCTCTCTGGTACAAGACCAAAATCGTTAACAGCCATCTCAAAATCTCCAACACCTGCATACGATACTAAACTGCCAATTACAGTTGCCAAGAAGCAGGATTTGTTAACTCCCTGTCGAAAAGAGATAATCCAAACAGATTTTCACAGTTACTATGAATCTCTACTGACATCAAGTGGCTCTGTTGATCAACTGCCTGGTCCAGCCAGCGATGAGGAGTGGGGTGTGGAGGACTGTTTAAGTATCATCAAGAGAAGAAACTCAATTGATTCCTGCTCTTAATTTTCAAACATATTATAGTACTGATTCATGATGATTTTTTTTACCTTTAACAAAGTAGACAGTCGTACAAATCATAACAGGCAAAGGCATTAAAATAAACAACAGTAAGCAATAGTATGCTTGTAAATAAATGCTTATCTTTGAAACTTTGCTATGATGTCATTTCTGAAAGTATATGGCAGGTATTTGCAGAAGTTTCATAACTATCAATCCAGCCAGTCAAACATCACAGTGTGAGTGATCATACAAAAACATAACGATAGTATCTGCATGAACAGCAAAGTTTTTTTTGTTGCAAGACATTAAATATCTGGAAAGAATGAAAGTAATAAACCAAATTTTACAGAAAATAGGTTTTCGAGTGTCAAAAACTTATTTTATGTTTATGTCTATTTGCACATGGCACCTTTTAACATTACATTTACTGTGAAATCATTATTGCAGAAAGGAACCAAGTGTCACTTGGTACCTTACAGCACTGTCACTCATGCTGAACAGTGGTGAAATGTCAGTGCAGAAGGAACCAAGTGTCACTTGGTACCTTTCTGCCCCAACTGATTGGACAAATCAGCTGGGTGGAAAAATTACCAACTGCAATAATTAACATAATTAAGAAATTAAAGCTTAATTTGCAAAAAAACAATAAGGCAATATATATTTGAAAGCCGACTCCATTCAAAATCCTTGAGGTGATAATGTAAAATGCACAGTGCAAGTGATATGAGCATTGAAAACTCAAAATGCGATTTTCTCAAAATAGGGAAACATGCACTTGGTACCTTTCTGCACCAAGCCCTCGATATGGTATCCAGAGCAATCCATTTGGCACCTAATCATAATTTAAAACAACAATTACATGTATTGTTAGTAATTATTGGGAAACTTACCTCTGGGATGAACAAATTTACACTGGCCGAAGTAAGATTTTATTAATGCCTCTCCTCATGTGTCCAGAAGATGGCTCCAGAAAGTATTATGAGTCATGCACCTCTTGGCCAAGGGGAAATAACTTTTACTATCACTGAGGACTTTTTTTCTATAAATTACTATTCTCTTAGCTGTAGACACTTTCAGATGGAAAGGGAGGAAGGGCAGAGCTCATCCCAGAGGTAAGTTTACTAATAATTACTAACAATACATGTAATTGTTCATTATCCCCCAGCAAGCCATTGCTCTGAAAACTGAAACCTCATCAACATAAAAGTGTCAGCAGAATCTCTTTGAATCGGTTACATCAGAAACAGACATCGCCATGAAAACATTTTTTTCTTCATTGCCAGAGAGGATCTTGCAATCGACAACATTAATAACTTGAATGACTTAATAGAATAACACAGAGCTCATATCACAAATGATGTGTACCGTGACCGAACTGCAGCTACCAAATTCCTTGAATAGATTTCAAGTGACATCAAAGATCATGTATTACCAGATGTGCATTCCAGTCCATGTGTTTGATTTGGGATAGATGAAAGCACTGACTTGCCTCAGAAAAACATTTGATTGTATATTTTCTTTATGTAAAGAATGGCTCTCTCGTGACGTCAAATGAAAAACTTATAAATGTAATTTCTTGTGATTCTGAGAGCATCACATCTTTACTTTATACATATTTGAAATGTGTTACAGTGTTTCCGTTGTCCGGTAAATACCGGTCATAGTCCGATAAAAAATATGATTGTCCGGTATTTAAAAAACCTGTCGGACATGATGTCCGATTAAATAACAAGCTGTCAAACTCATTTCATAAACCTTTATTTGAAAAAAACACTCGTAACATCTAGTGATGCGATACCGCGATCATATCATTTGTCTGGAAATCCCACTCGTTTCTGTAGCTTGAAATAGAACGCAACGAAGTGCGCATGACATAATCATTCGAATAACTGATGCTGAATTTATTGACCTCAGTGTCAATGTATGCGTGAAATGTATACGGAAATTATCGACTTATTGCGATCATTTACGAATGTAAACACGTTTTTTCGACAATGAGAAAGCAGACGAATCTTTCTTCCTACTTTGGTGGCAAAAACAGCCAATTAAACGAACGAAAGAGAAAATCAGAAGATGACGCAGGTAATATTATTACTAGCAAAAAATCAGCAAATGAAACATTTATTAGCTACATTTATCTGTCAGGTAAAAAATGTAAATGTCCGGTATTTTTCAAAGCCGTCGGACATGATGACCGGCTGTCAAAAATGCCAGCGGAAACACTGAGTGTTGGGATGGATTTAAATGAAGTGTGGGATGGGACAGGAAACATGAGACTTATGTCCGTTTGTGACTGAAATGTATCGTGTTGGCCACCAAAGTGCCTGAGCGTGTTTTGTCAAAAGTGTAAAAGAAATATCATACTATGAGAGTATTTTGAATGCCATTGTGGATTTCTTCTGGGATCGCCCGTAACCCTCCTGAAATACTGGCAACAAGTATTGGATTCTTGATGACAACAAGAAGACAGCCATGACAAAATGGATTACCTTCAAATTTTGACTGTTGACAGCGTTTTTTCAAGACATATGAGGCCTGAGAGAAGCATTTAGTAGGGCTTTACAGATTTTGGTGTGTCCCGAAGAACCAACAATGTCTGCGAGAGATGGAATACCAATTTTTTCAACTTGGAAGGACATCACCCGTCAGTATGGAGAACCATTGAATGGTTCCGGAAGGAGCAGACAACAGTGAAGATTGTCATGGCCCAAGACGCCATCGGGAACATACCTGTCCAAAAAACCAAATCAGTCTACATCAAGATGCAAGGTTGCTTGCAAAGACTGTAATGGCATTAGGTCCGTCTACGAATTCTTGAATGGTGCTTCAAGGAACATCAGACTGAATAAACTCCAGTGAGTAGACAATCAGACAATCAAACATTTGTAATCAGTGCTAATATAAAACAAAGAGGCTTTGTTGTATCACCAGTGAATAACAACAAAATGTGTAATCAGTGCTAATGTATTGTATGTTGCATGTGTTGCTCCACTGAGAAGACGATCAAACAATGTATTTGAATAAAGTGAATAACAACCAAATATTCGTTATATGATTTATTTTATTATGTATACAGTGTATAAGTTGAGTTTTTTTATACCAGTAATTGTGGGGTCAAGGGGGGGGGGGGGGGGGGGGGGGGTCGACTTATATATGAGGTCTATGTTTGATACCTAAAAATTCGGAGGTTGAGTGACGATCTGCCGGCCGAAGGAGACACGGACGCAACAGGCAGTGATCCCTGGAGGCTGTACCTCTCTACTACAGCCCCTCAACGTGTCTCTCAACAAGCCGTTCAAGACTCATGTCAGGAAGTACTGGACAGATTGGATGCTGAACGGCGAGCAGACGTTCACCAAGGGCAACGCAATGCGACGAGCCCCTCTGTCCACAGTGGCCACCTGGGTAAAAGACTCATGGAATGCAATCTCCCCCGAAATGGTCAAGAAGAGCTTCTTGAAGTGTGGCATATCCAACGCTATGGACGGATCGCAAGATGAAGAACTGTATGCTGACTTTATCCAGACCAAACACTCCGAGCCGAAACAACAATGAAGAAGAAGATGACACCCATACAGCCTCGACTGTATTCGATGACTACTATGATGATCAAACAGACCAACAAGCTTGGGATACGCTTGCAGGGGAAGATTCTGACAAAGAATTTGACGGGTTCACCCAAGCGGATCTTGACAGAGATTAATGTATTGTATGCTAAATGCTGTTACCAGTATGTATCAGAATGTCACTGTATATATCGAAACAAATGCTGTTAACAGCATATACGAATGTATAAAGAAATTAATATATCAGTATATTGAAACAAATGTCTTCGTTTGTCCTTATTTACTAGGAAACAATTTAACTATTCACCCTATTAGGGGGTCGGCTTATATACAAGGTATATGATTTTGACAGCAATTTGGGGGTTGAGAAAGGGGGGTCGACTTATACACAGTAATATACGGTACCTAAAATCCAAAATAGGACTTTCTTCCGGAAGACTTATTTTCCTAGTCAAATTTAGGACTTTTCCCCCCCAATACTTTTTTCCCCACGGACTTTTTCCCCGAACACCGTCCCGAAGCTGGTGGACGCAGTCGACACACCTCTTCAAGTACAAGATATCAAGTTATAACATGAATGACAATGAGATCTCCTACCTGAAAACCTGAAGATGAAACTAATCGGAAAGGAAGTGTAGCAGAGGAACTCCATTGTTCTGACTACACACTACAGAGACATAAGTCTCATAATTTTTGCATGCTAATCCACTGTAATAATAATAGTTACTACTTAATATTTCAAAATTCAAACAATATTCAAATTGTGTAAATGCTTTACCACACTCATCACATATATAAACAGTAGCTTCATCCTACGGAAAGAACTGCTTGTAATATCTACCAAGTGTCTGTGATATATGCCACAGTAACAATCATAGGTGGTTTTGTTGTTCAATTGCTACACATTATCCAAATGTGTAAATGCTTTACCACACTCACTACAATTATACACACTCACTTCAACAGGAAAAAACTTACTGCAAGACCAAGTTTAGTCAAACCATCAGGCATGATGATTAAACACCATCAATCTTAAATGTTTAAGATTTTCAATAAAAATCGAAGAAATTTAAATATTGTTAACCGCATAATAACGTACTAGATTTTTTCTTAATACTGTATTCATAACAAGGTGTATAATATCTATTTCATTTCAGGTCCATTGTGAAAGCTACCTATCGTGGCTACATTATGAGTGCTGCAGAAGAAAAGAAACTATGCAAGTGTTGAGGACCACATTCCTGTGCCAGGTCTGCCAGACGAAGCAAGAAGCAAGAAAGTCAGGAAAGAAATGTCAAGCAGAACTCTAGTGTTCTATGTGACATCTCGAAACTCAAGCTGCCAACAATCATACCTGAGGAAACCATCCTGTGTTTCAACCAGCATCCATTTCAAGCCATTACATTGACAAGGTACATGAAGAAATGACAATGCTGCAAGATAGAATTTTCATCTGTTGCCCCTAAAAACATTGTCGTCAAACATTATGAGCCAAAAACTTTTCTTGTAAACCAGAAAAAAAAGAAGAGTAAGGTGACAAGATTGGGAAATTTTCAAAGCTTTGATAAAATGATCAAGCAGTATAACCACAAACTGTTTTAAAGGTATCCATTTCTTTTTGTACTATATGCATTTTTTAGAATAAGGTTTTATTGGACTTTTTCTTCAGTCATCTAAAAATAAGCATGTTTTTGAAATAAAAAATATTGTTTTACAACAATGACTATATATCCTTCATTTTCAGCTCCATTGTGAAAGCTGCCAATGGCGGTATCACCGAGTGTTGTGGTAGAATAGGAACTATGTGTTCTGTAACCATAAAGGGATTTTATGACACTTCACTCTACATAATTACATCCCTTTTGGAATCTTTAGTTTGAGAGTCAGAAAAATGAGATTTTCTTGTTAACACAATGTGTTGTTACAGGACACAGACCTTTGCACGCTAAGCAGTCACAAAACAGAGCTCGTTCTCATGACTGAAGGTATGTGACTTTGACAGTGCAGAAATGGCCAACTCCTAACAGTGCAGAAATGGCCAACTCCTGACTGCACAGACACTAACCTTGTGTAGTATAAGGAGAAACATGGAGTGTCTACTGGAAGATAGTGCTAAAATGTGTGACATGCGATTTTGAAACATCTGAGATGAAGCTCTACAAGGAGGTGAAACAGGATAAACCAAAACCGAATCCAGCAGCAGCTAAAGTGATAAAATTAGCCCTGGCTGTTGGATTACAAGATACACCAATCAGCACAACCAGAGAGAGGCTTATTATGGCCACAGCAAGAGGAAGAACATACGAGCAGCACCCCCTAAACTATTGCAAGGAATAACATGAATTTC
Organism: Phorcus lineatus; assembly: GCA_921293015.1. Taxonomy (NCBI): domain Eukaryota; kingdom Metazoa; phylum Mollusca; class Gastropoda; order Trochida; family Trochidae; genus Phorcus; species Phorcus lineatus. Next base: position 32,703,693 of record OV121089.1, read on the forward strand.
TGACTACCCTAAACGTATCAGTGACCTTTTTGACGCCAGTGCTTTGTTCTACTTCAATAACAATCGGTAGTACATGAAGGACCAATGGCCTTGAGCCGCATAAACATTTCCGCTAACCCATGAAGATATACATTTGTATATCAACTTTTCCTATCTATTCTTTACTGCAACTTGGTCTTGTTTTCACATCAGTGTTATATCATGTATGTATATATATTTTAAAAACTTACCTACCTTATATCTCAATTTATATTTCAAACATTTTTGTCAATCAACTGCATTTGTGCACTTTAGGTCATGTATTTTCTGTAACCATTGTCTGATGAAAGGGAGCAAACGCAACATAAAATTTTCTCAATACAGTTATCCTTCTTGTATTTCATAGTTTGGCGGATGCATTACCTTTTAGTTTTTGTACTTCCTGATGTCTTTCAGCATTAACCGTACCCATTAGTATCCTTTCGTGGAGACCTATGTTATACAAGTAATTAACTCCTTAAACACCTTCCCTGGATATGCGCAGCACCCTAAGGTTCAACTTGTTTGAATAGCCAATCAAAACACTGTGACTGAACTGAACACTAAAAAAATGGCTGACAAGGTTCAACTTATTTCAAGTCAATTTTTACACTTACGAAGCAGATATAGAAAGGACAAGACTGTAGGAACGATATAAAATTCGCTTCTGTGGCCCCAGGGAATTATGAGCCTACAACATTTGTTGACATGACAAAAAAGAGAGAGGTGACATGAGGGGGAAAGTGTTAATATCATTACAATGCCATGCGCAGACGGGCATTCACCCTGACTTAACCAAAAGAGAAGTGGTCCTGTCGGTAATGCCATGCTCATGAACACGAGACCATATTACGAAGGGAGGAAGAGATAGTGAAAGGGATTGAAAGGTTAGGGGAACAGACGACAGAAAGGCAAAGTCAGAGGAAGAAAGCTGGTGTTAAACCTTTTCAAAGATTTTTGGTTCTATCACCAACCAGGCTACAGAAAAGGAATCAACCTGCATCTTGTATTAGACTGTGCAGTATCGGCTACGCCCGTGTTCTTCAAAGAACATAGCCTGACACCTCAAAACATGTAAACATGTACAACCCTCGTTACAAATGTACACACTAACTTTTTATGGAAAGAACTAAGGACAATCTGGAAGTAATTGATCCTAGCATAGGAAAAAGGTATATTGTATCTTAAAAGGCATAAATCATTGCGTGCAAATGCTTTATCACACTCACTACAAATATACACACTAACTGCCTGTGGGCAAACAGGTGCATCACAAATATGACTTACTGTAATATATCCATCCAAACTTTTGAGCCTTTTATTTATCAATCCTTAGAGCCCAACATTTTTTGGAAACCTGTGAATACTTTATCACACTCACTACAAATATACACACTTACTGCCTGTTTTCTGAAACCTGTGAATACTTTATCACACTCACTACAAATATACACACTTACTGCCCGTTTTCTGAAACCTGTGAATACTTTATCACACTCACTACAAATAACCACACTTACATTATGTTGAATACCTACATACACATTGGCTTTACACAAAAAGAAATGCATATAGGACCAAGAACTGCATGTACATTACTGAAATTAATTTCTCATCTGTAATAATATTTTATTTACCGTATGTATTTTCCTTTTTTTTAAACGCGATTTTAAAGTGTTATTTTATTCAAAAGACTTGCAAATGCTTTAACACACTCGCTACAAATATACACACCAGCCTCACAAGAAAGAACTGTTTGTAGCTTTAGATCTCTACTAGAAATTCATGCCTGGTATGTACTTAAAAGTAAAATGTTAGCCTACTGTAACATCCACACTATTTTAAATAAAAAAAGTTTCACCACACGCATTACAATATACACTCCAGCTTCAAATAGAAATAACCGATTCATGATAACGGTCATGTTCCGGTTTCTGAAATTCTATAAACTTATGCCACTTCTTAAATGCTTGTCTGTCTCTACTAGGCAACTTCCTATCACTTGCTTCAACTTACCATACATTTCCAAGTATGAACTAGCACTATGTCAATCATGTTTATTCAATAGAAAGGCCACTGACCCATGTACTTTACAGCACTAAGTATAAGTAACTAAACAAATATCATGGCTAGAATCAATTAAACAGCTATAGCTCAGGCTAGCAAAATTACTAGGCCTTAAAGAGCCACTCCGTGAGTTGTTGGAGCCACATATGCCAAACTTAATCAAATGTGTCATTTGGACACGAAGTATCCACTGTTACTAAAAATACACATTTTTAAGCTTATAGTTTTTTTACAGTGACAATATGAGGATAAAACTTTGCATTTCTGATCGAAAACCGGACATTGGCGCATGTCAAATAGTCAAACGTAATTTTGGAAACTTGTTTAAAACAACCAGGCAGGCAGTTAGGAGTTGATAGTGTTTGTTATATTATATTACTAGTATCCATGTATATTGGACGTGATATCTACACCACTGTGCATTTTTAAGGCCGTTTTTAAATTTTCATTGAAAACCAGCATTTTTTATATATATGTCTAATGGATATGAAAAATTAAGATGTTTTGGTTTCATATTACGTCATATGACATTTAGGTTCGTATCAAACGTAAGTAATATGTTATGAAAATCGCGAAGTGGCTCTTTAAAACCATGTAATTGGGGGTATAAATATCATATTACTGGCCTCTTAAGTATTCCTGAATCACCAAGCATGAGCAAAGCAGTTTGTCTTGACCAGTATAATGGTATAAGGTTGAAATTAATTTTTTGAAGCCAAAATCAAAAATGAATAGTTAAAGGTGTTAATGAGATAAAAATTTTAACTTGAAACTAGAAACCATTAGTCCAACTGTTTCTACTCTTGCAAATACATGTTACAGTCATGGATTTTAGTTTTCTTAAAGATCGACTTAATACTTTAAACATATAGGTGAAAACTTTAAAGAGTTTCAAAATTATGTTTGGTAAAGGTGTGATGACACATATTTCATGATACCATATGCATCACCATTAGGGGTACGCAATATAATCGGTTTATTTGGTATTTATAAAGTATTGCAATACAGTCTTCGAAACCGTTTTTCATTTTTGCATTCAGAAAATTTTGTGTGGGATTGTCTGGATTTTAACAACAGAAGTGAATCGTTGGTAAAATGGCGAATGCAGACAATGGGAATTTCATTTTGAAAGTTTCTATTTCAATTTATATAGATTACTTAAATCTAATAGACAATTAAACAAGTCTAATATGTTTAAAGAAACTCAATGAGGGAATTCTTAAATGAGAAAAACATCCTGCAATATATTGCAAAAAGCATCGCGATACAACTGTTCATATCGCAATATATATCAATATGGAATATCTCTGCAATACCCACCCCTAATCACTATATGTTAATATAAGATTCGATGCCATACCGTCATGATACACTATCTGCAGGGATGCTTGATTAAACTTTTGACAAGCACCTTGATATTCATGCAAACAACAATTTTGAAGTCAATGATACCTATTACAGAGACTGTATCATGAGTCAGATTAAGTATCACAATTTGCGATACTACTACATAGTCGTCACAGCCATTGCTTGATACATGAACATTCTAAACTATCCACATCAACTTACAAGAAATTAACAGGCAACTAACTACCTTTTCAAGAAAACAAAAAAAATGTTTAAAAAATTCCATCACAAACTATGTCGGAAATTACTTAAGGTTTTTTTATGGACTGGTATACATTAAATAATAAAATTTTGTACATGACCTATAGCAAGTATCCATTAAGATAATTCAACTCCTGCATATAGAGCAATCTATCTGCAGATTGAAAATTTGTCTACACAACATTCAAATCATTTATAGAGATGAACACTATATTAAAATCAAGTCAGTATAAAAACAACTGAACAAATCATGAAATATTAAAACAAAACAGTATCATTTAATCAACAATAAAATCGCACTGTATGTAATGATAATACAACTTTCAACATTTGTCATTGTAAGCATCGTCATTGATTTTTCGTGCATTTTCTTCTCTTTGACTTTCAGTCAATGACCTTGATGCCAATGTATTTAAATATCTAAGACATCAATCACTTCTCAAATCATGACTATGGCTTTCTTTCAAATGGATTAAAATACGGATTTTGACTTTTTAAGGTATTGTTAAAACACTACAGCACATTTTTTCAGTTGAAATTGGCTGTTTTAAGGCATTGAGGACATAGATGATGTTGCATTAAAAACTTCCATCTTTTCAATTGTCTTTTAAAATCAACTTGAAAAACTGAATACCTAAGAGGTAGATTACCTGAGTAGGGCTTGATAGTAATATCAAAAAAGACATGCATAATCTGTGCATTCATTGTTCATTGTATGTATACGAAATACTTGTGCGCACCAGTTCCAATAACTTCGACATATTTTGGAAACAATATTACCACATCAGGATTCGAACACCAAGATTAGCCAGGTATCTTTGAATGTCTCAAATCAATTAAACATGAGACAACTCAAAACAACATGCATAAATAAACAAAATCAAGACTTGGAATATTTGCTGATATCCGAAGTTTCCATAAATTTCTCCCAGTTCTGCCCGTCCACTTTTTCCACCTCGATCCTTTCAACTGTTCCCGGGTCTAGACAATGTGGGGCAACACCTGGTACAAGGAAAAGCAAATTTAATCTAGTGAGTGATCAAAGCTGTTTACAACAAGGAGAAATTATAAAGTGATGAAAGAATTGCCCAATCTCAAATATGTCCTTGAACACCAATGTACTACAAAGTATATATACTTTAATTAAACTTTCTTAAATCACCTCCTCCAGATGTCAAGACTTTGCCCCATAAAAATATGGTAATATTGTCAGTCATACCTGATCTTTCAATATTTAATTAGAATCCAGTGATATATATATCCAATATTTTTAACCTGAACTCTTGAATTTCTGTACATTTTTTATAGTTGTGTGAGCACTTTGAACACTTTGGACTAGAGCGCTTACTACCTCGTTCTATCTCTCCTTTTTAAAATCATGACAAAACTTTACGACACTTTGGCAAAAGCTGTATAAGAAAAGGGCATTATAGGTCAAGCAGATCTCACCATAGCCATCTGGGTTGGACCTGGGCGAGTAAAAGCTCTGCACACCGCACGTCTTACAGAACGTGTGTTTAGCAACCCCTGTGTTGAATCTGTAAGTTGTCAGGTTGTCAGCACCCTGGGTCAACATAAAATAACAGCATGAACGAAAATTTTCAAGTGCCTTAATAGGTTAATCTTGTGCCACAAGAGAGGAAAAGTAAATTTGGTCTACCCTTCAATTCTTTTTTTAATACCATTAGGCCACTGGCCTATTACCACAGTAGCAACCTCATCGGAACAAATGTGAACACAAGTAATACGGAATTATATCATATGATAAACAAGAAAATTGCTCTTCTTTTTCAAATGCATAAAAATTGACAAGCGTCATAATGTATTCAGTTTATTTGTTGGTATGAACAGTCCTTCACTTTCAAGATATGAAATACCTATCTAAGCTATTAAGATTAATCAAGAAGTCGTTTGCCACCTAACTAGAAACAGAATAAAGATGGTTCTGTACAATCTTCAGTCAACCATACTAATAACTACAACAATTTATATCGTGATACAATGTGTAGTTATACTACGGCATGACGTAAGCATTAGATTGAATGGTTAAATATAACGACCTTGGGTACGAGCTGAATGTACCCATACTTGGACTTAAGACCTCACCTGCAGAAGCTGGAATCTGTTCTTGGGAACAATGAAGTGGAGGTTTCCTTTCTTCTTACAGACACTGCAACTGTCAGATTACACGGCAAACATGAGATAATAATATTACCATGATAAGTTTTGTAACCAAAGCTTTTTTTCATTCAAGATTGGTATTTATAATAATGTACACTTTTACAATAAAAGTTTTGTTTCCCTCGAGGGTAATATGGTCTGATGAACAACAATCCCTGTAGCAGAGAAAAACAAGCCTCCAGAGGAGAAAGACTGGTAGAAAGATGGTACAAGGATGGTACAACAGATGAAGAAGCACACAATGTATTTATAGATTAAAAAAAACAACTTCTGCAATTATTATTTATTTAAAAAACAGATGATTAATGTAAACTCTGAACACTTCATGCGTCTTTATGCAATGTAATTTGTGTTCATCTGAAGCTTGAACAATTTCTTTATAATTGGATTTAATACCCTTGTTTAATTTTTTTACTAGAGTCAAAACAAACATTTCAACTAATAATTATGACACATAATGAATCATGACTTACTTGCAGTCAAAGATGTGTAGTACTGTCGGTGCCTCCACTGTGAATCTGACCGCTCCGCAGTGACAACCCCCACTGTGGGTAACCAACTCTTCACTCATCCTACAAAACAATTAAAATAATAATTGGCACTTCTTGATAAATAAAAAGTGATCATCTTAACACTTGACCCCAAAAAATCTGATGCATAGCTGATTAATAAGCTCATTCTGTCTCGTAAACTGAGCGGTCACTTCAATCAAAGATATATAACATCCAAGAAAACATTGTAAATATTCCAATTGTGGTTTTGGGTCCTGATCAGGTACAGTACCTGTTTCAGGGATGTTCTGAACCTGATGTACTCAGGGCTCCAGATAAGATGCGTATCTGTGTAAAATACGCATGGTTAATTCAGATATACGCATTAAAAATGAAATCAATAAGTAACAGATACGCATAAATTTACCACATTACGAGTCAGTAATTGTTGACCTGCGTGAACGTAGGTTGTCAAAACAAAGCCTCAATTAAACATTTCTGATCTTTACACCTCGATTCACAAACAGTAGCCCACTTGATGGCAAACTGTGTAGAAATGAAGATTTTCGAGTTGATCTGAATGCAAGCCCGTATACAGCGAACCTGTATAATGAGGATCTGTCAACAATAAACCTTGAAATACGCCTAGTTTATTTTCACTTTGCAATTTTACTCTTCAATCTTTATTTTAAGTAGTGAAATACCCCTTGATCTGTAGCCCTGTGTACTGCTGCTGGCGTGTCAATTAATATCTTGATTGTTGTCTTGGCAACTTAGGTAAAACAGACTGATGGATCAGGTTAATGTTTGGTAGGTTTTATAACTACTTACATTGTAAACTGGGATCGTGGTTTCAACTTCTGTTATTGTCAAGGTGGTTAATATTATGCCATTTTAATTCAAAATTGGCAATTGTCATATTGAAATTTGATGACCTCAATTTCATTTAGCAAATTTAATCTTATATGGGTGAATAAACAAGTCATGTAAAAATTAATTATTTTTAACTTTTTTGAAGATATTTTCGCATTCATAATTCATTCATTCGTATATTAAATTGAACAAATTCAAAGAATGTTAACAGTTTAACAACCCAGTAATCCTGATCAAATCAGGATAAGTTTTTAAGTTTGAATTAGAAAATACTAAACCCAAGATGTCCCAGAACCTGCAAAACAGGTAAAATGCTACTCACAAACGCATTGATACATTGCGTTTCTGATTGTGACATGTCACAAAAAAAACATTTTTAGATAGCAAACCTTTTAAGTGGTCAAATTTGATTGACACAAATTCTTGAAGCACGTTGTTAATGAAGCACGTGCGCTTTTTTGCACACGAGAATGACTGATTCGTGGCCTCGACACTGAAGACTGGAACTACTGGAGTTATCTTCTCTTGATTATTAGATAAAGCGGCCATAAAATCAACAAGATACCTAAGCGGATTTACACAATTTCCACTTCGGTTTTTAAGTTTATACCTTCATGTACTTAATAAATTTGGAAGTCAATTCTTAAATATTTTACAAAACTGTTTCGAAAATTCTTTTAATATATCTCTAGCCTATAACCTCAACTGAAAATGAAATTTCAAACTAAAACAGACTGACTGAGACTTGCTTACATTCAATCCGAAACTCCAAAGTGAATATAAGTTATTTAAACACACACTAAAGAGTCGTTTACATACTTGAATATCGAGTATGAAGACTATGTTCGGAGAAACTAAAGGTTGTCTGAACCCGCCAGTGGTCAACTTTGAACTTAATTATTCTTGAAAATCTTTACGATTCAACACCTACAGAAAAACGTGAATGAATTTTTTACGTTTATGAAACATTTCAATTGGTTATAAATCATTAAAATTATCAATCTTCAGTGATAAAAATGTTATTTCCTGAAAAAAATATAAAATAAATATTAGTTAAAATCTCAATCTTCATGTGTTTACCATAAAGCAATTATCCAAAGAAAGAAAAATATAAGCTATGTGTTTTGATAAAAGTCATGAAAAAACTGATGAACTCCGTGAAATAGTTCAATCACATATATAAAACTTTATCAATGACTTCATTTCATTGAAAAGAACTTACTGTTGCTGAAAGGTATTAATGTAAGGCTAATCCTTTCAGTAAGACAACATGGAGATATAAAATCTAAGACTGGTGACCGCAGAACTCCAAACTACAAGCCCAAGAGTTTGCCGAATCTAGCAACAAAAGTGGACAGGATCAATAGTTAACTTTTCAAGATTAAAAATAAACATTAAAGCAGCCAAGTTAAGCATAAAATCTACAAAGTCAAGTTTAAGGCACATGTAAACAATAGATACTTACATACCTAATAATTAAAAACATTCTTTAGAGTTAAGTAAACACACAATCTAGAAGCATGTCCAAGGAAAGAATTCGTAATCAGAACTCGTTGTGACTTCAAAAGCAAGAGAAGTGTGCCCTTATTAAGAATAGAATAAATTAAACATCTGTCAAAGATGGAGTAGACATAGTGTCGAGATTTACTACTCCTTATACATTATTATTTGACACCCAAAATAACCGGGGCGGTAGATATTTGGTATATTATAGTTTTCCCTTTGAGGTGACAGAGCTTTTATTTACGATCCTCAAAGTTCCCCGCCTTCAATTGTAAATTGTCTTGAGGTGGAGATGTTTTAGAACAGGATGTTTGCTTTACACGCACATGTTCCAATTGAAACCGTAACTAAGGAGCATATAAAGTACCGTCATGCAGTTGTATCTCAAAACGTAATCCACAATCGTACTTATCTTAATGCAATGGGAAATGTTATGTATGAATTTATTGCCTTGTTTATAAGACCAATTTCGCACATAAGCAATGCTGCTTATAGCAGTAGATATACACGCGTGTCCAAAATGAAATTTGCTATTCTTTCAAAGGTGTTTGATGAAAAGTGATACAAATTCTATCAATACATTAATAGGGACAAATTATGCGTTAAGTTCCACAAACAATTATATATTAATATGTCTTTATGAAATGAATAACAATAAAATTATAGACATAAAGACGACATGCATTAACTTTGGTATGAAGAATGTTGTCCAAATGCTTTTGACAATCCGGTTTACACAACAGACTATGAACGTTGACCCGAAGACACACGAGGCAATTACTAATTCAGGAAACGTTGCAGGACAATTCCACTGTTTTAAGAGATGTTCTCCTTTGGTGCTTAAAAGCATGAAATATTGCCTACAGCGGCAAACTAATGTTCTTCATGTCACAGGAATATTAATCAATGCTTATAGAAGGTATGCACACTGCAGTTATGCAGTAGGGTATCAATGTGCCGGGAAGAGTGAGGACTTATCTTTTAGGTGAGGTGAGGTGAGGTGAGGTGAGGTGAGATGAAGTGAGGTGAGGTGAGTTGGTGTTTAACGCCGCTTTCAAGATTATTTCACTTATATCGCGGCTGCTAGTATTATTGCAGGGAGAAAGCCCGCAACACCATTGTGGCTATGCATTGTTGTGAAACTTGCGAGTAACAGCTGGAACTAGCGAACCATGGGTGGTACTTATCTTTTACCTACTCTGTATATTTGTGGACCTTCTTTGTGAGTGCCTAGCATTTTCTGCACATTCATTTTCAGGAATAGACTTGCAAAGTCGATATTTAATGATGTTATCATTCTTACCACTCATCATTTCCGGGGTGTCTACTAAGGTCTCAAATGTGCAAGCCTGGTCTGTCTGTCTATTAACTAAATTACTAAGAAAATTCTAAGCAAATGTTATTTTACCTGTGTAAGCGTCTTTGGTTTTGCTTAGGGTAGGACTTTGCACTATCCCAGAACTAGGTGGAAGGCTACAAATGTATTAAATGCATGATACATTGACATAAATACTCAAATACCAATAAACGGTATGATATGCATATCTCTCTCTCACTTATAAGTCTTTTTCTAAAGCAGAATCTTCTCATACACCACTATGTTCCGGAAATAACTTTACGACCTTATGCCCCAGTCACACTTACGTTTATGAACGTAGTGATGCAGAACGTACTTTAACTTAGTTAACTGTACTTGAGCCTAGTTATCCGTAGTTATACTTAGTTATCCGTGCTCAAAACGTAGACATAGACGTGAAACAAACGTAGTTTGTGATTTAACGTTTGGACATGTTCAAAGTTTGGCATTTCCGAACTACGTTTCCAGAAACGTAGTTCAATGTAGTTGGACGTAGTTAATTGAAAATGTGAACTTAGTTCATCGTAGTTGAACCTAGTTAAGAACGTTCTTAAACGTAGTCAACTTTTCCACGATTTACTACACTTTACTAGGTATCCGAGTACGTTTTCGTACGTTTAAGTACATTCTAGAACGTTGTACTACGTCTGACTACGTTAAACTACAATAAACTACACTAGTTTCATCTGAGTTAAAGAACGTTTTAGTACACAAAACTAGGTATTAGTACGGTTAACTACGATATCAAATACGTGTAACTACGTTTTGGTACGTTTCGTATTTAGACTTTGACGTTTAAGTACGTTTCCCTACATCTAACTACAGTTAAGTAAGTATAACTACGTTGAACTACGATAAACTATGCCTAATTGGGTAGATTTATTTATTTGTACCTTAATTTGTGTCACAAGTGAGTGAAACACCTGGTATGCATTTTAACACTGTTCATTTCACAACTGGGAGAGGATGAGTGGAAGGAAGGTGAAAATGATACAGCATTTATCTGCTATGAACGAAATGATATGTTTTGCTCAATATATCAACAAATGACGAAACGAAGAGAAAACAAAGAAGATGGTGGGCCCGTGACTGGCTCCTACGTAGACCATTACACGGTCAATATCATACACTTATGTCCGAATTGGAGAATATTGTCCTCTGTCACATCTGATGTTCCTTCGTCAGGATTGACAGAAATGACCGTCGTGTCAGGAATATCTCTTGCGGCTTGATTTGAATCAGAAGGTGGGGGGCGACTTTTTCTGCCTCTCGTTTTACCCATAGTTGATAAAATTAACTAACACTCTGTTGGCTTGACAATTAAGAGAAAGAATGAAATACATAAACGTGTGTCTTTATATACCCTACCACTGAAATGCCGTGATTTACCCTACTTTAACGTACTTTGACGTACCTAAACGTGTTTCAACGTAGTTCAACCTACTTAGTTGTACTAACAAACGTTCTTAAATGTAGATCAACGTGGTTAAACGTAGCCGAACGTAGCTAGTAAGTTGTTCAATGAACGTAGTTATCCGTTGTTAAACCTAGTAAAACGTACTTATATGTACTTAATCGTACTTACATGTAGTGAATGAACTTATAATGAAACGTTGTTTTACGTAGTTACTAAAAATGCACTCATTTTCGGCACGTTAGCGGTTTTGTGGCTACGTTCAATGAACTACGTTTAACTAGGTAAATGAACGTAAGTGTGACTCCCCCATTAAGAACAGCTGTTTTAACTGTTGTTTTTAAAAAAAAAAATCCGAAATATTTTAGAGCGGAATCATACACCTTTGCCGCCACCTCTCGGTGGAACTCCCTACCAAGTTGAAATCATCATTATCTCTCACTTCCTTCGAGGCACGCCTCAAGACTCACCTGTTGCTCAGGTACAAATAACTTTTTGGCCGATTTCCTAGACTTCGTATATGCAGCTGTTGAACAAAAGTTTGTTACTATACATGCAAACTTTGTGTAAATAGGTGTTAAGTTCGACCCATTCGATCATCTTTCTAGAAAAACTTGTGATTGTACAGGAGATAAAGTAACATCATGTTTCTATCACGTTCTTTTATTTAATTTTTATATTCACACTTAGTCACTTTTGGCATGGTTTTTTGAAAAGTTGTTTTTCTTCTGAATCTCCTGTTTTACCCTGAGACAGGGTGAATGTAAATAAATAAAGATATACAGAGACGGTTCTATTTCTTGTTAACATAGATTAGACAAAGATTACTATTATATTATTATTTAACACAAAGAGGTTAATTATCTCTTTAATGCATTTATTTGTTGATTTTCATTCCAAGGTAAACTAATTAGATTTTTAAGTTTATCCCGACAGATTCCACCATATAATGTCCTACCCGTCAGGATTCCAGCATTTCAAAAAGAAAGAAATTTGCATTTTTGAATAAATTAATACGATAAACAAACATGTATATACAAATCAGTATGGTTGTTCATGTACACGTATTTAACCACGTGATGTTGTCTTCTCTTTTGGCAACTGTGGACATGATCTGATGATACATTTATCTTTGATCGTATGAAAATGCTGTAATGGCACACGGACTGAATTATTCAGTTCAAGTGTCACCTGCTTGTTACAGTTAAACATATCAATTGTATTAACAAAAAGATTATCATACTACCCATGATACGCTATAAAATACATTAACTATGATCGGATCAACAGGGATGACTGTTTTAATAAATTGTGAAATGCATAACTCAAGTTAAACAAAGATAAAATAGATTAGGAATGTAACATTATTGGCATGAATAAAATCAGCTAAAAGTTAAAGGACCTTGATTTTAGTTGTGTTCATAAAAAATTTAACTTCATATAATCACTATGGTCAAGTTTAAAAATGTTATGTTTAATGTACCTCTACGCTTATGGTAAAATGGTAAGGGAAGAAAATTGGCTAGCTTTCATATGTCCACTGGTCAACAGTTGTATGATTTTTTACGACTGTATTGTGCATTCCAATAATCTACTATCGTTAGAATGTTTACAAACAGCAATTTTAATAACAATCACAATATGATTAAAAATGTATATTAAGTCAATATATCCAAATTGATTGATATCATCAGTTTTTTTTACGACTAATGGGTAACAATAATTTAATGATAACGAATACAGTGTTGTTGAAACACTATCGATCAACACCGGAATGTAACATTTGCAGTAGTTTAAAGATTCGTTTCAGCCAATGAGATTAGATACAACTTATATATCTGTTAATGATTATTTATTGAATCACGCATTCAACGTCGGAAAATACCCTAAAATAACAAGTTTATATCAGTTAACAGGACGATCTATCAATAAAGGTTGTTTCCTTGCTCCATATTTCCATTTTCATGAAATCAAATTAAATTTGGATTTATTAATATTAAAAATCAAATACACTATCCGTGGACATAACATAAGTTGGGAATACCTTATAATCTCAAATAAAATACATCTCTCAGAGAACACCTTTAGATGTGAGATTTTACCTACCTAGTGACTGGTAACAAGCATGAAATAATAACTTGATCTTGAATGAATGGAAGTTGAATGAATGAAATAATATTGGATGAAAGATGAATGGCATGGTTATGATTTGATCAACGATGCACCGATGGAGGATAAATTATGGAATGGTGATTGGATGAAAGGTGAATGGATGGTAGATAAATGGATGGACGATAAATGGATTAAAGATGAGTGGACGGAATATGATTGGATGGACGTTGAATGGATTGAAGATGATTGGATGGAATATGATTGGATGGAATATGATTGGATGGAATATGATTGGATGGACGTTGAATGGATTGAAGATGATTGAATTGAAGATGATTGGATGGAATATTATTTGATGGACGTTGAATGGATTAAAGATGATTGGATGGAAGATGATTGGATTGAATATGATTGGATGGAATATGATTGGATGGACGTTGAATGGATTGAAGATGATTGAATGGAATATGATTGGAGGGAATATGATTGGATGGACGTTGAATGGATTCAAGATAATTGGATGGAAGATGACTGGATGGAAGATGATTGGATGGAAGATAATTGGATGGAAGATTATTGGATGGAAGATTATTGGATGGAATATGATTGGATGGACGTTTAATTGATTGAAGATGATTGGATGGAAGATGACTGGATGGAAGATGATTGAATGGAAGATCATTGGATGGAAGATGATTGGATGGAATATGATTGGATGGAATATGATTGGATTGATGTTGAATGGATTGAAGATGATTGAATGGAATATGATTCGATGGACGTTGAATGGATTGAAGATGGTTGGATGGAAGATGAGTGGATGGAAGATGATTGGACGGAATATAATTGGATGGACGTTGAATGGATTGAAGATAATTGAATTGAAGATGATTGATTGTAATATGATTGGATGGAATATGACTGGATGGACGTTGAATAGATTGAAGATGATTGGAACGAAGATGGTTGGATGGAAGATGATTGGATGGAAGATGATTGGGGGAATATTATTGGATGGACGTTGAATAGATTTTAAATGATTGGATGGAAGTTGAATGGATGGAAGATGATTGGATCGAAGTTGAATGGATGGAAGATGAATGGATGGAATATTATTGGATGGAAGTTGAATGGATGGAAGATGATTGGATTGAAGTTGAATGCGACCCGTCGCAAAGGAAGCAGGTTTTTTTGTTGCATTTCCATACCATTTAAATGAAATAAAACGGTAATTAAAAAATTACACTCTAAAGAGTGTCATATGACTTTTAAGATGTTGGACAATACAACAATTCACACTCATTTCGTAATGGTCATATGACACACTTCCTCGGGTAATAATATATCTCTGTCGTGTATATAATGTACACAGGCCTGTTGCCGTCAAACTGAATAAACCTCTTCTTCTACACCGGCAACTTAAAATAAAAATATCTGTAAGTAAACAATATATATATATATATAAATATCCCTACATCATTCGTCCTAAAAGGACTTGGTGCTTCATTTAACAAAAAAGTTGAATGACGTTTGAAAATAAAACCATTTGGTTGTTTAATAAATGATATCGTGAAGTTAACTGGGGAAGCTCTGCTGGAGGTCGTACATACTAGCCGGGAAGTGAGTAACTTGAGTGCATTGAACTGGTTTAGAGACCGCGACATTGAAGATTATCGACTTTCTTCGTTCCAGAAATTAAGCACTCTTGTTACCATGGCAACAAGTACCGAAAGCCAGGAACAATCACTAGCAACAGTTTGTAACTGGAGATGGGACCTAATAACGTGATAATACACGCTCCGATATTAGATCAGCGTGGAAACACAAACTGTAACCCCCTGGATAGGTGTTATTTGAAATAATGATTGAAGTTTGTTTAGATGAAGGATAAAGGGATACATAAATGGAAGTTAAATGAATGGATGGTATTAGATGGAGATGTATGGCTGGAAGATGGATGGCTGGATGACAGTTGGGTCGACAATTGAATGGATAGAAGAGGATTGTGTGGAAGATGAATGGATGAACGATGAACAGGTTGATGATTGGATGGAAGATTGAATGGAAGGAAGATTGATTGGATGGGAGATTAAATGGATGGGAGATTGATTGGATGGGAGATTGAATGGATGGAAGATTGAATGGATGGAAGATTGAAAGGGTGAAAGATTGATTGGATGCAAGATTGAATGGATGGAATTTTGAATGGATGGAAGATTGAATGGATGGAAGTTTGAATGGATGGAATTTTGAATGGATGGAATTTTGAATGGATGGAAGATTGAATGGATAGAATTTTGAATGGATTGAAGATTGAATTGATGGAATTTTGAATGGATGGAAGATTGAATTGATGGAATTTTGAATGGATGGAAGATTGAATGGATGGAAGATTGAATTGATGGAATTTTGAATGGATGGAAGATTGAATGGATGGAATTTTGAATGGATGGAAGATTGAATGGATGGAAGATTGAACGGATGGAATTTTTAAATGGATGGAAGATTGAATGAATGAAAGACTGAATGGATGCAAGATTGAATGAATGAAACACTTAATGGAATATTGAATGGATGGAAGATTGAATGGATGGAATTTTGAAAGGATGGAAGATTGAATGGATGGAAGATTGAATGAATGAAAGACTGAATGGATGGAAGATTGAATGAATGAAAGACTGAATGGATGGAAGATTGAATGAGTGAAAGACGAATGAATGGAAGGTGAATTGATAGCCGAACGAAAAAAGGATGACGTATTTTCTGATGGAATTTATTGAAATTTGGCCGGATATTTACGAAAAGAAAAATCTCAATAAAAGGGCAGATATTTGGAGAGATAAATGCATGCATTGATGGATGAATGAACGAATGACATGAATTGGGGAATCCGACCTTTCATTTGTGTTCTAGTAAAACCACGATACATAAAAACAAGTTCGGATGTAGCTGAACATGTAATAGTATTCAGTGAGAAAACAACAACCAAACCTCAAAGATCATTCACGGTGTGAGTTATTGATCAATGTTCACCTACTCCTTACAGTGTTTTGTAAGCGATACTAATACAAACAATAATGTCATTTGATAAGCAATGCTATCATATTACAGACTTGTTATCCATTAATATGCTCTTGCCTTTATGTATGTAAACATAAACTCCAACGACCTTCGACCATTTTGATATATGACACCATGTAAGACTCAATAGAGAAGCCATGTATAACTGTCGTTTATTTGGTATACTGAGGGGTAGAATAACCATGTAACACGTTGATAAGATGATCGAATTTGATAAAAAGTTATTTCGTTCTAATATAACGTTGATATAAACCATAAGTACCGAATCTTAACCTCACGTAGTAAATGATACCCTTTTCATTCTACCGTGTGATTTAATAAGCAGATATATTACATAATCACGGCAAATATTCCCTTTTTGCATTAGAGAAAAACTCGCATTTCAAGGGTAATTTCAGTTAATCAAGCAAAAGTAGTAGTAATCATAATGATAATGCTTTGTAATGAAGATTTATATCATTTCTTTAGAAATAGGCCATGTCATGGCCACATCGTACCAATGTATCAAGAAAATATTACAAGGGCACATCAACAAAATGCATGGTGATTGCCAATTTAAACCTCTTGCAGAATAAGAACCGCTTCATAAGTAAACATGGCAAGTAAAAATGGTATCAGATCCAATTACGGTTAAAAAGCAATTGTCTACTGATGATGATACCATTATAGCCACTGGTGAATTTATGAGTACACACGTGGCATCTCAATGCCATTAACTTCTATAAGAGCAAGAAATTTTAGAGTAGCATAAACACTGTCGTATGTTTAGCCTCAGATACAGCCACAGGCCTGTGTTACGAGTTTCGTACACTCTGAGCATTTTGCACATGCAGATATGTTGAGGATGTAAATTAATAGCCTCAGAGTATTTTTACTCGTATTTGACTAGTAAACCTTTTGTAAAAATGGCTGAAGGTACGCGCCATGTCAAAGAGAATGCAACTTCAAAACAGGAACCCAGGTAATCTATATTCTCCTAATGCAGAAGTTTCAAATATGAGTGTCATAAACAAAGGTGTAGACAGATACTATTACCATTACCCTCCACACGTTACAACCCTCTACTATATGTACCTTTCTCGGGCATACAGGCTCAATTAAAGGTATCAAATTACATAAATCATATCAACAGTGTCAGCTTATAGTCAATTCACACCTTTTGTCGAGTACTTATGCACTGCAGTTATCTCAACAAGAAACCAAACTATGGACAGACCTAAGCAATAGAATATCTCTTATTACAGATAATCGTTCCTTATACACGTTTTGTTGATCAGTGAAAAAAGCTTTAAGTAGAATAACTGACACAGTAGCAAAAAATCATATTGTAAGTATGTACCCCAGCACATTAAACATTCTTACTATACACCTAACTACTATGATCTGAGCTACATTAAAAAAATCACAGTAGTAAATACATCACATTAGAAATATAACCCTAAGTATATTAAATCTTCTACGCACACCTTCAGAACTGCAATTAACCGTTATCTAAAACAACAGGCATAGTTTTTATACCACAAAAATATACCATCCCCAATTATAACCGCTAACACTTATACAACTGGTATCTGAGTTAACGCACTGGAGGAAATGAGTGGAGCGGTCGATGGTGAGTGAGCTCGCACCGCCCCTTACCATCGAAACACGAGCATCGAAACAGAGTAACTCTCGCTGACTGGTTGGGTGGATTGAGAACCCATTCTCTGCTAGAGGACGATATAAGCTGTAGAACTAAGATGGTCAGATGAGCAGGGCCTGTGACACAATCATAGGACTCGTGTGACAGTGCAGTGAGTTTCGTCTTCACGATGAGAGAGTTAGCGTGTGTTCTCCTCGTGTGTTTTTCAGCCTCGCCGGTGCTTGCTGGAGGAGGTGAGATGGATAATGTTATCTTTGCTTTGCTATCGTTCATATTTGTATGTATCGATAATGTTTTCATTTATCCAATAAGAATGATATTTGTTTGTTAGTTGTAAGTGGTATGCTGTCATACACTGCTTTCTCCAGAAGAGGATGTCCATACTTACTTTACTTACTTACTTACTTACTTACTTACTTCGTCGTTGGATGATTTCCAAACAATTTAGTTTTTTTAGTTTGTTATTAGCAATCTTTGTTGAATATATATAGCATATTGAGTTATTTGCGTATGGTGTAGATTTCATGCTTACTTTGGATGCGTCAGTAAACAGACTGTTCTCGCGATTCATAAGATGTAACATGACGATCTAGTTTACTTATTAGACGATAGGGAGATAGGTGAATGGATTGAGTATGATGGAAATGGGTGGTAGATGGGTGCTGGATGGACGTTTTGATAAATGGTTGAAATATACACTGGTAGATCGTGGATAGATAATGGGTTTAAAGGATTAATTGAGGATTACCGGTTGAAAGGACTAGGTTATGGATAGATGGTTGAAAGGATGGGTATTGATTAATGGTTGAATGGATGGATTACGGATAATTGGTTAAATGGATGGTTTACGGATAACCGGTTGACAAGGTAGGTTACGAAAAACCGGTTGAACGGAAGGTATCCCTTAAATGTTGTTTGAACGGGTTACGGATTGACAAGTGAATGGATGGGTAACCATTAATGGTTGAATGAACGGGTAACGATTGATAGGTGAATGGTAGACGAAAGGTTGATAGGTGAGTGTATGGATATAGATTATTGGAAGACTGATTTGATTTTGAATGGAATGGTAAGGGATTGATCGGTAAATAGATGAATGGATGAAGTGGTGAATGGTTTGGACTGATTAAACGGTAGAAAATTGAATGGTGATTTGAATGACTGATAGTTTTAAATGAAAGAAAGGAATGAAGGCTTTAGAGCATGGCTATGGTATCCGGGTGAATGAAAAGAGAGATGGATGGATAGACAGAGTAATAGATTGGAGGAGAAATGAACTAGGTTATCTAACGTTAAGATGAACAAGAAAAAATGAATGCATTAAAGTCATTATTTGAGATAAATTATTCGTAAATGCATATTTCATTGCTTAATTATACGATTTATCTCCCACATTACACATTTAAACGTCTTTTATTAATAATGATTTGCGACCTAATAGCTAAGAAACCGTACGGAAATTTTTGCATAATCGAAAAAAAAAATGAAAGTGAAAACTATTAGTTATATTTTTACGTTGTACATAATAATAATGGATGAACATGTCCTAACATAAGTGGTCGTTGAGGTTTGAGACATCTCTGAATGGCCATTTTATCATACTTATTGTCTGTTAATGTGGCCGCTAGTATCTGATAATGTTTTACGTCCTAATGTGTGCATGTCAATCGTGTCCTTGTTCATGGCTCGACACAAATAGGTTTCTCTTTCCCTAAAAAAAGGAATATAACTCTAAGAAATTTACAGCCAGATTTTTTAAGTAAATCAATAATCATGACAAAGCTATTTGACAAAGCATTCTATTTTGTATGTTTATTTATTACTCTCCCGTTGAAGACACCGCCGTTTAATAAATCTAAAATGTTATTACACATTGATAACATCGCGTGTTGACTGACGTCACATGACGACACAGTCATTAAGCATGACGTAATAATGTCATCGGCGCGGCAGCAATGGTAATCTCGGCGATTTTCATGCTTTATGCTTGATATAATTCAGCGAGTAATAAATAAAATACTGAACTCAGTCCCATTAAATTACATTTTTTACGAAACAGTATCGGTATCTAATTCGTTTTCGCTCGCTAAATACAAAACAACTCATTCGTTCCATAAAAATGTTATTAAACGGGACGTTTATTATCCTCTATATGTCTATACATGTCTATAGTGTCCCCCTTTTTATTGCACAGTAGAGGATTTAGTTTCTATTTTCTTAGACACTAAAAGGCAACAAATCAAAACAAAGTAATCTGTCTGCAAATTTGAAGACTGATACATTAGAATTTGCATGTACATGTCAATATGAATATTTATAGCTTCAAGTTTGGCTTGCACAATATGATATCAGGTTTGCGTTTCTGAGGAAAAGGACCTAAAAGGAAGTAAATGGACAACCAGATTCACAAATTAAAATAATTCCACGATAATTCTTGACAAGGATACTGGTTTTTAGACAAATGAATCGTTCTGACGTGAGTACATCGTTTCTTTCTTTGTATTTTTATGTTACCCGAACAGCTTTATGTTTCCGCAAAATCAGTACACAGCAAATCGTGATTTACCATTTAAAAAGAATCGTGATAAAGGTATTCTTTTTTTAACTATCCAACACAGAAGACTAATTATATCAATCGTATTAAATTAGGACGTCCTGAACTACAAATTCGGGACCCAATTATTGTTTTTCTTAATTCATATATCATGCAGAGAAGGAAAGATAGATTCTTCAAAAGTATGAAAGAGACAAACATTATAAAAAGTAGAAATCTGATTCCGTCAACAAAAGCAAGGAAATATCAAGAAGCAACCGTGTCGAGGGAAAAAAACGATTAAACCTATATTTATTGGTTAGCGCGTTCGGCTTCGGATCAGGAGGTCCGTGGTTCGAATCTCGCCAGGGGCTCGGCAACTTTGTCTGCAGTAGAGAACTGTTCTACATGCAGTCAGGTTTGGGTGCAATGCTACGCTGAAATTCAGTGCAGTACCACCCATGGTTCGCTAGTTCCAGCCGATGCTCGCAGGTTTCACCGCAATGCATAGCCACAATGGTGTTGCGGACTTTCTCCCTGCAAAAATACTAGCAGCCGCGATATAAGTGAAATAATCTTGAAAGCGGCTTTAAACACCAACTCACCTCACCTCACCTCTTTAGGATTGGGTAGTCACGAGCTGATAGAAACTGAATGAGACCGATAGAGTTAAAAACGTTTTCGTGAAAGAGGAAAAAAACCCATTTAGAGCTACTCTACTCAATTCTATTTGATATCAAATCTCAAATGTCAAATTGTTCAGGTGATTGATAAAAGCTACGATATATATGTATTCAATGTTCATCCAACAAGAAAACTTTCAAAAGCCATTTCGGTGTGCATTTTCATTTCTGATAAAACAATTATGTTTAAAGAAAACAAAATAAATGTCAAAAATTTACATTTTAAAATTTGATATACCCGCAAGGTTACTTCAGAGATAAAGTATGCCCCATTCAATTCCAGTCAACTGTAGCATTGGCATAACTGAAGTCTATATAAACTGTGCGTAGGTGTATCTGTAGGACATCACTGTAACCTCAATACGTCAGAAGGGCAGTAGGACAGCGGAGGTGAAGTGAAAAAAGGGGATTACAGGGGGAGACTTGAAGAAACTCCTTGACGCCCAGACCGGTGTTAAATATCTGTAATATCGCGCACTTCCCGCGAGATGCGAGACATTGAGGTGTTATTTGACCAGGCTTATACGGTCTGTGTTAAGTGACCTTTGACCCACAGAGGTTATGAGAGACAGATACGACGTTAAGAGAAAATAGCCTGTCTCAAATTTGACTTAAATAAAAAAAAATTAGAAATAGAATGACCGGTGCTATGATAGTTTTAAAATGAACGTACTATGAGCGGTTAAGCTATGCAAAACCATGTCTGTACCTCAAATAAAGGTGTTCACACAAAAATGGTCACCAGTGACTTTGCTTGATAGTTGATTATTTCTTCTACGACTACGGATAATTAGGTAGAGTAATGAGATGTTTTGACCAACAGAAAATAATACATTTTGCATAAATTTACATGTATGTAATTATATATAATTTATTTGGGTATATCGGATGACATAAATCTTTCAAAAACGTGCTACTGCCCCTTTATTTCTAGAAAAGGATGTCAGTTATGATTTGCGGATTAAAGCTCGAAGTAAGAAGTGTGCACCATTCTGGATATTATTTCATTTCATATCAAATATCAAAACAGATTTCCAGTTTTTATCTCCTTAAAAACTCACTGTTAATCCAAGTGCCTTTAAGGTGTCTTAAAAAACCTTACCTGTCAAAGTTAACAAGTGTTTTAGGGTAATTAAAGTCACAGTGTCATTCATCTAATTAGGTTTAGGACAAAGTATTTTTTCCATCGTAAAAAATACAATGGCTTGTCATGTCATCAGTGCCATGTACAATTTACAATACAATTGTACATGTACCAGGTTACAAGTGTACGAGTCAAATATATAAAAAGCCAACCATAAAAACTCGTTCTGATATAAAGACAAAGAGAACATTATGTGTTAGTGTGCACGCTTTACTACCGTATTTATGGTAACAATACCTCTGTTCTAAAATGCATGAGATATCCTCCAATCATCCAATTAAAAAAATTGGGCGAATATTTTATGAGTTTCAGTTTTCAATATCACGGGAACACAGAAAAACGGTGATGGTAAGATCATACCGAGCTTTTGAAGGACAACTTCTTTATCGTGAAATTTGCGATGATGCGGAGAATATGCTTACTCCTTCATCTATCTTCACGACGTTCAGATATATATATATATATTCTCAAAGACAAAAAATGACACATGGCCAACATTGCCCCAACATGTTTCATTGATATCTTCAGGGAGGCCAACATTGCCCCAACATGTTTCATTGATATCTTCAGGGAGTCTCCCTGAAGATATCAATGAAACATGTTGGGGCAATGTTGGCCATGTGTCATTTTTTGTCTTTGAATATATGATACTGTATACTTGTGAACTCTTTTTCAAATATTGTATATATATATATATATATATATATATATATATATATATATATATATATATATATATAATATATATATATATATATATATATATGAAAGTATTAAAAATACAGAGAAGATGTAAATCAACTTTCACAATCATGACTTTATCTTTTTTCCCTTTTATCTAAACATTTTTTCACAGTTGGTAAATCTTGATTGCTTGTATATTTTGCACTTGTTAGCATTTTTTTCAAGGTTTTGGGCTGACGTTTACTTTTTATTATTTTTGTTTTATTTAACATTCTAGCAAGACGATTTTCCTGTCTCATGATATCTAGATTATTGTGTAATTTAGGAAAGACTTCCATGTTGTTTGGGTTATAGGTTGTCACAATGCTAACAAGTGCAAAATATACAAGCAATCAAGATTTACCAACTGTGAAAAAATGTTTAGATAAAAGGGAAAAAAGATAAAGTCATGATTGTGAAAGTTGATTTACATCTTCTCTGTATTTTTTAATACTTTCATATATACTTCTCCACGATTGATACTTCTTACATTTTCTATATATATATATATATATATATATATATTCAAAAAAGGAGAGTAGGTTTCTCACGTGAAGGAAAGTTATATATAAAAAAGAGTAAACATCGGATGGTTCTGACTGGATCAATCTTCTTTAATACAATACGATGAATTCATTTCGACCAGTGTATCGGTCTTTTCAAGTATGGCATATATATATATATATATATACATACATACACACACACACAAACACTTATGCTTACTCCTTCATTAATCTGATGAAGTGGTGAGTATATATTTCGAAACAAAACAGTTGTTATCAAGTAATTTTTATCTTCCTTACGATTTTACGTGATTGCACATGGTTTATGATTTGGAAAATTGGAGATGTATATAATTAAATTTATTACAGGTTTAATTATTAATGATTTTTAACTGAATGTCGGTAATTCAGAGCAAGAACTATTAGAACTGATATTCGTAAATGTAGCCTATTGTTAAATTCACACAAATATAAAGTTCTATGTATCAATTTGATTATATATTTGAAATAAGCTTTTCCATGTATAAGGCACTGTTCTGTACCTCATATCAAATTGATAAAGCGATTATTTTTTCATGTGCCATAATACTATCGATAAACTATCGAACCTCGATATATTTCGTTATATGGAGTGTGTACCGGAGATTCAAATAATATATTTAAAAAATATCTCCGTCCCACTGCAGTGAGTCACATGTTACATGTCGCATGGTTTCCTGTAAATATTATAATTATTTATTTCTTTTAAATTCCTGGATTTTTAGAAAACAGGATGAATTTTCAGCAGGCGCCTTACGTGAAGAAACGTTCAATCATAACGTCAAGAAGAATACTGAAACTCGCAATGGCTGTTGATCGAATTGATACGTACCCACGTGTACACTATATACAGAGTAATCGTTCTTCTTTAGACTTAGGTTTATTACTAATGTGGGTTGTCTTAAAACCTCTGTTGTATAGATATTGACTCAAGAGTGCTGTATATACACTGTCTGGCTTTTTGTCGGGTGTAAATATTTAGAAAGGTAATTACCCAGAGCCGAGATCTCACATACTTATCTTGGATAATCAAAGTTCATTTTGAATAACCAGTCCACGTCGAACGGAGGTTATTTATTGACACTTGAAAGTATCATCGTGGCCAACACACTGGTAAGATAATTGTAGGATTCTCATCAAAATGAATAATTCATTTTCGGAAGAACTTCATAACAATGCATGTTGTGCTCCGGAAATCTAGAAATAGAAGACGGTGTAAAAGACCGCCTTGTTGACCTCCAACATATAAATAATAAAACTAATTTTTGGACAGGAACAAAGGTAATTAATCAAAAAACTGTTTAAGCGTGTGAATCTGTGCACAGGAAAGAGTATACTCAAGTTATTGTTAAAGCTACTAAAGTAAAATCATCAAAAGGAAATGAAATAAAAAATTAGACAAAAGGACGTTTTTTTAAATTACTGTAATGGTTATATGTGTGACAAAATGGGCATATCATAAAAGGATCAAAGCGAAAATCCTGTCGACAACTAGGAACCAAAACATCACTATTTCTTATTGCCAAGGTTTAGAATAAAAGTCCTATGTCATATGTCAAGTCAGTCTAACTTTATCTAAAGTGGATAGCGTACAAACTAGTTGTCAGAATATCAAAGCAATCACGAGAAATACTTTATGAAACCGGCTACATCACTACAGTTGTTTAGGAGGAAATCGGAGAAAATTAGGAGATAGAATAAGCTTAGTGTAAAGGCATTTGTGGATATTACCATCCCAAAAAATCATGTTCACTATCCATCTATAGAAATTAATTCATTTGATAAAAGAAAAACACTCTAGGTTGAAGGCAATCGCCATATGAACTACTATATAAGAAAAAAAATAGCAGTGAATTTAAAACAAATATCTTGACTGGACAAAATAAATGTTCATAGATGTAACATTAAATAAAAAGTTTACCTTTGATAAAATGTTCATATAATAGTGAATAGATTGTTAATAAGAGAAAAAGACAACGGATCGTCGCCTGAAAGTGACTTAATTTTGTCAGACAAGTACTAAAAGTGAAAAGTTTAATGTATAGTTGCTTCGTTCATTTCTATCACTCACCAATCTCATTGAATCAGAAAGAATCGAACCTATCAATCGATTTTCGCAGCAAACTACTATTGAATGTTAGAACTGATTTTAAAAAAGATAGACCACTCACATATCTAATGAAACGCACAAGTCGTTTCAAATATACCAAGCATGAACAAAGTCTGAAGAGTTTTGCTGAGTATATCAACGCGGTAGACGATCATTCATTTTCAAACTATTCAAATGCAAATTTCAATCTCATTGTAAATCAAGCATATATTTGACATTGTCCGGTGCCTTCATTAAGTATTTGCTGCTTCTGACACGTTTCAGGTGCCATAGATAAAGAATTTCGTAAACTGAATTAATGCAAATGAGTGAATCGGGTACCCGCACCAGTCGTGTCAGTTGACTTTCAATCACGAATACTACAGTCCATTTTATATTCCACTCTCGATATTGATATAAGGTTCGAGATTATCAAATGTCATAAGTCTGTTCCAAAGAGGAAAACTAAGACATTTTGTACAAAAATCAAACGGTGACATGGACATATTCATTAAACTTGTTACTAAGTTTTCATCGATGAATACGAATCCTCAATGGTTCTAAAATTTTAAGGATGGCTGCCAACTTTTTATGACAGTCGAATGTATGGTAACTCCAATTGCCAGGCTGCAGATTAGTTTCTCATGAAACACTGACTGAAACATGCGATGGTTAACGGACACTGCAATGAGAACTTCTACCAAATAAGTTACACATGTATTTGTGTCATATTTAACATATGTACAAATGAGCCCTTTAAAATTTTGACATGCTAATAGTGGTTTTTTTCCGTAGTTCATATTCGCAAAATAATAGATATCCTTGAATGATACTGTGACGAATTATAAAGTAGGAAAGAAAATCATCAAAATGGTAATTAACACGTTATTACATTCGAAATCTGTATGTTTTGCACGATTTGCAAACTCGTGCAAATTTGTGTATAAACACTTGTTAGGGAAACACAAAATTTGTAAAATAAATTTATCTCACATTTACTCGTATGATAACACTGATTCATGGGCTCGAACTCCTTGTATTACTCCAGTGGATATCAGTGTATAGTCAATATTACACTTTGATATACACTTTACATATACTTGATTACACACAGAATGCTTCTAAATTGCGCTGGCTAAAACATTAAAGAATATCTGACTTGCCATATTATGCTGTAACATGAGGATACCTTTTACCTATTTAAAGCAACCAAAGTATAACACATGGTACCCTATTATCATATGATAAGGGATTTTAATCACCTCGAAATCTTGAAATATTTGATTGTCTTGTTTTCCCTGACAATTGGAATAGAATCGAGTAAGTAATAGGGGTTCAACAACACTAGGCGTAGTTCAACCCCGAATTTTAACTCGTCGTTCTAGTTATTTGTACCTTATCACACACTAGGATATGTCTTGATAGAGGATTTGATAGTGATAATTTGAAGAAAAATGTTACCAAATGTTTTTGAAATGAATTGTAATGAAGATCTTAAAACTTTCAATATTCATGCTGATTTGTACTACAAACAAGGTTTTAGGAAACATTAACATGATTTGCAGTAAATATTGAACTGGTTTGTCACGGCGATTCAAAGAAAGTTTTTTTTGGTTAGGATAGATAAGAACATATATGTTGAATGAACTCATACCCATACAATCTACTTTGCATCGAAAAAAGATCTTAAAAATGGAAATGAATGTGTCAATAAACGAGTACAACTCACTTAAAGACTTCATCAGCACGTTCTGCCAAAATCCCCTCCTTTCATCACTTTTAATACCAAAATCTTAACCATCATAAAAACGTTCTTAAAATGACTGAGTGAAGTAGCTAGGTCACCTTGAACGATAACGTCATGAAACAAGAAACCATCTTGACGTCATCAAGGTCTTAAAAGTCACGTGACCTAGGCATAAGGATGCCACCCATATATTAGTTTGTGACCCTGAAAGATACCCGGCCCACATTTCAAATGTATTTGGGTCACAAAAACGAAATGGTGGTTGAGAGATCGTCACGGTTTAGAGAACAAGTGTAAAATAAATCCTTTCACCGAATTTCAGTCATTTGACTGAATGAATTGTTCCTTTTGTATATCAAGTTACGAATGAGCGCTTTCCATAAGTCATGATCATTCTTTCAGACAGAGATTCCTATCAGAATTATTGACGGAGCTACCTCTATGGGGAGAGAATGGCTCTTGATAAATTTTTTTCCGATTAAGATTGTTGTGCACTTATTTCTAAAATATGAACTTATTAATTTTGTCATTTCGCCTTAGGTTCCCATATTGAATTAATATGTGTGTCTGGTGTGAAAATTGTTGTTATGTTTAAACTGACAAGGACATCTACATGCGTACAAACAAAACGTTTATCCATACAGAAAAGGATAACTACATATTTTTCAAAAGGATTTCTTATTTGAATAGGTTAAAAGAGCTTTGGATTCAATAAAAGGGAATGATAAATGGCTAAAAGAGGGATAAAATGAAATTCTAAGATCATTCTAATCAAACCAGGTTCAGTTTAGCATCATGGTATGTGCATGGTTGAAAATTGAGCTCTTTACGTCTTTTTACAGTCAAGTTATTCTGTAAAAAATGTGTATACTTGTTTCGAATAGCTGATGTCTACAGAATTATGATGAACATTCAAAACGTAAGCGTTGTAACATCTCGAGTTGTAAGCATGTGACTTCTAAAGGACGATGTGATTGAAAGTAAGTGGTTATTTTAACTAGATTAACATCTACTGCCCGAGGAAAAACAAACGAAGTGCATTTGTGCAGTTTGGCGCATGGTGCCAGTATGTATTTTCTTATGTAGATTTATGTGTACTCACGTCTCTACAATAGGTAATAATTGAACCATATAGTGCTGCATATCAGAACAACTAGCGTCATAGAGACAGCTTCAGAGAAAATATCACATTACAATATTCCGTACATGCCTATTATGTGATAATCGTTGTAACGTGATAGATATATAAGTTTTCTGTCGCGTGCTACGGCAATTTTCTTATTGTTCTTATTGCATGATATTTGCAGATTATTATGGTATTTTATTGTGCTTATTGCTTTATTGTCCGGATTATTTGTATTTCCACTTGTATCTGATTACTTATGTTGTTGTCAGAATGCAAATATATTAAATGATAATCATAATCATAATCAAATGAAAAATTGTCAAACCAGCTCATACAATACACCGTTGTTGTAATTAAGATATGTAGATTTCCTTTCTTTATTTGATTAAATATACTTATATCACTTTCGTTAAGTATATGATAATAACATTATTATGTACATTTTTATCTGATAATTTGTAGTAGCCATTGTTAATGTTTTTATTGGATAAGGTATTTGTGTTTATAAAATTCGTACCACGGTCAAACGTAATTTGTCCTTATTTCAGTATGTGGTGGGAACTTTATTGTATGTCTTTACGCTAGTCAGTATTTCTTATTCAATAGCATTCATGAATATCCTTAAAGAATGAAATAGTGTCACCTGAAAATAAACAATGACTAGCGAAATTGACACTAGTTGATCATTCAAGGGTAAATATTCATTGAAACCTTCGAAGTCAATACTTTCTTGTATCATCGCAGGTCCCGTCGATTGTGGAGTAAATAATGACATCTGAAATTTGAATATTGAGTGCAAATAAGGTAGGGGTTACCAATGGTTTAAGTTTATTTCCAAAGTAATATTCTTATGTCATTTGCATACTTGTGAAACCTACATAAAACTTCGATACACGAGAGATTATATTTATTTAGCTAATGAAAGAAGTTTATTGAGGAAGAAGATCATTTCATTTTTGTCTCGCTTGTATAAATCAAATATTAATTTAACCAATTTAACTTATAACCGCAATCTATTACAGAAGAAGACGATTAGTTTATTTTCGTCTCACTTGTATTAAAACGTATGTGTATAAATCATTGCATTAAATATATTCGAATATAATCTCCCCACGTCATCGACGAGTACACGAATGGTGGCTACAGTAACCTTGCTGCGATAGTCAAAATAAAAACGATCTTATTCTTGTGCGAACATCAACATCTCAAATAGCTTGTTCATTCAACTCATATTTGTCCACGTAACCTATGTTACAAGAGTAGTTGCTGTCAAGATAGTTGAAGTATCAGTAACGCTGTTTAGAACTTAACATTCAGTCTGTTGATTTAACTGTTAAGAAGACTGGAGAGCTTTGGCTTGTGAGATGCGCACATACCTTACAAGACACAATCAGCCGTCACTGAAAGACTGATTGGATATACATAAGGAAGGTTTTCGAGTTACAATGTTCACCGCCAGGGGATTTTGTCCGAACCAAGAGATATTGTTGATTTGATGACTTTTGTGGAGTCTGTGAAACCATGTTGAAAAAATTAAAATACGATGATCAAATTCAAATTAGTTAATGAAACCATCTGATATTGATAATGATGATTGATTACATTGTTCCAATCGATGGCATTCTTCTAATGTATTTTACACATGAAATAATCAAACCGAAATCAAATCATCTTAATAAATAGTTTCTCAAAAAATTTCCAACAAAATAACTTGTAAAACATAACTACGTTAATCTTCGGGGTCCTTTTAGCACCTGTGATTTTCAAAGAAGGACACTCTCACAAGAAAATAGGGTTAGGCAATGTTGGCAAAGACATCGGTAAACAATTTAACAATTTCAGGTCAGTTGTTAGATTTAACACAAGCTTTTGGTGGATTAGAGTCAAGTTGTCAAATTTTAAAGAAGGGGAAATCGAGGTCAAAACGAGGTTACGTAACCTATTGCATAACAAGACTCACATCGATTGGTTTTGGATCGTAAACGTTCGTCTTAAGATAAATTCATGTTGTTAATCATTTTGTAATGTCACGTCTATTTGCAATAACGAAGTTTATGATCAAGGAATATGTTTTACAATTGTGAATGTCCTTGAAAGAGTTTCTTATGTATCAAGTAACGACCTGGTGATATCCCCTGTTTAAAAAGTGGAATTGCTTAATGGTTAAAAAAATGGTTTTAACTACCACTCTCCATCGATAGTTGACAGTTGTTTGCAGATTAACGCAACTTCGATAAAACATTTGTATGGCTAATCAAGTAACGATCTGATGGTATCGCCAGTTGAAAAGTTGAACTGATAAACCTTATTCATAAGAATGGTTTTAACTTCCTCTTCTCTATCGATAGTTGACAAATGTTTGCATATAAACTCAGCTTCGATAAAACATTTGTATGGCTAATCAAGTTACGATCTGGTGGTATCGCCAGTTGAAAAGTTGAACTGATAAACCTTGTTCAAAAGAATGGTTTAACTTCCTCTTCTCTATCTATAGTTGACAAATGTTTGCAGATTAACTCAACTTCGATAAAACATTTGTATGGCTATTCAAGTAACGATCTGGTGGTATCGCCAGTTGAAAAGTTGAATTGATAAACCTTGTTCAAAAGAATGGTTTAACTTCCTCTTCTCTATATATAGTTGACAAATGTTTGCAGATGAACTAAACTTCGGTAAAACATGTATATGGCTTATCAAGTAACGATATGATGGTATCGCAACTTTGAAAATTAACTTTGTTCATAAGAATGGTTTAACTTCCTCTTCTCTATCGATAGTTAACAAATGTTTGCAGATGAACTCACCTTCGGTAAAACATGTGTATCAAGTAACGATATGATGGTATCGCAACTTTGAAAATTAACCTTGTTCATAAGAATGGTTTAACTTCCTCTTCTCTATCGATAGTTAACAAATGTTTGCAGATTAACTCACCTTCGGTAAAACATGTGTATCAAGTAACGATCTGATGGTATCGCAACTTTGAAAATTAACCTTGTTCATAAGAATGGTTTAACTTCCTCTTCTCTATCGATAGTTAACAAATGTTTGCAGATGAACTCACCTTCGGTAAAACATGTGTATCAAGTAACGATCTGATGGTATCGCAACTTTGAAAATTAACCTTGTTCATAAGAATGGTTTAACTTCCTCTTCTCTATCGATAGTTAACAAATGTTTGCAGATGAACTCACCTTCGGTAAAACATGTGTATGGCTAAGATGAGTAATATGTATTGTAATGTGACATTGTCTATCATAAATGCTAAATATGATTGGTTGTTTGTGTGTTATATATCATATACGCATATGTGTCCAGTA
Source organism: Phorcus lineatus (assembly GCA_921293015.1). Taxonomy (NCBI): domain Eukaryota; kingdom Metazoa; phylum Mollusca; class Gastropoda; order Trochida; family Trochidae; genus Phorcus; species Phorcus lineatus. Next base: position 32,735,950 of record OV121089.1, read on the forward strand.
TTGGTTTAATGTAAGCCGTTGATATTTAAAACAAGAGTACTTCAGTTATGAGATTACACACGGGGTCATATTGTAAGTGTCAGTATCGATAGATTTAATGAAATCCTACTAATTATATTTTTGTTTTCTTTTAGGAAGCAAATGGACTTATCAAGGATCCAGAGGTAGAGTACTGAAAAGTCGTATTTATAAAACAATCTTTACATTCAAACTTTAATTTTTAAAGCATATTCTCGTAATATTTTAGGATTAAAACCTCTTCAGTGCTTTCGGTCATCTTTTTAAACTTGGTCTAACTTTTCATCAACCCCTTCACTTTAAAAAAAGGCGCTTAGGACCTATGCTAATTTATATTAAGTCAATGATGCCCGAGTAACGATACCACTGAATACATAATGTTTACATTAACAATAACTTTTAACTACCCACACGAAATCAGATGAATAATGATTTAAAAAACTGTGATTTTACGACGCTTCAGGTCCCCAGCACTGGGCAGTTGACTACGAGGCTTGTGGAGGAAAGAAACAGTCACCAATCGATATTGAGACGTCCCAGGTGGAGTTGGATGAGAGCATGACGAAGTTCAACCTGACCCAGCTAGATATAACAGAGAACGTTGAAATGACGCTGGAGAACGTCGAGGGACATACAGGTAGTCATAACTCACCTATGCGCAGTGTAACAAACACACGTACCTATAAATCATATAAGTAATTCTTTTGCACTTTAGTGTAAAGTGATTGAGTTAAATGTGTAAATATATAGTAGAAGAAAATGAGGTCACATCTTTAGAATTTATTCATAACCTTTTTAAGGTAAAGTGATGTTTAAAGATATATCGCGGGAACCATGCCCTAAAAGCTTTTAAATCAGGAAGGCTCTATTATTTAAAAAGATTGTGTTCAACGCTTATAGATTATAACTGATGCAGTTCTTGATGAACTAAAATGCCCCTGGCTATATGTTTTGTTAGAAATTAGACGATGGATGAATTCACAGTTACATCACAATATTAACTTTAAGGAAATGCTTGTGATTACTGAGCTTTCCTTATTGGATGATAAAATAATACGACAACCCAGGAACGTGAAATTGATTTGAAGGACAAAGGGCAATGTTTGACCAAGTTTAATGTAAGCTATTAACGTAAATGAACTATCTACGATAAATTATTTTATCACCAAACTGTTAACTGACAGCGCTTAATCAATTTGAAAGCCTGTCAATCTTGAATTAACAACAATTGAAAGACAAGCTAGTAACTCATTCCAAAGAGGTAGCTTTGTCATAAATTTCTATATAACCTCTGTTATAACACGAGCTCTTCTTGGGCTTCCGACAGTTTCTAATAGCGACAAAATATTGCAAAACAAGCTAAGTTTAAAATATTTCAGCCAATCAAAGCACCGCATTGCATGGATAAAATATTTCTTGTCATCGAGGCCTATGCAATGATACAGTTGCTAAATAAAGCAAATGTGCTCTGTAAAGAAGACTAAAAGTGAAAATGCACATTAAAATAAAGTTAAGTTTCACCGAAGCAAACGGGAATAACTGAGGTATTCTTATGGAAAACTTATGAGACACTGATTAGACAACAAGCTTAGATTGCATTCAATCAGGCACCTTCATTTCTAAACCGGGAAACGCTCGTATTGGGACAGAGTTTGTATAGGAATTCATGACGGAACTACCACTGTTGGTAAATAATGCTAGTAATGTTAAAAGGATTAAAAAGACAAACTCGAAACGTTGAATCTGTTTGAAGGACAAAGTAATGAATCGCTACGTTAAGTAAATCTGAGTTTAGTAAAGAAGAAACTTACAACATTGAATCAATTTGAAATTCCAACGGAATAAGTTTAAATGACAAAATTCATGTGAAGGACAAACTGTTAACTGTTAACTGAAACTTTTTTAATAAATCTTGCAATGGGAACTGAAGTTGATAGAAAAACTTGTAAATTACAATGAATTTTAAATACAAATGATAAAATGAATCTTTTTTCGTATTATACCTGTATAATTAGCAAAATTGATTTCATTTACAATTGGACATTATTTTTTTAAAGCGTATTTATAACATGAAAAACATTTATAACGTGAAGGTGAAGGCGCAAGTGCAACGTTATATACCTATATTATTGTAAAAGTTCTTGTTATGTTTTAACGAAAAAGTACTGCTGGTCGACTTGTTATATTGGACTAATCAAAACCGATGTCTTGGCAGTGTCTTCTATGTCGAAACCCGCAAAATTGTCATCAATCATTTGTTTGAATAGCTTCTCAGACGGATAATAGATATCACGCTTCCTACTCACTATATAATGTTGACCTCTTATGAAGCCTATAACTGTGGCAGTAGAATTACTCAGGTCACCTTACGCCTGCATCTCAAAATCCTTTTCAGAGTCTGTTTTTCCCCAGTTCATATGGTAAGGGTATTCTTTGGGTTTTTTTCTAAAAAAATCTTAAATATTTTGAAAAGAATTGATTAAAGTACTCCCAAACAATCTTTTCAAATCTCGCTAACACCGACTAACCTCGGCCCTCTTTTCTCAAAGTTGAGTATTTAAAGATTTAACGTACGCTTTGTAAAAGATTTTACGAAGGCTTTGACCGGATGGTCTACACGATATCTCTAAAATAAAAACGCTTATGCATATTAACAAGTATTAGAGAATGTAAACGGCATTGTTTTTATGAGCTATTATTTGGTATATGAAACAAGCGATGCAAAACAACATGTCACATGTTGATATTAGAAGGAAAACAATTATAATTTTTCTCTCGATGTTAACTTCATATTTTCTTCAACCATTCAACTTAAAATTACCTCGCGTTTCCTCCCATTGTATTACGATCTTATTTATGTTATCCCCCTAATTAGATTACCTCAATATTTTCACATGTTTCTCTGCTCTGGTATTATGTATCCCATTTTCATATTCCCAACATCCCCCCTGGTGAATGGGTAATCTGAACTGTCGTGAATATCACAATAAAGAAGTTGTCATCCAGAAAATCTATCCTTCTTATATACTGCTATATAAACAGTTCTAGATACCCTTAAGACTAGGTGACAAGTCGGTCAGTAATGAACGGATAACTGAAAAAAATCTGGATACGACAGGACTCTTATCTAGTTTAATCATTACTTTTAAAACAGAATTGATGTTGTATGGAAAGTTTGATAAGTAAAATACTTGTCTTTGTCCCATTGAATTTCCATAACGAGTTGTTACTGTATACAGTCGTGTTACAATCAATCTTGGTGCGGGGAATAAATGTTTCCAAATAATAAAGGAGGGGAGTGGATAGTGGAGTGGAATAGAGAGAAACACCATAGTAGAATGAGTTCGTATCTCGGTAGAGTTAATATTTTGAAACATTACTAAATGATGCGGATTTGCAGTGGAGGTGCACATGCGAGGGGAGGAGCTGATGGTGGATGGAGGGGGACTAGAGGGCACTTACGGCGTGGACCAGTTCCACTTTCACTGGGGGGCGAAGGATGCCCGGGGGTCGGAACATACTATCAACGATATGCACTACCCTATGGAGGTATATGCATAAAATCTCTCTCACGACCTCAAGTCATATTTCTCCCACGTATTAAATGATTGGTTTTAGTATGTATCCCCTTCTGTTAACTATGATTATATTTAAAAAAAAATAGTTTTGTTCCAATTTTATTATTCTTTTATTCAACATCACAAATGATTACAAAATGATATTCTATTTTTGAATTACTTAATTTTGACACACAAGTGAGCCTTAAGTGTTAGTGAAAACATTAATTGTTTAGATTCAATTATACTTATCAATACATTTATCGTCAGATTAAGTTCATTGTAGCTGTGTGTTCAATGTTTATAGCTAAATAACTTGTTTTAAATGTACATGGTTAATGGCTTTGGTACTTTATATAATTATATCAATTGTAAAGTATATGTGCATTGTTTGCAGATGCACATCGTGATGTACTCACATAACTACACCAACATATCTGTCGCAGTTACCAAGCCCCACGGACTCGCAGTCCTCGGCTATTTATTCAAGGTAGATTCGGAAACGTTTAGTATCTCTTTTCAGCTTTAAAAAAAGGAAGATAGACAAATTAAAATAAAGTATTTTATGATTGTTATTAGAGAGCCACTCCGTGATTTTCATAACATATTTACCTTTCATACGAACCTAAATGTTATATGTGGTTATATAAATATAATTATATAAAAAAATCTTAAGTTTTAATGTCCGAAGGACATATATATGACAAATGCTGGTTTTCCATGAAATCTAAAAACAACCTTATGAAATCACAGAGGTGTAGATATCAAGTCCAACATACGTGGATACTAGTTATATAACCTAATCAACTCCTAACTGCCCTCGCTGTTTAAGATAAGTCTCCAAAATTACGTTAGACTATTTGACGCGCGCCACTGTCCGGTTTTCGATCGTTATTGGGACGTTCAACCTTCATATTTTCACTGTAAAAAACCAATAAGCTTTCAAATGTGTCTACTTGGTAACAGTCGATACTTCGCGATCAAATGACACCATTGATTAAGTTATATGACTCCAACAACTCACGGAGTGGCTCTTTATTGTGGTAATGAATAAATGGATCATACTTGATCATTTCAGAAGTCACGTATCCCTATTTTGGTCCATTTTATCAGACAACACGTCTGAACCTTTTCATGTCATTTTGATTGTGTTTATACCTGTATTGAATATATTTTATCCTTTTTAAAATGAAAAAACGTACCATGTGTACTGACAACGTGTAAACACAATGCACATGTAGACATTTATACTTTGAACACTGTATAATTTATGATTGGTTGTTACCTTTTCTGTTCAGTATGTTTGTATCCTCAACAAGTTGAACAACTTCCAACCGTTTTAAGGTAGCGTAATATATACAGTGTGATCTTTAGAAGGGCGCTAAAGCTGCGCAAGTCGATTAGCAGTTTCGATTTCTGTCTGTCTGTATTTAAATCCTTTTCTGAAACAACATGTCATTGTTCTTGATAAGAACCTCAAAGTACCATTAAAAGTATTGTAACAAAATCTACATATAGCATTAATATTGTCATTACAAAGCAATCGACCTCAAAGTACCATTAAAAGTATTGTAACAAAATCTACATAAAGCATTAATATTGTCATTACAAAGCAATCGACCTCAAAGTACCATTAAAAGTATTGTAACAAAATCTACATAAAGCATTAATATTGTCATTACAAAGCAATCGACCTCAAAGTACCATTAAAAGTATTGTAACAAAATCTACATATAGCATTAATATTGTCATTACAAAGCAATCGACCTCAAAGTACCATTAAAAGTATTGTAACAAAATCTACATAAAGCATTAATATTGTCATTACAAAGCAATCGACCTCAAAGTACCATTAAAAGTATTGTAACACGATCTACATATAGCATTAATATTGTCATTACAAAGCAATCGACTGAAATTCTAACAATTATTCCTTGACTTAACCACTTTAATCTTTCCATACAGTGTTACAATTTTTCAAAGTCGATGCAATTGCTATCCTAATCTTAGCTGAGGATTATGAATGGAGATGGATACGTTTTGTTGTATGTTTATGAACAAATATTTCTTTAATTAAAGGAAGCGGAAGTAAAAGGTAAATGGGAAGAAAAGTAAAGAAAAATATCTAACAAGAAGGTAAAGGTTCGTTTATTCAATGAAAAATTACTTCACCAGCGCTGAGGGTGAATCCCGGGAAAGGTTATGCTATGTTTTCTAGCGCGATTGTGCCTAGCGGATGATGTTGTTTTGTAAACAAAAACTTTTCTTAATTCTTTACCTTGTACCTGTTTTAATTATTTGCTCTAGGTGGGAAAACTGAATACCAACTTTGAAAAACTTCTTCGTTACTTCGACGAGGTAGAGTTCAGTGGTAGGTTATTTTTGTTTTGTTTAAACCTCGAAACTGTCTGGTGAACCCATTTCTTACACATAGTTTCAGCATTGCTGTTTTCAGGCAAAATTTTAATATTGTCGAAATCGTAGTTCATGCGTATTAAATGCGTGAGTGTGGGTCGTTAATGATATCGAGAGATATGCATGATCTCTGCGTCATTCATATTTACGATATATCAATGTGCGTTATTGCCTTTAAGCTTTTAAAGATATGTATATACAAAAAGGAGATATCACTCGCAGATATCATTTAATAAAGTCTTTTGATATTTTACAATCTCGCTATCATTGAATAATGGGTGAGTTTTGGTTGCAGAGGAAACATATGACATCCCGGCCGTATTCCCTCTCAGTTCTCTACTTCCGGAAGATTCTACCTCGTTTTACCGCTACGAGGGAAGTTTGACCACGCCCCCTTGTTCCGAGACCGTCGTGTGGACGTTGTTTACCGACGTAATAGAAGTAGCTGAGGAACAGGTAGGCGGGGCCAATCTCTACATGGTGTGACATATAGAGGGGGGATCGACGATATATGAAGATTTTTTTTTATTGTTGTGTTATTTTGTAAGTGATATTACAATATAGAGATATAAGCATTGTAATTGTGTAGATAAGTGGCCAGGCACCATAGCTCATTGACCATCAGCTACGTATCTAAATAAATATTAAACACAAATTTGATAAAGTTAGATGGTTACAATAATTTATATGAATGGTTCATTGTCCTATTATCACGATTAAAAACACTCTTATAGTGACATTCTAGAAGTTGTACAAAGTGGTAATGAAGTACAATAGTTTATGAATATTCAAGAGCTGTTTTCACATGCTTGAAAACGGTATACGGACTTGTACCGAAACGTAGCAAATCTCTTAATAAAGAAGTTGAATATCCGTAAAATCTTGTACTTGATCACGATTTAAAGAATTTACTTTTATGGACATTCTTTTGATTCCGTTGACAATAGTTTATGAATATTCAATAGCACTTTTCACATGCTGGAAAACGGTATAAGGACCTATACCAAAACATAGCAAATCTCTTAATAAAGAAGTTGAATATCCGTAAAATCTTGTACTTCATCACGTTTTAAAGAATTTACTTTTATGGACATTATTTTGATTCCGTTGACAATATTTCGCAGCTTGAAAAGTTCCGCCATATAAAACGAACTCACGAAGGAGAGAGATCCAAGTACTTAATAGACGATTTCAGACCAATCCAACCTCGCAACCACCGTGTAGTGAAGACAAACGATATCAACGCCATTTATAACTCAGACCGGAAGACGTCTGCGAGTACGGGCTTGGTCATGATCCTCGCCGCCATTTTGTTTCTGTGTATGTAATGTTTTAAAAATATTTCTGGTATATACCCTTAGTCAAGAATTCGTTTTTTTGTGTGAAACTATTCGATGTTTATTTATCTAATAATGGTTTTTTATGTGAAAAGTTTGTAAACAAATGTCTCATTTATTGATAATTTTATTTAGAAAAAGATTTTTGTTATATTTCAAATACTTTTAAGTCTTTGCTTGTTTATTTATTTGTTTTATTTACATGTGTTTATAAGATGCTAACATGTAGTATATTCGTCTTTCATTACCCTTGTTTTTCATTGTGTAAATATGTTTAGTAACAATCAAAATTTACATTGTGAAATATCAAATTACATTCGTTATTGCCGTGAAGTCAAATCTAATCAGGAAACGGAAGGGTCCTTCTAAATGGTTTAGAAGAGAAGAGAACCCGTCTGTCATATCATGGGGTCTTTGATGTTTCAATATGGTACTGTTATATTCGCTCGGGAAGAGCATCCCTCTATCTGTCTCCCAGGGTCGTTGATATTTCAATGTTTTATTTGGAATTACTCTGCATTTCTTGAAGTTTGTTAGGGTCGAATTACCGTATTTCCTCGAATAGACGCCCCCGGCGTCTATTTTTTCAGACACCCTTTACGCCCGGCGTGTATTCGAGACCCGGCGTCTAATCGAGGCCGGCGTCTATTGTTTTTTTAGTAGAAAATTCCGTGAAGACGGAGTATACATTATTTGCATTCAACTACGGATCATTAATTAATCAACTTATCACCCGGCGTGTATTCGAGACCCGGCGTGTATTCGAGACCCGGCGTGTATTTACTTAAACAGCCATACCCCCGGCCACTATTCGAGACCCGGCGTCTAATCGAGGCCCGGCGTCTATTCGAGGAAACACGGTATAGCGGTTTTTCAACCGACTACCTCAGAGTCAGGCAACTCGCAAGCACTGACTGTACCAGCAGCTCACCAACTCGCCCATTTCGCCTTGACAAATATCGAGGTCAAACAAGCTGTTAAACTGTTTTCAAATTCAGTACCCGGCTGGTGGGTGTTAGCTGGTACAGCTCCCGAGGCTGGATACTATGAAAGGTCCATGACATTTAGATAGTAAACAAATGTAAAACTCTTATGTTTAAGATTTCACTATCTGCAATATATTTTCAAATTACAAACAGTTCTTGTCAACTACGACCTATCTTTTATCATGGTACTTGCTTTAAAAGAGAAGCCTCAATTAAATAATGTATAAAGTGTAAGAAGTTAATGTTTGGCCTCTCTCTCTTAGAATCTGAATGGTAGATTAACCGAGTTGATGTAGTTGAATGTCCGTTGTCGTTGTTCTATTTGGTCTGATCTATTTTTACGCCTGTAACGTTTCAGGGAAGCTCCTACTCCTTGTTGATAATTCCTACATTCGTTTAATATTTTTAATGTTTAGACTTTAAAAATCAAGCATGAAGTCTCAACTTAAACTTTATAAAACTTGGGCCAGTGAATCATCAATAAACCATCAACGGTGAAGTCAGGAACATGTTTTGGGTTGTTCTTTTTACTTTTAATTAACAGAAATTTAAGCATTGACTTACTTTGACCATCTGTGACTTACATGAACATGAATATGCCTTTTCCTTATTTCAATCTTTGAAAATTAAAATGAGGATTACCACACTAACCGTTGTTAGTTGTTTGTGTTTGTATCAATGGGGTTTTATTTTAATGTTTAACGATTTTGTTTATTCACAGGTCATAAAATGTACATATCATCAAACGAAAGAAAAAATAAGTGAGAAAAAGTAAGCACCAAAATACTATTTATAGCTCGTAATAACAGAAATATAATGATAATCGAAGTATCATTCTATTAACAAAAACGTTAATCTTGAATAACCAAAATTAAATGTTTATATACCATTAACATTAACAGGAATTTCTAAGAAAGTGATTGTTGACTTATCTAAATTGAATGTGTGCTCACGAATTGAATAATAAACTGCAATGTCTAACAAATCTAATTACATAAATGAAAAGGATATACTTCTAAAAACCAAGCTTTGAAAAACTATTATATATATCATTAACCATCACCGAATTATTCATATTATACATTAGGAATAAAATATATATTATGAAACAGTGTTTGTCACTGGTAATCACAAGTATTGGCTTACAATTACGGTATCGTCTATAACAATGTCTAAACACACAATTCCCTACATAGCTCAGTTGACCGCAAATAAGATTTACTAAAGCATTTAACATTTTAGAATTTAAACACTGACAGACATACTAATGCCGTTATCATTAAGTGTATCAAACATATCTAATGACCTAACTCTAATAAATAACAAGTGGTTTTTTCCCTTCAAAATATGCTTTTACAACAGTACAGCTGCATACCAAAAGTTTGTTCACATACTTGCGTATTGTAGTGCAAATGTCATGTAATTTGGCATGTGTTTGAGGCATAGTAGCATTGCGAAAAAGAAGCGGATAATTTAGAATTTTCAATAAAGAATTAAAGATCCATTGCACCGTAACGCAACCGTATGCCATACCCAACAGTTAACCATATTAGTTTTGGACAGGCCACTGAAGTGACCAGGGGTAAAAATTTCAAAAACAATCAATTTTATTTTTCCCTACAAACTCCTTTAAAAGTGATCCACAACTTTAAAATCAACTCATGTTTGTTCGTTTGCATCAAGTCCATTTCATTTTGTTGATTTTTTTCTAAGAGAGTCAAAATGGAATATTTTAATCGAAATTTAAGGAAATCGGAATTTCGAAAACATGACCCCATCTGTCTTTTTGATAATGCAAAAATTAGAATTTTAGACTGAGGGACGAAACAATGGCTGTTTAACACATTGACAATAGGAGATACTTTGTCAGTTCTGTTGAAGTTTTTTTAATTGACTTTCAAACCAAACCCAAATTACATGATATTGGACTAAGGTACAGTGGTAAGTGAACAAACTTTCGATATGTAGCTGTAAATTATGCTGAATGGTTCTCGAGAAAATGCTAATGTACATGTACAAATATTGCCAGATATAAACATTTAAAGAAATAACTTCTCATACCCTCTGAAAAAAAGATTTTTAAAAATAAATTAAGACTTTAAGGGAAATTTGTGATACAAGTTATGCATGTAAATTTATGAAATTATATTTTAACAATATATTAAAGTAAATATCTCGGAATACTCTAAAAAAACGATTTTCGTTTTACCAGGGGACGTTACTCCTGCATCTACCTCAACTGGTAGGTAGGGAGGTAGGTGGATTTAAGGGCGACGTTGGGCCAAAATACCTCAACTGGATATTGGTTCATAGTTACCTCCCCTTTGTGACATCTCTAGACTAGTCTACTGTCAATTACTGAGAGATTCACTCTTTCAATCATAGTTCCAAAGAAAAGGTTGGGTTACAGTTTTGAAAACATTTCTAATAAATGAAGAGCACATCAGCTTTGAGAAAATATGAGTGCATTGACATTTAAAAAACAGAACTAAAGATCATTTCAAAATTTTCGAATTGTTCAGTGTACACTTTTAGGGATTCCATTAAGTTGCCATCTTAAGAATAATGTAAGTCTTTGATACATCAAAGATGTTATATAAACTTTATTAGTAACACTATATTTCGAAAAATAAAGAAAGTTCCACTTCAACGTATAGTGTTTTATCACTTTACCCATTCTTTTATATGACTCAATGTTTTCAGATAATTGCTATATTTTTGGGCTTAATTATATAATTTACAAAATGTAACTATATAATATATAAAGGTCTGAGATGAAATGTTTTAGTTATGTTTCCATGGAATCAACAAACTTACAAAACCTCGAACTTCAATACCAGAAGGCATGTCTGCATAAGGTTATCGGTATACTCGTACATAACACCTCTTGTTCTGTCGTAGAGTTTGTTCCGAAAAGATAGTGTAAGTCCCACTGCCTTAAACAACGACAAAGATAACCCTAAAATAGATATTTACATATGCTTATGCCAAGTTTCATTGAGATAGGTCTTACATTTTTTAAGTTATGTTGCGGAAACGAAATCATAAGTTCAATATCCATAGAAACCGCCAAAAAGGCTTAAGAAGTTGAAATACCATTCGAACTTTCACTGAAGTAGGTCTAGTTGCTCTAGTTCAATTCTTCTTCAAAAACAATATATCGCGAGTAATAGTCCTCTTCGATTCATACAGTGGCGGTCATAAATCACTTCCCTTGTCTTGCAGTCTGGATGCAGAATTATCGCAAAATTATTGCGAACGAAATCCTGTCGTGTCGCAGTCAAGTCACGCCAATATTGCGTGTCGGTTGCGGGGAATTTGCGAGTCTATCGCAAAAATCCACGCCCACGGTTCAGTGCATGTATTGAGTAGGCGGAGCGAAGGTCACGTGATTAATTAGCCCCGATGAGGCAATTGCATGAAGGTGTCGTAAATGTATTCGGAAAGAAAAGATTTCAAGGGTTATCGTATCATCTTCCTTTTCCCCTCAACCCGTGGGCTCAGTTGGGTGACTGACATACCCCCCCCCCCTTTGTCTTCGACATCTGCACATCTGTGTTGATTCCTTATATATCTACTTAATTTTAGTTTACTTATTCTTTCCAAGTTTAATTATGTATCATCATATGTATTTATAAATTTTAAAACTTTACTTTTTTATTCCCTCTAACTTTTTTTATATTATATTATATTCACCATTTAGTTCTGTAAATCCACATCTTAATTTTATTTCCCCATTTTACCGAGATACATAACAACAACGGACTTAAAAATGAACGAATATTGAAAACGTTGAACAAAAGACATTTAGAAGTGATATACATAAGGAAGGCAATATTTTCTGAATAAAAACTCACAATAAAGAAGGTGTTATCAATAAAATATGGTGGTCCTTAAGGATAAAAGTCGTTATGTTTCGCAAGTCGTATTTCAGAGTTTTGTTGGTAGAAATGTTGGTAAATGAATGAGAAGAAAAAGAAACAAGGACATAGAGAGATATTTCTTATAATGTCACCAAATACAATATTTATGTTAGTATTACTAAAACAATATGTTATTGAAATATATAAAATAAATCTCTTTTTGGATTGGCTACCCAAAAGGGCAACTTAAAACATCAGTTTCGCTAATGTATATTAATATCAAACAATACTTAAACAAACGTCATGTTTTTCTTACAAATAAAAACAATTTACAATCCTTCCAAAATCAAGGACAATATCTCCCTCTATAAACAATATGAACCTATTGTCAATTGATCAAAACGCTCATGCGGTGTTCTTTTTACAAAATAAGTCTACCCTAAAGTCAGTGAATCTCCGCACACATATTATACCGTGCCTCTTCTAACACAATTTAACACTCATCTATTGATATCCTTTGTACTTTAAAAAACAAATTAATAAGCAAATTCAGGAATAACGAGAGCAAGAACTGAGCGGATATAGTTCTAAGGAAGGGCAGGGGGAGCGGCCAGCTCTAGTAAGGCAGTGGGAGTAGGGTATTGCATCACTTAGTTATGTAATGTTAATTGTCGCGTGAGATGCATATCGTTAACGTAAACCAGACTCTCCAATGACATATAACTGTAATTTGCCAAATACCTGCCGAATATCTTGCACAGATACTACATCACAAACTAATAGTTGATGTGTAAATGGTCATATATTTAAACTAGTCTATCATGGTTGTAAAACTGCTTATGAATCCATACGTAAAAGTTAGGTTAGAAAGCCTGAAGGATTATGTGATACCTCTGATATTTCACAGACACGCTGTATTAACCTGCACAAATATTGTAAAGAAATTTTTTAACTCTAATTTAACTTTTAACTTTAATATTCTGATCAACACACTTTCCTTAATCAAAATGACAGGTGTACAGTTGAAACTTCTCTTATCTGAGGTGATATATAATGTCTCAATGTATATATATTTTTCTTCATGTTCATGCCGGGTCATATGATTTTGAAAATAAATATCAAAAGGAATGAACCAATTATGTGTTGCATATTTTAGTTATCTCATATATAACATATAAAGATGTATCGAAACACGAGGCGATAGGCGTTTTGGTGAACTCCTTCATTTCAATTCAAGTTTTGGTTTTGAAAATATCATAGCGCTACTGTATCTGGAAATCGTGAGTTATTTAAATGTAAATTATCATAGTATCAAATTAATAACGTGACACGTTTTCCTATTGCATGCGCGTTATATGTATAGATTGTCATTTCATTGATAATAATGGTTCTAACGTTGAAGTCGGTAGCCATTCTCAATTATTTTAGAGATGGAAAAGCGTTATGCACATTGGTCGCTCGATACCTAATACTAGTTAACATATGGTAGGGACTTACCATCTTCGTCAGATTATTTTGTACCAAAAATATTGTTATTGTCATAATATGTCAGTCTTATTGCAAACTCGTAATGTTTACAATTAATTCAATTTATGAAAATGTCTCGTATTTATCATATTATGAAAAACAACTCCAATAATTTTTTGCATGTATTTGGTAATATATCACGTTTCAACCTTCTGACAAACTCATTAAAAACACCCTCAGTAACCTTTGAGACAACAGGAAGAAAATGATACTACGTTAATATCCTTAACATGATTGAGATTAAGATCTGAAAACTTACAACTTACAAACTCTAAAATTCAAATTTCGTTTACACCGTATTGCTTAAGGATGACTCCACCTAACAATTTTACTGCTTACACTATCAATATTTTGCATGACAAAGACGTCTGAAAAACTTCGTCACACTCCTCCACTGGTTAACAACTGTAGTGGACCATCTTACATCTCCGATTGCTGCATTATTGTTCCGACAAAAGAAATCCTAAGTAAACATGACTGTCAACAACTTCTTATTTCATACCACCTCAGAAAAATGACTTATTAGTTTTAACAACCACAGCTCCTTTAGAATGCATAACCTTAGACTAAGCGCAATTAACCGTCATTTTGACACATCGTCATTCAAATTTATACACAAAGATAAGATAATTACCCAAACGAAGATTTAAATAACTATATTAACAATGTTAACTGTTCAGAGTGGGCAATGCAGGTAACCGATGCTGGTAATTTCACACATTTAATGTATCTGTGATTCTATTCTTTTTTAACCATGCCTTATATCTTAACGATGTGAAGTCGTTTTGAACAGTTGTCTTTCTGTGCGTAAGGAAAGCGCATGAGAGTTCTCGGATTTAAGTTTTTTCTCTTCACTTAGATCCTCAATAAACAATGAGCGCCACACAAGCTATTGAATACACACTTTTATTAGCAACAGATGGACGCGGGATAGGTTAGTAGGCGAGTAGTCATAAAACGGCTTGGTATACCATAATCGAGGTTATGTAAGTACTGGCGTACCTTTGATAATGAGAGAAAGATTACTTGATTAAAGAAGAAGAAGAAAAATATTTGGTACATTTTGTCGATTGGGTACAACGTGAAGTAAAATATGTAAAAGATCGTACCACCCGGCCATAAGGCCTATGAGACACATGAACATCTTAAAATAGTCATGTATAAAATATAGATGTACATTTAAATACAAACATAAACAAGAGTTTAAGGTTATGTAAGTTGTTTAAGTTATATTTTGGCTAATAGCGTGTTTTAATAAAAAGAAATAAGCTGACATCCACCATATTGTTGTCTGACACGATGTGAACCTGCTGTCAATATTCACTGAACATTTTCTTAAAGAGCCACTCCGTGATTTTCATAACATATCATTTACCTTTGATACGAACCTAAATGTCATATGTGTTGATATGAAATCAAAACATCTTTACTTTTCATGTCCAAAAGACTTATATATGACAAATACTGGTTTTCCATGAAAATCTAAAAACAGCCTTATCAATGCACAGACGTGTAGATATTACGCCCAATATACATGGATACTAGTTATATAACCTAACAAACGCTATCAACTCCTAACTGGCCTCCTGGCTGTGTTAGATAAGTCTGCAAAATTACGTTTGACTATTTGACGCGCGCCACTGTCCGGTTTTCGATCATAATTGCGACTTTCTACCTTCATATTGTCAATGTAAAAAACCAATGAGCTTTAAAATGTGTCTTTTTCGTAACAGTTGATACTTCTCGATCAAACGACACCATTGATTAAGTTTGGCTTATATGGCTCCAACAACTCACGGAGTGGCTCTTTAAAAATAAAATTAACAAGAAATGATTTATTTATATTTGTTTCATTAAGATGCATCCCCCAGACAACGTTGTTGAATAACAGCTTGCATTGTCTTTCTCTCTTATCAGTTCAGTGCCAAAACAATTTCTGTAGATCTATTTGGTACGAATTATTTATTTACACTCTGGTGCAATTGATTAGGTAATTGTTTTTAAAATTATAAGATTTGGACTGAACTTAACTTTACATACCATATTTTCATAAATAACAGTGATCACGATATGAGAGAACTAAAGGTCGTGACATCAATTTGTTAGACATCACGGGCCCAACATTCTACCGCTAACGGCAAATGTGTTGTTAAACTATAAAAATTAAAATCACACAAAACCAAAATTAGTGATTTTGTTGAAGATCTTCACTCCAATAAATTTCGCAGTGTCATGGGTTGTTTTTCGTTAGTGTAGTAAATACCCGCTAAATATTTCTCTTATATCTCTAAGTCAACAATGCAAAAAATACAAGAGTGCGACCAATGACACATCTAAAAGGCGTATTAAGTAGCAGTAGGTTTAGATATAAATATGTAATAATCTCAAAATAACAAATGTCGCCAAAGATGTGCTTGTGTAATGTTTGTGTCGCTCTTGGTTAGATAAACCTTTGAACGAGAGAAATACCTTTTTATTATTTCCAAAATCAGTTTGACCTAATGTCCCGAATACAAACTTATGGTTATTGAGTCAAGTACCTCAGACGACAAGCTGTAAATTACATCAAAGATACAAATACTTCCTTGTATAAATTCCGATTAAAGTTATAAGGAACAAAATTATCGATATTCAGAGAACGTCAACATACTATACCACTTATTACTACACCATATTGTACCGGTATTGGTTTACCAATAATCATGTTCAATTTACAGTCCTTTTGAAAACAGAAATATACAGTAATAAGGCGTTGCTAGAATATTTTTTACAACTGCTGTTTAGGCAGTAAACCCCAAATTACCTTGGTATAAAGTTCTACCTCACAAGACAACTATGTATATTACGTCACAAGGTACATGTTCATGTAGTCGCAGGTAAAGTCATGCTTCATTGGTTTTCACAGGGCTAGTTGAATGCCTATCTTTAAAATGTCATAAATAAGGAGTTGCCCCGATTAGAGTTGAGATTGAACAATGTGATGGCAGAATTTAAAATAAAGAGTATGTTTAATCTGTGAAAATGATTGATGAAAACCCTGTACATGACCGCGAGAGGTCGAGTTTATTGAAAAAGTGTTACGTTGAATGTGACGATTATTCCAATTTTACTGATAATCTAATATATCATTTATATCAATTTTCATTCGTATCAAGTAAAGTTAAAGTAAATATATCTCTATGTACACATATTCTTAATCATACAATGTTGTATCTCTTTTTCTACATCTCTTTGTGTTTAGTCTCTTTCATCCCTTACAGGGATGACTCAAGTTTTATTGTTTTGTATCTATGTAAATATTTTATGTTTGAGATGAGACTTTGATAAAGGATATAGCTCTCTGTATGGTATTCTTATATTGGTATATTTTGTCGCGCGTAACATTATCTTTTTACAGAAATACACAACACGAGTTATTCAAAGTTTTAATCACGATGTTAATTAAACGAACGCTATGTCGGTTTTAAGACAAAGTATCCTTATTGACTCATTAATGTCGAGACAGCTTCAAGGCTCAACGCCGTGGCCGCTGACCACAGACGCTGGTCACTGTACCATAGCGAGATCAATTAGCTCAAAGCACCGCTGTTCAACGGAAACTGTCTAGCCTTGTGCCAAAAAATCTTGATTGTTTTATTGTTTCATGAAGATAGATGCAGGTGCTGAATATTGATACTTTACAGAAATATAACCTGTGATATTTCACCATTGAGTTTTTATTTATTTATATTGAGAGAGAGAGAGATATATATATATTAAGAGATAGAAAGAGAGAGTATTTCAACTTTCTAAATAATAATTAAGAATATATGGAAATGATATGACGTATTACGTGTCATAATATTGTGTGGTTGTGACGTCACAATGTTAGCACTGCCGTCACAATGGCGGCCAAGTCGCGGAAATTTTTTGTTCAATACGCTTTCGGCAATCATGCTTGATTAATGATTTGCTCGTGAATGCTCTTTAATGAGTTGGTATCAAACTCGCTTTCTCTCGGTTATTACTCAATCATTTATTCGTTTAAAAAAAATAGTATTTAAGGGAATGTCGTTTAGTATCCTCTATATATTGACCAAGTGATATATTCTGTTCGGACGTTGTCAACTCTAATTATGACTTAACACGTGTATATATCGATTCAATGGCAGACAGGATCGTGGATCTATGAAGCATATTTTAGAATTAAAAAAACCCAATGTATATGCTAAAACTATTATTGTTACAGGACCGCTACTGACCGTTCTTGATATAGGATGCGCTCAGCCAGTTCAGTATATACAAACTGTTATATTAATGATGGTATTCAAAGTAGGACAACACTGGAGTTCAAAATATCAATTTCATGCAATTATCATATTGATAGTTCATGACATGACATTCCCAAAGTGATGCATTCAAGAAGTAAAGGTAAAATCAAAGTGTCACTTCCACTAGCCTCAAATTCTTCACAAATGATTTATAAATACATGTACATAAATTTCAAAATTTCAAAATTTGTAACTTAACAAAGACTCCAATCGTTTCATCTGATTTAATAACCTTCTTTTTAAAATAATTATTTTTTCTCTTCCAAGACCAACATATGCAGAATGTTTTCATTTATCAAACGTAGTATATGTTTGCACAAAGAGCAACGATTTCCTGAGGATAGCATCTTATTTACTTATTTACATCTCATTATTTTAACGCGGCTCTCGGCGTTAATGAGTTAACGGGACTGATCGTTAGAGCCTTTGCATACAGTACATGTATTCTTCTTGTAAGTTGATGTAACCTACGTGTTCGGGTAAGCAGCCGTATTGTGCAGTTTTTCGGAGAACCCCTCCAAACACTATGTACATTTTTGTATGTCATACGTCCACATAATATCCCTAACGTACATGTAGTCGTGGCATAATATAATAAGAAATAATTATGGAAACTTAGGAAATACGCGTTCCTTATTTTCCCGGTAGTCATTTGAAGTACTAACAAACGCCGACACATTATATTTTACAGTTTTACAGTACATGAACATTTAACAGCGTCGTTAGACCAGCCCACTTTAAAGTTACCCAATTAGCTTGTAGCGGGTCAAATAACGGGTAGACCGGCCCGTATAAGCCCTCCCACTCTACCGCAATACAGCTCAGGTGTATCGCAGTAGAGACGCAAAATCATCGCGGTGGCGGTGCATTAAATTTGCAGCATTGCTGAGAGCAGCTCCCAACCGTGTTGCGATAGCGTCACAGGAATAATGCAAAATTACTCCCATGACTTATGTCCGACACTGTATTCTGCATATATATGTTGAGCATATTCCTTGGTTTAAATCAACTATCAACCACAGTTTCTAATTGAATTTTGATTTCCAATGCTCTGCTCCCATTGTTCTCAGATATTTCTATGTTTTTATTATTGTAATTATATATATTTCTTTAGCAATTTAAAGTGTCTATCCCATCTATTTACTGATATTTGAATTGTACGCAACTGTTTATCTGTAAAGAGATATCAACTGCGACTCTTTTGGATATCTGGTGAAATAAAGATAAATTTTGGATACCTTGATTAAAGCAATTTGAAACGATAACCATATAATAATAATAGCATGCTTATAATGCGCTATTTTCCACGTGAAATATGCACAAAGCGCAGGGAAATAAGACATAAGAGAGATAAGATATAACAACGATTATTAGTAGGTAAGGGTGTGACATGGTTATTCTATTTTACTCATAGGCTAATTTTCAAAGATGAGTCGCAAGCGAACAATAAATCACGAAGAGGTATAATTTATCATACCCACAGACACCTCGTCCATTTTCATTTTCGTTAAAGCAGTTCGAAATAAATATCGAAATCTTTATTCATGCCGAAAGATTATAAATATCTGTGAAAAGTACCGTAAAAAGAATAAACGCATGGTTTTAAAATTTGTAATACTTTATTTTATCTTTAATTGACATTTTAACCACGATAAGAAAAGTATTTGGTTTAAACATCTTTTTGTTTCTGGAGATTATTATTTAATGAAAATGTAATAAATATTGGTTGACAAGCTATATCGCTCTAAAAATACAAGAAAAGTTATTTTTAGATTTTTAATACAAAATGTACTCAGGTGTCTCTAGTAACTTTTAAATTAGGTTATTTAGAGTTTTAGAATACAGCACGAATGATATTAAAAAATATAAATATAATTTTTCTTAGTACGGCTTAAGAATTAATGTTTTACAAAAATGAAAAATAAATAATATATAAACGTTAGAATTATACATGGTTTGGATGTTAAAAACTAAAATCCAATATTTTAACATGATAACATTATAAAACTGAAAAGAACATGCAACGATTGAAAAAAATTACACTTTATTACAATAATCAGCGTGTCTTAATATACGTAAAAAAATACGTCAAAATAATGTGCTTCTTTAAGAAGTTGTTGATGTCTAGAGAGTTATGATGATCTTATAAACAATATCACAATAATCACTTCACTCTTTAAATAGTTATTATTAATACAAAGTCAAAACTGTTTACGAAACAAAAACATATATAAGTGCAAATCAATACAATTATTAGCGTCCTAACCAAAAAGGCAATACAATCTATAACATTTTGAAGCAAAAAATAGCAAGTTGAAAGGAAACAAATGTACATAACAACGAAGGATCATTACCTTTTTTGCCAATTGACATAAGGTGTAGCATAATATAATACAAAACCGTAAATAATAATCAAAATATCAAAATAATATTGAAGCTTAAAGAAAAATAAGGTAATATGATCTTTTCTGAGGAGTGCATGATCAAAGCTGAGTCGACCATTCCGATATTGCGTGGTTTTTCACCAACAGACCTGGCAACAAATTTTAAAAACATCTATAGGGTGTCGATAAGACCCTATATTTCACAGAGTTACTCATTCTGAACATTATCGGAAGCCAATTTCAACGTGCGAAGCCATAAATGGTGTGGATTGTGTGAAAGTGTCAAGAATTGTAAGTCAAGATCGCAACATCAGCTTGGGTAAGACAAGGGTGATGATGCTAGGAGCGCCTTGAGCATGCACTACTGAATGGAGACTTATATACCCACATTATTATCTTTCTTAAGTACAAATCAAGCTTTATGGATGAAGCCATCTTGTTCTCTGTGTTTTTTTCCAATCATTGTCGACCCTCGAGAACGGCTGGTACGTATTGTTGTCACATTTCAGGAATAAAAAAATGACAATTCCAAAATCAAAGCAATCTATTTTGCAAACACTTTCATTATTGGCCAAGTTTATTTGATCTAGTGTTGTACGCTTGATATAAAAGAACTCTTGCCCCCATATGGCATGCAGTGTTGTTTTTTAAGGGAAATTTGATTACTTCACCTTTTCTAAATAAATATTAGATAATGGATAATTTAGTATTGAGGAAAAACATCTCATTATATACTCAACCAGGTTATCTGAAGTAGATGACGGTATAAAGATATAAAAACTTCATGGCACAACGTAAGATTGAATACCTTTTAATCATGTTGACGTTTTACTCTTCGTAAAACCACCTTTTCCCTAACATAAGATAGATTTTCCCATATGCTTATGTGCCTTTCAGGACTATTATCTAAAAAGCCGATGGAACTGGCCCCGAAACTCTTCCTGCACGGTTTACATTTGTTGACAGTTCTTCAATATTAATATTGTGAAACTCTACTCTTTTTCTTCTGTAGACAAAATCGTCTGACGTTTCTTCAAGAATGGTCTTCATGGCTGCTTTGGAGGAGGTCATTATCTGTAGGTCTTCCAGCTTATCAGCCTTATCTCTGAGGTTCCGAATGTTGTTAGTTGTTGACGTCACTTTAAACATCAAATCAGATGTGGAGTCAAGTGCAGTTTTGATTCGTTTCGATTCTGGGGTTGCTCTCTCGTCAACTTTATCTAATAAATAATTTCTTCGCCTCTTAAGGTTTTGCATTAATTTGTTAAATGTTGTATTTATAACCTCCTTGGTATCTTCAACCGATTTTTCAAATTCGTCGTATGACTTTGACAATTTCTCTTCAGTCTTTTGCAGTGTATCCCTCTTTCTGTCCAGTTTAGATAAAACTTCCTGTGTGGACTTTGCATATTTTGTGTGGGCCTCGTCAATTGAAACTACGTCGTGGCCACTCCGAGCTTTGTGTTTGACTACGGTGCAGGATACGCAGACAAGCTGGCAGCAGGTGGTACAGAAGAACTCAAATGGGTGAGGATGATCAGGACATTCATGTCTCTGTCTGAAGCTCTTCAATGGCCTCCCTCTCATCTCCTCCACACTTACGACAGAGTGCTGCTTGGTGGCGATGTTCCTGATATGGGCATCTCGACACTTTCCACACAGGAACACTTGGCAGTTGTCACACTGATGTCTTGCTGGAGAAGCTTCTGGGCAATCTGTACAGGACAGACGAATACGGTTTTGGAGTTTTAGGTGATCCAGGATCTTGAGAATAACCCGCTCTTTTGGGAAGGACTGGAGTCCGTTGCTGACCTTATTTTCATATCGACACATCGGACATGACAGGATTTGGAGACGATTTAAACCTTGAAGAAGTTGTTGCAGACACGACTGACAGATGGCCGCCATACAGCACGGCATCCGGCGGGGAATCCGGACATCTTGGTCGAACTGGTCCAAACAAACCGGACAGTCCGTAAGATCATCCTCGATGGCCGAAGCCGAGATGAAATCGGACATTGTTACATATCCTTCTCCAATAATCTGCAAAGAAACATTTCATCAAAATAGGAACTCGAATGATGTTATGTTCAGGCTCATTCGAAAGGAAAAATCTGTATTCCCTGGCGTTGGATCGATTTCAAATGCATGGGTAGCTCCATGATATATAATCAGTGGTATACTAATGAATACCTGCAATTAAAAAAGGATCATATGTTTCTTTTTGACGACTAAACATGACGACAACGTAAAAAAAATACTTAAAAGATAGAGCCATTGGCTCTATAGCTCGTCAGGCTCTCCATATATCCATTAAAAAAATTGTCACAGTGTCACCATTTGGGGATCACAGAATCACAAAATCTAGAAACTAGAATCCTCATTAGCTACGGAGTCTGTACTCAAGGTTTTAGCTTTGTAGGCCTTTTGTTCCGGAGAAGAAGATGTAAATAGGTGGTTAGGATGTTGGGTTTGGTTTGAGGTCCCTGTGGGTCACAAGGTCATCAAATCTATAAATGGGAATTCCCATCAGCTAAAGAGTCTGCACACAAGTTTTCAGCTGTCTAGGCATTTTGCTTCTGGATAGAAGATGAAGATTTGTTTTGAGTCAATGGTTATGGAGTAGATAAACTTGTGAAACGTTTATGGGCAGACGGACGCCGGACGACATGCCATGCCGTAAACCCATTGGCAAAGATGATCTAAAATTAAGGCTTGTTTACCATTATTTTATTTTAAAAATGACTAAAGATATAAAAGAAAAGACATTATATTAAAGTACATATAAAACTGTCATGTAGATCACTGTTGTACCTTATATCACTAAAACGATTATATAAATCTTCAATATATCGCCAAAAGGTGTTACATCATCCCACGACAGTCGTGCAATTACATTTAACAGATGACAGTCAGGTTCACCTAAGTAATTGAGGAAAATGTATCGAATTAAAAACAAACAGTGCCTTAGTGAAGGAAAAGCTTCCAAAATGGAATCAATTGCGAATCAATTGCGTCAATATCGTAGGTAACGGTAATAACAAAAATGTTTTTGCCTATGAGGATTGTTTTCAAATGTTCCTTAAAATTCAACTCATGACAGTCGTACAATTTCATTTAACAGATGACAGTGAAACTTGGGAAATCACCCAGAAATTAAAATTTAAAAAACTCATTGTAGTATCCCGTATACATAAAGGATAAATATTATAACGCACATATATATGATCTAGTTAGGTCTCAAGTTTCAACATTTATAATTCGGTGTAAATAAGTTACATATGAATTAGATTTTATCAAGTGATTTATTGTGATGAATATATTAGATATCAATGCATTATAAATGTTTACTCATATCTACTTACCAGGTAATCTTTTGACCGTAAGATTTATAATTACTTATATCGAACACTTGTGCATTATCACAACAAGATATGTGATACGTTATCATGTCACCTGATAAATACCCCGAATAAGAGCTCCAATTTTAGAAGTTATGAAAAACAAACACATCAAAATTCAATTAATGCTAATTAATTTAGACAGACATTTTGTTAAAATTCAATAAATGCGTAAAAAGAAAGAAAGAAAAGTACAAGAATTTGTACCATTGCAGAAAGTGTTATTCGTTATGTGTTGCCTAATATGTAGCACTTATTTTCAATTCAATAACTTCTTGTAAACGAGTTTTCCCAATGATTCAAATTATTCTTTGATGAATGTTGATTTCGAGTAATGAAACAAAATAATGATTACTGACCTTGTTATATCAATGAAGCTTGGGAAAGACGGGTACTTGTGTGTTGCTCGTACACATCAATGTATAGTTCTATATTGTGTTCTATCCTTGAGCAATAGCCTTGCGATGTTATCAATTCATATCTGTTATTTTAGATCAACGTCGCATGACATAGAATAGTTTAATCCTACTTATACCACGAGTCTAGGTTGAAGTCTTTCTTTCATCGTGGTTTTATCGTATGAGTTATCCATTTCACGACTTCAAAAGGTTAACGATGCCTTGTGGGTTGTAATAACGAAATAAAGAACTGCGTGAGAAATATTCACTTAGCGTCGGAAGATCCTTTGCCTGATCAAAAATCCATTTTATGATAACAATTACTATGTTTATGCTTGTATATGTGCGTACCTGTTGTCCATTGGATCGTATAGTTCCACTTTCATATTTCGGTTGCCTATTGTATTTCGAAAACTGAGGTATGAAATGTCATGAGTAGAAGATGTATAGTTTTCAATAGAATAGTACATAGCGAGTTCTAGCGAGGACATAGATGTAATGAGTAAGTTATTGTTCAAAAGTCTAAAATTATAAAAAAAATTGTTGCACTGTTTAATGGGTCACACATTTGTTTTGTTTTGTTTTGTTTTGTGTAACCTAGCTTACTCTAGAGATTTCATTGGGCTTCTTGATTTCCTTGAGACAGACCTATACGGGAGCTTCTCATAGTTAAGTCACATATACAATGTAAAGGGGCTTGCTGATATAAAGAGCATGGATGCATACGAGTCTTGCCCGCTAGACGTCTTCCGTCATCGACGTCTAGGATCCGACGCCTTTTTTATCTGTAGCTACCCGATCGGGAAGGATTTTGAAGTAAAAAAAACGAAACATCGAACTTCAGTTGACACACGGATGGAAATATAAACCTTTTGACTTTTATACCAACTGCAGTCATATTTTAGAAAATAATCTTTTTTTTATTCAGCAACATTTAAATCACCGCTTCCCCTGTCGTTTTTGACAACATTGACAGACGCAATCGTGGGTAGGGGGTAGTGATGCATTCGTTGCCATTAAATAAAAAAGAAAATTCTTAGATGAAAAACTGGTTGGATATAGTAATCAAAGGCTTCATCTTCTTATCCATGTGTCCATTAGTCTTCAAATTCCACCCCGGTCAAATTCGTCTTTTATAAGATTATTTAATACAGCTATTTTACTCAGCCATACAGTATGTAATTGAGTATTTTGTTTTTGAATCGATGCATTTTCAGTCGAGTTGAATCAACATATACAGTTACGTTACGTCATTTCAGAATCGTAAAATGATATTAGCTTTATTTCTACCGTTTAACTTACAGGGACTTGTTATAATGTTGTTGTTTTTTGTGACGTTACTAAAGAATCAAGAGTGATTTCGCTTTTTACTAGCGTTGGAATTTTATAAATGATAACATTTAACTATATCTGTTGTCTCACAGTTTGTCTTATTTATTAACCTACCTCTGAGTAACGTGGATTAAGAGTTCCCGAGAAGAGAATTATAAATCCCTTTGATCTGCCTTGTTCATCTCATAGTCATTTTGCATGTCAGATAACATTGCTTTCAATACTCAAATTAAAAAGGATAGAGAGAAAGAGGTAGTATACCCCCTTGTAGTATATTCAGTCCGCCCTTTCCTCTCCATAAATATGGTTCACAACACATCAACAAAACTGCAAAATATTTTGTATGCATGATAACTTCACCAAAATGATACGCTTGTCAACCAGAGTTGCATCCGTACGTGTATATCATATCTTGCGATTTCAATGGATAAATGACTTGGATAATGGACAGTTGAACACTGAGAAAGTTATCTCCTTAACTATACATGCCAGCTTCATCAAATTTTAAATAGGTTAACTAGGATCCATTTTCTCCGTTTACTTGAACTAAATAGATGAATCTAGAAAATAGTTCGACAACGTTACTTTGGTAATTGAGTTTACTTAAACCGTACACGTGTAACGTATCGGACTTTATTCATTGAGACTGCCATTCAACAGTTTACGAGTTTTATTTTTCTGCACATTCAACAGAAACGTCTAGCTAATCGTCATATTACACGGATTATATCACCTAATGATCTGTATTTGGGAACTCTTACCCTGTTACCAATACTCAACAATAAATATTTAAAACATATAAAATAATATTGGCTTTCTATTGTATTTTAATTCGAAGAAAAGTTGAAAAAATATTCATGTACAGGGCAACGGCCGCCTAGTCATTGCATAGGCAAAACAGGAAAGGAAAAGAAAAAATACAAAAAAGTTCGAGTTTTAACTCATTATCTTCATTGATGTGACATTTTCATGAAGGCTTATTTTCTATCCTTTGATCTCGCAAAGGATCTTTACCAACGATGGATACCACACCATAACAACATAACGCACACTCAATAGAGGAAACTATTACCAAATGAACTCTGGAAGATAATATCCTCAGGTGGAAAGTTTCAATTTACGACTATAAACAAAAGTTATGCCTTAGTCATCATGAAGGCAATAACTCATTTTTCTTCTTTCTTGTTTCTTCATTAACCTCATTCTCCTGTTGGCCATTAGCTGATCTCTGTAATATAGAAGTGTTTTCATTTACAAATACATGTATATATTACAAAACACAATGGGGTACAGCGAATTTGATAATCTCGGGAGTACATTTAAAAGTCCCTCACCTCACATTCGGCAGTTAACGCGCCGAAGACACTCTATATAAAAGAGAAGCACGCGATAGCGGGCTGCTCACCGTTGGGTGATAATTTCAAGTCATAGTCTCATTTTTGTACGGCAAATTGTAATGCATGCCGGACAAATAGTTCACCACTCACATAAATCTTTCCCCTGACGTTTGCAACAATTTTCAGAACTCTGCAGGCATTCTAGCCCTCAATAATGAAGTTCAAACTACCCTACCCTAACCTAATATTATGTCTTTGGCGAGCGTTAGTCCTTACCATGTCATTTCGCTAAGGCCGTGACGAAGAACACATACAATTTCCCAGCTGAATATCCAATGAAAATAGCTCATATCTTACGCTTTTTCAAATGCAGAAATAACAAAAAGGTGGTGAACTCAATGAAGAATGCGCCTGTCATAAGTATCCGCGCTGCGATGACTAGATTTCCGGTGTTTCGCACTCGCGATGGGATTGCAGTTGATTCGGTACCTCATCGGTCTGAAACGGCATACGCCAATAAGCTGCTTCATCTAAAACTGTAAAACGGGCATCAAAATAAAAATCTTTGCAAACGCGACAGGAAATATTTGTGTTAGTGATCAGATTTTGTTCGTAAAAAGAATAATTGGTTCAGTTTAGTTGCCTTACAAAAATGAGACTATGACTTTAAACGTAATTAAAGGTCAAAGACTGAAAATACTTGGGAAGAAATCTCATGCCAGAAACGGTGATGGTTTTTTTTACGTTATGTTTTAGTAATTTTCAGTATATGATGCTGGATGTATTGGTTACATGACTGTTTTAACGACTGCGTGTCATTTATCAGACATTATTTTGTGTTCCATGTCTTTGAATGAAAAATAAAAACATTGAAGGATTCACAGGAAAGACCTAGCCTAAGTCATCATGTCGATGTTTTCATTGACTTCGATGGTAAATGGACATCCTTTTTTGGTGACTTGTGACACCTCGTAGTGGCCCAGAAAGTTACATCACAGGCCACTTTTTAAGATGAAGCTAGATTTACATTACTACATTGCGTTACACTCCTTAGGAAATTATTTCCCTTGTTTTATATGCAGATTGTATGCCATAACCAACATGTTGTGAGTGAGTAGATGAGTTGGGCTTTAACGTGTTTTTGAACATTATTTCATTCATCAAACACATATGATATGTTGAATGTGTGCAAACAAATGGAATTGTAGAGCTTTTGTGGGATTCGAACCAAGGACCACTCTGATGACGAATAGCGCTTTAACCACTTGAGCTAACGAGGATGTGAGCTGAGGACCTTTTTGTTCTGTCATGTCTACAGTATACTCGTTTATGAATTCATGATATATAATAATAAATTATTTTAAAATTATTTTATGTATGTTCCGCGGGAGTATAAGCCAAATAATGACCCGATTGCCTCGCGTTATGGCATTAAACGTTGTGGCGAGTTTATTTGTCATATATAACCGCTCGGCACCGGGTCATTACTTTAAAAAAATTCATTTATAGTGGGGTGCCACCCATTTTTCTTGTTTCATTTCAAATTGATGCAAAAGTTTTGTTTTCAGTGTTAACTTGAAGGTAAGGGTCTTAGGAACAATTCTGGTTCGAGTGTCAAGCCATCAGGTAAAAATATTCAAAATGGCCGCAAAAATACAAGATGGCTGCCAATTTCTTTCTCCTTTTCACATTTTGTTTTAAAAAAAACAAAAACAAATTGGCTAATTATATCACTGATATATTGGAGGAATGCCAAGAAAGAGAGTTAATTAAATTACTGTTAATCTTTCACCTAAAAAATCAAATATTTTTTAAATTTAATCATTAATCATTATTTCTGTGTATGATAAAACATGACCCGCGGGCATTATTAAAAAGTATGCCCAACACCCACGGGCAATGCCCACCGGCTGGAGGCCCACGGGCATTTCCCGAGGGAGGAGGGCATACTTTTCAATAATACCCGCGGGTCATGTTTTATCCAGCTTATAAACCGACAAAAACAGCGGGAAAACAATTTTGTACTGAAATATTTAGTGTTGGACACTGTAATGAAAATTCATTTAGAGTTGATTCAATGTGTTTTCGGTTTTGGTAGTTACCCAATGTTCCCAAGTTAGTCCAACATTCTGGCTACTCATACACAAGTAACAACATATATATATTTCCAGACTTTTGTTTTCATATATATATATTTAAGGTAAAAGATCTATCTCTGCACATCTTTGTCCTTGTCCGTGCACAGCAAGTAGATTCTGCTCAGCCGATCTCAACTGACGGACTGGATGATAAGTCTCAATCATGCTTGACAGGAAGCCAGTGAAGGTCTTGAAGCACCGGTCTGATATGGTCATACTTCCCTGATGTAGTGATGTGCAGCTGTGTTCTGCACGTTTTGGAGCTTACCAATCAGTTGTTCTGGTAGGCCATATAGTAGCTAGTTGCAGTAGTCAATCCTAGATGTTACATAAGCTTGCACTAGATATCTTATGGTCTTAACATCCAGGTACCTCCTTATCAGACCAATGTTTCTTATGTGGTGGTACGCCCTCTTGCAAACAGAGTTAATATGAGACAGGAGGCTAAGTGAGGAATCAAATATGACCCCCAGATTCCTGGCATGTGAACTTCTTGATATTGTGTTCTGCCAATTTGTGGCAAATGGATCCTTGCCATGGTTTGTTTTAGGGCAGTTGACCAACAGCTCTGTTGTGTCATCGTTCAATTTAAGGAAGTTTGATGTCGTCTGCACAGTGTTGAATTATGTGATAAGAGAGTGTAACTGTTAATGGTTTGAAAGCTAGATAGAGCTGGTTGTCATCAGCATAGAAGTGATCATCTAGGTTGTGTGCTCTTGCAATGTTACCAACTGGTAGTGTGTATATGGTGAAAAGGATTGGCCCACGAACAGATCCCTGTGGAACATCATACGGTAGATTTTTTTTCTTCGAGTTAACACCATCGATACTAACAACCTGTGATCTGTTCGACAGGTATGATCGGATCCATTCTAAAGCTGAACCCTTGATGCCAATCAGTTTATCAAGCAGGTTGAGCAGCACATTATGGTCCACAGTATCGAAGGCTGTCGACAGGTCTAATAGCACT
This sequence comes from Phorcus lineatus, assembly GCA_921293015.1. Lineage (NCBI taxonomy): Eukaryota > Metazoa > Mollusca > Gastropoda > Trochida > Trochidae > Phorcus > Phorcus lineatus. The sequence continues at coordinate 32,765,923 of OV121089.1, forward strand.
AAAATGGCTGCTCCGTCTTTGTCAACTGCATTCAGGAGGGAACTCTGTACTCTTGTAAAGGCAGTCTCTGTACTGTGGCGTGTCCGATAGGCCGATTGGTAGACTTCCATTTTCTGACATATGCTGTTTTAAGCAGGAGGCTACTACACGTTCTGTCAACTTTGAGATGTATTAAAGATTTGATACGAGACGATAGCTCTTTAACACATTAGGATCAAGGGTTGGCGTTTTAAGTACGGGTTTTATGATAGCTTCTTTCATTTGTTGTGGAAAACATGATGTTGTTAGAGATTCATTGACACTGAAGGTGAGACAGAAAGAACACTCACTGTCCATGCACATTTTGAGAAGCCACGTCGGTAGTGGATCCAAGCTGCATGATGTATTTGTGCTGCTTTTGATCATTGACGCTATCTGAGGTGCAGTCGCTGGGTGTAAGTAAAATATTGGATGTTTGATTGTTCCTATACAGCAGTCATTCCATTCAACATGTTTGGTAAAGGAGCTCCGGATTTTGAAGATCTTCTGAAGGAAAAAGTTGGAGAACCCATTTGCAAGGTATTCTCATGTTGTGAAAGATGAAAGGAAGGCTGCCTTTTTCTTAAACCAGAGACGGTTTGATATTTCAAATATCTCCTTCTGACCTGATGCCGACGCGAGTGCTTCGCTGAAATATGAACACTTTCCCTTTTCAGCTAGCATGTTCACATAATTTTTTTGAGCGTTGTGAAGATCCCCGTGTATAGTTAGATGTGTTCTGCGATATTGCCTTTCGAGATGTGGACGTTTCCGATTCTCATTGCGTAGCTCATCAGTGTACCATGTGCACCTTGATGGACTGTGATGTGCACGTCTGCAGTGGTGCATGGTTGTCCACCACACTTGTCATAACACTGTTGAAGATGTGAACACCATCTGATAAGGAGGTTGGATCATGTGTCTATATTCCCGCTGATAGATATTGCTTGAAAGAGTTTACATCGATATTCTTCCATTTCCGATAGTGGAGTTCTTTCCGTTCACGTGCAGAAACTTTAACACTTAAGCTTGCAGTGCAAGGAATAGTTGAATGATCTGACTTAATGGAATCATCAAATCTTCAGGCCGAGTGATGCTGAGGTCCAGAGTATGTCCCTTGACATGTGTTGACTGTTTGACATGCTGAACAAGACCGTGAAATTCCAAAATACTGTGCAGTGTTACTGCATACCTGTCATTCACATAATCTACATGATAGTTAAGATGGATAAATTACTCCCAATTTGGACCACTCTTTCCCTTGCCAAAGATGTTTTCCATCTTGATGTGAAGTGCACTTGCCTAACTGCATACTCTCGCTGCAAATGCGCAAATGCAAGTGCACACAGCAGTGCAAATGCACATGCGAGAAGTAGCTGGACCAGAACAATTGAAAACGTGGACCATTTTCAAGCAACTATATAAGCATTTAATTGGCAATAGGACCAAATAAATGAGAATATTATGCTTCAGTCATGATTAATTTATCTTTATACAATTACTCATTGATTTCAAACTATATAAAGACTCCAAAACTGTCGTTCTAGGTTCAATAGTATAAAAGCTATGAGACATATTGGGAAAAAAGCTTAAGATTGGCGGCCATTTTGTATTTTGGTGGCCATTTTGATTTTTTTATCTGATTGCTTGACACTCGAAACAAAATTGTTTTGTAGATCCTTACCTTCAAATTGGTACTTAAAACAAAACTTTTGCATCAATATGAAATGTGAATATCAGAATATGTCCAAGGGTTAACTCGTAACGAAACTAGTAAACCACAAATCAAACACAGAATCACTCGATCACGTTAGAAAAGAAATATGGCAATTTATACACAAAATAACTGAAATCAGCCTAAAATGACAGTACTATATAACCTCTGTTAAATGCATCTTCTAAGAGGGGTTCCAAGGGTTAAATCGTCGAGATGTATTCAAGGGAAAGCAAACCGTCAATCATTCGTCGGGGAAAACCAGATAGGATGTCGAAATCGAAAAAACACCTTCTCCTACTATCACAAAAGTAATAATTTTCATTGAAATCATGACTGTGACGATCCCTGGACATTGATGAATAATAAAAAGGAACATTGTTAGCGTGGGGCCTAGTGCGAAATAGGATCATCCATTGGTACCCCAAGGACTAAAATGTCCAAAATCCACAACCTTGCAAAAGACACGTAGTTCTAAAACGTAAATGGCATCAAGTCTAACAACTCTCGCTTCGATGAAAATAGCGTCTGATCATGTACCGTAAGAAAAGTGTTCTCGAATGAAGAAAAACATGACAATGTCTTAACAATTTGTTTAGAACCTAGAATTGACTTCCTTTGACGTGACGCGAGTTGCTTATAGTAGAACAAACTGCACAAGGTTTTGATTCTATAAAAAAAACCCAGTTGGGGTGACTGAAAAAATGCATTTTAGAATTAAAGAAAGCATACCTTTCAAGTTTCATCAGTCCATCCGGCCACGAACCATCCTCATCCATTTCTTCAATGATGATTGTCTGAAACAAAACACTCATTGGCAAATAAAGCTCACACGGTTGTCTATGTTAACATTGTGACTGATAAGCCATCAATCTTTCCTTTATTCCTTGCCTTCATCTTTATGTCTAAACATTTATTCGATTTTATCTCCAACTGTCCAAGGACAACACCAACGGTTGAATGTTATTTTTTTATCATACTTAATCAAAGTAATTATATCCCCAAGAGTTGAACAACCCCAAGTTAGACAATGGCTCCTTTCTTTTGAAATGTGGTCTAACCAACATCATTTTCAATTAAATAGTAACAAGCAGCTAACATGGTCAATCTATATCCCCCGCAAATGACACAATGACAAAAGGTATTTAAGGTGCTTTTCTATGACTGTATTAATATAACAATTCTTAAAAATCAATTTGCTGAATATAATGTTATTACCAATAAAAGATGAAACAGTTCAATCAAAAAAAAATCAACTATTTTTGACAAAATAGCATTCACCGAGAAGATCGGGTCAATTCAGTCGTTTATGATGTTATCATTTCTGGCCACACATATGTCTTAAATAATGTTTTTCAAATCACCTTTAAATGTAAATATGGATAATACAAAAATAGTTGTCTTAAAAAAGGGAGGGAAATTTTCGAAAATCGAAAAATGTTATTATAAAGGCAACAACATAGAAACTACTACCTCATATAAATATCTTAGTATATATTTAACCGATCATCTTTCATGATCAGTATATATGCAAACTATGCAAACTTAACCGATCATCTTTCATGATCAGTATATGCAAACTATGCAGCTGTACAAGCACGAAAGTTGTCGGTGGGTATATTGAAACATTTAAAGATACTTGGGGACAACAGTCACCGATTTACCCCTTGGAGAAAGGCGAAATGGATCTATTTTAAGGATATAGGTCACAATTGATTGCTCCAAGCACCGCTCAAAATGTTCGATGGTTATGCTAATTAATATTTCCATATGCATCAGTTAATTGTTTCTCAACTCTCAAGGATTGCCAGTACAAGATGCATGTATATTAAAGTATTATCTAAAGCTTATTTCACTACCTCTATCTGTCACGAAGCGATATCACACAAGTTGACTCGTCTTTATCACATTCTCTATACTTATCGAGTTGTTGCAGCTTGTTTCTTGCTTGTACCGTTGTAAAGGAAGGGCTTTTACTAATATTTTATCGTTTTCTAACCTTTCATGCGAAATTTATGTATCAAATTTAGAAGACGTACGGTCATGAAGAATTGTACTGCCGTTTTGACACCACTGATCCCCCTTCAATTTGAGATTTGCAGAAACAATCGTTTTTCGTATTAAAGGTTGCCAATTATTTCGGAATACCCACATGGTCACGTGGTTCTAATTTTAATACAGATGTGTTCATTGGCTATACTATTTTGCCAAAATAAAAAGAGGCTTAGTATGATTGGTTGAACGATCCTTTGAAAATTCCAAGTGTAATATAGAGAGAAATTCAGCTGTTAAGATGGTTGGATGCTTTCAATCATATATGGTATGAACAAAAGGTTTAATTTCAGTTATTATTTCTCAATAAAATTTCGCAAAGATTAAAAGATGTTTAGCAACAAAACTGTTTGGAAACAATTTCATCATCTGCAAATTGCTATTACTACTCTAGGTGTAAAACCGATATTCATACTGAGCGTTACTTATCATGTGTTAATGTCAAGAATTTAGAATCTTTAGCTCCTTTCCCTTGTTCGTCTCATGATCTCCTGAGGATAGAATCTGTAAATGCTGTGAAAATAATGCCATCGAAGACGAATATCATTTTCTTCTTGGGTGTCCAACATATAATACATTACGTTGACAGTATGTTAAAAAATATGGTTGGTCCATCCATTTATAGATATATTTTCTTCTTTAAAGTGTTTTTGAATGAAAATGTTATCCGGAACGTTGCAATATCCATTCACCAAGCAATGATGTTAAGAAAAATGTACTATAGGCCTGAGGCCTCCTCAGAAGTCAAATGAAGATTGATTGAGTAACGCACAGACGGACGGACGGAGGAACGGACCCTGATAATACCCCCTCTCAACGAAGCGGGGCAAAATAATAGTTCTCAATTCTCCGCAATATATTGTGCATAGGAAATTTGTTTTGTGCTCTCGGCATCCGACAGCCGAAATGTAGGGACAGTTCAAGGGATGTTATATCCTTTCAATGCTGAACGTCAACCGAGGACGCAACATCTCCGAACTTTTAACGTCTTAAGGTATGACAATACCGGATTCTCCCGGATGACGAGCGGACGTTTTCACAACTGAGGTACTTTCCCAGACTCCACTACATTGTGCAAGGAAGCTTTTTGTGGGATAAAAACTATGACAAAAACCTTAAATTGTAATGACATCACAACCGAAAATTGAATTCTACGACATAATGAACGTTTGTACAAATTGAGCAACCTTTCGGGTCACTTAGCAGTGTATCATATAAAATCCACCATCGGCCTAAGTTAACTTTAGATTTAGACATTTATATTGATCTTCTCCATCAATAGTCAGCACCCGAAGTCCATTTCGTCTTTTATCATGGACAGAGTTGACTAAACGTTGCTACTCAATACCATTAAACAAAAATAACCAGTGTGAAATGTATGTATTATGATGTTTAGTTCAGTTTCAAATGATACCATTTCAGTCTCATCATTTTAATATTTACAGCGATGTTAAAACAGTATACCGTTAAAACGGTAATGAAAGAGATAGACAATCAATTTTATTTTAATTATCAAACAAACGATCAAAATGTAAGTCTAGTTCCGCAAATAGTCCATTCAATTGTCTTTATGGTATGTCGTGAATTTATAGTGAAAAAACCTACCTCGTTGAACAAAAAACAAGCGCTTACACTTTGAAATTCAATAAAAGCATTTAGTATAAACGTCATATAGTCTGGATGTACACAGTTTTTGACATTTACGTTTCTTGAATAATTGTTTCTCTAAGTTATTACTGGTAACATTCGTCAAAACGAACAGTTCTTCGCGCAAAATCGATCATGTCCAAGCACATGATGTCAAGTTTATTGTTTATAGTTTTGTGGCATTAGTGCCTTTCGCGTGTCTCAGACCAAACATCTGCGCCGTATTGTCAAATTGATAAAATCACTTTGCATCCAAGTGATAATTTTTCAAAACATGTTTAATAAACTTTAGATTCATGTACATCTAAAACAAATTGGAAAATATAATCATTATTCTTCTGTTCTATAGTCTCACAGTTAATAATAAAAAAAGGTGGAATAACTGTATGAAACTTTATTCATGTCCCGTTAACCAGCATGCAGTCGGAAAAAGGTTCCATTTACTAAATCAACCAACACTGTGACTTATTCCTCGTGCTCTGCCAAGAAAGAAGTGGTGACTTGTGAGCACTCACTGGTTTCAAATCCACCGAAACTATAACAAAGTTTCTCTGGTATTGATTCCTTAAAGTTCTGGTTTGTTGTTCCGTCGGTTCATTTGACGTTTCGACGATTAATGTTTAAAAGCATAACAAAATAACTTGTTCATTGCGTTATTCTTACCATAGATACTTTTGATGGTACCTTTACATTTGTCTTAATTGGTATAATGTTTAAGTCAGTTTGGTATATCGCATCCTTGAGTTCAACCTAGTTAAAACTAGCTGTAATAAAAACGTTGCGAAGTATGTTATTTCATCTAGAGAATAACACTGTCACCTATTCAATATCGCGCAGGCGCGAACATCAGCCAATCTAAAGGGAGCTGACCCAGCTCTTCGAATCGCGGGTCAATGCGATTGTTCGCCGTTCTTTAGCACCTCGATTACAAAATCCGAATATTACCGAGGCATAGCAGTGAATTATTTTGAAAAATATGGTTAAAGCATCAATTGTGATTAAATATTTGTTTATTGTTGATTAAGTAGTAAATAAACAATTTAGGTCTGATAATCACTATAAATAAAGTGTTATCGAATATATATATATATGGACAGACGTAGGGTAAACGTCAGCATGTGACGTTAACTAAGATGCCGCAGATGTAAGCAGAAAAGTATGACAGTTTGATTAAACAGTGTTACAGCTGATCCCGCTGTCTCCTACGGCTGACATAGACATAAACAAAGACAGAGAAATACACTTAAAATACACTAATTCGTTAAAATGGAAAAACGCTGAAATATGGTATTAAGATTCATACTACAACCTACCTGAGGTTTGATACTTTCCAAAAAATGAAGCGTTGTTGCAATATTTCCTCTTATTCTATGAACCAGTCCTTCGCATTGCCACCATAACCGAACATTTTTCACAACTGCTATGTCGAATTCACTTCTCATAACCAGTCTAGGTGACCTGGACCATTAATAAAGTATGATAATGTTAGTGATTACACTAGCAATCTTTTTTAAATTTTCTGATAAGCCAATGTTTAATGATGTGTTTTACAACTTCGTATACATACTACATGTAGCAATTCAATTCTCCCACACTTGCTTACTAAATTGTTAAATGGAATATATTATGAGGGTTTTACCAATGGTATCTGCTCGACTGAACTGTCGAATGGGGTTCACTCCGGTCATTCCAAATTTGCACAGCTCAAACTTCATCAATTTGACCTCCAACATGCAGGAGGTTTGACGCAGCCCTTTTTTATAACTTTTCTTTTAATAGGCATCTAGAGTCAAATGAATAAAAGTCCATATATAGGCAAATTACATTTCAAAATGTTATCAAAAACATTCTAGTAAATAGAGCAATAAACCAAATAAAAATACTCTACGGATGAACATATTTATCATATTTCAGAAGAAATAAACGTGAAAAGTGAAAAAAAGCATCCATTGATATAAATGTTCACACATATCTATCAATAATAGACTGGGAAGGGTAACTGCAAACAAAGCGACTGAAGTTATCGGAATATTTCATTGAATACGCATCTATAAGCAAACAATTCAGGGGAGTAAACACATTAAATGTCTGTACTGAAAATATATTCAAGCGCGAGAAAGGTCGCGGAATAGTCATTTTCTGATGTGAGGAACGTAAAAAAGGTGTGTAAATGGCCTACCAATTGATAATATTTGATTTCTGCATCGAGTAACGAAAAATACGAACAACAGAGGTGGAATTTAAGATTAACCAAGTCCGTCTGTCCGTCCATAATACAGCTTTTTTCTGTTCATAACTTCGTTTATATCCATTCTTTTCCAACAAATTTTAGGACGCACAGGTAAAAAAGGTATGGATAACATAAAGGTGTCAAGTAATAAAATGAGCATTCAAGAATATTTATGTAAAATTTCAGATTATTCTAAAGCAAAAAGTCATGACCGTGATTGAAAAATGTAACAAGCCCTGTCTTACTCCAATGTTCTAAACTCAACGTTTATTTTTTCAAATTATTTAGAGAGATACACACTTTTGAAAATCATCTTCGTAAGCTTTAAGACTCAAGTTAATCATATGTCTTGATCACAACATTGGAACTTACCATCTGATTTTGGGGTACAAGGTATATCACAATTTTGATATTTTCCGAGGAAAGTGTATGTTTATTTAAAGAATTTGTAATGAATATGTAATGAGACATGCGTGTCTTGTATGCGTGTCTGGCCCAATGACGCCAATCAGTGAAGATATTTTATCTAATTTTGATTTATAACTAGAAAACACTTGCCTTCTTTATAGATCTTATACATTAAAAACATAATAATCCATAAATGTTATGAATAATTTAAGATAATAATATATTCATGGATTTTCAAAATAACATTCATAATGAAACGATATTAATAGCAAATTTTCGATAACTTAGTCCTTTTGGAAAGACATATGGATGAATGGTCTTTTCATGAATAAACGTCCATTTTTGTTTTCTAAATGGAATGAGAAAGGTGTTGTTATGTATATGATTTGCTTCATGATGACGGTAGATTGTTAACATATGAAGAGTTTTTTCTTTTCTTTTATTATTTGTATTTAATTTTTTTTATTATTGTTTTTATAATTGTACCTGATTGTCCACAACTCCATACCAGCTCACTAGCTTTTTCCAGGCTTCTTCTGGATAGGCATGATAGTCCGAAATATCCCAAGATTTGTTTGATCCAATAACTGAAAATATATTACTTGTGATATTATTTGTTGCCTAACTTTTGTTCTAGATGTAACACCGTTACCGAAAATTGGAGAAATATTTCAAACTTGATTCACTTTTATCTGTCAGAAATGCTTGCTAATTTAGAATCAGTTGGTTATGTTGTATCGTCCTGTTCAACGAATCAACTGCAAACGTCTGTGCTTTTCAGAATATTATCAAAATTGGTGTTTTAACACGTGTGAAAGGCGAATTAAATGGGAGTGCCTCTTTAAAGCATGCTGTTATGAAAGTATTTACTAATATTCTTTGTAACCCACAATTCATCACGCCCTTTCTTTCCAAAATCTGAATCATAAAATCTAACACAAGGCACTATCAACGTATGCTATCATTATCACAAGATGCACTGTGTCATGTCGATTATAAATAGTGCGTCCTTTCCTACTTATTTAGATTATGTACCTTTAAGAAGAGGCTGATTGTCTATTGGACCTGGTTTTGTATTTTGACCACAATACCCGGATTGTTTCAATCCAAGATATGACCGCAAATGGTTGGACCATTTAACTCCGACGAGATACCTGAAATGATATAATCAGTTTCATAATAGTTTCAAGCTGCTACAGATAAGATAGGCTCCGAATTCTAGTCGTCGACGAAGGAATACGTCTAGCATGCTGGACTAACCATTCTTAAGAAAGATTATCCGCAAAATGGGGGGTAATCAATCTATACATAAATTGTAGTAGTTTTAAACTCTAAAAAAGTCTGCTCTGATAACATTCGCTCTTTTTGTGCTCACATTTAACCTTCTGAAGAAGCATTTAAAATAATTGTTCAGTATATGTAGTATTGATAATAACAGAACAATCATTTCAGAAGAAAACATATTTTCATATTTAAACAGGGCTCCAGATAAGATGCGTATTTGCGTAAAATACGCACGGGTAATTAGTATATAAGCATTTAAAATGAAATCGATGAGTGACAGATACGCACAACTTTCACTGAATACGAGTCAGATATTTGTTTACCGGAGTGATTGTGATTTGTCAAAAGCAGTTTAATTTCTACATGTCTGATCTTTACATCTCGAATAGTAGCCAACTGCATGCCAACCTGTATGAAAACAAAGTTTACAAAGTTTATATTAGATTTTAGATCTGAAACAATAACCTCAAATAACCTTAAATAATTTTACTCCTCAATTTTTATTTTGAGGAGTGAAATACCCCTGAGCCCTATTTTACCCATACGACAACAACAGAACTGTAATTTTAGGGAACATCAATGCGGCATTGGCACTTGAGACCGATTCAAAGATTTTGAAAGCAAAAAGGATACATTGTAAGATTGAAATTGGCAAAGTTGAGCTGTTAATACGGTTACAAACTACTTTCAAGGTTCATAATGGATTTGTATATGATCTTGAGCTATAACGTTGAAGGAGAAAATGTAACGAAAGGTTGAGTTCCGAAAATCTTGCTTCACGTGCTCAATGTCAAGTGCTAGAACACTGAAAAAAATCATCGCAATCACCATAAAAAGGTTTATGCCAACCGTTGAATTAAAAACATGTTCCGAGTTTCAGAAAAATTGAGAAGACACTGTGGAGTAGATGATTTCGTAACATATGTACACTAAGTCTGAAATAGCAAAGTGACCACAAGGCTCATAACTCTGGTCGAATGAATTAAAACCCCATTGAATTGAGAAGGTGCCACCACCTGGTCAAGGACTTTGAATTGGCTCCAAAATTGGTGATACCATCATGATGATAACGCAAAATGCGCATTGTTAAGCACATATCCAATTGTTAAGTTTCAGAAAAGTGGATGGAGTTGATTTATATTGTATAGGCAGGTTCCTTTTTTGGGATGTACTGTCGAACTGCGCTCCAACAATACCCCTTTCGGTTTCGCCAACGGGAGATACAAAAAAACGGTAATGATTCTTTTTATCAGATGGCTGTAAGTCATTTACTCTTCTTAGTTAAACTGCTGGAACAGAACTAGCACAGGTTATGAAGGTCTTTGGATTACAATAGGGGCTCAAACAACAATCTAGAGTCCGAATCTAATATAATATATACATTATACTATATACTATACACATATATACACTATATACATTTTAATTACATTCAAAATAAATGGTTTCACAGTTCTGCTATGGAAACGAAATGAACAAATTTGTCTAATTTTTACCAGGATACGATAATCTATCAGAAATGTTTAACCAGGTTTCACCGGGTCTTTTCGGAACTTTTGGCTGATGGGTAAGTGTTTGCTGGAAAATCATTCTCACCATGAATCTCCTTCTTTTAGTGGTGTCTTTAACAACTCTCGTAATTCATCTCTTTGTTGTTCAACAGACGGAACTATAAAATGAAAGATACAAAACACTATAAGGAACAATCGGACAGATAATTATCCTGAAGTGAAGCAGCCGTCACAATTCATAATCAACTAAATTCATATAGAATAATTCAGCACTAGAGCAGGTAATTGAATAAGGAGAGAAGGTAATGAACGGTTTTGATAGGTATCGATAGTCTTTATTTTTATATTAAAAGCACGCAATTACAAACTGTACAATTGATAATGCCGAATAAACAGTGCTGCTTGTAGGAATTTGAATTTATCCAAATAGAATGAAATCATAAACAAAGACGTAGTATTGTGAAGTAGGGATATTAATATTTTTGGTATTTAACCATTCGTCAAATATAAGTACGCAAGTGAGATACAAAATACTACCTGTAAACAACTGCTGTTTTATGTAGATGTTGAGCAGATCAGTAAGCTCCCTTGCAGCGTCAACTTCATCCTCGATATCAATAGATTTGAGATCCTCAACTTGTTTTTCGTGGACAGCAATTAATGACGGCAAAGCAGATGATATGAGTTGGATATCTTCAATTTCATCTGCTTTGCGTCTCATATTCCGCGTATAATCTTTTGAAGATCTAACCTGCTTGAGAATAGTCTTAGCATTTTCAGTAGTGTCTTGTAACAGCCTTAGATACGATTCAGTTTTGTGGTCTAGTTTTGACAACAGAATCGCTTTTTTTTTGTTCAAGGAATGCAATCAAATTCGAACCTCTTCTTCAAACTGTTCTGTGCAGATTGGACATTCTGTCAAGTTGTTCTTGATGAGTGATACGGGTATGAACGCCGCCATTTGTTGCTGGCCCTTTGTAGTTGGGGACTCGTCTTAACCTGAAATTCACAAAGACATACCTGACTCATAATGTATAATTAAACATGCTTCTACATTCTTCTTATTAGATTTACAAGTTGGCATAAACTCACTGATGCTTGGAGATCCTGGAATTTAGGCTTCTTTCATTTATGGTAATATGTTCTTACCGAACTTCTTGGTGTTCACCTGGAATTCAGACCAGGTTTTTTAATTTGTCTTGACAAAATTATTATCATTATCAAATTTTTTATTATCATACCCTTGACCAAATAAAACGAAATAGTTATGTCATATACCCACTTCAAAACATCTATTGGGTTTAGAAAATAAAGCCCAAGGTCACTGAAACAAAGTCAAGAGACAGGGGTTTATATTTCTTTACTCTTAAATTCCCATTGTTCCCATTGTTTCCCAAAGTCATAAGAGGTATCCCCCCATCCCCATCCCCAACCCACTCTCCCTCAATACCAATTGCCTTTAAAAATGACATGAGATTCAGGAAAGACGTTCCGTGATCCTCGCTCTATTTACTCAGAACTCTTCCCTCTCCAAAATCAGGCGTTTTGCACTGAAACCATATTTTCTCGGCATCGGCCTGATACCCTGTAAAATTTTACCAGATGATCTCAACATGCCTACTTGACTAAATTTTATTTGCCCGTGGCAGAGTGGTATACTGTTACACGCACTCAGAGATAATTAATAAATAAGAGAAAGGGGTGGACAAACAGACATGGCGAATTATAAATTTCCTACCAACGATTTGGCTTTTAAAACCTTGATTAACATGTGATTCCAAAGAAACTCGTTATCGTGGGTATATAGTGGCTAACACAAAAGTTGAACAGGCTTCATCAACAGTACATAACAAACTACACACATTACATAGTCTGTGACCTTTGACGATTTTCTACCTTGCGGAGAGTCTGATAAGATAACTCATAGGTATAATGAAGGTTAAAGTTGATTATCTATTAGTTTATATCTTATATTTCATTTTTTGCATGGTTACAGAGAAAACAGAAAAAATTGAAATATAGAAAAATTAAAAACATATTAAGGCAGATGTAAAGAAATTACCGCTTTCATTGTTTTTTTCTGAAAAAAAATGACTTATTCTTCAAAGTATATTTTTCTTCTCAATTATAGATATTTCTTCAAATTAAAAGTTGTCTAAAAGTATTAATCGCATCATATCGAAATGATGCGCATCATCGACATATATCCAAAGCATGTTAAAGTATCAGAAAGATTGATAAACAAACTGTGGGAGTAGTTGACAGGTAACAACTTCAAGACGACTAGGCGTACAAACAAACAGATATCAGCCACCATACAGATTGCTATAATTAACCTCTCTGGTGACAGAAAGAACCGTCGATTTCCTTCCATTATGCTTTGTTGTGGTACTAATTATCAATTCAACATGTTTTCATTATGATGACATTCTAGTTTTCCAATAGAAAAAAGTGATCATGTTCATAATTACCTGCGTAATCAGGGCAGCCGAAACTACTGAGTATAACACTTTACCTGGAAATGTTTGATGATTGATAACGCTGACAGATTGTGCGAATGTGACGAACTACACGTGTTAATAACAGGTCGAAGTCTGTAAACTGTATTATATGAGAGCGTTGTTAACGATTATGTGCATAAACCTTGATTTTATGCCAAAAGTTTTTTTCTATTACAAGAGGAGAAAATCATCACCTTTTCCTCTTTGCCAGAATGTTATTTATCCATATCATATATATTATCATTTTTTAAAATGTTTGCTTGGTATAGTTTTAAGCTATTTTTTTAGGGACCGGTCATTTATTACAGGGGGGTGGGCCGGGTTTTTCTCTCTTGGGATTGCCATTAAAATGTGACCCTCCCAAACTCGTAGTAATTTTCTTCATGGCTCTTCCCATTTCTGCGTATTTCTTTCCATGACCCTATCCCGAATCATATCTACGCAACTTCTTAGAGTTGTTCTTTTGAAGATTTAACTTCAATTTTTTCTTTTTTGTCAAAGGAGAAATTTCTTTAAAGTTATACTTAAAAGAATGTTGAAAAGAAACAAATATAACCTTCCAATAATGGGTTTATCATGATGTCTGATGATGGTCTATAGTCTTTTAGATTCAGTTTCATTAGAACCTTTTTTTACAGAAAGCATCGTATCAACTGCATATCAAAATAGGTTTTGAATACCATTCCTTATAATACATAAATACGTTTAACATAGTGTAAATTCTAGTTTTCAAAGTTGAATGAATGCATTCAAAGTTTACTCTTCTGTATTCATTTAAAAAAATCAAATCATAATGTCGTTTTATCTATAAAGAACAAAATAGCACTAAGGAAGACAAGGAATTTTGTTGTATGTAAAAAAATGTATGTCTTGCCCACAACATTCCATTGAAAACTTGAAAAAAATGAATTAATAAATTGATAAACCAAGGAGGGAGCATGGTTGACACGTGTTAGGCATGAATATTCCACGATTGATAATATATTTGTTTTAAATGCATAAATAGAGAAACAAATATCAAGGAAAAGAGGTAAATTACATGCTGCGTTCATAGATTTTAGAAAAGCTTTTGATAAAGTAAGGCGTCCTAAGTTATGGAATCTATTTAACTGTGTTGGAATGAAAGGTAAGCTATGTAAGATTATACAAAATCTCTATACCAATGTAACTGCCTGTGTAAGAAACAAGAACACATATTCATAGTTCTTCAAATGCCCCATAACAAAACAAGGCTGCATAATGAGCCCTGTTACGACGTAAATTGTAATAAAACGTGATTGTAACACTTGCAGCAAATTGTAATAACTCTTGGTGTAAATTGTAATAAAAACGTAAATTGTAATAAAAGCTGACGTAAATTGTAATACTCAAATTGTAAAAAAAATTGACGTAAATTGTAATAATCTCTACTTGGGGTAAAATGTAATATATTTTTACGTAATTTGTAATAACCGATTGCATTTCTCAAAATTACGAATTTAAAAGGGGTTTTTGGTTTATGATTATGAAAGACAGAATAAAATCGTCGGAATGTTCATTAGCGTTTTACTGCAGCAAGTCAAGTAGAAAAAGTTGTGACACATATAGATAGACAAACTGATTCACTTGCAAATGGACACAGAGACTAGCAATTGAAAAGACAAACAAAATTAAATGCTTTTCTTATGTTTTTTTGTGTCTTGTTGTTTACCAATAAAACATGGACTTACCGAATAAGGTCTTTATGAATCGTGATCATTGGTTTACAAATCTTTAGCGTTTTACATGAAAACAGGCTGTTGTGAAAGATTGGATGGATCGTTATTGGAACCTACGTTTTTTTCATCCAATTTTACAAACAAATTTAATGTTTTCATATAAATGTGGTTTTCTTTCATCATTTGAAATTTTTCCGACCAAGTGGAGTTATCGATTCTACTCTTGTTTTAAAATCGTTTTGCATGAATTGTATTATCTATCACTCCCTAACTAATCTGAATAAAAGGAGATCATATATATTATTACGTTCACGTTCAAATAGGTAGTCGCAGGGTGTCAACCCTCAAGCCTACTTTGACAATATATTCCAGGACAAAGTTAAGTTATGAAAATGTTACATTTTAGGATAAGGAGCAATACATGTAAATATCCCTGTCCAACCTCCAAAACTAAGGACATAGAAGGGTTACATTTTTAAGGTGGTGACCCTGTTAACCCTGTTTTGCGCTATGACAAAATGCTAATGTAGTTAAAAAAAATATATGGGTAATGAACTTTCAAATGAGTCCAATTTCGTGCGTGTTGCACGAAACTAAAAAGTTACAGGCATCTCTTCATAATCATCATATTACTCGGGCTTGAATTGCTTTTCATGCTTGAGGCTCACCATATGTTACATGTATATTAGTTAGCACCAAAGTTGGGTTACAATTTGAGTAGAAGATTGAGTTAGAACAAGGGGGTTGTGTTTCGTATATCGTGTTACAAACCGCTATCAATGCTATTTTGAGCTTTATTCCTTCAGTAAGAGGGGGTAACTCGAGTTGAATAACACAAGAATTTTAAGACAGTGACAGAAAAAAAGAAGTTTCATCCTTAAAAGCTGTTGTTTACTTCTCTCTTTAAATGTAAAAGTTGAACATATTGAAATTATTTGTGGTTACCCTATTTATCCGATTCAGTCTCTACTCATTACCAAAAGGCCTACAGTACATTATCATGAAATTAAACGAAATAATGCAATACTTTATACGTATGATCTTGGTGTGGTTTAAACAAAAGGACGAATGTATTTCATTTATACTAGTACTCTTTTCTGAGTATTCATGCGGGAGTTATAAACATTACCCGATTCCAATTTACAACCATACTCGTACCAGTTGATAAAACAGAGAATATATCTGTAGAGTGGTGGCCATAATAACAAGTATGAATTTGTATAATTGTCCGATTGTAAATTTGTTGATTGTCTGAAATGGCAACTACATGAACACTGCTATATTGTTTGTAATGTTTGAAGCAATAGGTTTGAAATACAACACAAGCTGTACGGAGCCAACGAGTCTCTGTCAGCCATTTGAAGGTCTCTCCGGCTAAAGCAGGTTTTCTCCATCAATTTTCCTTGGGTACAACTTTGTTAATTATTTTTGGTTTTCAATGTATTATAACGTTCACACATTATCAATCTTGTACTGAGACTGTAGTTAATGATAATTTGACCTCGACATTACCTTATGAAGCAAGTCTAGGTATACGAAATATTAAATATACAATGCACATGCAATATACCACCCTCATAGAAATAGTAATTGTTTTTCTAAGGTTGGTTCTTGTACGTCGTGACGGTCTTGGATATGATCAAATTATGCTGAGGACGTTTATACGCAATTGATACGCGTGTCCACAAATGGTCTTCTTCTGACAGACCTACACTAACGCACTTGAAACACATATACATGTAATACGCTTGCTGAACGAACTTCAAACAAATGTCAACAACAAGAAAATGCATTGTTCTTTTTGTGTATATCATTAGAATCATAACCAGCATAGCAGGTTAAGGGAGGTTTTGTATGAATATTATAGGTAATCTTTGAACATGCAGCTACAGTAGCACAGAAATCTGTTTTATAGTATATCTTTCTCTTTCAGATAGCACTATACTTCTACAGGTTTTAAAAGCGAAAAGTCCAAGCTACATACATCAATCTTTTTAAACAGACATCATTAATCAAGCATGTGCCCGTATCATTGATATCCAATATTAAGATGAAGATTTGTATTATTTGAGCCTTTGGCTTATAACTCATATAAATACACAAAAGGACAGTGCTGGCGAAGTTAGGATTTTTTCGTATGTAATTGTGATACTTGATAACGTATGTCATCGCTCAAAAAGAAGCTCAATTATTTGTACGTTTTCAATTGCAAGACAATGTGTTTTAATGAAAGAAGCAGTTTTAAAACGAACGTAACAGGATCGTTTAAACTATGCGAACCAATTTCTATACCTCAATTGATTAAAAGGTGTTCACACAAAATGGCCGCCAGTAGTTTTTTTATTTCTTTCTTATTGTTTCCTCTACGACTACAGAAAATAGGGTTGAGTTATTAGATGTTTTGAACGTCTGAAGAAAATACATCTCGCATAATCGCATAATCAAATGATTAATTGTGACAATTTGAATAAATACATCTTTTAAAAACCGTGCTATTTCCCCAGTTAGCGTAAGGGTTACGACAACCACACGAACTTGTTATACGCAAAACAGTCACAGGGCCCTAACCTGTTTCTCATAGCGATCTTGAGAGGATATGTAATGTTGCGTGTTAATGATAGAATATAAATATGAATGAATCCAATAAATTATCGCCTGTCTAATGAAATTGGAGAATAAGATTGAACGTACACAATGTTTTTTGACGGACATGACGGGTGTCATATGAGGGTTAGATGTACTTGCAGCCGTGTCACTGTTTATCTAATGCATCATAACTAGAAAACATTAATTGTTGAAAAGTATGTTCTTTTGCATTGACTTAATTTAAGAATTTGGAATTTTGGCGTGGCATACAGATCGTTTGTAACTTAATACGTAGAAGCGCAAACTTTTCTAACATAATCATCTACTGTCTCCAAAACATCTACCAATTTCTGGAGATATATGATAATAAATAATATAAAACAATGTATAAAAATAGCTGGCCAAAACCCCCACCCCAGCCCCCTCGCCATACAGTATCTTAAATATTCGCCAGAATTTGTACAACTAAATTTTTCTTCTTTCTATGAATTTCTATATAATATTAGCAGGTTCAAGCTCTTATTTGGCGTCTACATTTGCTGTAAAATATATCCGATCAAAGCTTGCCTAGGACATTTAGAAGCATACCATGTACGGTATAAACCGTTTCCTTTTATGTACGAGAAGCGTATGTAACCCCAAATATGTATGTTTGTGCGTAAAATGAATCAAGCGGAAATTTCTTGAAGAATATTTCTTGATGTGTTAATATGAAATCTAAGTTCAAGTGAAGGGAATTTAGAGGTAGTTTAATTAAGGTTCCCTTGATAATTCGGTTATTACAATTTACATAAATATTTATTACATTTTACCGCAAGAAGATATTATTACAATTTACGTCAGTTTTTATTACAATTTGCGTATTACAATTAACGTCAAGTTTTATTACAATTTACGTTTTTATTACAATTTACGTCGTAACAGTGTCGGCCTCTGTGTAGTAATCCTTTCTTTCTGGCCTTTCATGACAACGGTAGAATAGACATAATTTTACTGTTGATAGTTGTTATGCATGTTGTTTATGTATAATTACAGTGATAACTTACATTTTGTGTTTTTTATTATTTTTTTCATAAAGCCATAGTTTTGCCCAAAAGGCACCTGTGTCAGTCTTAATCACTGGCTTAATTCATCCTTGTTGTTGGTATATACAAATATAACGCAAACAAATTGCCATTCACAACATAATTTAATCACAATATGTAAAACAAACCCTCTGGTACAAAATTCCCAACTACTGATATAAAACGTTTTTACATTACTTCCGAACCATATATAATGTAATGTGTTGGTCACATAAGTTCGACTTATTCCAACATCATCATCCAAAGGTTAAAACCTATTCCTGTCACATACTTAAACGCACTAGTGCACACCAATATTTCGTAAACAAAACGAATGCATAGAACTCATAGTACTCATGCCCCTCAATCAAGTAATCTACTTCGTAAGTTATTAAACAAATATTTACGTATTCAGGTAGTAAAGTTGATTTTTAAACGCAGGAAGTATTTAATGCAACGTAACTGCGATATCGGAAATATTAAAATTTTGCTTATAAACAGAAAAGCGGAAACCGCAGCCGATTTGGTCAATCTAATAACAATTCTAATGTTGTGTTATCAAATCGGTTTATTTACCATATTGCTTTCATAAAACATATTTTATTCTTTGTTCTCAGTTCAGAGTTTAGGTAAATTCAATAGCTGCACATTATACTAGTTCAGCCGCGTTCAACTGTCCATAATTTATCCGTTTTGTGCACAACTAACCATAGATTCTTTTATAGGTCAAAGCCGACAGCGGCTGTCTAAAATTTTTCATTGTTGATTGCAAGTCAACTGTAAAGAATTTTAAGTATTTCTTTGCATCCATAGAAAGCTAAAGTGGATGAATAAGTCCTCTTGAATCTTAAAAGAGCCAATTTCAACCGTAAAAGCGTGCACTAGTGTCTTTAAAGATGATAACAATAGATCTGGCAGCTGTTAAGCTGAACATTGGTCGAAATTAAAAACATAAAATGTTTTGATAATCTCATAAAAATTGTCATTTCGAAATATTTCTTGCAAAACGTGCATAATGTAACATAATGTAATGACACCATGTTTTTTTGGGGGGTGAAATGCAAATTTTTTCCTTGCTCAAAACTTATCTGTCATTTTTACTGTCAAAATAACGTTAATGAGTTGACTACAAAGTATTCATCTCAAATATGTTGTCTAACTAAATTTTATGTAGGAATTCTATCAAAATGAAACAAAGGTTTGTTCAGCAGTTGTACATAAACATCTGATGTTAACAATTTGCATTTACAGTTTGTACAAAGTTTTAGTTGACAAAAAGCTTAATTCTAACATGACACGAAAACTAGAATGAAAATACTGCTTTCTGATTGGTTACCACAATAAATTTTGGAGTGATTATTTCGCCGATAATCACCTCTAAATATTTACGACCGATTCACATTCATACGCGCACGTTTACAAACTCCATTCGCTGAACTTACTGTTTTCATCGCCTTACAGACAAGAGCAAAAAGAATTTTAAATCAATTCTATACAGACTTTGAGAATACCGTATTCTTAAATGAAATTTAGAAGATAAATCCATTCTGTGGTATATTTTTTGTCAAAGTAGTTTATTTTTGTTTATCACAAAATTTAATTTCAAACCGAGCTCGTAACGCACGGTAATATTGCGATTCGTCAAATGAACAGAGTACGTTATTCTTCAACTTTCCTTCCCTTTCCCCCCTCACATTCATAAGTGACCACCCTTCCAGACAGTGTATTCAACCATGACAAACTATAAAGCTTTCTTGATCGTTTATTCAATCAGTTCACATCTTGCGTGAGAAGTTAGCGCTAGCTGTAAACAACTACATTTAGAGTAACGTCCCTTGATTTGGTCAGTCCTTGTCGGTATTGTAGGGGTGATAGGTGTCCTATGTATTTACGTGAAAAACGTAACTCTGATGGGATCCAAAAAAATCTGTCTTTTGTTGAATTTATCCTCAATGAAATAAATACTTAAGGGTTTTATTTAAAACCTGTTGGTTTATGTTTTGATATTTTTTTAACTATTGAATCGTGTTCTTTGAAAATGAACTGTACCGTAGTTTCGAAAGCAAGTGGAACCGGTCTGTACTGGTTAGACCTAATCACATTGTTGTTGCGCAAGGCAAATTAGTTCCTCATTATATTTCTAATTAGTCAGGTTTATCTCCTAATTCAAGTTTAATTAAACCGCGTTTTCAAAATCAGTAAACTTTTATTCGTCAACAAATGCCTACATATAGGAAGAATAATTGACACTCACTGCATACTCCAACCTTAAGACGTTGAAATAAATATTAGAATATAATGTATTAAACATCTTCACCCAAAATATGTTATTTGCTTTGGAACGTTAAACAAATTTCACTTGCCATCATTGTCCAGTTTTCGATCATAAATCTAGACTTCAAGTTTATTTCAGTACCACTACTGAACCAATGAGCACCGAACTGACAGTTTTCAGCTACAGTCAGTTCCTCTCGACAAACAGACGCCATTTCAAATTTATGGTAAATGTGCAAAAAGCAAAGTTATCATACATTGTTTCAGCTCCTTTCTTTTCGTTAACCTGATTAATTAACTTCTTTCCCCCATTTTCTAAAGTAACTATCTCAAGTTTTTTTAACAGGTTTTAGTTTTGATATCAGTGGTTCTTAAGAAGAAATCGGAAATGATAAAAGATTTTTCTGCAGTTAATATGGTTATAAACCTTAAACAACGTCTGTTGATTTCGAATGACATGTACCCATTTGAAGTGGACGGACGGACGTTGCTAAAATATCATGCCTAAAAAATTTCTGACAGGGTTAAAAGGGGAAAGATATATAGAAATGATAAATATATATATATAATTTCATACTTAAACGTATTAGTACAACTTCAATATTAGAGATATTACGACACAAATGTCCTAGAAATGTTATGGAATTTCTAATGTCACTTTAGTGGATAGACAGGATAGTATAAATCATCTTCATTTTTTCCACCCCTTAATTTTTGTGTGTTTCCTTGTCTTCCGCCTGTAAAATGAATAATACTAAACATGAATAAGACTAGAATGGAGCAAAGCTAACAGTTTACAATAAATAATCTTCACAGAGACGCATTATTCTAAAGAGTTGCTTCGGTTGCAAAATGAGACATGACGATGACGATGATATCAATTTATTTACACGCTATTGGTGGACTAGATACATCCCATCTGGAGAAGGTAATGCTACCCATGTTAATTCATGCATAAGATTCTAAACTAGGACAAAATTGGCACTCATTCATTTAAAAACGCACGATCAAAAGTTGAACTATTCGAGGGAGGAATGAGTATAAAAACCTCATGATCTAAGGCATTTTTGATCAGGCTATTAATTGATAATTCTAAAACTTGTGGATATTGTATAAACACTTGCACATTTCATAAGCAATTTGTATATAATCAGCAAATCTTTTCATTTCAATTCACGTAATGCACAAACAAAACAAAATGGCAGACTATCAGAATCTGTTACCTCGAACTACTGAAGCTGCTGAATTGAAAAATAACATATAAATATTGTGAGATTAACCCATTCATATATTTCTACAACATCACTACTATAAGTAGGAATACATAACGGTAAACAGGAGAAATCGTCCATGAACCATCTTCGTTCATTACGTCAATTATGATTGTCTGCAACAAACAAACATTATAACATTGTTATATTTGCGATCCAACTGTCTGCAATAGTACAATTTCTTGTACTTTTCCGGTCAAATCACTTCTGGAATCGAATCCCCACCCTCAGCGTCGAGCAGTATCATCAGCTAACCAACTCGTCTACTTCTCAAAACATTATCTAACACTGCATTCTCTTGCATTCAATCTTGCTTACATCATTCTAGTTTATCAACTGAACACATTGTCGCAACATATCATCCAAACATATCACCCATGCATATATCTAAGTACTTCATCCATGTCTGAATAGTATTTCTAGGTTTTCAGTTGTCGGATTAATTTAACATTCAAGTCAGACTATCTATCCTTACGGATCTTTTTTACATTCACTTTAAAAACGATAAACAGCACGGAATGATTAATTACCTTTTTAACATCTAACTATAAGTTACCTTACAAGAATATATACCAATAGACAAAAAATAACACCAATATGGTCTTTACTGTTCAAAATCCAGAAATCCTATAAAGTTTTAAAATAATTTGGACTTTCGTTTTAAAAATAAAAATGTACTTCGTCATTATGAAGTCCGTATTCCTGAAGGGTCTTTAGAGAATTAAGTTTTTTGTAGTGAGGTCCCAAGTATTTCCCCAAAATGCGGACTTGTTTCTCCTCTGTTATATCAAACTCTCTTCTCATCGTTGTCTCTAGGTGACCTGGAAATAAAATATATTTAACGCACTTTAGATAAAGAATAAAGTTACTCCTATTTGATGAAAAACCACAATTTAGACTTAGTAAAAATTAGGACACGATAGAATAATAATATAAGATTCCTGACATCTTGTCAGTTCAACAATAACGATAACACCTAAGGATGGGTATCGCTCCTCATTTCCGCATTGCAATATATTGTTACTTTTCATATTTTAATTTTTTTCGACTAAATAACAGAAAATAGAATAATGATCAATCCTCAACAGACCAGTCGTTTTGTAAAGAGATATTTCAGTGGCTTTCGTCTGTGCTATTGTCACTTTGCGAGTTAACACTTTCTGTTACATTTTTCAGAATAATCACATTTTGGGTTACGTTTTTCTGCCATGTTACACGGAAATTTATAATTTTAAAACCTCCAATATATATTATATTTTCAGATTGTACCTGTGCGTGTCGTGTTTTTTTCTGTATTGCAATATTCCAATAATACCGCGCACCCTTAATAACAACCAATAGTAAGTTACCTCAGTAAGTATCAATGTCCATGTTTTTTACCTTTCTTTTGCTAAATAATATCTTTTTAGCATCCCTTTTATACAAATGGTAAAATTATCTATTTTCTAAAATCGGCACCAAAAAAAGAAGAGAAGGATTTGGGTGGATAATGGTATCGCGCGTTTACAAAGTATATTAAGTATACTTAGGTATATACATAAGTGTCACTTTTTATTAAAGATAGATCCAAATGGCTGTTTTCTAGCTATTTGGTCAGCAAAATATTTGGATCTTCTATCAAATCCGCAAAGCATTTTGATATTGACAAATCAAGGGGGCAGATAAACAGATTTTTCTTTTAAAAAATCCAAGCATTTATCAGTCAACGAAAATGCGATACCTATTGTATCTGCTCGGCTGAAGAACTTGATTTTGATGTCGTTGACCATTGTTCCATACTGGATCCTCAACAGTAGTCTGTATACCTCGATCTTGCATCGTTGTACAAACATTCCTGACATGATAACTTCCCTCCGTATTTGAACCTGGAATCAAATCATTATTCGTTATAAGAGGTGCGCTAATTAAATATTTCTACTGAACACTTGGGTACTCATTTCCGTACAGGGTACTCAGTTGAACACAACATGTCACTTCTAGTTCTTCTCTACATAGCAACTACTAAGAGGTATACATTTCTGTCCTCGTTTTATACAACTATAGATACCTTCCTTGAAGAAGTCCGTAGGTTTCTTATCAAATAATGACTAACACCGAAATCAGTGTTTCACCAACTTGAGAAGCGTGTACTATATCTAAAAATTGTTTTCATGGTTGGAAAGTCAAATGGTGCAAGGTAAGGATGGCAAGTAGGATGAGAAGTATTCATAACCATAGGACCGTGTCACTGTTTGGACAAATTCTGTCGAAAAGGTTTGTCTTGTCGTCTTTATACATCTCCAAAATATCCTTAGATCAAGTGAATAATTCTATTTAATATGCGTGAGCAAACGGGAGGTTCATTGTGCAGCAACCTTATGCATGTTTAAATTGTCATGAATGATATTTAAAAAAGCACTACACATATTTGACATGTTTAATGTGAAGGCGTACAATCTTTGAAGTTCAAAAACTTGATCTCTGCTTGATACGCAACTGGCGAAATTGTAACCTAACTTCAGTCAAACGCTTGTCAACGAATGTCTTCGAAATTTCGACAATCTCTAAACATTTTCCCTATCATAATAGTATTTAATGAATATTTTATCAAAAACTGATTAGACGTGGAATTGGTTCAATAATAACTGCTATCTCTGGTGAAATTTCAAGGTATTGCATGGTGTGAATATTTAGAAATCTATAGTCAAGTTGGTTAATGTTTTATCATATAGCTCAAGTTTTCCGGTGTACGGAATGTTATCGATGATGTGATTTAAGGGACACGGATTGTGCTGATCGAGGGTTCGGATTGTGACTGAATGAATTTGGTTTATATCAGAATTATCCCTAATTTGGTGGTTTAAAACCTCCGCAAACTATTGAATTAGCGCTTCGTTGATTCTCTTTCCATCTATACCAATACATTCAGTTTTACTAGACATGTACACCGTTTGAACAGTAACTTTATTAATTCGTTATTTCTACCGAAAACATTGACGTTTCACTGCAGTCGGAAGCTTTTCGGATATTAATGACCCATTAATTTCATAAACCCATAAAAACACCAATAAAAAGCAGCGACTGAGCTCCTAAGTGAAGTTAAGTTCTCTGTAGCTACAGTTGCTTCGCCAAAATAGGCTCTTTGATACACTGACGTCGCCTGTTTTATAAACTCGATGATACTGGGGAAAGAGGTTATATAGCTACAGTTCTGCAGCTAAGTTCTCTGTTAATCTTGACTGTAGAAATAAAGGTGACTTCTGAAACCTGAAGAAGCATCGGGGATTTAAACACAGGTTTACAAAAGCATAGTGAAGTATTCTGCATTGGTTCAAATAATGTCGCCTCTCCATCCCATAGTTCTGTTTGTGATCAGTGTCGGTTCACTTTGACGTCAATGAACGGTCCGAAAAGTCATAGGATAGTACACACTGATCAATTTGCATTTATTTTCAAAAAGGACACAACTACTAAAGTCTTTACATCTATCTCCTTAAAGAAATAACGTAGCTTTCAGACCTTACTCGTATTCAAAAAGTAAGAGGTCATTTTTCATTTTGTCTGATATCCAAGCATTTAAGAAAAACATGATCTCAGATCAATACTGCTCTACCGTGTGTGGGTCTCAACGCCACCTCATACGTGGAACGTTACAAGGGTTTGCATGAAGTTCATTTACTTTGAACCGTACGTTCAGATCTATTGGCAATTGTTCCCTGCGAATATCGTTTTCTCTCAGCTTGTCTGGCAGCACGTATACAGCCACCAAGGGAATGGTTCCTGATATTTTTATAGGTATATAGGTCCTACTCAGATCATAATACTTTGGTTGTAACGATATTAATCTGAGAGTATCTAATTGTGCAGTTTGGTTTTGGAAAACCATCGATACTGCTTAATTGCTTTGAAACAAATTGTGCATTCTCTCAAATGCCCTACAATTTTCAGTCGATGGGGAAAATATGATAGAATGAACAAGTTTGATTAAAAGTTGCAAGAACTTCTTTGGATAATAAGCTATTATCTACAATAGTATATACTGCTTCTGTGTGTGTACTCGATTTATTTGTTGCTTCTGTTCTTATAACAGTATCGATTTCTTGCTATCAACAATGTTGGTATGTCCAATAGCATATTTGAGAGGGGTTATAACCTCAAGACAGTGGTAACACAGAAACATGTTATAATTGCATTTCTGTAGTCTGATATTAGAAAAAGTGTCGTGAAATATTCTTCTTTGCACAGTTTAAAACTTCAAATGAAAATGTAAATAATTGGCACTTTCTGTTTGAAGCAGTGTCGTTTTTTTTCAAGAAACGTCAATCAACACAATCCGTATACCAGGTTTGGTGCAATCGTTAACGATCCGTATATGCAGACTGAACAATCCGTGCACTACATCCGTTTCTGAACGGGTAATTAAACTCGGTCAAACTCTTTTAATACAGTGCGCTGGTCTATCAAACTTGGCAGTCTGTTTCTAGCTTTAATAGTGTTTTAGTAGCTATGGCTTCATTTAAGATTTGTTCCTTAGTTTAGGTATAAGTAGACGGAAGATGTTAGGGACGAAGACGCTAAACAGCCTCACCGCAGTGATCAAGTTTAAAAAATACAAACATATGTGTCTATACAAGATTTCTTGCTGTGCCGTAGTAGATGGTTCAGCCTTAGCGTTAGATACATAACAATATTATTTCAGGATTGTCGGTAATGAGATTATAATTTTGATTTTTCTTCACTGACTTGGACGACGATAACACGTTCCTCGCTGTAATAGTCACGTGATTAATCAGTAACAACGAACGTCATCGCGTACACATTACACCCAGTATTTGACTACAGTGAGTATTTAGAAAAGAGAATTTTGTTAACCGAAATGGTGAAAAGTTTTGAAAAGTGAACCGAAATTGCTCACAAACTATGTCATCTAGTGTGATAATATTACCTTACTGTCCACAACACCATACCATCTCACTAGTTTGTTCCAGGCTTCTTCGGGGTAGGCATGGTAGTCCTGATCATCCATTAAATCAGGTTTCAGGTCACCATTTTCTGATAAAACATTTTGCTCTTTTTATTTTATTCTAGATATTCTGGCATACATAGATTTAAGATACATGTAATTATCAGCATAAACTAAAATACTTATACCGATATCAGTTGTCTATATAACACATCACTAATCACGAATTTTCAGTTGCAAGATTCTATTTACAGAACACAATATTGTTGTAGTAACACACGCAGGACTTTATGAATTGTGTCATTTCATCAAGAAAATGACTGTCATACAACAAAATTATCATATATATGGTCATCGGTCCAGTGTAGTGACAAAACAGAGGTAAATATTTGCTATCCTGATAAAAAAACCAGACAACGACCCGCGCCAGATAGAAACATTATCTAAACCATAGAAAAGTTTAAATGTAAGTTGACAGTATTTGATTTCGGTATAAATGATTTGGATTCAGTAAATTGTTAGGGTTTCTTCGATTTTCATTGTAAACTAAAACTTTTCATATATAATAAATACCATGGTAACCACAGGGGCGTGTATCGCTTAGAAATAGCTTTAGAAAGACATATATACCCATAGACCCTACCCTACTACTATATAAAAGGAAAGGGATGTAACGACCAAACCACCCCATGCTCGAACAAAGTCAGTTTTCGCATCCAAAATAATTTTTCTGGACAAATTGTTCACTACGATTCGAAAGCTAAATGATTTCCCTACAAAACGAGCTATGGATTGTCAAAATCGGGTAATTATTTCAAAAGTTACATGCAACGACGTCCCGAAAATCGCTACCGCCAGATTTTCAGGCCAAAATCCCCACTCACGGAAAACAGCAAAAACTCACCGTTTAACATCGTTTATTGATTCCAGCAATGTTGACAACACCAATGGAGAGCTCGATTCGATCGGCGACATCGAACTACATGTTCACAATATGAGAACAGCACCTAATTATTGTTTCTACGAGTGCTAGCATACATTTTATCAAAAATCATCTGCTTTGCTGTTGTCTTGTCTGCCATAACAGTGGCCTTGACAT
The DNA here is from genome assembly GCA_921293015.1 of Phorcus lineatus. Taxonomy (NCBI): domain Eukaryota; kingdom Metazoa; phylum Mollusca; class Gastropoda; order Trochida; family Trochidae; genus Phorcus; species Phorcus lineatus. Next base: position 32,794,221 of record OV121089.1, read on the forward strand.
TCATTTGACCTCGTAGCCGCAGCAAATTAAAAAATTATAGGATTTGGTAGAAATTAACATTGAGTATTTTCTATTAAATTCCCTTCTGCAGTCGTGTGTGTTTTAATGAGCCCAAAATATTAAATAAACTCGTTCTTTATAACTATGGGTCAAATCATAATTTTTTTTAAACGTTCCAGAAATATGAAAAATGAAGGCTCTACCTTTTTTACACTTCAAAGAAATTAATTAAGCTCACTGAAATTAATTTGAGTTGAGCGTGATAAAATAACACAAACCTTAACAGTGATACACACTCAACCTTTTTACAAGGTTCACAGGATCAGAGGCACATCAGTTCTGTAATATTTTTCTCAGTTTTAAAAGAATAGAGTCATGACCCTGGAGCTCATCAGTCTTTAAAATCTATTATCACTAGGCCATAGTATTATTATACCAATCGCTTATGGAGCATATAAATATTCCATCTTTCTTAGCTTTATTAAGATTATTAAAGAAGAAGATATTTATAAGGCCATGGCCTGTGTGACTTTAGTCAGGGACAAACAAGATATATAATATATAGTTTAGAATCCTCATTAGAATATACAGGTTTCTTCACTATCATCTTCAGGAGAAAAAAATGAAAATAGGCTTTAGGAGTGGCCCTAGAGGCCTTTCTTAGGTCACCAAATTTATAAATCTAGATCCTTAGTAGTCAAGGAATTGGTACACAAAATTATATAAGGACACCGTCCCATGTCAAGCTAGATGAGGTGAAAAGTGAAATTTAATCACTTATTTGCTTGCAGTTTAATTCAATTGGCATAGAATATTTGATGTAGAAATTATAATTGAAAATCTAAAAACACATTCTTTGTACATCATCTGTTATATATCCAGCACGAAACAGACAGATTTGATTTGTAGCCCGTATTTCACCTACTGTTAAGCACTCATTACAAGTTATGCCAAAATAAACTTTCCTTGCCTATTATTGATGTGTATATTATAGTCATAAAAGTATTTGTATTCAGTATTGAACATCCTTTGAAATTTATCAACTCAACCTTTTAAATATTCATAAAAACATCATGAAAGGCTTTTATGAAGTACAACCTACTGATCATCTAAGATATGCAAAGTGTTAACAATTCCTCATGGTTAATGGTATTAAACTAAAACTTTGAAAAGGGAGGTGTTATCCATAGGTGGCTAGAAATTCATGTATTAAACACATGAAATATCTATTTTACACTCTACAAAACACACGTTTAGTTCTTTGAAGGCTAATGACACCTATAATTATCACATATCAAATAATAAGAATCAAATGAATTCAATACAATCAATATAATTGGATATAAGTGATGAAAGTAAATGTATTGTTTTCTTAATTGGGGACTCACTTGTATGTCTGTATATATACAAAAACATATTAAAGAATCCTCACAAATAAATTCATTGATAGTCAATTTATTTATTTTATTTGAAGATTTTATTGAATTACAATAGCAGAAAAGTTTCAAGAGTGTCCATGTATTAGAGATTCTTTTCCATGTATGCAGGAAGGATATTCTCCAGATTAAACTGTCCCCTCTTGATACTGAATCTTGTAACTGAAAAATATAAATTGGAACCAAATTAGATATGAGGCAAAAAAATATTGTTCCATTGTCATTATAGCTCCTCAAGTACTACAATATTAATTGTATTTAATGTTACAAACTAACATTTAAAATAACAAAGTATAGTCAAAGTGGTTGCTCTCATAATTCAAACAATCATGGAACCTAATATTTGGTTAATCATAATCTACATTGGTAAAGGTGTGTTGTATAAACGTTTATGATTACAGCATTTTGCTTTTAAGATAGCTGAAATAAATAGGTTTTAAATTTAAGTTGGATTTCTTTTGCCTCTTTTACAGAATTGCTCAATCAAACTCTAGAAACAAAGTGACACTTTTCACCAAAAAAGTTTCATACAGCATTAACAACAGCTTAAGACATGGTACCTAACCAATAACCCTAAAGCCCCCTTGTTATCTCCTTATTTTCCCCCATGGTTAGGCCCTTCCACTACCTGTCCTCCCATTGAACCTGTTGTGACAATTGTCTTCCCTTTTCTCACTCATGGTAAACACAACTATTAAGTAATATATCTAAACAAAAATTACCTTGACAAACATATTTCAACTTGATCATGTCTAAGTGGCATATATCTAATACTCTACATTATCTGCTGAAATACATTAACAAAAAAATTAAAAAGTATATCATGCAATGATCCAAATCTTTAGATTGTGGCTGTTGTGCTTACCTGAAAACTTTCAAATAATGATAGAAAAGTGTCTCCACTCTCTCCTCCTGTATTGAGACACATGCCTGCAAAGAGAGAATCTTTTTTGAAAAAACACTTCTATATTTTAAACAATGTACATTTCATCCTTTTATTTCTTAAATTATTATTTTTTTGGATAATTCTAGGCTACATCATGTATTTGTGCTTGTCAAATTAAAACCATACTTGCTCTGCTACTCTCTTTAGAAACTTTTACCCAAATGAATAGATATGTACATGATCATATATTATTATTTTTATTTTTTTTTATTTTTTTATTTTCCGAAACTCCATACGAAAAAACACATATTAGAATAACAGTTCCCAACATAAACAAATTTTACACAAGTAATATTTTATTAATGTATACAAGATATAATGGATAGGCAATCTTATATTCAAAATCAATTCCGACAGTAGGTTGAAAATGGTAATAATTAAAAACTAATCTAATACTTCAGACAAGAGTATGACAAATTGACCAGAAATTCATAAAGCTATCATATTTACAGTTTGTGAAGCGTTAAATCGGGCAACAAAATATGCAGTTTTAATATCCTCTTTAATATGTTTAAAATTTGGGATTTTCTCCTGTTGTTTCATTTTAAATATATTGTATTTCACAATGTTTGTCAGTAAATTCAGAACATAGTTTCATATCATGATCATATATTAGATATTTATTACAAAAAGCCAGAAGGCTATTAACCAGCTGTCACCATCAGTTTGTAAGTGTAATTCGGAAGGCTCAATCTTTAAATTATCTACATGTATAAATATGATATTACAAAATGGGAATAATTCAGGTATTCTAACAGTCTTGAATAAAAATCAAATATTGAGCAGCTTAGAAATAGAAGTGCTGGTAAATACATTTGATGGTGTTATATCAAATTGCTAACCAGATCATTAAAATGACATAAATTCTCAATCAAATACTTACTGTTTATGTCTGTGACATGCCTGAAATCCAAAATAAAAATCATGACTTAGACTTTTGTTAAAATGGTTTCAAACTTAATTTAACTAATCATTTACCTATTCTAGTTTCACATATATATTTTTTATAATCATATACAGATATATCACCTTCAAATTTTCAAAAGGCGTGCATACCTAATCGATAAAGTTGGTATTATTGTCATATGTTTAAAAACATGGCACCTTCATCTAACATCAATAATCAATTAAGCTTGTCTTATTGGGTTTTTTTTGTTGGAATATTGGCAAAGTAATTTGATTTATAAATAACATTTTAGAGATGTTTAAACAATCACTAAAGTAAAATAATAAATTGATGTTAAAATGATAGAATGATGGCAATTAAAGAAAAAAATATAATGAAAACATCGTATACGCCGATGCTTACCTGATGGAGGCTTGGTAAATTGAAGGCATCGGTCCATTAATTATTCCCAGCACTGCCAGCAGCGGAGAGAAGTGATTCGAAGCGCCTGGAGTTGGAGAATCGTTTTTTCCTTTGCCGATTCAGACATAAAAATTTAAACTCCTAAAAAAGGCTCTCTTAAATTACTATATGTGACTAATTTCCAAAAAACAACAGCTCCAGTTGCTTGTGGTAAGGTGGACACGTCTATAAATCCGAAACTTTTTTCGACCACGTTGTGATGTTTACAAACATGGTGTTGAAAGGAGTGTGAGGAGTTCGATCGGAGTTCGGAGTTCGCTCAGTTGCTTATTTGCTGCGGCTACGAGGTCAAATGAATGTCAAGGCCACTGTTATGGCAGACAAGACAACAGCAAAGCAGATGATTTTTGATAAAATGTATGCTAGCACTCGTAGAAACAATAATTAGGTGCTGTTCTCATATTGTGAACATGTAGTTCGATGTCGCCGATCGAATCGAGCTCTCCATTGGTGTTGTCAACATTGCTGGAATCAATAAACGATGTTAAACGGTGAGTTTTTGCTGTTTTCCGTGAGTGGGGATTTTGGCCTGAAAATCTGGCGGTAGCGATTTTCGGGACGTCGTTGCATGTAACTTTTGAAATAATTACCCGATTTTGACAATCCATAGCTCGTTTTGTAGGGAAATCATTTAGCTTTCGAATCGTAGTGAACAATTTGTCCAGAAAAATTATTTTGGATGCGAAAACTGACTTTGTTCGAGCATGGGGTGGTTTGGTCGTTACATCCCTTTCCTTTTATATAGTAGTAGGGTAGGGTCTATGGGTATATATGTCTTTCTAAAGCTATTTCTAAGCGATACACGCCCCTGTGACTATTATTCAGTACCTTCGAGAAGAGGTGTGTTGTCAATCGGACCTGGGTACTTTTCGGATGTATCATTTCCATGTGTATCCAATCCAAGATATGATCGCAGTTGTTTGGACCAATTGATGTCAACAAGGTACCTTCATAACAGCATCGTTTAATTTCAGGGTTCACTTGACAATAAATGAATATTTTTTCAGTACCATTCGAGAAGTGGTGCTCACTCATTGGATTCATTAGGCCATGACCTTGGTAAACATGATTCTTCCACTATATCATAATTGGTCTGTACTATACAAATCGTAATCATCTTCAAAACCTCCCCTTTTGAGTGAGAAAGTTATTTGTCAGTGGACTCGTAAAAATAACATTCTATTGAAACAATAGACTTAAGTCATCATCATTGCTTAATTAAGGAATTAAGGACAGTTGTGATCTATTTATAATACATGGCTATATAGCGATCTGCGCCAAAAACTTATTTTGTCATAAACTTAGTATTTTAGAAAATAAATATATAAAAACTCACCAGTAATCTCCTTCTTTTAAAGGAGTGTTCAACAACTTTTGTATTTCACCCATTTGTTGTTCAACAGACGGAACCACGGAAGGAGCTATTATACACCATTGGGTTGGATGAAAAAACCAGTATCAATTGCTAAAAACATTAATAAACTAAAAATCATAATTAATTATCAAATCAAACGATGAGTCTTGCAAGGTGATAAACGAGAATTATGATTGTGTCGAAACATTAGCAAGACCCCAAATTGCCTTTTACGTGAAATGATAAGAAGCACTGACATCTCAAGTTGAGTACTCAATTGACTTACTGAGCAAGGGACGTATATTGTTGTTGGAGAAATGAAGGAGACATATTATTGGCCAGTTTTTGTAGGCCAAATGGAGCGGGCAAATGTATTGGTAGGCCAGTTTGAAGTGTAAATGTGTTGGCAGACGAAATGGAGGAAGCACATGTGTTAGTAGACGAAACGAACGTGGCAAATGTGAAATATAGAAGGCAAATGGCTTCATAGGCCAGTTTGAGGAGGCAAATCTGTTGTTAGTCGAAATTTAGAAGGCAAAAGTGTTGGTAAACCAGTTTAAGGAGGCAAATCTGTTGGTAGTGGAAATATAGAAGGTAAATGTGTTGATAGGCCAGTTTGAGGAGCAAAATGTGTTGGTAGTCGAAATGGATGAACCAAACGTATTCGTAGGCCAATTCGAGGAGGCAAATTTGTCGGTAGACAAAATAAAAAGAAAAGAAAATCTGACATGCCTGTCGGTAGACCAAAAAAGGAAGAGTATTTACAACTGATTGTAGGTTAGATTGTAGAGGCATAGTTGGAGTTGTTCAAGGGATGGGGCGTGAATGTGGGTGGCTAAAACAAGTGCATTTCTGAGATTATAAGTGATGAAGAGCCAAATGTAAGAAGGCAAATACGGTAGACGGAAATTTGAGAAGGGAATTAACTTAATGATAAGTCAAAACAAGGAACTAGGAAGGCATATGTTTTATTTGGTAACATATACTAGGTTTATTTCTTGGTAGGACAGTTGGTGGGATATTGTCTTTCAAATACGACGACTGGGAAGAAGTAAATGTAAAGATAAAATTGAACGATTTGTATAAATGTGTTTCGGTAAGAAACATAAAAAATTGTATTTATGTCGGTCAATGATAGAAATGTATTTGTTGGGAGGACAGTTGAGGGAAAACATCTAATGCACAGGAGATATTAATCCATCTTGTAACATATCTTTATGCATTAAAGCTTGTCCATAAAATCAAAACATTATCATACACGGTAACTGAATATTTAGTATGAAAAATGGAAGTTGAATCAAAATAGGTCTCACCATTGGTGAAGTTAAAAGGATGATAACAAAACTAAGTTTGAACAAGACATCAAAATCCCTTAACATCGGATGACTGCATCGGTGAAATTAGAAAACGCATACAAATACCTTGGAAAATAGGTCCCACAGAGGGGTGTTCTTGTAAGTAGGTGTGGATCACATCGTTAAGCTCTTTTGAAGCGTCAACTTCCTTCTCGATGTCAATTAATTTGAGATCTTCGGTCTTCCTCTCATGGACAGATTCAAGTGTTGGCATGGAAGATGATATGAGTTGGATGTCTTCAATTTGATCAGCTTTGCGTCTCATATTCCGTGTGTATTCACTTGAGGATCTAACCTGAGTGAGGATAGTCTTTGCTTCTTCAGTGGAAACTTGTAACTGCTTTAGATACGCTTCGATTCTGTGGTCCAGTTTTGACAACAGAGTCGCCTTCTTGAGCTCAAGGCCTTCAATAAGAGAATTGAAGGTAGAAGTCACGTTTTCTCTAGCTTTGGCGCTGGAATCTTTGAACTTATCTCGCTGCACCTCCAACTTTCTGACTTCTTCCGTCAAATCACCCGCTTTTTCTTCCAGTTTTGTTAAAAAAGCATTCATCTCCTCTGATCTTTCCTTGTGAGCTTTGCTGATGGAAATAACGCTATGGCTGTCTCCCTTTTCGTGCTCAAGTACAGTACAAGACACGCAAATAACCTTGTCACAGGTTATACAATAAAACTCGAGGGGATGGCGATGTTCCTCGCATTGGTGTACTCGTTTCACGTTTTCAATTGGAATTTGTTTTAATTCTTCAAAAGTCTTTAGATTGTGATTCTTCAATGTTGGGACGCGCTTATGGGCTCGCAAGCATTCTTCACACAATGAAATGCTGCAGTCGTCACACCTGGCTACAGCATTATTCTTGTCGGGACAGTCAGTACAGGGAATCTTGACACCCTTCTGGATCTTCAGTTGCTCAAGGATTCTGAGAATCAGTGGTTCCTTGGCCAGTGACGTCACACCTCCAGGTAGGAGATGCTCGCAGCGGCACATGGGACAGGGTACTTTCTTTTGTCCCCTACTGTATGTCTCAAGACAGGGTTGGCAAATAGACTGAACGCAGCATGGCATGCGTCGTGGGATTCGAACGTCTTCCTCAAACTGTTCTGTGCAGATTGGGCACTCTGTCAAGTTGTTCTTGATGAGTGATACGGGTATGAACTCCGCCATTTGTTGCTGGCCCTGTGTGGTTCGGGCCTCTTCTTAACCTGAAATTCACAAAGACATGCCTAACTCTTGAAGAATATTTAAACATACTCCTACATTCGTCTTATGAGATTTACAAGTTGGCATAAACTCATACATGTCCGAAGAACCTGGAATTCGGGCTTCTTTTATTATATAGTAACATGTTCCTACCGAACTTCTTGGTGTTCATCTAAAAATCAAACCAGCACGTTCTTTGATTTCTCTTGACAATTTTTTTCTACCTCTTTTATTCTCATACCCTTGACCAAATAAGAGAAAGTAGTTATGTCATATACTTTAAATTGGGTTTTAGAAAATAAAGCCAAAGGTCACTGAAACAAGGTCAACAGACAGGGGTTTATGTTCCCAGAGTTTTCCAATGTCATAAGAGGAGAACCAATAGACAGTCTTCTTCAAATTCAAGGTTAAGGATGATACAAAAACAACAAGAGATGATGTTTCCTGAATACTTGTTATCTGTTAGTTTAGATCTTATATCTATTTTTTTCATGGTTTCAGAGTCAAACAGATAATTGAAAATAAAGAAAACTTTCAAATATATCAAGGCAGATATCAACTCGCAATTTCCTGCTCATTGATGAAATCATGCAATGAAATCAGGACATAAATTACTGCTTTCATTGTTTTTCTGATGAAATGATTTTTTCTTCAAACTATAGTTGTCTAAAAATATTTATCACATCATCGACATATGCATGTGTTTAGTATCAGAAAGATTGATAAACAAACTGGGGGAGATGTTGACAGGTAGCACTTCCAGGACGACCAGGCGTACATACAAGTTCTCTGGTCACACGGGGAACTGTCGATTTCCTGCTATATTGCTTTGTTGTTCTGATTAACAATTTAATGTGATTTTGATGACATTCTAGTTCTCCAATGGAAAAAGTGATTATGTTCGTTATTACCTTCGTAATCAGAGCAATCCAAACCACTGCATAAAACGCCTCTATACGTACTTTCGCTTTCGCTTTACAAGGAAATGTTTGATTGTGGATAACGTAGGCAGAATGTGTGTATGTGACGAAGTACACATGTATAAAATCAGGTCAAAGCCTGTCACCTGTATTATGTGGGCGTTGTTAACGATTATGTTCATAAACCTTGATTTTACACCATAATGATTCCTATAATACTAGAGGAGAAAACCACCTCTTTTACGCTTTGGAGCGCAGTATCCGCGTGAAGGTTTTTTATCATTATTATAATTTACAGTATTCTTCTTCTTTTTTTAGTTTTAAGCTATTTTGTCAGATAGACCTTTTGTAATTGTTGTCATTTAATATTTACAAATTTCTCTGTTATTCTGTTATGTATATAGCGTTAACCCTTCTTTGGCTGTCCATAGGCTATTTTGATTAAATATAAGATGTTATATATGAATTATATATCTGATATGATAGAGAAATTACTGTTACAAAGCCGTAGGAACAGGTGTTTGGGGACCTATTCATAATGTTGCGAAACAAAATCCCTTTCATTCAAATTTCAGAGGCAACGAAAAGTTAGATGATGGGCCTCCCCATGTTTTAGATATTGGCCAGCTTGTTGATTTATTGCATATCATTTATAAATTATTAAGACCTATTTCAACACTCAGTTTAAATAATTACCACCTATTATCACAGATATAGCATGTATGAACGTTTGATAATGTCTTCTGCGTAGTACCCCGATCTGTCCGTTTGTCCGTAATCATTTCGTATCTAGAGAAGAACTCAAATGCACTTTGACGATATCTCTATGTTAATCTAGATTTTGATAATTTTACAAAATTTCACATTGAGAAAAGTTTCATGTGTAACAACTATATAGTATTAATTAAATATCATTTGATATCTTAAAATGTATTATTGTTTCCCACCGGGGACATGAGTACATTGATAAGGTAATTTTCTTGACAGAACTTCAGTTTGATTGAAATCGACCGTGTGCCGAGGAATACAAGTACAATATTGAGGCCTCTTCTACTCAAACCGTTCTTACGTCACTGTTTACTGAGATAGCTTGACGTATATAAATACTTCCTTGAATGATCTGACAGGGACGTTTGAAATGCAGTGCACGTCTTCTATCCACTCGCAGAGAGAAATAAGATTGATAATAGTAATGGCAGGTAATAAGTATGACAGATCGGGCGACATCATTCTGACAGGATAACTTTTTTCTCTGCCTCAAGTCCTAGACGTGACAGATTGTGATGGTATCAAACTTATTCCACGCATAGGAAAGAAAACGTGTACTTATAACAGTTTATTGAAGTAGAATAAGTGATGAGAACGTAATACCAATAAATTGAACACCTATGTTTTAAACATTCAAACAATTTGTTAAACAGCATATTCATGCATGGTCTTAAAGTAGCTGTAGCACGTTTTCAGTAGGAAGTAAGATAATCTTACGAAAATGAAAGAAAATATTATTGCAAGACATTTTTAAAATTCAATAAGATTTTCCTTCTATGAACTTTCAAAGTTAGGTTAAGCTACTCAAATCCATTTCCCTAACTCAAATGATAAAAAGGTGTCCATGGCCAGCTGCTGTTTTGCTTGATACGTGACAATACGAATAATCGGAGACGGTAATGAGATATTTTATTCTAATGAAAAAATGATTCCATAAACAATTATAAAATCGTAAATATATAAGTAAAAAAAAATTTTTAGGTACACTACTATACTATATCCATGCACATTCTCCTTATCCGCTCATTAACATCCTTTCAAAACACATGTTGGTTAGTTAAATATCGATTAGAAAATCCATTTAAACAGGTTTCAATTTATTTTAATGTCATGAAAAAATAGTGTGGTACAATGATATGGTTACTTTCCGTAACTCCATGTAGAAAACTAAAGTTTTTAATAATGTATAACAAGAAAGAAAGAATCGCACCAAATCGATGCTAGCGGTGCCTCTGTAACATTGTAATATCTGTTAAACGTACTAGGGCAATTTTCGAGTCTAATTGACTCAGTGCTAACTCTGGATCTGAACATCTCAGTCAATCATTGACGAGGGTTCGTACTCATCAGAATCATTTGATCTGAAAACGTTATGGAACATAAGCATACTCTAGATCTGAATATGTGGGTGTTGCCACCTGGCCTTTTCATTTCAGCCAATCATTGACGAGGCTTGGTTCTCGTCAGTATGATTAGATCTGAATACGCTATGAAACAGATCTGAATATATGGTTTGGTTTTGTCTCGTGGTCTTTTAACTTCAGAAAATCATTGATGAAATTTGGTTATAGTCAGCCGATCTGAATACGTAGTGAAAGTTAAGTTGAATTTAAGGATAGTGAAATGAGATAACACCACGAGATTTGACCCATCCCAAGCACTTGAATGAAATAGATCTGGGTTGAATTAACTTTTAATGGAAGTGTCTAACTGTCAGCTAAGCATCGAAAGTCAAAATGTGAAAAACTAAGCATATATTTCAAAGGCGTGTTATACGTCAAAGATTTCTTCTAATGTAGTCGTATTCGACATGTCTTCTTAATATCTAAATCGAAAACAATATACAATGGTTATGTTGTGAAAATGTATTTCCCTCGTCCAACGTGGTCTGAAAAGTTTGATAAAGACGCAACACTTTTTACGATTTTTAACTTCATCTATTTAAGATATAGGTGTCGAGTATTTGTTCTGTATGTTTCTGCTGAATTTGAAGTTGGACAAGTGATATTAAAATATGAAATAAAAAAATGTTAATAAATACACATTTTAAAATCTGCCAATCCCCTTTAATAGAAAGTTCACTTTTGTTGAATTCGTATCCCAGCTTCTACAATGGTCTGAAGTTAAGAAGTTGTCCCGTGACACTAGTGTCGCCCCATACCCAGGAATTGGGTTGGCGGTCCATTACTGGAAGATCTTGGGATACACTTCCAGGAACAAGTGGGTTCATTAAGGGCAGTGTTCTGGGTCCTTGCACTACCGGAAGAACTCCAAGGGGCCCAGGTAGCCCTGACAACGCACCATCAAGCGGTAGTAGATCAGTTCCGGTTTGGTCTGTTGGTATCTTTTCCGCAACTAACGGGCCCCCTACCTCCACAAAAGCCTGCGGTTGAGGGATAGCAATAGGGGATGGTGCTTCAGGAGGTCCACCAATCTGTGGACTCGCAATCGGGACAAGGCCTGGCCTCCTTGGAGGGTCAATTGCAATCACGGTTGGCCTAGATCCAGGTGGGCTGACGTCGAAAACCTGTTCAGCTGGTGGTAGGAGTCCGTTTTGTGGATCGATTGGATTAGATGGTGGTAAAAAGGCATCTACATGAGGATTCATCGGGTCGAAGGCAGTATCTATAGGATCACTTCGAATTCCCGTTGGGTTAACTGCTGTTTCAATGACAAGGTCCTTAGGTCCAGTGACGGAGCTAGGTACAGATGGCATATCTAAACGGGGGTTCATTGGTTGGACGGAAGGATGGATTGGTCCATTAGTTGGCGGCATGCCAAGACCAGCAACATCTGTAGAATAGAAAATAGATAAAATATTCACCATTTAAGAAATATAGATATTTATAAGGTGAATCCAATGATATATTTGACTTTATCTAAAGTTATAATACGTTCTGGTGTAAAATGATTTGTATATGAAAACTATAGACTGATTAAAAGAATACAACACTATGTTATATGAAATTTTTTATATGTAAAACAAGAATGATTAATGGTTTTGTTTGAAAACACAATTATTTCAATTTCCTAACATTCAGGTTCTACTGAGGGAAATGCACCTACCTGTTGGAGAAGTGCCAGTGTATGTTGATTCTACGAGTGATTGAGGTCCTGTATAGTCTGAACTGCCTATAGTTCCTTGATATGGTGTGTCAACAACAGGTCCTGCTCCTGGGTATGTTGTGTCAACAACAGGTCCTGTTCCTGGGTATGCTGTGTCTACAACAGGCCCTGTTCGCGGGTATGCTGTGTCTACAACAGGTCCTGTTCCCGGGTATGCTGTGTCTACAACAGGTCCTGTTACTGGATATGCTGTGTCTACAACAGGTCCTGTTACTGGATATGCTGTGTCTACAACAGGTCCTGTTTCTGGGTATGCTGTGTCTACAACAGGTCCTGTTCCCGGGTATGCTGTGTCTACAACAGGTCCTGTTACTGGATATGCTGTGTCTACAACAGGTCCTGTTCCCGGGTATGCTGTGTCTACAACAGGTCCTGTTCCTGGGTATGCTGTGTCTACAACAGGTCCTGTTACTGGATATGCTGCGTCCACAACAGGTCCTGCTCCCGGATATGCTGTGTCTACAACATGTCCCGCTCCTGGGTATGCTGTGTCTACAACAGGTCCTGTTCCCGGGTATGCTGCGTCCACAACAGGTCCTGCTCCCGGGTATGCTGTGTCTACAACAGGTCCTGCTCCTGTGTAAGCTGTGTCTACAACAGGTCCTGTTCCCGGGTATGCTGTGTCTACAACAGGTCCTTTTCCTGGGTATGCTGTGTCTACAACAGGTCCTTTTCCTGGGTATGCTGTGTCTACAACAGGTCCTGTTCCCGGGTATGCTGAGTCTACAACAGGTCCCGTTCCCGGGTATGCTGTGTCTACAACAGGTCCCGTTCCCGGGTATGCTGTGTCCACAACTGGCCCTGTTCCCGGGTATATTGTGTCCTTGGCTGGTTGTTTTTCATTATAAGATGTCTCCACTACAGGTTGTTTTTCAACGTAATTGGTGCCAGAAATAGGTTGTGTTTCGGTGTATGTGTCTACAATTGGTGCTGTCCCAGTAACGGAAGAAATCTTAACGGCGGTATTTTCAGTGTATAATGGATCTGAGGTAGGTATAGTTCCGGTTTGTGGCGGTGTTTGGTTAATTGGTTGCGTTGTTCTCTTTCCATAAATGGAAGACAGTGCTTGCTTATAAATGTTTCTAGTCGGTAAAGTTGCTGCAGTTTTCCTTCGTAGGATGGACGACGACGTTGTTCCTTGTGTTTTTGAAGAATGGTAAAGTTTCTTAGCTGCGTCAAATGACGAAAGCTCTCCACGGGACGACAGGGTGGGATCGTGCTGGTTTGAATCGTGAATCAAGGAGGATTGGGCAGACACCGGATGTGACGTCAAATCATGGCCTGGGTATACTGTTCCAGAAACTGGTTCTTCACGGTATTGACTTGATGCTGGCAATCCCGAACGATGCGTGGAGCTTGGATACTGAGGTTGCTGGTACGGACTGACCCTTGTCTGTCTTACTGCTCCATGGGGGCTCGTGTACGGTGAACTTCTTGATATGGGTCTATAGTGGTCCTGTTGCTGATACGTGCTAGTAACGTGGTGTCCTACAGAGTAAACAAATGAATATACAGGGAATGTAAGAGTAACGCAAAGATTTGATTTAATAAAATGTTATTGATTGTGAAGTTTCAACAGTAAAACGTGTACATTTTACGTCAAGAAATCGTTATTTTATATGATATGAAAAAATTAAAAATTAAAATTTCAATACCATCAAAGCTGTGATAATTCTATTGAAAGAATTTGAAATTGTTAGAACAACATAATAACGCTTATAACGATATACAATAAAGTTTGATTTTTTATAGATATATAAAAAAGGTGGAGAAAGCAGTAATGATTTAAGTAAGAATTCAAATATGAAAAATAAGATGTTTCACTTACTGTTTGTTGGGTCTGTGGCTATGTAGCGTGCGGTGGTTGTTTCCAGTAAAATTGTATACAAGAGAAGTAATGTGACTAATGTTGCCATTCTAACCCTGAAGAAAAAGTTTAATAGTTATAACTACATTTTATCATTTCTAACCTAATAGCATTCTAATGGAATACTTTATCTTTTTTTTTTGTAATCTTGATTACAGATTTCTGAAAAGAACTTTAAGTTTTAATAGTATATGAAATTGAAATTGTTGAAAAGTGATTACTCAGTTTATTAAAAATTTCCTTGGGAAAATATCTTTAAAGGTGAATATAAAAAGCTGAAGTCAATAGATTGGTCGACTAAATGTCTAATTTTTCCTATCCACAGGCCATCTACACTCACCTTAAAGTAATGTGTATGTTAATGTTGTTTCTTCTTAATGTTGGATTGTTGAGCCCATGCCTGGGTGTATATATACAATGACAAGTCTCTTTGACGTAAAGGGCCCAGTGATTGATTGGGTGAAATGTACATTGTCTCGTGCAATGACGTCACGCATGCGCACTAGTCTCGAGAAGGAATGTAAAGATTGACAAAGGATGTTTGTAGCTATATCATGTAGATAGATCATAGATATGTCACGTGGGCCGTAAAGCAATAATAACCTCTCTTTTTATATTTGACAATAAATGTCTTATTCTATATGATGGAATATCGAAATTAGATGTTTCCTGATTATGATAAATAATCGCGGATATCAAATATTTACAGAATGAATAATTAGTAAGTTTTAATATTACGTTAATTCGTGATGTCATTTTTCAGTTTTACCATTGATAAATTGATATCGCATTTTGATAACGCATATATGAGGCAAGCTTTCAAAATCTATCGATTGCAAGAAGTAATATAGAATTTATGTTTTAAAAGGTATTTCGTGTCAAATGAAGTCAACGTTATATTTCACAATCGTCAAACTTTATTAAAGCAACTTTTGAGCGTTGCAAAATAAGATTTGTTTATATATGTTTACACTTAACTTTCTTCCAGTATAGACAAACTGCTGTTTTCAATAATTTATCATGATGTATCTTCCACTTGTTACATTATTCAGTTTCAGTTGGTGCGAATATAGAACTTATGAGTAGGTCGCTTGACGTCTACAAACGATAGGCCTACCTGTCAATCAAATGACGTCATCAACACACTACACGTCACTTGACCTCAGTATTGAAAGGTTTGACTTGAACAGGAAGAGGAAGAAGTCAATGAGATTCATCCAATGAGTTGCTGCCAGATCAAACTGGACTGTTTAGATGGAGAATCATGACATATCTTCTTTTATATGATTCTCTCTCGTGACAAAATGATTCATAAATGATATGAATATATTTGATAATTGCGGTTTCTCCATTGAAATTTTTAATTACTACTGACCATTAGTAATCTAAAGGCTTTTTTTAGTTTAAAAGTTCCGAGTTATGGCCCACTCGTAGAATGAGTCGAGATGACTGAGATGATACGAGTTGAGTAATTTTTGTTGGGAGAAAAATACTCATGATACTATTCCGAAGAAAACAAGGTTGTTTCGCATGTTCATTTTGACGGTATTTTACCATTTGCAAACAGGTAAGACCAGGTGGGTGAGGTGAGTTTGGGTTTTATGTCGATAATGCCGAGTATTTCACTTATATCGCGGCTGCTAGTATTATTGCAGGGAGAAAACCCGCAACACCATTTTGGCTATGCATTGCGGTGAACCTGCGAGCATCGGCTGGAACTAGCGAACCATGGGTGGTACTGGAAAGTTAGTGTAGCATTGCACCCAAACAGGTAAGACGACCAATGGGGACAAACATTTCAAAATTCTTAACTAAACAGGTAGGAGTTTGTGATTCCCTTTTACTTTCATCTATCCTAATAATTTAAAAAAATTTTTTTTCATTATTTGGATCTGGAAACCTTACACTGAAACACCGTCTGAAGCATTCTAGACTTCCTTGAGAATCACTTGAATGAACAAGAAAATACTTCAAGGCACTAGCGCCACAACAACATTTCGTTAACATAACGAAGGTACGGATACTGCTTATCTTTCGATATTACAAAAGATACGTACATAGCTAATCTACCTAGTATGTTATTTAGCAACAATACTTCGTAAATACAACGAAGGCACAGATATTACTAAAGATACGTACATAGCTAATCTGCCTTGTATGTTATTTAGCATTTTTTACACCATTAGTATTGATCTACTTCAATTGCGAATGCCTTATTCTTGGAATGCTGCTGCTCGAAGTTGACCAGGTACCAATTGTTCAGAGGCACATTTGAGTAGAATCTCATAACACGTCTTTATGAATAGCAATGAGTCTACCTGCAAGACACTCATCGATTATTATAGTATACCATTTAGCTATAACATAACCTTTCAAACACAATCAACCTTTAAACCAATTAACACTGAAATGATACTTTTCAACATTCAATACTTATGATCAATGACATGATTGATTACATAAGTCATGTGACTTAAACAACTTGGTTTTTTTTTTTTTTTTTTAACTATAAAATCCTCCAATAAATCAGGTCGCCCACCCATGGAAAACCTCTCTCATTGTTGATTAACTTCACTGATGACTCTCAGATGAAGTATGCACAAGGCTCCTTCTGATTAGATGTACTCACAACTGGCTTGAAGGCAAGTAAAAGGGTTTGCACATAACAAAAGTCACAATTTTTCTTTCATTGTCTGACAAATGTTAATCCTGCCCTGCTTTCAGTAACAGAGAATTTCCTGGAACATTCACAAGTGCTTGCAAACCTCCAATGTTAAAAGAAGGATACACGAACAATTCTGCCCCATCAAGCTCCAACAATTCCCTGTTACCATTCATGTATTTCCTTTGGTATTGCTTTAAATAACCAGCCAAATAAATGACCAAGCATCAATGGCAGGTACAGGATAAGAAGAGAAGGCGAGTTTGGAGATATTTAGCCACATTTCATTTGCATAAACATTTCATTTGCAGCTATGATTAGCTAACCAGGAGCACAAGATTAAAATTCCATATAAGGTATCAGGATACTGAAGGAGCTACGCAGATAATAATGTGATAAAAAGAGAATACTAAACGACGTCCCGTTTAATAACATATTTATGAAACCAGTGTGTGGTTTGGTATTTAACGAGCGAAAGCGAGTTAGATACCAATATCATTCACAAGTTTCATAAAAATGTAATTATACGGGACTGAGTTTAGTATTTTATTTATCACTCGCTGAATTATATCAAAGACAAATCATGAAAATCCCGGGATAACCATTGTCGCTGCGCCACTAACATTGTGACGTCATGCTTAACGATTGTGATGTCAGGTGACGTTAATCAACACGCGATGTTATTACACAATGTGTAATAACTTTGTAGATTTATTAAACGGCGGCATCTTCAACGGGAGAGCAATAAATAACATCTTCACACAAGCTTTATGACAGTTTCCCTTTGTTTCATGGTAACAGAATTGTACCACATGTTTAACTCCTGGTGTACTGGAAAATTTAACATTGTAGGTTTTGTAATTCAAAGTAAAAACCCTTCACTTTATTGGTAGGAGAAAGACAAACAAAGAATGTGATTTTTAAATGTTTTAATTATACAAATGACTGTATTTACAAATATCAGTTGACCTCACAATCATCATTCATCGTTCTTACACTAACATTTCAGAGAGTTATTGTTTAGCGCTGGTTGGGCAATATTTCAGCCTTCAAAACCTGCGAACACTTGAAGTAGTGCTTGAACCATCTCTGCTATTCAAAGGTTTGCTTTGAGTTATCATGAGAGATGAATATACATGATTTGAAAAATTGACATAAGGAGAAACGTTATTTAGCTTAGAATTTTTTTTTCCAAATATTCAAAAGGTATATTAATAAGTTATGGCACATGGATTAATATTCAATCATAACTTTACATCTAATCCATTCAGCATAAGCGAAATGTAAAAAATGGTTTTGAATAGACAAAAATTATAATGCCTAGAATGCAGAATATTTTCAAAACATACTTGAAATATTTTCATATCAACTTTATCAATTATGTCATATTCTGGAATTTTATCAACAGGAAATTTGATGACCCCCCCCCCCCCCCTTAAAATTCTGCCACTGCACCCCCATCTTTATTAATCTTAAGATAAGTTATTTTTAAGATGGAACACAATCCCAATGACATGTACAATGAAATAAATATCAACAAATAAAGTGACTCGAGTCCTTGAAGCTATTTTCTTCCTTTCCTTCTTAATGACTGTCCTTCACCGGAGAACGCTTCAAAGTTTTTGTCATCCTTATCCTGTCAGAGAAAACATTTTATTTGAAAAGTTAGTCCAAAAATGAAACAAATTTGTCATATGGATGATACATGATTACATATCCGAATAAAAAAAGGTATCATTTGATTTTGAAATTTTGAGGAATTGAAATCTTGAAGAATACATTTCACTTCAGAATTATATACAATTGTTGGATAGTTATTTACATAAAACGTTGCTGTTCTAACAAACAATTAAGTAAAAAGCTTTGCACTTGCATTCCAAAGAAACATTTTTTATTACATTCTAAAAGAGTAAATTTGAAATTCAAAATAAATGACATGCATTTCATACAAGATTCCATTTTGCAAAGATGACATTTTATAGAAGTTAATACTTTAATTGAAATGATTCTTCTCAATCAATTCACGAAATTTTAATCAAGGGGGTCTTTGTTGCTATACTTACATCTGCACTTCCATTTGCCACTGGTTTTGATGTTCTGATAAATGTGAGAGTTCCCCTTTTATAGTTGTAGTTTGGAATACCCCTGAAACATCCATTTATATTCATCTCAAAATAACATAAATATCACTATTTGATTCAGTAAATTCAGATCAAATGCAACAACTCCTCCTGAGTTTTACAAAGGAATCCTATTCTTTAGTCAGAATTTATGAAAACCCTAAGAATATTTGTATAAGAAGACATACATAATTACTCCATCCTCGTTAAACAAAGAAATCTGTCTTTGAATAGGAGTTGATTTTTATTATATCATTTGATTCTGTGGCTTTGGTGATTAACAGAATACTACGTTTAACAGAATACTACGTTTAACAGAATACTACTATGCTCATTTAACACCTTTGTTTACATCATTTTATTGCCTAGAGGTCAGTATAAACCTCGCTCTTGCTTTGGAAATACCAATATTTATTCACATTTGTCTTTAACATGGTAAGTAATGGAAACTCATATGTCCACTATGCTCATATAAATGAGGGATGCTGACTGGTACATGCACATAAACTTATCAATAAACATTAAAAATATAGAATCAATTTTGTAAGGCAACTTAACCTATTATTCTTTTACACCAAAATTTCCTGTCAAGTCTGCAAAGATTTTCATGGACGTCATGGACTTAGCGAAATGACATGGTAGGGACTAACGCTCCCCAAAGACATAGGGTAGGGTGTTTTGAACTTCATTAATGAGGGCTAGAATGCACGCAGATTTCTGAAAATTGTTGCAAACATGAGGGGAATGATTTCTGTGAGTGATGAACTATTTGTCCGGCGTGCATTACAATTTGCCTTGCAAAAATGAGACTTAGACTTTAATAAACTTTTCTTAACTTAATCTTCTTACAAACTGCTTGAAGGTAAGTAAAATAGCCGCAGTGTAGTTCAAGGGCAACTTTAATCCAGCATATTACATGGATACACAATATTCATTTATAGGAACTTGAGGCAAGCATATCATAATCCATGTTATGTTAGGTATTGCCCTATCTATCTGTATGAAGGGAGAGAACTCTCACCGTGTTGGAGCGGATGTGGAAGGCCCTGCTGAACTCTCCGTTCCTTTCTTCTTTCCATCAAGTCGGTTTCCTTGTCCACTGAATGCCTGGTGGGAAAAAAGGATAAAGAATTTGAATGGAAGATTTGCAGGGTAGCCTCTGTATTCAACATCTAAATACACAGTACAATTAAATGAAAATTATTCGTTTATCAATTAAAATGATCACTTGTTTAAAGAATTGTCTAACTTTTTAGTTTGTTGATGCCAATGAAGACAATGTTATTCTATTTGCAGCTCTGAATGTCAAGTACGTGGTTGTTGTTGCAAAAAACATGCATATGCAATAGAGCTGTTGTCATATAACATTTAATAAAATGTTGACTTTTGTGAATATCTAACACATTACTCGCCCGTGTGAGATACTGCAGTGTAGTATTTATACTGCGGTATTAAACTAGTGTATTACCGCTGCGTGTATGACGTCACAATAGTGATTAGTTGGGACGTCACAATGTTAGCGCCGCTGTCACAATGGCAGCCATTTCAACGATACATTAGTTTCGGATCACTTTCGGCAATCATGCTTGATTTATGAGGGCCAGTAATAAACAGAATACTAAACTTCCTACCATTTTTATCAAACTTGCTTTCGTTTGTTTTTTTTTACACAAAATCGTTAACTCGTTTAATGAAAAAAGTAATAATGGAAGGTTGTTTAGTATCCTCTATATATGTACCTGCACAATGGTTCTTTTTACAGTTATTACCACACAACCGGACGAAAAGAATATAGACCTACCCTGAAAGCACTGTCAATCATGTCCTCGTCTGTACCTCCTTCCTGTAACAGGCATATACAAAACCTTAATTATTGAACACCTTAACTTTGATAAGAGATCCTATCATTTATATTTGTCTCTCTTTATTGAATAATAATGTGATACATATTCCACTGAAATTCAAAATTTTCTATTAAAAACCTTGTTGCTGTTGAAATTATGAATATTCCATTAAAATTCCAAATATTTAAATATTTCATTGAAACCCTAAATATTTCATTGAAATATCAATTTTGATAACAAGATAATTTTCTTCAATAAATATTCAATAAAATATCCCATTTCTCCCAACTTTAAATATCCATTGCATGCAGGCACCTTGGGGCACTTGCTCCCATTGACCTTAGAATCTTCCAGTATCAAAGATAAATAACATGAAACCTGGTAAATTCTGTGTACTTGCATGAAAAAAATAAAAATAGAGCCATGGGCTCTGTAGCTCATCAGACTTTTGATAGAAATAGGTGTTGTGGTTTAGACCATGGGGTCATGGGCAGTGTAGGAAAGATAGCCTGTCACAACGTCCGAGTTATTCACAATCAAATAAAAAAGGCCCATTGCCCATTTGGGGTCAAGGGGTCACCGAACCTACAATTCAGAATCCCCATTGTCCAAGGAGTCTACACACAACTATTAAGCTATCAAGACCTTTTGGAACTGGAGAAGAAGATGAAAGTAGGATTTTAAGGTTTTGACCCCTGTTACCCCATTTGGGGTCAAGTGGTCACCAAACCTACAATTTAGAATCCCCAGTGTCCAAGGAGTCTTCACACAATTTTTCAGCTCTCTAGACCTTTTGGAACTAGGGAAAAAGATGAAATTAGGTTTTTTAGGTTTTGACCCCTGTGACCCCATTTGGCGTCATGGGGTCACCAAACCTACAATTTAGAATCCCTGTTGGCCAAGGAGTCTACACACACCTTTTCAGCTCTCTAGACCTTTTGGAACTAAGGAAAAAGATGAAATTAGGTTTTTTAGGTTTTGACCCCTGTGACCCCATTTGGGGTCATGGGGTCACCAAACCTACAATTTAGAATCCCCGTTGGCCAAGGAGTCTACACACACCTTTTCAGCTCTCTAGACCTTTTGGAACTAGGGAAAAAGATGAAATTAGGTTTTTTAGGTTTTGACCCCTGTGACCCCATTTGGGGCCATGGGGTCACCAAACCTACAATTCAGAATCCCCGTTGGCCAAGGAGTCTACACACACCTTTTCAGCTCTCTAGACCTTTTGGAACTAAGGAAAAAGATGAAATTAGGTTTTTTAGGTTTTGACCCCTGTGACCCCATTTGGGGTCATGGGGTCACCAAACCTACAATTTAGAATCCCCGTTGGCCAAGGAGTCTACACACACCTTTTCAGCTCTCTAGACCTTTTGCAACTAGGGAAAAAGATGAAATTAGGTTTTTTAGGTTTTGACCCCTGTGACCCCATTTGGCGTCATGGGGTCACCAAACCTACAATTTAGAATCCCCGTTTGTCAAGGAGTCTACACACACCTTTTCAGTTCTCTAGACCTTTTGGAACTAGGGAAAAAGATTAAATTAGGTTTTTTAGGTTTTGACCCCTGTGACCCCATTTGGGGTCATGGGGTCACCAAACCTACAATTTAGAATCCCCATTGGCCAAGGAGTCTACACACACCTTTTCAGCTCTCTAGACCTTTTGGAACTGGAGAAGAAGATGAAAATAGGTTTTTCAGGTTTTGACCCGTGACCCCATTTGGGGTCATGGGGTCACCAAACCTACAATTTAGAATCTCCAGTGCCCAAGGAGTCTACACACAACTTTTCAGCTCTCTGGACCTTTTGGAACTGGAGAAGAAGATTAAAATAGATTTTTAAGGTTTTGACCCTTGTGACCCCGTTTGGGGTCATGGGGTCACGAAATCTACAATTTAGAATCCCCATTTGTCAAGGAGTATGCACATAAAATTTCAGCTCTCTAGAGTCATTGGTTCTGGAGAAGAAGTCGAAAAAGTGAAAAGTTTATGGATGGACGGACGGACGGATGGACAGATGGACGGACGCCGGACGCCTTGCCATGCCATAAGCCCATCGGGTCTTTCAGACCTGATGAGCTAAAAATTTAAGAACAAGGCGAGTTACCGGCCCATCTGCCTCAATGTCCTCTTCCTTCCTCTGTTTCTGTGGCTCCTGGTATCCCACTGGGGCAGCAAAGTCTACCTGTAGTAGTAACAGACAACATTTATAACAAATATATTCATACATGGCATGCTTGAACATTGAAATCTTTCACCTGTTACTGAGCAAACGCTAGTCTGAAGACATTGTCACAGCTTTCTAGAACTTTTATTTCTGGAGAAGAAGATGAAAATAGGTTTTAGGGTGTGACCCCTGTGGCCTTATAAGGGATCACAGGGTCACAATATCTATAAATAAAAAAACCTCATTAATAAAAAATTCTGTACAGGTTTCAGATTTCCTGAGTCAATGGTTCTGAAGAAGAAGATGAAATAGTAAAACATTTACAGAGGGACAGAGGCCAGACAACATGCCATGACGGAAGTCCTTCACACCTTTCAGGCCAGATGGGCAAAACATTCAGCCTATCAGCTTCTTAGAGTTCAACATCAAACTACCATTGTATTATAACAGATACCTAATTTAGTGTTTGGTGGACAAAGGCATATTTTAAAAGAAACAACATAGTTTTACACATCATGGTACCTTTAAGTGTGATTTGAGTGTTATATAGCAGACCTAATTTCAAACATATCTTCATTTCAATATGAATATAGGAAATCTTTGAAAATTGAACAATGTTATATTATACAATATTAGTTTGGATATCATTTTGTAAAATGGGTAAGCGAGAATATACTGTTTTACATTTCTTTAAAATTTGTTGCGTTACTAAGTATCTATTATCAAGCTGTCATCATGAGCCCATACTTACATTCATATCACATTCTATGATTGAAACAGCCTTTCCTGGTTTTGTCTCTAATACACACAACTCATAGATCTGAAAGAAAAATAATAATGAACCACTAATATTACATCAACTGTATGACATCATGTTTCAAAGAGTTGCTGGAACATTTTCAAAATAATTAGATGAGGAAAGAACTTTTCAAGACTAAAGAAAAAGAAAAGTATTCCTAGTGTCTTAATTACGGGATCCGTCACTTTTCAAGGGTCATCTGCCCTGCATTCATATACATATCTTATAGTTAGTTAACCTTAACTCCCTTGCTTTAACATTGCACCAAGGTTAAGTTAAGGACTTAAGATCACCTTAGGGCTTTGTGAAAGGAGGCCCTGTTCATACTTGTATGTTATCTTCACATTGATGTCTTTGAAAACATTGAGAAATTTGGTGCACCTGAATTCAGTATAGGGTTAAGCCCAAATTATCTAATGTTTCAAGTAAAAGATTTTCATTTGTTCTATTGAGTTACATAAAACCAACAATATTTGTGACAACACACAAGCAAATCCAAACTAACCTTGTCATTATACTTGATAGCCACCACGTCAGATGTTGTTAAGCAGGCAAAATTTCGCAGTGCGTTTTCTAATCTGAAATCTTCAGTCAAGGATAATAGGATAATATCAGCATCTTACAAATCACTCATGACATCAGAGTTTCTAATCTATTGGAACTACTTGCACAGAACTTCTTTGGCCAAAAAATCACCTATCAATGTGGGTAGAGTTACCATTATGATTGTTTCAAATAAGCATTAGTTTCAAAACTCACAAAATATTATAGCTTTGGAAAATAAATAGTTCCTGTCAGAACATTTCAAAAGGCCAGGGATGACATGCAAAGAGTTCCCTTCGACTAAGATGAGTGTAACTAAATGTTATAAATAACTATGGATTGATGGCACACTATGCACTAAGTGATATTAGGGCCTGCAATATAGCCAAGCCTATAATTTATTCTTTCCACTTTACATATAACTTTTACTTATGGATGCAGAAAGGATCCTGTACTTGTAACTAACTTGCATGAAGAGATCAGGGCCCCTTTCTACAGAACTCCCTTCGACTAAGGAGATCGTAAATCAATGTTATAACTAAAGGTGCCCTCAGCACTAACAGGGCTTTGTGAAACTTGGGCTAGGACAATAAGAATTAGCAAACTGTCAAGATAGTTTGCTGATTTTTATGTATCCAGATGAACAGATTTTGTGACAGGGATTCACAATCCCTAATGAAGAAACAATTTCATAACCTTGAAATATCAGTAATACTCTGGCTTAAACAGTGCAATGGCTGCAGAAAAGATACACAGCTTTAGGGTTGGTGATGTCGAGGAAATCCACAGACTGGGGTTGGAACTTGGCAAAGGTGGCGACAGAAAGCGAGACGTTCTCAATCTGGACTAGACCGCCTTCATCTATCAGCAGGTTACGCATCATCTGAAGTTCAAATAAATCCCTAAAATTTTCTGGGTTTTTAAAATCTAATTTGTAAACTACCAAAAAAAAGGATTAATCATAAAGTAACCACTTAATAACCCTGTGATTCATTCAAGGAATTGTTTGATGTTTTCACTGAAAATTAAAATACCGACAGTCACTGTCCACCAAAACAGACAATTCTTCCATAGGGCTAAGAAGGATACAGAAATTAAAGTTTCAGGACAGATAATCTCAGTGGTATACAAAAGACATAGAAAATCTCATAAACAAGTGTTGGTATACTTGATATCAGAAGACACATGGGTGAGATTCTATGCATTAACCAAAATAGATTTTTAATACAATACAATGTACATCTCTGAACACTGTACCATCCTTAACAATTGTGATGCCATATGCTTGAATATGGCAAGGCAGTGTAAAAAATCTGTCAAACTGTCAAAAGCTGTCAGCAAAGAAACACTGCTTGATCTCCTACAAGCAATAACTCCTGTAGAATATTATTTAGATGATAAATGTTAAAACTGACTGACCCAGTACGGGATATATATCCTTCCCTCATCAGCTACAAACTCCAACACACCACAGTGAGTCTCCCGGCCATGTTTCTTGTTGGTCAGCTTGAACAACATCGGGTACTGGATGTTTAGTCGAGCTGAAATACCAACCAGAATCCTTAACTTCTTGTTCCTTGAAACCAACTTTAATTCATCTTTTAGAGTTCAAATGATCTAGGATGTTACGATTGTGACTTTAAAGTGGAGAAACTAGCGCACATAATATGGTTCTGGTACATATCAAGCATGCAAATATGATATAACTATATTGTACTATTGTGACAATTATTTTTTCCTGCCCTGTATTTGCCTTCATGTTACAAATTCAAAATTAGTTTTCATTTTGCTTTTGTTTATTATTCCAATCAAAATAATTTTATATCAAACCAATCAGAAAGTTATTTGAATTAAACTCATTCCCATTTAAAAATGTTTCTTCATTGGTTACATGAGCTTGTGTTGTCTCAAACCGAAATCCTTGAAAATAGTTCTTTAAAAAAAAAATTTGCAGTCAACTCTTTAAAATATAATGATATCTGTCTTACTCAGCTGATCCAACGCAGATGGGGGCATAATAACTGAAAAAACAACAATGATATTAACATGAGGTTATCAAGACAAAGGACATGATTTAATAAGAGTTTGTAGATCTCTGATTGATTAAATTTTAAAAAGAATTACTTCAAATAAACATATCAAAATACTACTTAATGATACATTCAAATTCTGACATACTTTTGATAAAATTTTAAACAGAATTGCTTCAAATAAACATATCAAAATACTACTTATTGATACATTCAAATTCTGACATACTTTTGATAAAATTTTAAACAGAATTGCTTCAAATAAACATATCAAAATACTACTTATTGATACATTCAAATTCTGACATACTTTTGATAAAATTTTAAATAGAACTATTTCAATTAAACATATCAAAATACTACTTATTGATACATTCTAATTCTCACATACTTTTGATTACATTTTAAAAAGAATTACTTCAAATACACCACATCAAAATGCTACTTATTGATACATTCAATTTCTGACAAACTTTTGATTACATTTTAAATTGAATTACTTCAAATAAAACATATCAAAATACTACTTATTGATACATTCAAATTCTGACATACTTTTGATTACATTTTAAATAGAACTATTTCAAATAAACATATCAAAATACTACTTTTTGATACATTCAAATTCTGACATACTTTTGATAAAATTTTAAACAGAATTGCTTCAAATAAACATATCAAAATACTACTTATTGATACATTCAAATTCTGACATACTTTTGATAAAATTTTAAATAGAACTATTTCAATTAAACATATCAAAATACTACTTATTGATACATTCTAATTCTCACATACTTTTGATTACATTTTAAAAAGAATTACTTCAAATACACCACATCAAAATGCTACTTATTGATACATTCAATTTCTGACAAACTTTTGATTACATTTTAAATTGAATTACTTCAAATAAAACATATCAAAATACTACTTATTGATACATTCAAATTCTGACATACTTTTGATTACATTTTAAATAGAACTATTTCAAATAAACATATCAAAATACTACTTATTGATACATTCAAATTTTGACATACTTTTGATAAAATTTTAAACAGAATTGCTTCAAATAAACATATCAAAATACTACTTATTGATACATTCTAATTCTGACATACTTTTGATTACATTTTAAATTGAATTACTTCAAATAAAACATATCAAAATACTACTTATTGATACATTCTAATTCTGACATACTTTTGCCTCCTCTCTCAACATCTTCTCTATCCCCGAGCATGGTTACAGAGTAACATCTGTATGTTGTTGAGAATGTTCGCCCTGCCTCTGGGAACATGTGGCCGAACCCAAACTGTAAAAGAGAAAATTCAGAATATTCAAAGTCATTGTGCAACTTAACCTAACTCTGGCTAGGCAACCAAGATTAATATTGAATGATAAGTAAAGATTATTATCACAAACAAAATCCTCTCGATTAAAAGCCTTGATCTGATGTACTTAGCATCATGTTTGCAATGAATTTAGCATTGAACTTGCTGTGGTGATGTCAGTAAAGATGATAGCACTTTGTTTTGTCTGAGCCTCCATACTTTGTGTGGCAGACTAATTTCAAATTGACATAAAAAATACATTGACTTATTGTAAAGTACAACTCAATGAAAAGTCAGTGTTGAAAACTTAAGTTTTGGAAAGTTTAGAGCTGTTGAGTTTTTTTCATTTCGTCTGTGAACACTCAGTTTACTGACCATGCAATGTTTATTGCCTTCAAAGTAAAAACAAGTATAGAGTTTCAAGTTATAAATTGCATATAATCAGCAAAGCTATAAACGGCATGTTTGATAAGCAAAATGCCAAAAACTTGGAAAAGGCTTCCATTAATCATCTGATCAAAATGTATAATATGTTTTTCAAGGTATGGTTTTCTACATAGACTGGCACAATATACATCAATTGACTTACTCTACGTCCATTTCAGGACTTCCCCAGCATGATATAAATATTACAATGTTACATTATAAGAAAAATACATAAAAGGAGGGCTTGTCAGAAAGATAAAAATAGACCTTACGAGTATAATGTTATTTCTGTGAAAAGGAGTTTTAAGTAAGGCTTTAAAATGTTTCAATTCAAGCCAAAATACTGTAAAACTTATTTTAGTCATCTTTCACGAAAAGAACATGACTAGTAGTCGTAGGACCAACTTCAAAGTCAAAGTGAAATTTGATCAAATTTTAAAATGAAAGTATTGAAACGAGAGCTCAATGCTGTATAATTTCTGTGTAATAAAACTACACCTGGGATATAACAAATAACAAAATCAAGGACGACCAAAAACTTTACCAACCATGTTCAGTTTTAACCTGACAGGCAAAGAAATGTGGTTGATAATACAAAACTTGATTCACGACGATGATGATGCACAGCTGAAGCGGATGTTGACAATACGCATGATTCTGTAAACTGAGTTTGTTTACTTCCGTTTTGTAAAATCTCTCAGTAACGATTGATTTCATTGGTCAATTAATATCCCTTCCTACAGACTTGTTTTGCCACTTAGTTTATTTGAGTACAAATAAAACGCTTAAACAACACATTAAAGTAGAAGTATTCGTCGTTATCGTACTAGATCAGGCTTAAAATAATGCTCGTGATGCTACACGACGTCCTCTATAAACTTAAAGGAAGAATTTACGCGAGATATAGTTGTCCAATCAAAAGCATCCTACTTGATGATCTTTGAGAAGTACTTGCGACGGAAACGCGCCAAAATTGAAAGTCTTTCAATATTATTTAAGCAGAGATTATTCATCATGTTTGTAAAAGATTTCAAGAAGAATTTTTATGATTCAATTCAAAACCAGGTAAATTGGTGTTAACGGAAACATTCAAGCCCTTATATTTGTTAGATTGGGTTAAGAAAGTAGTGATTTGACGTTAAGAATTAAAAAGTAAACACGGTCACTGAATCAGCTGATCAAAATAGACATGATGAGAATTAAATTAAAATTTCAGTCCATTCTCTTTGAAGCTTATTACATCATCAATTAAAACGAAACATCTAGCTTCAATCCACAAACTGAGAGAAAGAAAAACTATTTGGCTATTATAGCATACTACATGCTTTCATATCTCACAAAATCTCATTTAATCAGGATCATTGAATTAACCACTACCGCCCTTGTGTTTGACAACATGGGCAGACCCTTTCTTGGGTAGGGGGTAGTTAAGCATTCGTTGTCACCAAATAAAAAAGAAAGTTTTCATTTTGTTTCTATTAGCATAGAAGGTAAAACTCTTAAAAAACAAACATTGTCAGGAAGCTGAAAAACAGATGAAATAGGCTTCGGACTCTAAACTTTGTGTGCCCAGTCATCGCTCACAAACCAAAGTTTCGATTATCTGAACTACTGAATTAGGCTAAGTGCACAAAGATTTACTCTTTTAGACATGCATTTGTGCAGGGTCACAATTGCTGATTGCTGTTAATCCTTAATTGGATGCCTGAATAGAAGTCTGCTTCAAATAGCCTGTCCAAAAAGACATATATTGGCAAAGAAACAGCAAATCAAAAATTATTTTAAGGCATCAAAATCACGAGACATAATCAAACCTCCATGACATTGAAATGAGAAATAGTGTCACCTAAAAGTCAATTTTGGGGGCAGAAAGGCCAAAACAGATATGAAAATGCATATTCAAATCCCTCTGCTTGATGAAAGGATGGAGGGGAGGGGAGAACGTTATGCCTTGCAATGGCATTCTTGCTCAGTCTAGAATTACTTGAAGACTTACAAATATTCAATCAAGACATAAATATTTTATTATCAAGTTGTAACATTAACAAGTTTTTATCATTTCATCAATTGAAAACCAACAAAGAGGCATATTCCCAGGGCTCCAGATAATTATTTG
Source organism: Phorcus lineatus (assembly GCA_921293015.1). NCBI lineage: Eukaryota > Metazoa > Mollusca > Gastropoda > Trochida > Trochidae > Phorcus > Phorcus lineatus. The sequence continues at coordinate 32,824,606 of OV121089.1, forward strand.
GACACAGGGGTATTTTACTCCTCGAAATAAAAATTGAGGAGTAAAATTACCACATGTGAAAAGCTAGGAGTATTTCAAGGTTTATCGTTTTCAGATCCTCATTCCAAGTTAGCATCTTTGTCGATGTAAGTCATTGATTATATTTTCCACACGTTTAATCTGTAAATAGACAAGTGATTTCTCTTTGATGAAATATGTTTTCATGCAGGTTGGCATCAAGCTGACTACCATTCGAGATGTAAAGATAAAGCATGTAGAAATGAAATTTTATTTTGACATGTCATGATTACTCTTGTAAACAAATATGTGACTTGTATTCTGGGAAAGTTCTGCGTATCTGTCACTCATTGATTTCATTTTTAATGCGTATATCTGAATTACCTGATAGGCTGATACACATCTTATCTGGAGCCTTATATTCCTGAATTTATACTACACAAGGCTAATTATGACAACGACCTAAGTCGACCTTACATGTTTGAGGTTAAAAGCAAATGAACTTCATTTTGAATCGCTGATCCTCGTACTCATCCATGTAACAAGAAATTAACATTTCTTTTGAAACTTGACGATGATACTAGATAAACCATCATGTAGCAGTTTGCTTCACAATACTCTAATCTTGAGTAACCTATGTTTGGTTACAACCAACAACAATCATTCAGTGTACAGTTATAGGTCATTACTAATTTCTCACCTGTGAATAAATTTGTGATTATGATATTATAATTGTTGACATTAAAAAAAAAACAATCAAAATTTATTATGTTGATAAAATTTTGTTATTTTTCAGCGCGTATTGGTGTTGGTGGCTTTTGATGTTGATGCCCTCTGTGCGTGTAAAGTCTTGCAGGTGTGTAAATTTGTTTACTTATTTTCAGTATGTGAACCCCTTATCTGCCAATATTCAGAAATATTTTGGAATTTACATAAGCCAAAATGGTCAACCTTGGATTTTTTCTATAATTTCGAGTTGTGATTCCTGTAATGAGCACACATTTTTCACTTCTTTTTTTTTAACCAAAAATACAAATCTCCTATTTGGCCAACATTACCAATGATCTTAAAGAGCCACTCTTTGAGTTGTTGGAGTCATAAATATGCCAAACTTAATCAATGGTGTTTTAATCGCGAAGTATTGACTGGTACCAAAAAGACACATTTTAAAGCTTGTTGGATTTTTACAGTGACAATGTGAAGGTAGAACGTCGCAATTATGATCGAAAACCAGACAGTGGGGCGCGTCAAATAGTCTAACGTAATTTTGGAGACTTTTCTAAAACATCCAGGAGTGCAGTTAGGAGTTGATAGTGTTTGTTAGGTTATATATAACTAGTATCCATGTATATTGGACGTGATATCTACACTTCTGTACATTTATAAGGCTGTTTTTAGATTTTCATGGAAAACCAGTATTTGTCATATACCGTACATGTCTTTTGGACATGAAAAGTTAAGATGTTTTGATTTTATGTCTCCACATATGACATTTAGGTTCGTATTAAAGGCAGGGATTGGGAAAGGCAGGGGCCATGGGCCATTTTGCACACTGGATGAAAAAATGGCCCATTCAAATTTGAAATTTTACCATTTCTACTAAGGGGATGGCCCATTATAAATTCTGAAAATAAATAAAAGCCCTATAAATGGCCCATTATCAAAGGTGTCTTTCCCAATCCCTGTAAAGGTAAATAATACGTAATACAAATCACGAAGTGGCTCTTAAAAAATATGCAATGATTCATGATCTACCATTCTAATCATTATAAAGATGTTTCATGCAACAAATATGTTTTTAAATAAATTGTTAAAATTTTCCTTCATTTTTAATGTATTTGCCCCAAAAATGCATTTTTCAAACTGTTGACTTTGGTTGGGTTTTTATAGTTCATCATTACTGCTATAGCAACCATTTGAAAAAACAATTTGTCTGTTATCAAAAATGTCTGGGTTTTTCATTGACTAACAGTGGACTGCACCTTCTTACCTTATTACTAAGGTAAAAATAACCCCAGTAGATAAATTATTAAGTTATATCCCAACATTGCAAATATCTGTCCAAATATGTGTATGTTTTTTCCTGCCTGGCAGCATTCCCTCCCAACAGAGGTAGTTCCGTCATAATTTCCTATACTACCTCTGTCTTAATACGAAGGTTTCCCGGCTTTCCGGCAGTTGCCCCTACTGGCGAGATATTGCAACTTAAACTACCTGGCAATATTTCAGCCAATGAAAACACCGAATGCATAAATAACATATCTGTTGACACACAGGCCTATGCAATGATGCAGTCACAAAATGAGTTGTATGTGTTCAGTAAAGAAGACTCAAAGAGCCAGGTCAATATTCGAATAAAGTTTTGCTTTTGAGAAGCTTACGGAAATAATTTAAACGTTTTTTATATATAAAAATGATACCATTTGAAACGGCGTTGCTGATTGCACAACTAACTTTGATTGCATCCAATCAGATTTCTACATTTCGTGCACAAGAAAGCTTCGCATTAAGACAGAGGTAGTATAGAAATTTATGACTGAGCCACCTCTGTTGGGAGAGAATGGCCTGGCAGTATTGTGTGATTTTCCTTTAGTAAGCCATTTCAATTGACAAATTAACTTGACAAATTTAAGATTGGCTAATTAAGACTAATTCATACACGAATTATTACTGAATCATTTGATGTAAAAATGTTTCCTTTTTTAGTAATGTAAATATGACAAATTGCAGTACCTGTTCCAATGTGACCATGTGCTCTACACTATCGTACCAGTCGGAGGCCAGGAGGATCTGGAGAGAGCCTTTGTTGAGAACTCTGAAGGGGTGGGTATACAGATGTTGCACTGATGGCCAACTTCCCCTGTAAGACTTAGATCTAGCCAGTACCAATCAATGGCTAATGCAAGTCTCTGTTTGTTCTTTTTTTGCATCTTTTCAGTGCCAGGTCTTCAGCGTAATGCACCTGAACTTGAAATCCAATCAAGACTTGTTCAGGTTACCTCTAATTGCTAATGAGTGCACTGAATCAAAACCATATATCCTTACTTTTACAGGAAAGTTTAAATGAGGCTTTGATTTAGACTAGTGCAAGTTCTGCCTTACTTTGTAGGAAGGCCTAGTCTCTGATGAGGGTGCTGAACCAAACCACATATTTTGTTAGTTTTACCTAATGCAGCAAGGACCAAATGAGGCTTTGATTTAAACTGGTGTAAGTTGTGACTTGTGGTTAAAGTTATTTGATGGCACGTTTTGAGGGACAAGGCATGTTAACATCATAAGCAAATTAAACCCTGTTGAATGATAGAAACGGTGACAGATTTTGCTGGAAATCATGGTCAGTGTGAATTTTAAAATTTTTTGTAACAAGTTTGGTTCCAGATGGACCAGAATAATCATGAAGTTTCCTTCTTTAGCAAATTGGCAAACCTGGTTTACTCCTATTGTAAATCGATTCAGATTGCTTCTTATATTGGTAGCTTGAGATCTTTAAGTGCTATTTCATTTACAAGTTTCATAGGTCTTACCAATTATACTTTTCGCAGGCCCAAAAAATCAATGGTCAATCTTGCTTCTTTCTCAAAACAATTTACTTCAAAAGTGGCAGAACTTCCAGATCTTGCTCTGTGTCTTTAAAAAAAGGTAAAAATGTAAAGAAAATAGACTGTTGCAAGTCCATGACTTACTGATACTAAAAAGTTTAAGCTGCCTAAAAATAGTACCGGTATTCATTGTTCAGAATTTTATTGTTGGTTTTGATCAGTTTCATCCCTAGATAGATTCCTTTCTGTCTATTCACTATTAGGACATCAACATCTGAGGAAAAGAATTATGTACTGTATGAAATGTATCTGGTTGAAGTTTTAGGGGGAGTGGTTTATAGAAACAAGGAGTGAATAAATTGGTCTTACAGGAGAAGAAAGGTAACCTAACTTATGTTTATAAATAACTGAGAGGTTTCCTGGCTTAGAGTAAAATTTCATCCATGATAGATCTTTGACAGGATCAATGTTGAATAATGAGAGTCAGTGTCACCACCTCTACCTTCAGATCAAGCATGTTGTGATGATCAACTGTGGGGCGACTGTAGACGTAGTGGAGATGCTGCAGCCGCCAGAACAAGTTCGCTTTTACATCTGTGATAGGTGAGAATAAATAAAACTGCTCATGTTTTGATGAATGAGGAAAGTTCTAAGTAGCTTATCATGTTGTGAAGTAGGTACCTTTTCAAAATTCATTATTAACTAGGATTTAAAAAATATTTGGCGCTTTTTCCAAATGATGACTCCATATCTAAGAACTGCAGTGTGTTGTCGTACCGGACTGTGTTATAAAACACTCCAAATCTCTCTTTCTGTTTCAGTCATCGGCCCGTAGATATCCACAATGTCTACAACGCTGTTCAGGTCAAACTCCTCATGAAGCAGGAAGAACTGTCTGACATTCCCATGTATGATGAAGTCTTCAGGGACGATAGTGTGAGTTTAATTTTATGAATTTTTTAGGCTTCACTACCCTCTTTCTGAGGTGCTGTTGCTATTTTTCCCGCCAAAGTTGGTTGGGACTTGAACTTTATGCATATGTCAAAGGATCTTTTTTTTGCATGGAAACTTGTTTCAGACATATGAAGAGAGTGTGTTTTCTTTATGGATGAAAAGTCAAGTTATTATGTTTATGAAATTTTGTACATTATCAAGCAAACAGAATTAATTAGGTTTCTTTGCTAAATGATTGAAATTTAAAACACAAAAAATTGTTGTGTGTTTAGTATCAGTGTTCTCTTCAGAGAAAAAAGTAATACTAAAAAATATTCAATATATATATATATGTGGCTTTAAATCCCAAGTCACCTCACCTCTTTAGAGGCATTTGAATTGCCTATTTTTAAGAATTGTGTCTTTATAAATAGTTTAGACGTGACTCTTATGATCTAACATTTTGCTTGTTCCAGTCTGATGAGGATTCCGGTAACGAAAGTGACAGCTCCGAGAGGTCAGGAAAACGGAGACGCTTTGATGAGGCTGCAATTGACAGGAGACGGGAGAAGCGCTTGTGGAATGAAAATAGGTTTGTATTAACCATTTTCCTTTTGAATTGATTAGTGTTCGATAATTCTTGAGGAGCTTAGTACTATGAATTTGAACTCATTAACAAATTTGATAAAGAATTATGAAAAAAACCCATGGAGTAAATAACAGAATGTCTGGTTTCAATAAAAGAAATTTGATGTCTGTACTGCTAAAGGTGGTTACTTTTATATAGCTTATCCTAAGATATTTTAAATTAAAATAGTATTTTCAGGAAATGAAACTAATTTTTACAAATTTATGAGTTTTGCGTATCTATTTCAGAAATAAGGTGTTATTTGACTACAGCAAGTTTACGTCCTATGGAACTTCAGTATGTATATCTTCTTTCTAATTAAAAAAATATCACCACTAACTTATATCACACCTGAACTATTGATGATAAGCAAAGCCATATTTGAAAGTGAAAATTGAGAACATTTACATCTTTCCGTTACTGAAAATAACTAAACAAATGCATGTATTTCATACTTTGTATAACATGCTTCAGTAATCTATGATTCTGCGGACACCTGATTACTTATGTAAACCAACTATCTTTCATGGTGATATGTCGTAGTATCGAGAAACATGATTCTTAATTTGATGATATATATATATGTATTGTTAGCTTTCTCTGTATCATGAAGTGTATGGTTGACATTTGAACAGTTTTATTTTGCCTAAAAAATTATTTTTGAAGAAGTCTGTCTTTATTTTTATTAAAAGTCCATGAGAACAGGGTATAGTGATGTGTATCCTATCAAATCATATCATAATGAGATAATGTAACACATACAGTGTCATGAAAAGTCTGTATTGTAACAACTCTAAAACTTCTGGTGAATTTGTTTTGTCATGATAATTAACTTGATAATTGTTTTCCTTAATTATGTGTTTTATTTTCAGTCAGCTTTGATAATGTTTGAGCTTGCATGGAAGATGTCAAAAGATACAAATGATTTATTGTGGTAAGTTCCATAAGTAAAAAGTATTAAAGTAAATAAATTAATCAACCTGAAAAGAGCAAATGTGACTTTATAACACAATAAGTAATCTCTAGTATTTCAATTGCACTTCAAGAAAATATCATGTATCCATTGTTTCTTACACATTTCAATCTGAGTGTTGTTTGTTTTGGTCTGTTTTCTCAGTCAGATATATTCACACCAATTTTTAATTACAGTTTGAGTTCAAAGGACAGGATTGGCCTAGTAACAATTCAGCAATTTAGTCAATTTATGGCAAATATTAATTTCTAAGTTTTTAAAACAGTCTCCCACCTGTCCTTTTATGAAGCTTGAAATTCCGGGGAAATTCTTTTTGGAAGAGAGCTATTCAATTAAATCGATTTTTTTTTTATTATCAAATTATTACTTTCTGACTTCATTGATTCTCATTCTAAATGTGGTTTATGTGATGATCAGTAAGGATATTCATTTTCGCCTCACCAGGCTGGCTATCATTGGTGTATCTGACCAGTATGTCCACTTCAAGACCCCCCGAGACAAATATATGGATGATGTCATGGCTCTCCAGTCTCACGTAGCAAGACATAACCATCGGTCAGTTATTTCTTAAGTTTTGATATTCAACCAAATCCTGCTATATCAAGTTATGTTTATGTATTTATCCATGAGGCTCATAAAGTACCCTATATTGCCTTCACAGGATAATACGGCATGACAATTGCAGATTTTTTGAATTTTTTAATGTAATTTATTAGGCTGAAGAGATTCAGTCTTAAATTGTTGATGATTTACAAAGCTAATGGCTCAATTTTGCTTTCTTTGCAAACCAATTCCCCAATAATAAAGCAAACTGGATAGTCCTTCCAAGATGTCAATTCTCAAGTTTTCCATTTTTGAAAGAAATAACAAAATGGAAAAATTCAACAACGAATAGAAATCACTGATCCCAGTATGCATATCAGTGTTTACATTTTGAATATGTTTCATGTTTATAATTTTCTATGTACCTTCTAACTCTGTTAACTATGGGAACAAATAAAAAAATTTAAGATAAATTATTTTATTCTCAGAGATTAGAAGCTTATATCTTATATGAGCTAATGTCAGCTTTTGCTCTCCACATGTCAAGAAATCTACATATCAATTTTGATGCTGGTTTTGGAACGGCAAAAATATAGATCACACTTTTAATATTGATCCTTAAATTACACTTTCTCATTTTATTCTGTTCCAGAGGTGACGATGATGAAAACCTCATCTCGGTCAACTGTCTGAAGATTGTGTTCGACGAGGAGTTGACGCTGTCCCTGTACAGGCACTGGTCACTGTTTGAGTCTATCTGTCACTCGGTCGGGATGGCCTGCAAGTTCAAAGTGTGGACACTCAAAGGACAGAAAAGGCTCAATGAGTTCCTCGCAGAAATGGGGTACACATAACTCATCTTCTTCATGAGGTTTTCTCACTTAACATACTGATAATCCTGCTATTGACCAGCAAAAAAAATCTTCATGATAAACCATTAACCAATCTTTGCAAAGATCACATCAGCGCTGTTGATTTATGCAGACTTGACCTTATTGACAAGATAGTATATTCTCTTTGATTGGAGATGATGAGAGGGTGTGTCTTAAGTAGACTACAGTACCAGAAAATGCTCGCTCCATATAATAAGCGATATTTCCATTTCTTTTTGGTTTTGCTAACTAATATTTGCTTGGCTGTAACTCTCTTGATGTTTTATTGTTGCTGAGTGAGCTGCCTCTTTCTGTAGTTGACTGTATATCCATGTTCTAATTGATTATATTCTATGATAGTTATATTGTATAATAAATAGAGATTCTATTTACCCTCTAAAATAATTTTCATTGCGTTCCAATGAAAAATTTACATCTTTGAAAACTGCACTACACTTTTGTTTACAAATGCAGTGTCATATCATTGTGACGTCATCATATCTTCTAGCTTATCTTTCATTTTTGGATGATGAAGAGAAATATACAATTTCTTTCTTCAATCTCATTTGCAGGATGCCCCTGAACCAGTGCAAACAGAAGTTCTCTGCCATGGACACTACTCTGAAGGCAAATGTGAAAACCATGATTCAAGAACACATGACTAAATATGGGTTTGTTGATAAAATAATATGCATTTTTCCGTCTGTATTTTATGAAAAGGAATAAATTATCCGATTAAAAACAGAAGATAACAAGTCTAGGTATATTTATATGATCTAAATGAACAAATCTATATCTTACAGCAAGATTTTGATTTTGCATTAAAAATAAAAGTTTCTTCAAATTGATAATTGTAATGTATAATTTTCAGATTAACGATGCAGGACATTGTGATCCCATCATTCTCTGCCCAATATGGCTACCGGAACAAGTTGTGTGCTACAGATGCTACTTATGCTTGCTGTGCAGTGCTCGAAGGCATTGTAAGTATCATTATCATATATTCATTTTGATTTGTCTCAATCATATCAACAATATTGTGAATATAATAATACTAATACTATGAATTCAGCGGCGTCTGTACGTACGTACGTACGTCCGGATTCTTGTTAACGCGATAACTCATGAAGCTTAGCCTCTAGAGTGTTCATATTTGGTGACAGCTTTCAATGGAGGAAGACTCAGACGCCAGTCAACTTTGGTGACCTTGACGTCATTTTCAAGGTCACAACGACACAAAGTACGTCCAGATTCTTGTTAACGCGATAACTCATGAAGCTTAGCACCTAGAGTTTTCATATTTGGTGACATCTTTCAATGGAGGAAGACTCAGACGCCAGTCGACTTTGGTGACCTTGACGTCATTTTCAAGGTCACAACGACAAACTCGTGAAGCTTAGCACCTAGAGTGTTCATATTTGGTGACAGCTTTCAATGGAGAAAGACTCAGTCGCCAGTCGACTTTGGTGACCTTGACGTCATTTTCAAGGTCACCACGACACAAAGTACGTCCAGATTCTTGTTAACGCGATAACTCATGAAGCTTAGCACCTAGAGTTTTCATATTTGGTGACATCTTTCAATGAAGGAAGACTCAGACGCCAGTCGACTTTGGTGACCTTGACGTCATTTTCAAGGTCACAACGACAAACTCGTGAAGCTTAGCACCTAGAGTGTTCATATTTGGTGACAGCTTTCAATGGAGAAAGACTCAGTCGCCAGTCGACTTTGGTGACCTTGACGTCATTTTCAAGGTCACCATGACACAAAGTACGTCCAGATTCTTGTTAACGCGATAACTCATGAAGCTTAGCACCTAGAGTTTTCATATTTGGTGACAGCTTTCAAAGGAGGAAGACTCAGACGCCAGTCGACTTTGGTGACCTTGACGTCATTTTCAAGGTCACAACGACAAACTTGTGAAGCTTAGCACCTAGAGTGTTCATATTTGGTGACAGCTTTCAATGGAGAAAGACTCAGTCGCCAGTCGACTTTGGTGACCTTGACGTCATTTTCAAGGTCACCACAACACAAAGTACGTCCAGATTCTTGTTAACTCGATAACTCATGAAGCTTAGCACCTAGAGTGTTCATATTTGGTGAAAGCTTTCAATGGAGGAAGACTCAGAAGCCAATCGACACTGGTGACCATGATATCATTTTCAAGGTCACTACGACACTTTGACCAATTTCTAATACATTGTTAACGTGCACCTAGTGTTCATATTTGTTGACAGCCTTCAATGGTGGAAGGCTCAGATGCCAGTCGACTTTGATGACCTTGACCTCATTTTCAAGGTCACCACGACTTTTTGACCACTGTGTAATACATTGTTAACGCGGTATCTCTTAAAGCTTAGGACCTAGAGTGTTCATATTTGGTGACAGGTTTCAATGGCGGAAGACTCAGACGCCAGTCGACATTGGTGACCCTGACCTCATTTTCATGGTCACCATGACACTTTGACCACTGTAATACATTGTTAACGCGATAATATTAATTATGCCAAATATCATAACGGCGGGGGACATTGCCATGTTAGTGGCAAACACTTGTTTTATTTTCATGATTTGTTATTCTTCACATCTTGGCAGTACTGATTTTCCTTTATCATTATAAAAGGCAATGTCTCTTAATGCCCCCTTTTTTACATGCATCAATCTCTGTCATGTTACAGGAAAAAGGAAAAACGCCAAATGATAATTTTTTAGATGCTCTGGACATTTTAACAAGGTAAGGAACTTAAAGAGCCAGCCGTATTGGCAATCGGTTTGCAATGTTGTTTTATCGGGGCATGGCATGACAAAACGTGCTGTACTTCAACTTTTGAAAATTATAACAATAAACTATGTGTATGGTTAGAATTTCCACACAATTAGAAATGGTTTATGAGAAGACTATAATCAACAATGCTTTGTAATGCCATAGTAAGGCTTTGTAGGCTCATAGCGCCGATGAATTGCTTCACTTCTCATTGTTGTGTTTATTACTGAGTGTGCGCTCTTATTCATCAAGTTGTCAAATCAATATCAAGAGAAATGTTACTCTCAGTAACATTCTTAATCTGTGATTGTGTTAGAAGCCTGTACTAATAATATTTAGGAAGAAACAAGAATGTCCCCTTGACTGTCCTTTAAAGAATGTAACGGCCCCTGCCTTATTTTTAGGTTACTGCAACTTACTAGCCAAAATAATTTATGCAAGGCAAATATATTTAAATGTTTCTAACATCTCTAAAACTGTATTTTTCCTTGGGTTAACAATGAACTGCTGTAAGTTCTTCTTTATCTCGCCACTTATGTCTGAAAAATTGCCCAAGCGGCGTTAAACAAACACTCACTGACTCACTCTTCTTTATCTTCTCCCCAGGACTAATGTAGCAGCCCTGGAGAAGGGTCTGGAGCTTGCCAAGAGACAACTGAAGGCCATCGTCAACCAGGTTCAAACCTTCCTCGATATGCATCAGGTTATCTCAGCTGGACCCTTCCTGTACGCTCTCATACAAGAGGTTTGTTAGTCTCCTGTCTTTAGAGGGCCTGATATTGGCATCCAGTCCGCCATTTTGTTTTTGGGAAAATGGCATGAAAAATATGCTGTACCTTTACTAATTCTACAACATTATAAAAATAAGTAATTGAACTTAGTTGTTTCCAACTTCAAAAATGCCAGTCCCACTCATTGCAGTGAAGAAGTTGACAATCCATAAAAACCTGTTTTTTCCATAAAAAACATAGACAGAAAAGTTCAGGATGGTTACATTTTGAGATGTATCTGCAATGACAATTTGTAGCAGCAGTTGATGGGTTGTAAATTACAAGAGGGGTTGCACCACATCAAAACCAATGGACAACAAGTGGGACACTGCATCAAAAATCAAAAAGTTGTTACGTTTCAGTTGTAGTGAGCGGGTTGTTTGTATTACAAGAGAGGTCAAAAGTATCTCTGCTTGAACTTTTACTCATATTATTTTCTTTTCCAGGGTACAGCAGACGTGAAGTTTTTCTCCAAGGCCAACTGTCTGATCCGTCTTGCTCGTTTTACGTTAGAGGCACACTGTTCAGTGGTGGGTTCTAAAACTCATTTGGTTTCTTCTGTCTCATTGCAGTTTACATATTTTGGAGTCAATAGAACCAAATTTCAAATACAGATTATAAAACACTTTATGTACAGATATGTTTTCAATCCGGATTTCAAGCCTATTGGGATGGGAGATTTAAAAGAACTTCATTCAAGTATTCTGTTGAAAAGATGCCGCTGTCTTGATCTTTGTTGTCTCTCCGGTCCTTCCATTCCATTAAAGAGCGATGCCCTCATTTTATCAATGATAAGTAAATGCCATTTTAATGTACCAGAATGAATAATACCAACAAAGGTACATACATACAATGCATCACATATTATTACAATCACCCTGCCTACCTAGATGTTTGGTGCTTATCTAGTAAAGAAAGTCATTAATTAGGATTGAACTTTGTGGAGTGCCGATTGGTTACTGGGTTCTTGGTATGTGTCCCATGTCACTACTAGCAGCCATTTTTATATATACTATAAAATCATCTTTTCATGAAAAATGTATTCATTTCAGAGTCGCAGTAAGAAGGCGAGGACATTGCCTCTGGTTCTGGGGGCACCCTCAAGTTCCGAGGAAGGAACCACTCTTGTTATTGGAATACCGCCCCTAGAACTCGATGATGAGAGAAAAAAGTAAGAGGAAACATGATACAGGACTCCCATTGGTCCAAGAAATTGGAATCAATACTCAGGGGTCAGGCTCAAATTCTGACCTGAGTCCCTAAAACTCTTATTTTTACACAAGGTGTCATGTAATTGTTGTTCAGCCCAGATATTATAAAAACTATAAAGACTTATATATGGTCATGTATGGTATATTTATCATTGGTGTCTTGACATGATCATGATGATCATCTTACTACACAAAAGACGTAGACAAAAGTTTAAAATAGTCAAATAAGTAAGAGTAATCTCCTCTTTTGAGCTTGAAGACTAGAAAATAGTCCATCTGGACTTAACTGGGGCTGAGTACTTGAATACCTGGGGACATCATTTTTTAAAAATATTTAACGTTTGGATTAATTTGTCAAATTCATATAACATCTTTAAGAGGTAAAGAAAAACAACCTATGGATTAAGTTTGAAGTCTTTGTTAGAAAAAGGATAAGAAATTGCTTTAGATTCTGTGGTATTCTGTATATTGTTTGTTTGACATATGTATCTTCATTTCAGCTTCTTCGGGAAAGCATTTGAACAGGCTGCTGCCAGCACAAACTCAAGAACACAACACGATCACTTTGATTCACATGGTTAGTGTTTTTCTTGTTTTAAACAATCATCAACAATGATTACATGACCGATCTGTGTCAGCCAAAAAGATAAATCAGGCCCATAGCTACACTACCTACTTCACAGAGATATTCATTGCTCTCTTCTACTATTGTATGTTTGATAGGTTGCCAATGTTAATTATTTTAAAGTAATTCAATATAAACCTGAAATAGTGATACGTGTTGCTCAAATACTGATTCTTATAAATAACACTGCATCGTGGCTGCTTTCTCTCACATCACCTTACTTCCATCATTTCTTAACATGTCACTTGTTTCATGTGGAAATATTTCTTAGATGGCAAAATGAAAAATTCTGATTTGTCAGCAATGAAAGTTATGTTGTGAAATCAGTGATGTTATACACTGAACATTTGTCTGTTCCCATTTTCATTGATAAGACTAGAGTGCTATTATCTGTGCCTTGTGCACATATGTCCAGAAAGAAGTCTGTTGGAGATGAAAGATTATTATTGTTCGAATAGAAAAAAAAGAATATTTTCTGTCGTCAAATTTTTCATGCTTGAGGATTTGACCATGTATATTATGTATCTTGTTTTATTTTTGCAATATTCAGGCAAAATTATTGTGCGAATAGTTATTACAGCAAAATTTAATTGTGTTATTCTGTATTTGCGATAACAATGTGATCTCAAAACACTTCAAACAATCAATGTCTGGTTAACTAGTGTCATGTGATAAGCAATTGTTACATCTATAAGGGGGATTGTCCATAAAAATCACTATAAGTCTAAGTAAACAGTGACTCACTTACATTGTCAAAATGTATTGTAAGTTGGAACCACTTGTGTGAATAAATAAGAACGTTTGGGTGATCATGATGTCATGCTGTTAGACCTGCTTATCTTAACCTTGTTACAGGAAGCATTTAAAAAAAATAAATTTGACCATAACCTTTTCTTTTCAATATGTCATAGGCTTTGGATCCTTAAATGGATTTTACACTTCACCTAATACTTCTTCAAACGTGAATACAAACAATATTCTCATATCAGGGGCATCAATGTTTCACAAAAAAGGAATAAAATTAATTTTTTAAAAAATGTTTCACAAACAAAACTTGTTTTTGCAGTGATGGAGATGAAAACTGACGACCGAAGCAAGTTCTTTGATGCTCTCATCAACCTGCTACAGACGTGAAGACCTCAATCTAGGATCTCTCAGTTACATGTATTTATTATCCAAAATAATTCTGGCTGTTGGTGCCTTGTGCCTAGTGCTGAAACAAAAAGTGTTTGAAGATGTCAGTCAAAGATCTTCCACATATTAAATCCTGAACAAATTCTGGTTGAGGAGGAGGCACAATAATTATGAAGATGATCAGACTTCTCAAAATCTTCTGTATAATTATTTCATCAAACAAAAGTTATTGTTGTTGATATCATGTGAGAAAGAAATTAAGACCTCAATCTTAATTAATATTTAATCAAACTTTGTTGACTGTTTTTGACGTATGTTTGAAGAATTGATTTCTTTAAGACATCAGTCAAAGATCTTCCACACATTCATTCTTAAACAAAATAATATGGTTATTGCTATCATGTGGTAAGAAAAATAATGTTGTGATGTCATTTTATGATCTTCCAGATATTTATTCTTTAGAAATGTATATGGCTGCTGATGATGGGTATATTAAGATTTATATAAAAGTCAAAACTTCCAGGTATTTATATTTCAATAAATGTAGTTGCTATGTGGACCTTTTAGCTTTCATAGCCTAATGAAGATCAGGGGAGGTTCACAAAAAATTTAGGATTCTTTTGCCTGTAAAAAGATATCCGCCATTGACTGCAGAGTTGCCCAGGGGAAACTTGTCATCCTGCTTCATCAGCATATTAAAATCTACAGAGCTTCTTCAATACCCTGATATCTTATCAGGTCAAATGCTTTGTATCACTGGCGACTGATGATTCAAGGCTGGGTTAAGCTTACAGTTTTTCAGCCAATGAAATGATTTTATGCTTGAAGCAACTATCTCAAACTTGATTGACATGTCATCTTGGTAGTGTTGCAATTGCGAGTCATTCTATTGGCAGCTATAGTGCCGTTCAGGGGTTTGACCTAATTCAAATCACTGTATTGATGAGGCATCTTTGGGATTATTGTACAAATTTATTTAAATGTGCATCGATTTTTGTGTTAAGATAAAAAAAATAACTTATTACTTAAAAAATAAAGTATTGAATGTAAATATCAAAAATCAATTTGTGTACAAATTTGTAAATAATTGTATTAAAAGCTGAAATGTCAGATGTGCATGTTTTATTTTGTGAGACTAAATAAGAGTTATTCTTGCTAAGTTTTTCATGACCATGTGTATAAAGTTCAATTATAGGAGTGAGACACTGTATACAACTTCATTGGAGATCTCTGGTAAAGACATTAAAGCCATCATGAAGCTACATCACCCTCAATATTGTCTCATGCATGGCCTATACTTACACCAGCCCCAATGACTTGCTAAGATAGGCCTTGCTGCCTTTCTTCAACCTTTCTGTGCCTGTCCTCTAGGATGCTGCAAAGGATCTCAATACTCCAATGAGAAATCATAGGAGAATTGCAACTTTTTGCCGAAAAGACAGCTGCGCTCAAAACACGAATTTTGGCCGGTTGGCAGCAAGGTTTTCATTAGGCAATAATAGAGACTTGTGCACCTTAAAGCCCTGCAATACCAGCAAATTCTATACATTCTCAACCTATCAGATTCTTATATAGGATGTTAGGGAATTGCAAGAACTGATGGATTGTCTGTGCTAATTAGAGTTTTAAACTTACAGCTTTAATATGGAGTTTGTGACAATAATTCACCAGAAGGAGATAGTTCTTATTTCCAACCACTGAATTTGCTACCATTTTCATCAAATAAAACCATTTTTATCTGTTAAAATGGAATAACAAGACTAAAATTCAATTTTGTAACTTGCACTTTCAAAAAAATATTTAGTCATTAATTACTGTTTCAAGATGAAGAGATATGTTCCAGGAAATA
The DNA here is from genome assembly GCA_921293015.1 of Phorcus lineatus. NCBI lineage: Eukaryota > Metazoa > Mollusca > Gastropoda > Trochida > Trochidae > Phorcus > Phorcus lineatus. The sequence continues at coordinate 32,840,444 of OV121089.1, forward strand.
TTGGTAGTAATTTATATTGATGAAATTTGTGTCTGTATTAACTGAAGCCCCATAAACATAAGAGGTTTGAAACCTTTCAAATACTTGACAACATGGGTATTAATTCACTTTAAATTCAAAGGCAAGATATTTTGCTGCATATGACCATGAAACCATTTCAACCATGTTTCCTACCAAAACTTATAGTAAATCCTTTTCATGAAAACTTACTTGGCATTGCTGATTATGCCTGTTGTGTGTAGATTTTGGATTCATCAAATACCTTACCCTTGTTTCATGGCACAAATAAATATAATATTACTATGTTTGATTAAATAATATTATTTATTAAAATTCAGGAAAGTTAAAAAATAATTAAAAATATAATTGTATTGCAATGAAAGGATTGACATCAGAGAGGTCACTCTGATCCCTATGACAACATCTGGCCGATGTTGGACAACTCCAGGGGGAGATAATGCACCACCACTCTGAAAGGAAAAATCAGTGTAATAAATTAAGTATTCTTATAGAGCCACTCCGTGATTTTCATTACATATTATTTACCTTTGATACGAACCTAAACGTCATGTGGTGATATAAAATCAAAACATCTTAACTTTTCATGTCCAAAAGACATATATATATATATATATACTGGTTTTCCATGAAAATCTTAAAAACAGCCTTATAAATGCACAGAAGTGATGATATCAAGTCCAATATATATGGGTACTAGTTATATAATTAAAATAATTGCCCGCGACAGAGGGCATTATTAAGCTAATTGCCAGGTCCAGAGGGCATTATCAAGATAATTGTCCGGGTTAGAGGAACATTATTAAGATAATTGCCCAGGGTAGCATGATTGAATGTCCTACAAAAACACTATCAACTCCTAATTGCCCTCCTGGCTGTTTTAGATAAGTCTCCAGAACTACGTTTGACAATTTGACGCGCGCCACTGTCCTGTTTTCGATCATAATTGCGCCGTTCTGCCATCATATTGTCCATGGTAAAAACCAACAAGCTTTAAAATGTGTCTTTTTGGTAACAGTCGATACTTCGCGGTCAAATGACACCATTGATTAAATTTGGCATATATGACTCCAACAACCCACGGAGTGGCCTTTAAAAACACTTCTGTTAAAATGTTTGATATATCATAGATGATTTTTAAGTTTCAATAACTATATTGATATTTCACTAAACAACATGCTGTATCATTATTAATAGTGTAATGAACAAGAGCATCCTCTGTCACCCAGGGCTTAAAGCTCCCATACTCTTCACAAATCACCCGTTGGAAAATTCATCAGAAAAATTTGCACTGAAATTAACTGCCCTTGATTTGTGTTAGCCAATGATACTGCTACATTGATCAGACGAGGTTCAACACAGTTTGCATTGAGGAAATTAGCTTGCAATTCATGATCTTGGATCAAAGGCTGATGTTGACAAATAGCAGGAGGTATTTTTTTTCTTGGAAATTCAAATTCAAAGTTCCTGAACATGCGCTGATAGGGACTGTTTTAAACTTTAAAGGGTGGCAACACCAGAGTACAAATTGTCGGTAGTCTTTAGTAATTTTTTTTTTTTTTTAAAAGTTAAAAATTTGCCAATCTTATCGATGTACCCCAGACTATATCGCTCTTTATAGGGCTCAGTTACCGCAATGACCCTACATTGTATTAAATTATCTGTTTAAACAGTGTTCACAATGTTCCGAGTTTTGGAAGTGCTGTCAGGGTCATATAGCGAGCTATCTAATTTGTCTGATATCTCTTCCACTGGGACACGCAACTCTGTTGAGCTTTGTAAAAACTAACAAGTGGCTAGATCTCATTTTCAAGTTTTCAAAGTAATCAATGATATTTAAAGCTGGTCCAGTTCACTTTTGCCTTGTTCCTCACCTCTTCTGGTCTAATTGAAGCTTAGTTTTGAGGAAATCAATAAGTGGGGGTGTGTACGAGGGGTTCTTCTCTGCATCAAACACGCCGATGGAGTGAATCTGGAGGTAACAGCCAGGCTCTGGGCTCTCCAGACGGTACATCCTCTGTGCCGGCAGTATCATCACAGTCAGTCGCTGTCAATAGAATCCATAGAATAAGAGCAATTATCTATAAGAACAAGAACATTTTTAGACACATTACAAAATTCTTTGGTTTTTTTAAAAAAACGTATTTATCAACATACATAATTTTTTGTTAATTTACAATGAACCAACTTTACACTGATATTTGTTGAATGAAGTACTTAATTTGGACTATGATTTGGAAGTATTCATGTGTCGTATAGAAGGCAAAGATGACAAAAGTAATGTCATTCTGCGTCGGGCCGTCATTGTTGAACAGGCACCAACATTAGTAGGCCACGGACTTGATTTGTCAAAAATAATAAGTCTAAGATAAAGCACCCATTTCGATTAAAAACCCATCCTAGCTTCTGTATATTGAAATTTTTTAAAATTAAAATAATGAAAACCCAAACGTTTCTCCCTTTATTCCGATGGGTACATTTCTATCGGACGGAAATTTTACGTCGGAAGATTGTGTTTATCGGGTAGCAGACAGCGAAGCCAACGTAGGATACTGAAAGATAAACTTTGAAAACCATGACAAATTCGCAAAAGTTTTCCCCGGGAATGACATGAGGCCCAAATTGTAGACTGCCAGCTGAAGTTTAAGATCGCGCAACAGTAAACGCATCACGCATTTTCTTAGACGCGTCCAGATCGTTGTTTTCGTCAATAAATGTTCCCTTGGTTAAAAATAATTAATCTCGTGATAGCTCCTTGTTGCTGATATACACTAGCACTGTATCTTTATCTTTACATAAGACTAAAAAATGATAGCGTTAGATAACTGTCATTGTCTAACGGTGATAATGAGGTCGTTGAAGTTTAGGTCAGACCAAAGGTCTTCAGTGTCAAAAACTGGAGTTTTTTGGACAAGGACGTTCGACAAATGAACGTCAAAGACCAAATTGTGGTTAAGGTTTTGACTGTAGGAATTAAACGTAAACCAGTATGGAGGAAAGAGGGAATAACAAGAATCGCTTCAGTGGAGATTACCATGATCATTTGTCGCTCAGAGGGACAGTTTACCGTTAAACAGAGGACACGTTCATGCAAAATGAATGGGAAAATGCATGGTTGAACAACTCAAATTCACAACATCCCTTGATTTTCAATTACCTTAAAATAATATAAAAACCACAAAACAATCATTCCGCCAAAAATCTAAATTACTAATTTCTGTTCTATCCATTAACAGGCTTAAGCTCTTCTATTGACTGATTCTGGCAATTATAACTATCAAAAAATAAATGACGATACACCAACTCACCGGCAAAGGTTTGTTGAGAACTTTGCCAACACATTCGGCCAACTCCTTCTCCAAACCGTCCGGTATCCTATCCTCCTTCAAGTTGGTGTATAGCAAACACAGGGGCATTGTTCTAGCTGGCCGGATCGCTCACTAGGATGTGGAATAATAACATGATTACTTCATATTGCACAATTCGACAACATTAACCATGGTTCGCTGGGGAAAAGGTATTTTAGACGCCACATTCTTATCCCATTCTCTCACCAATGAGCTGCTGTCATTATTTCTTACATGAAATAATGACGGAGGAATTTGAAAAAGATTACTACCAATTGTACAACTCGACAAAACTACCAAGAGTTCGCTGGGGAAAAGGTATTTGCAAGGCCACGGTCATTCTAATCCAATTCTCTCCCCAAAAAGGTGCTGCGTCATAGTTCCTACATACATTTATGACGGAGGATTATTAAAAAGATGACTACCAATTGCACAACTCGACAAAATTGCCAAGGGTTCGCTGGAGAAAAGGTATTAGCGAGGCCACATTTTAATCCTATTCTATCCCCAAAGAGGTATAGCCGCGTCATTAATTTCTACATGGGATAGAAAGATTAATCCACTATTCGACAAAATTCAGAAGATGGATCTGCGAGATCACTTTCTATTGCAACATTAAAATTTTGTAGAAATCTGTGTGGGAAAAGAGATTTGAAATGTTACCTCCCATTACAATACTAAAAAATCTAAGCAGATTTCGTTGAGAAAATGAATCTAAAAGGCTACTCCTTATAGACATTCAACAGAATTAAGATTACAGTTTTGAAAGGTTATTTTCTTATCGACATTCGACGATGAAACTGAGTTTTAATCATTAGCAGAGAGGGGAAGTTTGTATATATGTCAGGAAAGATGTATCAAAATAAAACTACCATTGAATACCCAAAATAGATTGCTTCCTTCAATAATTTCTACACGAAAACAGAAAACGTTGCAGATAATACTGCATACCTTGGATGTTGGAAACCAAAATGCGAATGCATGAGTGAAGATTCAAAGTTGTTTGTACCGTTTGTTAGGAAAACTAGGCAATCACAGAACCCGTTTCAATCATTTATTGGCGTTTTCAGGTAGATATAAACAAGAAAACGATGGGAGGTCCGCAATGAGCGAAAAATCACAAAACGAGAAACATTCATAAATCCCGTGGGTATTGTTGAAATCGTCATTAAGAAAGTCAATTAAGAGCTTGATCCCAAACCAATAATGCATCTTTTTGTGAAGGTTTTGAAGACTTCGTAAGTAACGATTCTTCAAAACTTGCTAGTTATTTTAATTAAGTTTATCATAGAATATGAACATGTCCCAAGGGAATCATTTCTCTGTATACATATACAAGCCAAAGTATAACCCCAAAGTCAAAGTCCTTATTTCAGTATAGGAGGCCTCGTGGTCCAGAATTCAACAGCATTGAAATACAATTTCGGCTGTGTGGATTACAAGTATATAATTTATGAAGAATATCTAAATTTAGCACAAGCAAAAACATGTAGTGCTATGAAAGTTTCCTAAGATACGTTTACAAGAATTGATTGCTAAAAAGATTCTACACCATTGTTAATAAGTATGGACATTTTTATTAGAACCTCAATTGTTTTTTACACCTGGAAAAATCCTGTTTTATTCAGTGAATCTCGTCATGAAAACTATTGATATTCCCCTGATGAAGAACTTAATCATAAGTGTTAGTTTTAGGTTAAAGCATGTCTTAAGATATAAAAATCAACAACTCCGATTTTTTTCAAATTTTATAAAGAAGGCATCGACGTAACCCTTGTAAAACAGCAAAACGTCATAGTCCAAAAAAATAGGTGCAAAAGCACTGCGGTAAGAAGATGTGGATGTCGACATAGTGACCGAGATTCATCACTGAAGATATCGAAACAAGATAGAAAGCACGTCTAAGTATAACCCCAATGGGCACAAATGATTGCCGCAAAACGTTCCCCTTTTTGCTGAACATAACGCTGAGCTTTCTGTGAGGCCATTGGTTCCATTTCGTGTTGGAAATGCTTTTGTCAGGAGAGCTCTGAATATAACTTGGAAAACTTTATTTGTTCTGATGGGATGTAGAATATAGGAATACATCAAGAAAATAAAGGTATTGCAATACGTTCTTCCATTTGTACATATAAATGTTGATGGATGATCGAAAATTTAATTTCGCCAGCACAACATCGATTGCACAAAAGTCAATTTCATTCAATATCTTTCATCAATTTTGTCTGCTCGGGGCTCAAGCTTGATTAAAAACATCTAGGCAATGATATGTACAATGTTCTCCGTAATCCGACATACATTGAGATCTGCGCATTCAACCGAAAGATGAACAATTCATGACGTTGCTAAAATGGTTTTCAAGCTGGGTGAAAGTTTTTATTTTGATACATTTGTAGGTAAATCTGGTCATTTCAATAACGAATGATTTAATTGAAACTATGTACATCTGAGATTATTTCAATACAACTTGCAAAGTTTTTCATTGATTCTAGCAAAACTCATTTCATGAAAAGTATTAGGCTATGCTAAACTAAATTTAAAATGTTCAAGTATATTGAAATGACACCTTCCGAATACCTTCGTCCATCGCCTTCGTCAATCCTGCATTCGTGACAACGTAACAGACAATGACTCATATATATGGCCAGCTATTAATGTTTTTAATCGGGCAATGATGTTTATATTCATCAAGAAATACCCTGCTCAAAGTTTCATTATGGACCTCACACGGACAACATGCTAAGATGACATCGTTTCCAGCAAAAATCACAGGGCTGTTCCTTTAACGAATCCGCTGCAGAATCTTTCACTAGCAACAGTTGTGAAATAACGACAGCTTGCCTTCACTGACATGTATGTTCCAAAATTAGTTTGTAATAAAATGATAAAATCCTCTAGCAGTAACTGATGTATCGTGTACATATTATATCAAATGCCTAACCATTACGTTATTTTGGTTATTTCACCGCAATAATAAGTGTTTCTGTTGTAATTTGGTTCCAATTACTATTCCATTACACAAAAACAATTCGGATAGCATTATATTTTCTGATAGGCGAGTTGACGATATACATAAATTGACATAGAGCAACGGTCGACACTGACTGTTTGAAAAATACCACTGATAACACGATACTACCATCATGGTGCTGATGTTAAATGCCAGTATCCCTCGGCGACACAGTGACAACCACAACTTCAACTTTTGCCAACAGCAATTGTGTGAAATATTAAAAACAACCGTATGAAAGTACAGTGAACATTAAATTAGACACCTGGATCAAGACATAGGCCTATATCCTACACTTTAGAAACGAAGGTACACGCTGACACTTAAATACTGTATACTGTAATATGATATAGTTGGTGTGTCACGTGATTGACACGTTTATAAGCGATAAGTATTAGTATTGACAGCGTATCTAAACTTACCTATATATTTAACAGCAGCAGTAAGGATGACAAACTTCTTGCTGTTGGGTCTGCAATACATCTGTTGAAACCAGCCCACTTGTATAAGGTTGAAGTTCAAGGTCAAGGACAATAGCATACGAGCAGACGACACGAAATGAACACCGAAGGACACTACCGTTTAATTCCCGTTCTTTGTCGTCGCGAAGTGTGATTAAAGATAACAAAATAGCGACACGTGTGTGCTCACGGAAATAGTGATAACATTTCTTTGGCGTTGACTATTTTTTTATCTTTTGATTAAGGAACGAGAAAACAACAACTGTTTTTAAAACTGTTTTAACAACTAGATCTTTTATTGTACATCTTTAGAACACTAAGGACGTGCCTATACAAATCCTTGAGAATACATTTCTAAACATGCTAAAATTAACTCGCACCACAATCAACAATGGATGGCAGCTAGCCTAAGCGTGTCACATAATGCATCATTTTTAAGTAATTAAGTTGGCACTAAAATATCTAAAACGTGTTCGATGCAAATGGTTTCTGTATAGCGATAATATCAACTTATGGATAAAACATTACCTTAGGTTATAGGCTACTGAGAAGGGAAGATGTTTGCCCGCGCGAAAACCAGACGGCCAAGTGGCAATCCTGGGGGTAACCGTCCTCACTTCATAAAATGCCCACAATTCATGTTTTATCTATCATATAAGCCGATTGTTATTCAAAAGAACGTTTAATTCTCGCATATGGGAATGATAAGTATACCAGATCAAGGCGGCATTAAGCCATAACATTCTAAATGTATGATCAATGTCATTTTAAAAATTTAGCAGTTTGTGAATTAAATATGTTTATCGTTATCGAAATATAGCTACTCGAAGAGGGACATTCTAACATAAGGTTCTGCCGCGGATGTTGATAATTCATCCCTTGGGAAGTTATTTCCTTTGTTATATATGAAGGTTATAAGCCATAACCACCATCTGCGCAGGTTGGTTATCTCATAACCACCATCGTCGGTTATGAGATGTTCAACGTACGCAAAAAAATAGACAATTTAACAATTTAGAAATATATGATTTATGAACAGCGAAAGAAGGTTTCTAAGCAGGGACCTCTGTGTTGACCACCAACACCTCTATCGCTCGTGCTAACGAGGATTCATGTCAGCTGAGGAACATTTTATTGTGGTATGTCTGCAATGTTTCCCCCCTGTATATAGAAGAAGAAGAAGAAGAAGAAGAAGAAGAATATATTTTACTTACGTGTCACATGATATAAAACATTTGGAACATTTTACAAAATCAATTTTGAAAACAACATCCAGCCTTAAAAGGCTTGTGAGATTTGTGTTTACAAAACAAGAGATAACTACATGTTAATTTTGGACCTTTTACGTCTATTAAACATTTTGATTAACACGGCAGAAGAGATATAAATACATTGTCATTTAACATTAAATAAACAAATTGGTCAACTGGCGAAAGCTGGGCAAATAGAAGGTCTCTACTAATTATATATATTGGCATGATAGGTAATAGGTTCTGTCTATTTCAAATGTTAGGATCATGGAGTTAGCTTTAAAATCACAAGCATGCTTGCATTTTCAATATTCTATTGGACTCGTTCGGTCAGGACACACCAACCCGCAAAATGTAATAGCATTATGTTTATAAATTCATTGTTTATAAGATTTTTAGTTATAAAACTTATATAACGGGAGTGTAAGCCAATTAATGACTCGATTGCCTCGCGTTATGGCAATAAACTCAGCTCGGGAATTTGTTTGCCACCGTGTAATTTTTTAATACTTAGCCTGCAGGGGGTGGTCATTGCTTGAATAATACCTTGTTCCTTTGGAGCAACCGGTCAATACAAGTACATTACAAGTAGCGTCCCGGAGAATAATGGAGTAATCGACGTCACTGGAAGCTCAAAATACGTTGTGAAGTTTCTCGACTTTTGATCGAAAATGGGACAACAGGCCCGTAGCAAGCCTGGGGCCTTGGGGGGGGGGGGGGGGGGCGGCCCCCCCCAACTAATTTCAGGGAATAAAAACCTTTTTTTGATTGCATGCTACAAGTAGTTAAATAGACACTGACATTGAGCACAACAGGCACTAATGACTTTGTGAGTGACGTGAACATTAAATGCCTGTATTTGGTCTCACCGACGTTGTAAGCGGGTGTATTTCTTAAATAAATAATCTGTCATGACCTATAAAGTATAAACGTTATTCTTCTTATTTGAAAGGGACGTTTGAAACAAACGTGCTTGCGTCAGTAGTTAAAACTAAAGTGAAAAGTGTCCCATTCTCAGGCAACGACGGGGTTGTACGTGTTGCCCGAGCTTTGGTGAGGTTGACCTTATTGTCATGTATGTATGTAGTTTGACACGGAGTAAAACCAATTTCATGATAAAATCCATAATTGTCTATTTAACCGACATGCTATGGTCATTCATGGTGCATTGGTCACCCCTGGCTATCAATCTAAGAAAAAGAAGTAAAAGAGCATTGAAATCGTAGGGAAAACGGGCAGACCCAGCCGAAATATTTACGTATTCAGGTTATAAAGTTGTTTCTAAAAGACCGGAAGTATTTAATGCAACGTTACAGGTCAATTGTAAAGAATGATAAGTATTCATTGCATCTATAGAAAGCTGAAGTGGGTGTCTCAAATGGCTTAAAATCGCCAATTGTAACCGAAAAAAGCGTGCTAAAATGCTTTCAAAAGCTGTATGCTTGAATGAGATCGGCAGCCTTTCAACCTCGTTTCATTGTTTTATTCTCAGATTTCATTGCAAAAGCATGGGACAACTTTGTAGCTGCGAAACTTATGAACAACACAAAAGCCTTCTGTAGGTATTACAGTTTAATGCTTAGAGATGACCGTGTATAAATGATATATTTCATACAAGAAATAGGATATAAAGCATATATGGTTAAAATGTAATTTGCATAATATATTATATAACATATAAACATCTCAAAAAGGTAAAGCAGTAACAAACTGTAAAAAGAATAAACTCAAGTTTAGCAAACAAAAAAGCAAACTTTGAAGGACATATAAAAAAGGATCTTCATTCTATAGCTCAGAGTAAATTGTTGTAACGATAATGGACACAAGTATGAAATACCTCCCACATGAATTCATATCTAAAGGTTTATGATTTATAATTATTTGAATTCGCATGTTTGTATTGTATTATTACAAGACGATCATAGATCATTATCAATAAAGCATTTCTTTGGTATAAAATAATTCATTGCTAAACTTTTCACAAAAAGTCAGAAATTGTTTGGTCTTAATTTATGTCTTGGAGAAGATTTAATTTTAGTGGTTACTGTTACAAAAATATTGTCAGTTAACGGCATTTCGATGATAGCATTTCAATGGAATATGTTATTCAATAAAAGCGTTATGAATAAAAAATATGGATACAATGGACACTGCAATTTTCAACATGAACACGGGTAAAAATTACCAAGCAGAGATAAGTTTTAACGCAGTTGCGATCATGATTTTAATTTAATGAGAAAGTATTCTTTGATCGTTGTGAAAATTTACAATATATGGGTTATATTGATTATAGAAAATTAAAATTATGTATGATGTATTAGTTCATGTAATGATCACAATGCTCTTTGTAAAGAGTAAAATAAGTTCTTGAGAGCGTATGTATTGAAATTCACTTTTAATTTTCAGAAATACTGGTTTACTTTTAATCGATTTTCCTTTCATTGATATATGGTATTTGCTTAAAAGGCAATATTTGGATTAAAAAAAAGATTTGATTTCAAACCTCCAAAAAGGTATTCAAAATATACATTGTTCAAGGTCTTAAAAGAAATGTACCTGAGATACAAAATGTATAAAAATAATGTAAGTATCATTCTAGAATGGCACGATAGTGACCTCTGGTGCGCTAAATGAACATGTATCGTATATGACAGCCTGTTGAAAAAGGTCGTGGTACTACTGTTGAAATAAATTTACAAATATTCAACAAATTCATTGTCATGATGCTCGCTTGAAGTAAAGTACATAGATAGAACACTTCATCCCCTGAGTAACTTATGTAATATATCATATTGATAACGGTTTCGTTCACATATAACAAAACAACACATCTGGCTTGTTGAAATTGAAAACACTTTTGAATTTTAGCATGATTTTCAATTGTAATATAGTACAGGGATGTCTTAGATGCCTGCCTAATGTAATTAGTTCTTCTGATTAAGTTTCATATCGATAGAAGGTTCATCAACATTATATTCGTTTACAGAATGGTACAGATTGATCTCCTGGCGCGCTCTATGAGCGATGGTGAGGGGCGCACCATGTGCAGAGGCATCTCCTGCTCCGGTGAGGCTCCCTCTGAAACTGGAGGTATACGTTATGCAAAAAGAGATGGTATATTTTTACATTTGAAGAGATGACGAATAAAGTTGATAAGGGGGGGGGGGGGGGGGGGGGGAATAGATGGTAAAGATGTGTACATTTGAAGATGTGACGGATAAAGTATATATGGGTTAAGGGACAGCTTATTTTAGATTGTATGATTAGACTTAGTCCTGCTTCATGACTGTGTATAAATAAGAGCCGTTCATACAGTCTACAGTAGGTCCTCATTCAGCAAGTCTAGATTTGACTGCATACACAGAGCCCAAAGAAACGAATATAATGGACGAAGGAACAGCAAATAATTACAATATTTCATAGACTAAATTCTACTCTAAAGTACACCTCTGACTCAAGGTTGATGTGACGAACTTCCTGATAATTCACTCGATAAATTGCTTCAGAAATTAAGATATCGAATTAAAAGCATTTGTGCGTATGTCAAAAGTTTAAAGGTTATGAAATAACATTCATGAATTCTGACCATTTACTATGTCTAGGTTGAAGAATCAACTCGAAATTCCATGAAATCAATCTTGGATCTAAAAGAATTACATCTCTTAAATTATATTTCCAATATGGTACGTTACCATCTGTAATTCCGTGTGTGACAGGTGTGTAGATAACATCACCATTCCAAGGCGCGGTCAGGCAGGCATTGATGGTTCCCGTGTATGTCTCCCGGTTGTCCCTCTCCTCCCACCTCCACACCTTGGTCCTGTCAGCAGACACAACCACCCACTTCCATGTGAAATCTGTCTTACTGGGCAGAGTGATGGTTGCTTTCCAATGTCCCGACCCTGGAGGTGTGACTTTAGCCAATACGCATTTTGCCGGGTTCCAGTTACCCAAGGCCTCTATGGAACCGATAACACCAATACGGGCAATGTTACCCAGAGTGTAATTGGTTTCGAAAGTGACGGTAACCGTATTGGGACATTTGCTTGAATGTTCTGAGGAAAACTTTGCCATCTCTAACAGAAGGTACAACTCGCAGGAATCCCCGAGGGCAACAAGCATTTTCCGTTGGCAGGCTGCTGACGTCACAGAAGACCGTAGTAACGATGACGTCACAATGTTCACCTGACAGGCAGTCAAAACAACCTCCAACGTCACGCAGCGGGTACTCACTGTTTTGAGCTAGGTAGTCGAACGCGATAAAAAAATGTAGATCTTTTCAAGCTAAGCCTACTTCTTATAGTCATAAGATCACTTTTGAAAGGCAATTTTTAATGCACGACAGGCAAATAGTTTATCACTCACATCAAACTTTCCCCTGAGGTTTGTTACAATTTCCAGAACTTTGCTTGCATTCTAGGCCTTAATATTGACATTCCAAACACCCTACCCATCGCCGTCGTACGAAGCTTACCACGTCGTTTCGCAAAAACCGTTACGTAGAATACATGAAATCTCCCCTCTGAATATGCAATGCAAATAGCAAATGATCACCTTTTCCAAATACAAAAAGAACATAAAAAGCCGAAAAACTTAAGAATTCGTCTGTCATAAGTATAAATATATCATGAAGACTTCATCTTGTTTCTTAATTTTTAAAGTTAACATTTTGGTATCAAAGAGCCCATTCGTCAAAACGACTGTAGCAAGGTAGTTCGGAAGATTCGGGCAAAAGCATGAAGAACAGGGCCAAGACGGGACCAATCTAGTTAATTCAAAAGTAATGATGAATAAATTCAACCTATATGCTGCCTTCTGATCGGATCAACACGGTCATAAGTATGGATAGGTATTCACGCCGTATTTTGGAGTTTACAAAATATTCTGCGTTGTGATTGTTGAATTTATCAGAAATAAATTTCCATATGTGTTTGTTCACTGGCAGACAAGCTCCGGCATTTCTACTAGTTTGAATTACACCCATTCAAAATGTTTATATTTCAGTGAACAAAGACTTTATGATATCTATTCTCAAATGTCCGTCATTACATCTAGAGAATCAATGATTGAGGACTTCAGCTGACCATTGACGAATTTCAACCAACAACTGAAATGAGGGCATCATAATTTTAAATGATGGACCTAGAAATCTAGGATCTAGGTATCAAGCGGCCAAATCATCGCATTGTTTCGTGATTTCTTTCATTAATTCTGTGCATATTAGATCAATGTGCTTGTTTTGTAAGTTTGCGTAAGGAACTAACAATGCAGTTACTGGTTATGTGGGTATATCTCTGTAAGGGGGTACCGGTCAATTATAATTCAATATTGAAGCATGATAAAATGACATGGGCGCCTCATGAAAGAGGAAATATTTAAAAGCAAGTTTACTAGCTCTTACAATCTTATACGATCTTTGATGGTTTGTGAGTGCTTCTCGTTTAAACCTGTTTTCATGCCCCATTTATAAGACCATGTACTTGCAACAAGACATGTATTCATGGATGTTAATCCATGATGATGACGTCACTCTATTGTGTGAACAGTGGATTATTTTAAAGAATCCACTGCACATGGACTTGTCCAGTCTGGATGGGTGTCAGGCATTTCACACAAACCTATTCCGCATATCTTATCAGTAATGGAAAATGCATGAGGAGCAGTGGATTCTTTAAAATAATCAACGAGCCCCGAGTATCTTATCACTGTGCCATTAAAAAACAAAACAAGTGAAGCATTATTTCAATTTATTTGACATTCAGACTGATAGTGATATTCAGACCATCTGATGATCTGGAGGCTTTTTCGCAAGGTTGCGTCTCGGAGCAGTTGATGACGTTGCTGACTCGTTTTCTCATCGTCTCATCGGTTCTTTTGTAATCTCTGACAGCCTCACTTTTATGCCCTGTCAACTCACACACAAGTTGTTCATCCACCCCTGCCCGATACAGTCTGGTAGCTGCAGTTGCCCGTAGAGAATGGTTTGTTCTGTGGCCCTGGAGTCCAGCCTCTGCACATAGTTTAGTGACGGTACTGCGAAGTTGGTTGATCCCAATCGGCGCCAATGAGAACCAAATATCTCCTTTCGGTTTCCCTAAAGGACGGAGGTAAAAAGCCATGGCCGACTTTTCATCTGGACTGAAATATAAAAATAAACATTAGAAGTGTAGGCAGACTGAAAGCAACATTTTAGTTTGTAGAATACAGCAAGGTTTAACTGTAAAGAATTTACGATAATATATATTTTTATAAAAGCCAGATATATAGGATGTAGACTAGACGATTTAAACTATTTTGACCAAAGCATATATTACTTCAACCACTATCAAAATTGTTAATATACCAGATACCAATTATCATAATACATGTTTAGTATATGTTCAATATACATTCTGCTTATATAGTTTCGATAATCCAGAGATTATTCATGGTACGTTTAGAATACGTGTCATAGTATTACCTACCAGTGTTGCACATACAACTTAAAGATCCTGATGAGACATCGCTTTTTTTAATTTTTAATTACGACGGTTTACAATGGTTCAAAAGGTTTTTAATTTTGATGCATTTTTCTAAGTGTGGAACTAAAATTGATAACCAAAAGCCATTTCAAATAGTTGCTACGAATATATAAAACTATCATTTTTTTCATAATATATCGACATGCATGGGACAGTATTAAGAAATGAAAAGCGAGATTAAATACCTTCTTACACTCTTCTTAGCGATTTCCTCATCCCCACAGATTTGCAGTCGGGTTGTTTGGGATTTTTCAAAGGTCTCCAAACTCTTGATGAGTAATAGGTCGTCTTCCGAACTCTGTACGTCAGATTCGAGTTGAACATCTCCTGCGTCTGAAATGCACAATTTAAAATTATAATGTATGATTCTTTTTACATCAACCAGCGTCTCAAATAAAGACTAAAATTAATCCTTACAATAAACATATCTGTTGTCTACTCCACCAGTCTTGAAACAAAATGTGAATCAAACAATCATATTAACCTTTCAGATTTTTACTTTCTCTTGGATAAATAAACACAAAATCATAAACTGTTTTCACTTACCCTTTAGTGGTATCAGGTTGTCTTCCTCTCCGCTGCTTTCCTCGCGGAAAGTAGATTGTGTGCATGCAATATCGTCTAAATCCATTGCCGTCGTTTCAACCCAGCCATCACAGTTGAAATGAAATGATCAAGTTTTTATACACGTGGTATCAAACTGATCGGATTCTGCAAGCAATTCTCGAGGCGCACGTGCATGGAAGAATCCATTTGATAAGGCGGTAGCGTCATGTCCGATCTCCGATGAGTGGGCACCGAAATGTGCGCTAATTAAACATCGAGCGCCAAGTAATGTATGATATATATAAGAAAATAATTAACTGATAGATAATTATAATTTCGTGACGTCATACATGGATTAAGATGGAGAATGCATTCGGAGCAGTGGATTCTTTAAAATAATCAACTCGCCCCTTCGGGGCTCGTTGATTATTTTAAAGAATCCACTGCTCCTCATGCATTCTCCATTACATAACGCTAGACCGCATTGTTCACAAGCTTTGAGGCAGGTAATCCAGAACAATGCCCTGACACACCTCCATTGGCCTGCAATGGGTCCGGATCTTAATCCGCTTGAACATCCATGACTTGCATGAAAATGAAGTGGCATTATACGAGAAGTGGAAGCGGTTGCCACAAGAGCGATTTCTACGTCTGGTATGACGGGGTATGAGGCGAATGTGTCATTGAAGTGCATGTTGGAAGTTCTTGATATTAACTGTTTTTGTATCGCAAGTCCCTTAATGATCCTTTAAACCAATCCCAGTTATTGCTTCGTAATCAAAATTTGAAAAATGACCATACTTAAATTGCTGTCTTTTTGCACCAATTTTAACCTCATGATTGAGAGCAAAATATTGATATACCATGGGTCAGAGAGTGGCCATTAACAGTCTCATTCATAGTCAATAGAATGCTTTTCAATCTCTCCATCATTTAGTTTCATTTGATTATACTGTTACTTTCCACGATCACCGAAAAGATACCCCATTAAAAACAGGGAGGGGTGCGTTCATGTTGTAATAATGATTACAACAGTCAGGAAAAGATTGAGTGATAAATAATTTGCCCAGCAAAAGTTAGCCTATGATTTTCACCTTGACTGCATTTGACTTTCGATTGAAGTATTTGCAATATTGATAATTTGATTACAAGTGTAGTAGATTAAAAGTTTGTTTGTACAATTCATGTATATATACTCAATTCATATTCAATATTTGCAATTATATAGCCTATTATTTGTTAAAAATATGTGTTTATCATGTACACTAAAGCAATATCAAACTACGATTGCTTAGAGAGCCACTCCGTGAGTTGTTGGAGTCATATATGCAAAACTTACTCAATGGTGTCATTTGATCGCGAAGTATCGACTGTTACCAAAAAGACACATTTTAAAGCTTATTGGGCTTTTTTACAGTGACAATATGAAGGTAGAACGTCGCAATTATGATCGAAAACCGGACAGTGGCGCGCGTCAAATAGTCAAACGTAATTTCGGAGACTTATCTAAAACAGCCAGGAGGGCAATTAGGAGTTGATAACGTTTGTTAGGTTACATAACTAGTATCCATGTATATTGGACGTGATTTCTTCCCCTCTGTGCATTTATAAGGCTGTTTTTAGGTTTTCATGGAAAACCAATATTTGTCATATAAATGTCTTTTGGACAAGAAAAAAAAAGATGTTTTGATTTTGTATCATCGCCATGACATTTTAGTTCGTATAAATGGTAATTTGTTATGAAAATAAAAGTGTCTCTTTTAAGGGGCACAGAGTTGGAGTTGTTTGATTGAAATATGTCAAACTATATGGATGGTATAACTTTATAAAAAAATATTGGTTGTTGCTGAAAATAAGCATTTTAATGCTTATCAGCCTAGTACGACGACAATAAACAGGTTAAGTCGTGATTTGTGATCGAAAACCGGATAGTGGTGCGTGCCAAATTCTCAAACGTAATTTTGGGAACTACTATAAAGCAGACACAAAAACAAACATGGGTTGGAATTATTTAGTATGTCATGTAACTACTGTACATGTGAATGGAACGCTGATTCTACTTTTCAACATTGACATGGCTGTTTTCCGATTACCATAGAAAACATGAAAATATCATAATTTGGTCATTTTAGAGACAAAGACGCAAAATTAGTGGTGATTTGAACGTAACTCGGGATTGATTGAATTTTGAATCTGTTTCATGTCACATGAAAAATCATTAAAAATACTTTTTTCAATAAAATACGAAAAAATCCCATGAAATTTTTTCCCCCAATACGTTGAGTGTTGTAAGGACCCAGTCAAATTGTCTGACCATGTTTGGACGTTTTCAGAAACGCAGATGTAGGTTAAATCATTTCCCCGACTATTGTTTGTTTAACTGATGAGACAATCGTTTATGATCGTTAGCTATTCAAACCAGGGTTTTTTCTTTCATCTTTCTCACCGAGACTTGCCAGTCACCACACATAAAATAGTTCTAGTGTGAATGTCCGATGAATGATGATTGCGAGGATAAAATGCCATGTTGTTCATAGTTTATAATCCTTTTCAAATATGGATAGTAAATTCTTGAGAATAATAATCATTGATAAAATTTTATTTTTAAAAAATGTTTCCTTTTGACAATCTTTTGTTTCTTTCCTTTATTGGTTATCTTGCCTTCAAGGCAAGGTGGGGTGATATATAATTTAAAGCCACTTTCAAGTGTGTTTCTCACTTAAATCTCCGCTGCTAGTATTATTGCAGGGAGAAAGCCTGCAACATTAATGTGGCTATGCTTTGCAGTGAAACCTTTAAAACCTGCGAGTACCATTCCAGCCGACCATGGGTGGTACTGCACTGAAATTCTTGTGTAGCATTGCACTCAAACATTACTGCATGTAGAACAGTTCTCTACTGCAAAGTTTCCAAGCCAATTGCGCAGGATTCAAAACACAGACCTCGAGATCCGAAGACAAATGTGCTAACCACTACACTATCCCGCCCCAATCTTCCCTTAAAAAATGATATGCCATTCTGACAGTCTTTACACATTCTAGTGATTTCAAAATATTGTTTAGACATGAAAATCATAATCAGTGGAACAAATTAATAGTTCATAGTCAATTCCCAGTCACTGTTTTAACAAAGTGTTAAAAAACAATTGCAAAAGTTATACAATGGAGAATATGTTTATAGTCAACAGTTCTTAAAAGTATTGTTAACAAGAGATTGAAAAGTAGTCAAAAGTCTGGTGACCTTGATACTAAGGTCAATACGGACGAACTGAGTGACACCACTGAATACAATGCCTCCCATATTCCGATCTGCCAATGATTCTGTACACTAATTTGTATTCAGTACGGGATGAAATTAGGGTTTTAGTTAATAGTGCTCTCTCTGGCCCTTATTTCAATTTTTTATCTCAACCACACATAATTGTACAGGCCTAAAAAAAACAAAAAAAAACCCACCTGTGACAACACATTGTCCTATCTGTGAGAAACAATAACACAGAATTCTTTCATTTCATATTGCTTTTGGCCTTTTAAAAACAAAACACAAAAATATTTTGGATTGTATAATGATTTATTCTGTGTAATACATTAGGCATTCCTCTATTCTTTTTCACACACTCAACCTACAATCACACTTTTTCCTCTGTATACTAAAACTAAGAAAAACGAGCACTAAATTGCCACTGGCGATTATCCTATAGTCTCAGACTATAGAGTAATAATATAGTAATGTGCTATTAGTATCAAATTATTCCAGAAAAAAATGTAAAAAGAATCATCGAATGTCAAGCTTCTATGATTTGTATATTAAATCAAATTCAGATCTGAGCTGAACCAAAAAGTATACAAAGCACTATCCAACATACGGTAACCATGGCAATAAAGCTATCTGCTACCATCCATGAAATGCCATCAAGTCTGTATGATTTCTTGCAAGGGTATATAAGACATATCCTTATTGGATTTGATCCTTTTCTTCCCCACCACTCTACAATGTCACTGATAAATGCAATCCTCTTTGGCTGATCATAGTCGCTCAATTCTTCTCCACAAATGATTTCAGTGCCTTCAGCATTCCAACATATTTCCCGTGTTCGTAGGCGGTGCTGAACTCAACCAGGTCGTTAACAAAGTCGTCGTTGATTCCTCGTTCGTCAAGCATATCCATCAACAACTCGTACAGGTTCTGAAAAATGTCACAAAATTATCATATTTCATTCTTGCCTTTCTTCCTCCGAAACCGAGAACAGCATTCAAAATAAAGTGTGCAAAATAATGCGTTTTTAAGGAATTTTGAAGATATTTTGTGATTTAAAGTGTGTGGCTACAAACAATATTCTGAGTGTTACATAAAGGAGTTGTAACACTTAATTCTTATGGCCATTAAGTGACTGAAATGAAAGGCAAATATCATCAATGCCAAATTAACAAAAGGAGTTTTAAATGAATGTACACAGCTTCTGTTAAACTTGGCAAATTTATTTCTTGTAATGTTTTCTGCTTTATACTTAAGGCCTTTTAGTACTTGTACTACTGTTATAACCACTTTAAACGATTAATTCACACCATTAATTAGGCCTGGATTCAACACTGTACTATGATTAATTAAGTATTATGAATGTAGAACACACCCCATCCATTGTCTCTGACTGCAGGGAGTACACAGTTTCTGTCCACTTCCCTTTGTGAAGGGCGACCTCAACAATGTCAAACTGATCAACTGAAACATCAATAAAAAGATAATCATTCATTCATTCATTAATAATTCACTCCAGGTCAAACTCAAACTACTTCATGTAAAGTTCATTTTACTCCCTTTCCTTAAAGGGACACAGAATATGTTGCTGGAGACAAATATGTCAAACTTGAAAAATGGTGTTTTTAATCGAGAAGTAGTGGTTGTTTCAGAAAATCCTTATGCTTATCACTTCAGAATAGTGAAAAAAAAAGGGTTAATGTCATGATTTGTGATCGAAAACAGGGCTGTGGCACACACCAGTGACTCGAATGTAATCTCTGAAACTTATTTACCACAGACACAAACGCACATATTAGTTGATAGTGTTCAGAAGGTCATTTAAGTAATATACTTGTTAATTGGACACATAATTTTGAATTTTAACATTTATAGGGAAGTTGTCCTGCAAAAGCCCTGACAGCTTTAGGCTTACCTATGGGTTCTGCATCCTGTGAGCTGCCCCCCTCTTGTTCATACTCATCTACGCTAGAGAAGACACACTGGAAAGAAAGCGTCTCGCCAGTTCCCTTGTCTAGTTCCACAGTGAATGGGGGTCGTGATATCATCTGTGACAAGGTCATTCATATAGTAATTGTAAAGTTTACTATTGTGTTTTGACGAGAGAGTAACAGTGCAGTAGTGGTGTGACTAAATATAATCGTATGGACAATCATGATAATTATTTTCACGATTTATGTATTATGATATGTTTTCTGTACCTTGATACAGATCAGTGATTTGAGAAATATTTATTCTTATTAATAAACAAGATGTTTTTGAAAAGTTAATCTTTTTTTAAAATAAAAAATCCTTGAGAGTAGGGTAACTTGACAAGATCGTATTAAGTCATAATGGAATGAAGTGACTACTAACATGAAATATCTTGTCAGACCACTACAATGCAACCTATTTTCACAAAAGAGGTCACTGATCCTATACCCTTTTTAGTATAATTTCTCTCTTGTGATGTAAGCATAAATAAATATGCAACATGTCATACACTTTTGGAGTTCCATTTTGGAAAAGGCCATGGACAGAGGTTAAAAAGTCAGAAGTCAGACTATGAAATGTTATTTTTGACAGAAAATGATTTGCAAGCAAGATCAAATTTTCACCAAAATTGAAACAAGTGAATAAGTTTGAAATCTTGAAATACTTTGACGATCACGACCCATATTTTCGAAGCTCTCTTAGTGTTAAGATGGTCTTAAGCCAATGTTAATGCATGGTACTTACAACTATCTTAGCACTAAGTGAGCTTGGAAAATATGGGTCCGGATTGTCAAAGTATTTCAAGATTTAAAAAAAGGCCCAGATGTTCAAAGTTCAGCGATGAAGGTTAGCAAACAAAATGAATTATGAAATTATTATTATTGCAAACATGTCGGAGACGGATCGAGCCAAATAAGACATGGTTCACTCTGGATCATTCATGACTTTTTGTTGAGTATAGTGAAACTTCAGTGAAATTATTGCATTATTGGATAGCTGTTACAGACCTGAACTTCTTGTGAGCTTTCTTCTCCTGCTGGCCGCACCTGATCTGAGTCTGCGGACCCGTTCACATTGAATATCACTTTGAGGCTGTAACAGAGCGGTATAAATTTATTACCTTTTCAGATGTGTTCCACAACAACATTAATTCTTTTTACCCAGTTGACCTAACTAAAACATTTTTGATATGCCTTTGTTTTTTGACATGTTTTGACATGTTCGAAAGTTATTAGTTTTATCATCAATTTTTGTAAGATAAAGTACATGAAGGTTTTGTAAAGGTTTGATAATATGACCATTATTTGATTATACTGTTGCCATCAAACAAATTGTCAAAATCTACTTATATTTTTATTCATAATAGGAATACAAAATTATCTGTAAACCATGTACAGCAATTGGGAGAGGTAGGGGCCATGGGCCATTTTGCACAATGGGTGAAAAACTGGCCTATTACAATTAGAATTTCTACCATTGCTACCACCAGGAATGACCCATTAAAAATTCTGAAGATGTCTAAAATCCCTGTCAAAGTTGTTTTTCCCAATCCCTGCATGTAATTTTTTGAAAACAAAAGGAAAAATTAAAATTTTCACCTCTCGTTTCCCTGTTTACGAGTGAGTGTAACTTGAGAATCGTCTGCACTGACATCAAAACCTTGGATCTTTGGTAGTCCTGCTGTTGACTTCACGGATGATTCCTCATTCTCTATCTCTTTTTCGAGAAATTTGGAAACTTCCTTGTCAACTGAAAAACATAATTGTAATATTTGATTAAAATGAGCCTTAGAAAGCTATGTATTAGCAGAATGCTTGACAGATACAGTAGTCAATTACTGCCTCTTATTTATGGTGCAGGAAAAACATACGAATTACATCAAATTATCTGAAAAAGGACAATATCCATTTTGAATCTAATGTTCTGATATTTTAAAAAGTTGCCAACTGAACCTGCATGAGAGACATATAAAATGTGGCTGACCCGAGCAATAATATTAGCAACTTACAATTTTAACTTGATTAAAAATACCTTCAGAATAAAGTATGTAACTGATCTGTGATTATCAAAAATGAAATAAAAAAATATGAAAGAATAGAAGTTAGTGCCAAGATTTTTTATTTACTTTTTTCTAATGCAACTTCTATAATGATCTTGAGCCGAGAGTAATATACCGTGCACCAACATTAACTAACTTAGTAGACAAGTAACTTTATTCACCTTCTGTGTGCAAACGACAACATGGCCCACACGTGTGTTGTGTTTGTGGAACCTTGCTTGAAACCAATGCACGTACAGGGCTGATGCTGTTGATGTTCCAGTAACTTCTACATGTCAAGGGTACAGTGATTCTTTGAGCACAGGCATGTTTGCTTGACAACAGTTGACGACTGATTAGTTTTGCTGATGACAACAACGACTTTCTTACGACTCCTGCCATTTTTGACCTGACGAAAGTTGCGACCGGAAAGCGTGGTGTGAACAAGCGAGTAAACGCGCGTGTTCAATTACCATCAGAGTTATCTCCCATGAAGCGGTTGTAAAATATTGAGTTCTTGGCTGAGAATGTGTTGATAAACAATATTCTTTTGCAAATGTTTTCATTGTTATAAACTGAAAAGTATAAATCCATGTTATCTTCAGATGGAAATGCAGACCGTAACACCAATAGAAAACGTCATGGGGCAGAAATTATATTTTTATTGATTGTTTAATGGGAACTTCATTATTTTCATTCTCTTCACCTTAAGTGATAGATTTTGGTTTGGTTTGTGGAAATACACTTACCATTCTTCGTAATAATTGTTTTCATGATTAAAATTTTTGTTATTGAAATAGTTCAGGGCCTGGCTTTTCCTTGCCCCCCAATGGCTACAGGCTTTTACTGTTGGAAAAAGGACTTGAAAGTGTAATGTCTGGCCAGCCTCTTATCATGCATGATAAAAAGATGTTTTGGTTTCTCAATGTCAACTTGGCATACAAAATGATGTTAACAATAATTAAATTCTAAGGATTTATGTGTAGTTTCCCCCCCAAGGACAATCAATACTGTCGATGAAAATTCAGTTAGGCCTTTTATCACATTTTTCCTCATATTTTCAACAATTTCGTATATGTTGGATTTCTAATTCAATAAGAGTCAATGAATATGCAATGATAATATCTGGGATAGTTACTCTGTAATAGGTTCAATTCATCAAAATATTCCCAGGGCACCATACTTTAACTGACAAAAGATTGGGTGCTTAATTAAGTTCTTTGAGTGTATATGTTTAATCGATCAAGAAATACGGATTTTTGACAAAATCAAAACTTTGCAAAATAGAGGATTCTTTGGAAGTTAAATGTTGATAGAAAATTTGATAATCCTTAATATATAAGCATTCGCTCTAGTCAACTAAAAGTGTCTATATGAATAATTATTGAATCTTGAACATAGAACAATTGTGATATTTATGAAGAAATATTATGTTTTTTATTTAATGTATCACAGATGACAAAGAACAGAAAACAATAAATACTTAATATCTTTTATTTGTGTATAAATACACTGAAGGCAAAAAGCATGCACAAAAAGGAATTGACTTAATATAATCTCAAGTAGACTTAATAATACAACCTCAAGTATAACAACAATTGTAAAATATAATTGCTTAATAAACAAAGTGCAATGATTTGCATGATGTAAACATTTGAATTATTTTGCATTTGCAAAAACAAAAATTAAATGGAAACTGACAAATCAAGATGAACTGCACACAATGGATAATGATTAAAAGGAAGCATATCCTGTCTCAGGGTTAAACGTATACACTCCACTCATACCCTGGGTTAAAACCCCTCGTAACATTACGAACTGTGACCTTTGACCTATAAACTATCATAAAATAGTCAACCAAAGCAGGGTTTGATATGCTAGTCAGTAATATCAAGATTGAAACGCCTTGTTGAACGTTTTGCCTGCGTTTATTTCGGTGGGTCACTGCGGAACTCCTACAGATTTTCTAAATAGTGTTTTTAAACATTACCATGCCTACTTCAATTTAATGTGAATATCCTTTGATTCTATCTCGCTCAGGTGAGGAAGTTGCAGAAGAGCAAACGTCAACTGTTGTATAGGAGGCTCTCTGTAATTTGGTTAAAGTGACACAGAGTATGTTCATGATTTTTCAATGTCACTCAATTACGAGCCAAAATACCATATATTCTGAGTCATGTTCATATTGCCTCCTAAGATTTACATCTACATCTGTAAAATGACAAAATTATCAAAAATAAATTTGTTTCCAAAGATAAACGGAATATGGTCATGGTAATGTTAGAAGTTGAATATGTGCGTCCTTACATGTATGTACCTTACATCAATGTCCTACTAACACTACGAATCCATGTTTGTGTTGGGAGCCTGCTGTGAATTAGTTTTCAAAATTATGTTTGAGTCATTGAAGCGCGGCATGACTTAAATCTTTTTATTGTCAACATACGTAACTTATAACCTTTATGGTACTGATTTTCAGAGAAAACCACTAGACCTTGAAAAAATAACACCATTTATAAAGGTTGACATACTTGACTCCAACAACATACTCTGTGCCTCTTTAATTTTATCCCAAACCATTGTTATAAAACTGTTTGAATTGCTGAATCATAGGTCGCAGAGCGTAAGTTTTAGGGGGGGTTAGTGGAGCGAGAGTGTATGGATTTTACCCTGAGAAAGGATGTTAGGGAGAGGGAGGGGAGCATACAAAACTAGAATTATCCTCTTTTGGTTGTAATATCTTCAGGAACATTGAGTGTCACACACACAAACCTAAAATAACTTTAGCAATCATAACATATATCTTTTGATATATAGTATTGTAATTGGAATGTAATTTTTCATGATAGGCCTTTTTACAGCTTGAATGAGTATAAGCCAATAATTAATAATAATTAAGTGATCACTCTAATACACACCATAACAAGTAAGTGCCATGACTACAATTTCAACTAAGCAGAGCCCCTTCTGTCCCCCCTAAACCTATGCAATTACTGTAAATCTTAAATCAATGATATGATGTGGTACCTGACCCAAAAGCCACTGTATGAAAAAAGCATGAAAAGGTACCAGTCCAAAAGTATTTTATCTATTAAAGGGCAACATTTAAGAAATATATTTTTACCAGCCAAGGCTCAAGGCAAAAAGGTTATAGAATGCCTTATTTCATACACTTCATGCCAATCTTATTTTGAGGGGATTTCCTGAACAAATAGAAATCATTCCAAAACTAGTTGCTTGTACCTCGCTGCGTTACTTGAGATATGAAGCAAGGTATTGGTGACTAGTTTCGAGCTGATTTCAATGAGATTGATAATGAGAGGACATTCATTTGATTCAAAAACATAAATGTAACAACCTAAATTTATTATTTTTTACTACTGTCACTTTATGAGGGGTATTCGAATTGTCAACCGCTTTGAAAAGATTTAACTAGAGGCCTTGAGTACTTGTGTATAATATCATAGCAAGTAAATTGGAGCAACACATCAACTAATGTGATTTAAACCTTATTTCCTGAACAGAAACAGCAGGCCTCTATGACATGACAAGACACGTCTATTTCATTCCGTCCGGGGTTAGCAATTGTAAATATGGCAATGACAAGCAATTATTTAAACAATGAATGCATACACATTACTAATTATACAACACAACACAATTGATATGAGAAATGATAAACATGAAACAAGAAATGCTTTTCACAAATCATTACGGTGAAAAAATATCAAAAATAGAGGAAATGAAATTGAAAGATCGGTGGTTTGGACCTAAAATATCATTTTCTACATAAAAACAAAAATTAAAAATTAACTAAACGCTATAATGAGCATTAAAATTCGTTGTATAGAAACAAAACAATCGCTGGTGTAAATAATTTTATAATGATTTACTGCAAATAACTCAGGAATTTTATTTGATTGTGTATGTACCATAATTTCTAATTGCAAATCTAATATTTCAAGGACCTTATTTTTTATGAGGCCACAGAATCAAATCATCTCCCATAATTCGACCATGTAGCAAAAGTTCCATATTGAAGTTCTATTATTAATTGAACCATTTCTTACCCACCTTGTGGCATAATTTGCCAGGTCTTAAAGGCGCAGTAGCTCATTTATTTGGTAAGAAAAGTGATCTCATAAAAACAAAAATAAATGTTTCAAATTGCAAGACATTTCTTAATCAAAAGAAGCAGGTTAAAATGAATGTACCATGCTCAGTTAAGTTGTGCAAATCCAATCCCCTACCTCAAATGATTAAAAGGTTTTCACACAAAAATGACTGTCAGTGGTTATTGCTCGATACTTGATTATTCATATATGCCTATAAGTTGATTGGAGTTATGTAATAAGATGTTTTGACCCTCTGAGGATAACTTTAATATATGGCATAAACTAATGCTTACTTGGCTTATTTAACTTATTTAACAAGTTACTGAGTTGTACATGGTTGGTGACCTTTCTTGTACCTAAGGTCATGGGCTAGCAAGACATTATATAGATATGTTTCACTAATCAACCTTTGTTGAATTTCTCTCTACATTCAACAGTTAAGTTTATGAGAGCCAGAAAGGGTCATCTTGATGGAACTACAAGTTAGAAAAGATAATATGCTGATACAAATGTATGAAATTAACATTGAATATAAAGGTTCAGAATAATTATGAAGATAAATATGTGTATTTTTTCAGAACAATTGGAGGTGGGACTACAGAAATGTTAACAGTACGATGGTATATTGTATCAATGCACAAATTTCCTAAAGGTTTCTATCTTCTTGAATTTCTTACTCAACAGCAAGAGCGCAGTGCATACACGAGGCAGTTGAAGTCTGACCAATTTGGAAGGATTTCAACACTTCTTATTACTGATATCATTCCAAATTTTCTTCAGATCATCTACTGTGTTTTCATGCCCAGAGAAAGCATCTTTATAAGCACATCCATCCACTTCTCTCTTCTCGTATGAGAACCCCCAGCTATGCACCAAATTAGCTCGTATTCGTTTTGCACAAATTCCAGTCACATAAATATCTTCCAACCAAAATATTTTGGTACGAAGTGCCATTCTATACAGCTCTGGTAATAAATCTCCTGAAATCACATAAGCTGTACCACTTGTATAGTCAGGATAGGTGTCTAAAGGAAAATCTTCAACAGGTGTATACCATTTTGATCTGGAATCTTGGACTGGAATGGCGCCATGGAACAAATGACCAAATATTGTTCTTTTGTAGTTCTTTTCAATTAAATGCTTTGCAAGATTTGGAATGTGTATAAACATATCATCATCACTTTTGAGAACATATTTAGCTTGGGCACAGTGGTTAGAAACCCATCTTAAGAGGCCAACAGTTTTGATTGAAAGATTGTTGTAGGAATCAATGAAATCTTCTTTCACTATATCTCCGTATTCTGCATTCTCCTTCTTAATACTGGATTCAATTTCAGTTGAGTTTGATGTTCCAAGAAAAAAAGCTAGGCTCATGTTGTGATTTTCTTTGACCCACGTTCCCCATGTTTGACGAATCGCCTGTCTTTCATCGAAATGATTTGGAGCTGTTTCAACAACAACAATGAGAAAGACTTCACGATCATTTTCCAATTTGCAGATATCTTTTCCAGAAAAGATGTATTTATAGTCATGGGTGCCATTCACATCAAAGAAGTTTGTGTAGTACAACCTATCTCCAAGGGAATAAGATTTACCACTTCTTTTGGACAGAGAAACAACTAGATAAATTATTACTATAGCTGTAACACCATAAATAAGAAAGAGACGTTTCCTGAGCCAGCCACATTTCATTTCTGACCGAGCAATCTTCAAATCTTGTTTTATATCTGAAAGGAAAACACCAAAACATGTTGTTTATTAATTCTTTCATATGAATGATCATGTTCAGATAATATAAATTTCAGTTTACGTGCGATGAATGAACCCAACATAGGAAGATGTCTAGCATGGATGAGCATGTCGCATAAAATCAAACATAAATATCTTTTATTGAGTGTCAGATTTTATATTATATTTGTTTTTAAATCTGAGCTTAAAATGCCTTCTGAAAAGCCTTGTCATATATAGGATATGATCAATGTCTATGTTTCCCAAACTCATGGATTCAATTAAGTGGAGATTTTTAGATCACGTTGTTTAAACAATTAAATAACTATTAACTTTGTTATCTTGAATTGAACAAAAGCAATTTTACTTAAGAAATGACATGATATTGTAACGCTTTGTTTGGTAACTTTTACCGAATTTTACTGAGATTCACTTACGCTCGCATGCAGTTCAAAATGAGATCTCAAGACTTCATATTAAGTGACTCTGGCTCATATCAGTCAAGGCAAATGAACTGTAATGAGAAGGTTATTATTTTAGGATCTGGTGATTTTCAGGGTTGGGATTGCACTAATAGTTAGGGCAAGTTTCTTTTCACTAGTCTATTTAGCTTTTAAATGTTTGTGACCCACTCGAAGCAAGTGCCTGGTATTTTCCTACCCATTGATATATAGTGGGATGGGCCAGTGCCAGTCCGGGCATCTCATCAGCTGTTGGATAAGTCCATTGAGTTTTCTACTGTAGGCTATTATTGAATAATTTAATGAGCATAGCTTTCAATGGATTAAATTGTTAGAGTATACAAAGGAAGATTATATGGGTTAGTCTGAGTCTCTGTGTCTACAGATACAGCTTAGATGAGAGATTCACTATGAATCTCCAAGGCAGAATTCAGGGATTTTAGTTGGAATTTAATATCTTGTGTATTTTTTTATTAAGGTAAAATCATAGGATCACTTTTGCAAGGCAGCTTGTTTTCACATTTGTGTTCTTTCTGTTTTTGAAAAAGTAAGCACTTGGTATTTTTATTGCATATTCATACTTCATGTGTTCTACATCATGGCTTTTGCAAAATGTTGTGGTTAATTTAGCCCTGTCACTTGACGGGTAATTTGAATTTACATATTGAGGTCTCGAATGCAGGAAAAGTACTGAAAATTGTTGCAAACGTTGATGTGAGTGAAGAACCTTCTGCTAGGCGTGCATAAGAGATTGGCTTGCACAAGTGATTATATGACTTTAATAGTAGTTTTTAAATACTGATTCCCTAGTTCCTTGAGACGTTGCCCTTGTACTAATAGAATTTATTGATTTTTTCGTTCATTTGTCGAGTTTGCTTTATTAATATCATTTTTACTGGAATAAAACAAATAATAAAGTTTGAGGACACGATCAACCTCCTTTTACTGTTATAGAGAACTAAAGTTGAATGAAAACAGCACAGAAATCGTTCACTATTTAGTCCAAATTCAACAATGTTATGAATGAGATTTATATGACAAATACCAACCGTAAGGAATAGGAGTTGACATCTCTTGGCGCCAAGAAGAATATATGTAGGTCCCGCATAAACTTACACAAAACGAACAAGCAGGAAGTGCGCCATACTGTTAAAGGGCAGATAACTCTAGATTGCAAATAATCTGCAACATGACCGGTAAAGAACTAATATGATTATTTTGACTAGTTGTAACAATTTCCCGTCATGAACGATTTGTTAAACTGACTTTACTATGTTATTTATCCGTTAAATATGCTATGTCAACATGACAAACTGTTCGGTCAAAACGGCGAATCTTTAAACTTGAGCACCCCAAATGCTGGCCCAAAGCTAAATATATATATATTTTTTTAGAGAGGTAGACTAACTTGAACTTTCATGGGAACGACGCAAAAAACCCCAACTTCTTTTCATCTTCTTCTCCAAGAGGCCTAGAGAGCTGAAATGTTGTAAACAGATTTCCTGGCTAATTGAGAACGTAGAGATTTGGTGACCTGTTTTGGCACTTTTTACTGTAGAGCCTAGCTGTATATAACCTCCCCCAATATCGTCGAGTTTATTCAAAAAGGCAGGGTATCAAAGAGCCTACCGTATTTCCTCGAATAGACGCCCCTGGCGTCTATTTTTTCAGAACCCCTTTACTCCCGGCGTGTATTCGAGACCCGGCGTCTATTCGAGGCCGGCGTCTATTCGTTTTTTAGTAGGAAATTTCGTCCACGTCACAACCTCAAACATTGCATTCAACTACGGGGGCATTAATTAATCAACTGATCACCCGGCGTGTATACGAGACCCGGCGTGTATTCGAGGCCCGGCGTGTATTTACTAAAACAGCCATACACCCGGCCTCTATTCGAGACCCGGCGTCTATTCGAGGCCCGGCGTCTATTCGAGGAAATACGGTACTTTGGCGAGTCAACTGTGGCTATGTAACCTCCCCCAGTATCGTCGAGTTTATTAAAAAAGGCGACATCAGCGTATCGAAGAGCCTATTTTGGCGAGTCAACTGTAGCTACTAAAACGTACCTCAGTAACACGGGCCGTTTCTGGTTTTCAGAAGGAATTGGGGTTGGGTTGAGGTTGGTCGTTTAACTAATTCACACGTAAATTGGACTCAGAATTTTTTACATCTTTGTGTTGGTTTTCAAATTATCACTGAAAACAAGAAAATATTAACATCTTTAGAGATGGGGAGGCTATTTGAACTTATCTCAGAACATATGGTATTTTGGGTTCTGTTGAACCCACATGAAAAATTAAAAAAAAAATATACTGTGTCACTTTAAGAAAGGTTAACATCCAAGTACTCTCTGGCTTGTAAATAGAGTATACTAAACGACCTTCCGATTTAAAACTGTTTTTATTAAACAAGTTTATGATTAAGTATTAAACGAGCGAATGCGAGTTTGATACCAAATCATTTACAAGTTTACTAAAAATAGTATTCATTCATAATTGAAGGAAGTTTAGTATTCTGAAAATGTTCCTTGACCTCAGTAATCAAGCATGATTGCCGAAAGTGTACTGAACAAATATTTCCCGCAACTTGGCCGCCGTTGTGACGGTTGTGCTAACATTGTGACATCACAACCACACAATATTATGACATCATACGTGAAGCGGTATTACACTAGTTTAATATCGCTGTATAAATATTACACTGCAGCCTATCTTACACGGGTGAGTGATAAACTATTTAAACAAGTTCTGTCCTGCTAATAACTTGTAGCGAATCATCTGATTTTGATTAAATTTGGTATTGATTAAATGCCTTCAGATCTTTCAAAAAATAGACTATTTCTAAAAAAAGTTTGTTAGTAAATTTTGATGGCATATATATATTTAAAAACTGTCTTAGCTATCATTTCTCATAAAGCCATTAAAAACAACCTTAAAAAGAGTGTTCCAATACAAGTTTGGCAAATTAGAACAAGCTTTCTGAATAATTTGACTTAGTTGGTGCGATGGATTGTGTAGTGAAAAATGATATTTCAATAATTGTATTGCACAATCTCCTAGTGCTATATATTGGGATTGTGACAATATTGCACAACCCTAGTTCTGGTGACCCTTAGTAAGGGCCACAGAAGCCATGTCCTAAACACTTATTTTTGTTTGCTTCTCCAGAAGCAAAAGGTCTATACTAGTACATGTTTAGTTACCAGTTTACTGCAGACAAAACTTAGTCTTAAGTGGACAAATAACATTATGTACCTTTGAAAAGAAAATTAGAGGGGATCATTTTGAAAAAATGGTTCAGAAGAGTTACTTGCCCTTAGCTTTTGATACCTAAGGCTTTTGCTGGAGTCTTTTGGATTGACTAGCTGTGGGTTTTTGTCAGAATATGTGACTAATGGGACTGTTGTTAGACCCAGTGGTCTTATGAAAATTTTGTTCTCCAGAAATATAATTGAAAGAGCGATTGAAATGAAATCTTTTTATTCAAACCATTCATACCTGAATTGTGTTTGTTAATTGTTTTTTTGATATTCATACTCATAACCTATTGAAATGAATTGTTTTCATGCTAGGCGACAGAGCTGATAAGTGCTAAAGGTTTTAGTTAGAGCTATTTAACAAAGGTTATGTGATTTCTTTTTTTAATATGTCCTTTTTTCAGCTGAGCCATGCACGCTTGGTATTGATTTGGGAACTACTTCCATTAAAGTTACAGTCCTGAATATTACTACAAAGGAAGTCGTCTGCTCATTTTCTCAAAAGTCGTTTGCTGATATTGAGAGCAACTATGGAAAACTTGGAGCTGAACAAAATCCACAGAAAATACTTGAAAAACTTGAAGAATGTGTGAAGAAGGTGCCAGTACCTGTCCAAGAAAGAGTTATTGGTATTGGAGTTTCTGGACAGATGCATGGAGTCATGTTATGGAAGGGTATCCATGCAGTGAATTCTTCAACAGCAACTTCAGAATCAGAGGTTAGTTATTGAAATCATCCGCTAAGTTTATATCGATTGAGAGGTACATGTAAGTAGTTTAATTATTCTTTCTTCAACATGTTGAAGAAAAATGCTGAATTTCAGACATCATCGGATAAAAAATGTCACCAAACAAGCTTGATGTGACAATTGTATTGTAAGGTCTGTGCCTGATTGCAGGGGACATGTATCACATGCTTTCATTCTTGGTTGTCAATGTAGCAAGGGTTCTGCAACTTTGTTTGCTGTAGAGATCTGTTCTCCCTGCAGTAAGGTTTGGGTGCAACTTGCTACACTGAATTACAGCGCAGTACCATCCATGGTTTGCTAGTTCCAACAGATGCCTGCAGGTTTCACTGCAATGCATAACCAAAGTAATGTTCCGTGCTTTCTCTCTGCAATAATACCAGCAGCCATGATATAAGTAAAATACTCTTGAAAGCGGTGTTAAACCCGAATCACCTCACCTCAAGGTTATCAGCTCTTTTCTGTGGGTAAATTTGTTCAAAGATCGTTTCTGTTCACGGAGGTGATCTTTAAACAAACACATTTTCTGTAACACAATTTTAAATTTATGATAATGATCAGCTATTATATAAGAGATATGATAAATAATTTTGGACATTGTTCGCCATTGAAATAATTTGAATTGGAATGCATATTGGATTGAATTATTTCTAATTCATATCAAAGATGGACACCTCTCCCCTTTATACCTGGATGGACCAACGCTGCACCCCAGAATTCCTAGCAACCCTCCCATCTCCTTCCTCCCATCTCAAGCTGTGCACAGGTCATGGGTGTGCGACACTCTTCTGGCTTGTTCGTCAAGGGGAGATAACTAAGTATGATTGTGCTGGATCAGTGATGGACTATGTTGTAGCGAGATTCTGTGCCTTAGAGAGACCGGTTACCTCTACTCAGGTCGCGGCAAGCTTTGGTTACTTCAACACAGAGGACAGGATATGGAATATGGATATGTAAGTAGTTTCTGTTTAATATTTATAAAGAAAATATTACCCAGGCAACAAGAAAACAGTGGTATCATGACGGATTGTTCAACATCATTGACAACATTTTCAAAAAAAAATTCAAAAGCAATGTTTGCACTTTAAAAATTAATAAATGAACATGAGAAACACGACATGTATGACATTTGGGATATTTTTGATTTTGAATAATAATAATAATATGTGACATTGAGCAACCTTTCAAATAATTAATCATGATGAAAATTTTGTAGGAATAATATTGTACTACTGTTGTAATATTATATTATAAAAATGACAATCCAATTGATAAGAAATTGAATGTATTTGAACCAGATTAGAAGACAGTGGATTTCCTGTCCACCTGCTGCCCAGAGTAGTCTCCCCTGGTGAAGTAGCGGGTCATCTTTGCTCGAAAGTTTGTCATCTTCCTCAAAATATTCCTGTCTATGCAGCGCTCGGTGATGTACAGTGTGCTTTCCTGTCGGTGATTGAGCACCCTCAAGATGCAGGTGAATTTAAAACATAATTCTAATTAGTTTCCATTTTTAAGGAGCACAGAGTATGTTGTTAGGGTCAATTATTTATGACTTAATAAATAGTGTTGTGTATGGGAAGTAGTGGTTGTCTCTGAACATAAGCATCTTAATGCTTATGAGCTCAGTAAAGTAACAGTAAACGGGTTGAAGTGAAGCTTTGTGATCTATAACTATAATAACATGACAAAGGTATGCGCCATTGACTAAATATTATTCTGAAAATGCATTCACAGCAGACACAAAAACATATATAGGTTGTTAGTGATTAGTAGGTCATTTAGCCAACTTTTTTCAACTATTTCAACTTTTATATTGATATTTTTCGAGTACAATTCAAAACAAGAAAATTTTATAAAATTGCATTTAAGATATAAAGATGATACTTTAGAAAAGCGATTTGAACAGAACTCTAA
This sequence comes from Phorcus lineatus, assembly GCA_921293015.1. Lineage (NCBI taxonomy): Eukaryota > Metazoa > Mollusca > Gastropoda > Trochida > Trochidae > Phorcus > Phorcus lineatus. The sequence goes on from OV121089.1 coordinate 32,875,083, forward strand.
ACCTAAGGTCTTTTTGCACTTATTTAAACCACATGCAAAAACATACTTTGTGTCACTTAAAAGCCTGTCTGTCTTCAGTGCATAATTCAAAATTTTGACATTTGGGTAAACCTCAGGTTCTCATTGTTAGCTTCATTCACATACAATTCCAGTTCTGTGAGGAAAAGTATTGTCAGCTATCCTTGTATTGTTTGACTGGTTGATGGGAGGTTTGGGGTTGCCAGTCACTTCCTGCACTTCCAAAACTTGGACGCAAGTACTTGTGGGCTCAGACTCGACTCAGACCGAAATATCCGAAATTCTTATCTTTACACAAGAGGTCATGTTGTTCAGCTCAGATATAATACACATATGTCGACTTATAAATGGTCATGTGCGATATATTTTTTTTTGCATTGAGGTCTTGGTGATCTACTTATAGTGTTTCCCCTAGGTTGGAAAAAGGGCAGGGCAAATTGATTTTAAAAAGGGCACAACTCCTTTCAAAAGGGCACTTACTTACAAATTCATTTGAAAGTATGTTTTGAACGAAAAGGGCGCTACTTTCTGTAAATGAAACAGTTTTCTTTACACTTGTGTCAATTCTTGCAGTCTAAAATATATTTTAATAATTTCTGAATCTTATGAATAAATTAAGACAAACATCACACTTATTTCAACCAATTTTGAATGAGCTACAGAACATGTGTGCATACATTTCACTCATTACATCAAATGAGATCATTCGGCTGTGTCGGCCAGTAATCTCCCTATTGTTCCTGTATCTAGTGTTTCTAAACATGTGGTCAGCAGCTGTATCCAAGTGAAACAAAGGATCGATTATTGGTTTAATCATTCTCTTCTTTTGTTATTTTTGCTTGTAGTTCCTAATGTCCTTGCAATAATGAGCTCTTCATACATAAGTATCTTATGTAAAATACAATTACGACATTGTAAATAATTTCATTGTACATGTTATTCTGCAAAAGGGCAACAAAAGATTTGGGCAAGCAACAAGGCAGGGCGCTCAGGAAAAAGGGCAGGGCGGGACAGAAAAAGGGCAGGGCGCATGTTCAAAAGGGCAGGGCGTTGCGCCCTGCTAAAAATGACTAGGGGAAACACTAACTTACTTCCCACATCAAAGACAAACAGTTTAAAATTAGATAAATAACTAACAGTGAGCTCCTCCCTTTTTAGTCCTAGAGACCATCTGGACCCAACTCAGTCTCGAGTACTTGAGTACCTGTAGAAGCCCTACTCCTTAACAGACTTAATCATATTACCTTGAGGACGTATACTAAATTGAATAAAATTACTTCCCACAGCAATATCACACAACTCATTAGAATTTATAGAGAGTTGAATCACCCAAACAATGATTAACCTTGTCAATTGCTGCTGAGCTTTAGATTGTGGTCAAGTAAGCAATGTTAGGACATATCACTTGGACATAGTATGGGACAATTTTCCAAGATTTTATGAAATCATCATTTTATTCATGTAATATCTTGGAACAATATATTTCTTCCTTGTAAGATTTGAAACTTTATGTGAGGAAAATAAAATCTTTAATGTTAAAACTTATTTATATCACTAGTCTAAATGGAAAACACGAAAAATTAATTGACAAATTAGTTGAAATCACCTAGAACAAGCAATCACCTACACCCCAATAGCCATCAATATTTGACGTGCTTGTATAATATTAGAATAAATATACAGACATAATTGAAATTTTATTTGGTAAAAATATTTTTCACTATTCAAAGATTTTTTATGACAAATTTATTTGTTGAAGCATTTGTTCCAGTTCTGAGCCTTGGCACCTCTGTACAGATTGGCTACGTTTCAAAGGGAAGTAACTCTAGCAGCTCTACGTGGTTGTATGACAGACCAGAGACAGTAGAATACTTTCCTTACTTTGAGGATGAATACCTTGCCCTTAGTGCTGGACTCAATGGTGGCAATGTCTTACAGCATTTTGTCACCACTGTGCAGAAGTGGTTTGCAGCATTTGGTAAGAAATCATAAAAAATTACATAAACTTTCAATAGAACATTTAAAGATCCTCCATAATCCAGGTTGAACGTTCTGACAATTCTTAACCAATAACCTTTTTTTTTCTTCTTTCAATTAATATTTCTCTATTCAACCTAACCGAAACATTTTAAAGGCTTATTTGTACATCAATTGAGTGAATGTTTTTTTTTTTAGTTTCTAATTCCCTTAGAGCACTTTGTCTTTTTGTCTGCAAAATAATTGGTCTGAATAATTACATAAACATTACAATATTGATATATATATATATAAATTGATTTAACATTTTTGTCATTCTTTTGTTATTGTTTTTTTTCTGCCAAGAAAATGTTTCAATTTTAGCAGTTATTGAAAAATAACATGATAATTATTCTGGCATTTCTTTAAAAAGTTTAAGCACTTCACAAGATGTAGGATGACAAATGAATCACCTATCATCCAAGAATCCAAAATCTGAAAACTTTTATGTCTCTGATTCAATCAATTGATTCTATTTCAGGTGTTTCTATGCCTGAGAAAGACATTTGGTCCAAGCTCCTCAGCATGGCTGAACAATGTGATGAGCCTACATTATCAATCACACCAACCCTGTATGGAGAAAGACATCAGCCATCTTTAAAAGCAAGTGTGACTGGAATATCAATGGATAACACTTCACTGGCAGAACTCTTCAAAGCTGTTTGTTATGGCGTTGTTGACAATCTACAAACATTAATGTCCGTCAAGTTTTTGATGCATTCTGGGAATGTGAAACGACTCTTAGCAAGTGGATCTGTTGTTTCAAATAATCCAATTTTACGTAAGAGACTTGAAACAGTCTACAAAAAAATTCCTATTATTTACGGAAGTCCTGGAGATTCAGCTTTGGGAGCAGCTAAAGTTGTCAAAATTGTATAAAAAGGAGTTTTATCCTGTATTTATTATTTAAAGGTGAATTGCCTTTTCTCACCAAAATGCACATTTTAATCTTTTCAAATTTGTTAGATAATTATTTAAAAGCAAAATTACATGTATTTACAAATATAAATCAAAAACTTTTTGATTTACTGTTGAGCAAATTTTTCTAGAAAATGGAGTGGAAATATGAACGTAGTTGATCACACAAGGGGTTTTATCTTAGCATAACTGGACAAGTGAGTGCCTTTATATGTTGAAATGTTATATTATGAATAAACAAGAGAACTGATTATTTATTTCGATGTTCTTTGCTCAAGACCTACAGTGATTTTGGAAGTTATACGCAATGTAGCATTTCATTGTCGTCAGCTGTGCTAGCCCTTCACTGTAATTTCCAGGACTGAAACTAACCAGTAACATAAAATTGACTGTGTTCTGAGAAATATGATACATTAATATTGATTCTTCCGATAAGGGGCGCGTTCAGCTTTGGATCAAGAGGTCCTTGGTTCGAATCCCATCAGGGGCTCGGCAACTTTGTCTGCAGTACAGAACTGTTCTACACGCAGTCAGGTATGGGTGCAATGTTACACTGAATTTAAGTGCAGTATCACCCATCGTTCGCTAGTTCCAGACGATGCTCACAGGTTTCACTGCAATGCATAGACACAATGGTGTTGTGGGCTTTCTCCCTGCATTAATACTAGCAGCTGCTATATAAATGAAATACTCTTGAAAGCCGTGTTAAACCCCGTATCACCTCACCTCACCTCCTCCGTGATACATTCTTTTTCTATGGGGATGTTCCGTCTGATAGCAGCCCAACTAGTCACATGTTCTGTTACCAGTTTGATTCAGACAAAGCAAAGGCATTAGTCAACCAATCACATAATAGCATATAAAAGGAGGTTTGTGGCGATCAAGTTAAACCATTAGTTTATTACTTGCCCCTAGATACTGACACCGAAGCTTGTGCGAGAGTTGTGGAATTGGTTAGCGGATATTACTTCAGAACATGCTACTAGTTGGCTTCGGTCAGGCTGAGTGGAGAGGAAACATCCAAATGGAACAAGATCGTATCCCTTTAGAGTCAATATTTTTAAACGTTTATTTCCTATATGAGAGTCATTTTATAAAAGACTAGAAACTAATCTGATTTTATCAATATTGAAGCCACCGTAGCCCTGAAACTGAAATATTTCGACAATCTGGTGCTAACTTAAACAAATAAACACAAATACAAGCACAAATATTTAAGGATTTTCATAAAATAATCATAAGACTTTCTGGAACAGTTGAAATGTTTAATAAGGGACAATCCTAATTATATTATCCATGGATTTATGCTCAGACATCAACTTGTTTGTCCTTAGAAATGACAAATTGGAACAAATAAAAAACAGTGTAAATTAAACTTATCAAAACAAACTGTGATCTTCGGATACACAGAAAACAGAAATAATTAATGTTTTAAATCTGATTCTGATAATCATAAAATATAATATTTTTAAAGCAAAGCAACAAAATAAATTACCAAGCATCACATACATTAAAAAATGACATTTGCAATATAACATAGACAAATATTCTGCATATACATGTACTCATTGTAGTTATTCAAAATTTATGAAATTCTGGTCTTCATGTCACAATTTGTTCTTGTTTTAAACGAATATCCAACATGACATTTTTTTGTATATATTTACATCCACAGATTATAATTTCCATCCATGAATAGTTCTGTTTTTTTAAAAAAATAATTCAAATATACAAGGTCCATTTTTTTGTCCATTGCTATGTTTAAATGTCTTGTTTCTATATTGCTATGCATGTTTTAATTTGTATGTACACGAACAAAAATGAATAAAGTTACAAAAAAACACTTGTTCCCCTGGGCCCCCTTTTACAAAGCCTTAAGGTGATCGTAAGTCACTATGGTAACCTTTGTACAATGTTAAAGAATGGCAGTTAAGTACAAATCGCCTCCCAAGACGTGCGTCTTTTTAAAATGCCAAAAGTATTATATTTTCTTGTTTTTTTGATAATCGGAAAACGGCCCTATAAGTGTTAAAAAGTCCAAATTCTGTGTCCAATTAACATGCATATAAGTCACATATTGACATTCTGAAAACGACCATATTCATGTTGAAGTGACACAGGGTATGTTTCATGATTTTTCATGTGGCTTTAGAAAAAGCTAAAATAACGTATGATTTACGTTAATACAATGTAATTCCGAATGTCATAGTAACGCCAAATTATCATAATTATGACATTTTAGAGTAAAGTTACCAGTTCAGGAATGCGATTGGTATCAAACCCGTTACATGTGGTGGTTTAACTGTTATTTACGTCACATACAATTTTTTTTGATAGACTCTGTGTCACTTAAAGAGAAGAAGCTCCATTAAGCTTTTGTGCCATATTAAATTATTCATTTAGGGCACAGAATAACCAAAACTTTCGATTTTTAACATATGTTATTTCAAAATGCAGTTAGAGATTTTTTGTTAAAGATATGCAGTCTCATTACAAGCAAAACAAAAACTCGTGGCAATTCATGGCACTTATAGTTTCCAAAATGTTTTTTCCAAGTTCAGAAATTTTCGGACCTATAGACATTTGAGAAACATCTCAGAGCTTTTACTCTCACCGACTGTAGCTGAAACAGCTGTTAAATGGTTATATGGGCTAAGTGAATTACCCTTAAAAGCGGCTCAGAAAATAAATCACCTCCCCTCACCTCACCTCAACTTACCAATTTAGAGGGGCTGTAAAGAGCCACTCCGTGATTTTCATAACATATTATTTACCTTTGATACGAACCTAAATGTCATATGTGGTGATATAAAATCAATATCAATATTTATTATATAATAAGCAATGAAATACTGGGATTTATCAGTGAAATAAACCTTGTATTTGGTCACAGTAGCGATATAATATATCGTCACTGGTGACAGTAGCGATATAATATATCGTCACTGCTGGTGAACTTTCCAGGGCCTCTTTGAGCCGGGAATACTTTAAGGGTTAAGAAATGTTTATGGACATCATAAACACTAAAAATCAACAAAATTAGAATGAAATTATATAATAAATAGAATATTTTATTAAGTTTGTCAAATACGATGTTTATCTCATCGAGTGGAGGGGTTGGAGCTGATATTTTCACGAGTGGCGCAGCGACGAGTGAAAATATCAACTTCAACCCAACCACGAATATCCTCTATATATATATATATATATATATATATATATATATATAGTAGGACTCAGATCTGTGGCTGGGCCTGCTTTCACAAAGCAACCTTAACTAAGGTTAACCTTAACTCCCATACTTTAACATTGCACTAAGGTTACCTTAAGGACTTACGATCACCTTAGGGCTTTGTGAAAGGAGGCCCAGGTCTCTAATCTATGGCGGATCTCCTTATCTGTGGCGCGTTTGATTGTTAAGACTGTTTCATGACGTCATGCTAAGTGACGTCATTGTGCGATGACGTCATAATAGCTAACTGTTCCCGTCGTAAGGCCCAATTGCGTCGCAAGCGAAATAATTAGGGAAGACACAGAGAAATATTGCAAACGGCTAACGACCAAATAGTACGAGTCCATATTCTAAATACGAAAATACATTAAACATTACCTTACATGTAAATAAGACATTTACGGCTTTATGCCACATCAAATGTGTTTACTTTGTAGGATCTGTTTAGCCCTCGTAGAGTCTGTCTTCTTTAGCCCTAAGATATTGAAAGACTACCTTTTTTAACCCTTGGATACATGTCGACGGATTTTAGGGTAAGTTTGTCTCGCGTAAGGTTTGGTTAATCATTGCAGAAAAATACAAAAAATGGTACAAATGTCAGGCATTTGAAAATCTGCCATAGATTTGGAAATCCGCCACAGATTTGAGGCCTGCCATGGATTCGAATCTTACATACATACATACATACATACATACATATATATATATATATATATATATATATATATATATATATATATATATATATATATATATATATGACAAATACTGGTTTTCCAGGAAAATGTAAAAACAGCCTTATAAATGCATAGAGGTGTAATTATCCCGTCCAATATACATGGATACGAGTTATATAACCTAACAAACACTATCGACTCCTAACTGCCCTCCTGGGTCTCAAAAAAACGTTTCACTATTTGACGCGCGCCACTGTCCGGTTTTCGATCATAATTGCGACATTCTACCTTCATATTGTCATTGTACAAAACAAATTAGCTTTAAAATGTTTCTTTTTGGTAACAGTCGACACTTCGCGATCAAATGACACCATTGATTAAGTTTGGCATATTTGATTCCAACAACTCACGGAGTGGCTTTTTGTCTCGAAATTTTTCACGACATTTTTCAGAATGTTCAAGGACTGACGGACAAGTTTATATTGTTCATATGTCTGTCCAAACATCAATTGCAAACAAGCATTTTACCTTCAGAAAGAATGCTCAAAGTTTACCCGTTAAATAGGGGTCTTCAAATTTCGGAAACAAGCACAAACTGCTGATGCATTTTGCAATTTTGAGATATAGTAAGAATAAGTTCCAAAGATGTAGAGTATGTTGTGGGAGTCAAATATGTCAAACTTAAAAATAAGAATCTTAGTGCTTACCAGTTCACCATAGAAACAATAAACAGGCTTACGTCGTCAGTAATAATTGAAAACCTGATAATGGCGCGCGCCAATGACTGAACCGTATTTTTGGAAACTAATTTATAGCAGATAACAAGACAAAAAGGTGTTGATTTGTTAAGTAATTCATATAACATATAAACATGTACCTGACGTAGAATTCCGACTTCTTAACATTTATGTAGGCGTCTTATTATCACTGAAACAAGAAAATACCGTAATTTTGACAGTTTAGAGTTCAACACGGAACTTAAGAAAGGCGAATAGAAGTGACCTCAGGGCAAATGGTATTTAAACTCTTTTCAAACCACATACAAAAATTATGAAACATAGTCCGTGTCACTTTAAGCACAATCGGACAATTAAAGGCAAACAACGATTACAAACTTTTATTATGGGTAATTTCTTCAAAATGCTTATAAAGACTTGATGTTTTAAAAGGCGCCAAATAACAATACAGTACAACACAGTAAATTCTTTGCTCGCATGGTTTTGGACGCTTTAAATTGATGTTATCCAATTTACTGGATTTTCGGACCCAATGCACCTCCATAGCACATACACTTCTGTAGCACAATCAGCAGGCACACACTTCGAAAGATTCAACAAGAAGACGAGACGTGTATTTTCTTGGCTTTTATTTCTTCCAAGTACTTTCGACCAATCTGGCTGTCGACCCTTCCAGCCCGCCTTCCCTGGGCTACCTCACGACGCCAAGCGCCTCTCTGCTCACATGTCAGGTCGTGGCTGTCAGCAGCCCATGGCTGAGTCCTGACGGAGACTCACCGCAGTCCCGTGGCTGAGACCCAACTCTCTCTTCAGGACGATGGCTGAGGACTGGCTGAGAACTGACTTTGAAGTCAAACCTGGGTCTAATATACCCAACAGACTCAGTTGTGAAAACCTTGTCGCTTGACAACAGCTTAATGATTATAACAAACTAAGGGATTACTTTGGGATGGGATTAGCAGAGTATTACATAGGTTTCATAACCATTATGTTACACACCTCCATCACCAAACAAGAAATATTGACAAAGATTTCTTTGCTCTGTTTAGCCAATGATAACAACAATATATATCTATAAATAAATGTACATAACAAACTTACAACAATTATTTTCCGTAATGGATGTATACACTGTTAAGCGCCCAGAATACATCAGCATATTATCATACATACAAGAGAATATACATCTCCGCGCTTATAAACATATATCGATATTTAATGGCACACAAATACATCATGCCAATAAACAATACATTAGAAATACAAATGCGCTCATTTAACATTTAAAATTGACTTAACAAAGTCACCACATGGTGAGATATTTCCATTACTGGAGAAACAAAGTCCCACATGGTGAGATAGGATTCGAACAGTCTCGGTTTAGTCCTGGTTAACCCGGCCCACCGTCGGGTACAGCTCAATTCCAACTGTTTTCCAGGAACATTGGTCATCCTACATGGAGGCACAGATGCATTCCATCTACTGACGTTCACCACGTCCCCTGCTTTAGCAGACACCGGCCATGTTACAGGATTGACCAACTGTTGTTCCCACACCGACGTTCTCCATCGGTTCTCGTTCTCCCAGGTCCAAACTAAGGGATTACTTTGGGATGGGATTAGCAGAGTATTACATAGGTTTCATAACCATTATGTTACACTTCTTAAAAACTTTATGATGTGAAGATAAGTTGAATGAAAGAATTTTTTATGGGGGGGAAGGGGTGGATGATGGAGGAAGAGGTTAGTTGTTTCCAAAGTCTCGGATGTCCCACGTTGCATGTTGCATGGTGGGTTCTTTGTGCAGTATTTATGTTGTTAGAAATCAAGTCTATGCATATTGAAAGAACCCATTGGGTAATATGTTGTGTCGTGATACAATGTTAATGTTACTGTGAAGGTATAGATTTCAGTTCTCCAACGAGCAATAATAATGCCCATAAGTACAATCACAGCTGCAGAACAAGAATTTGTTTCACTATGTAATAACATTAATTAGTCGTCATTTTTTAGCATAATACTTAACATTTAAAACCCATTGAAGGAATCATTTAACACTACAGGGACAAATATGTGGTATGCCAGGAACAAGTTGAGCTTTCCCTTGAATTTGTTTTATTAGCTCCCCATGGTTACACAGTGAAGATACATTGCATATATATCATATGAGAATCAGACTAAAAATGGATAATTTTGGTCAAAACAGACAACGTGTGTTATTGATACCATTATCTTTCGAATTATGCCCCCCAAACATTTGAAAGGTCAATTTTATAAGATAATCACGAATTCTTATTTTTTGTGTGTGTTCATTGTAATACTATGAATATCATTTTTAAGTATGAGATATGTTTTTTCTTCATCGTCTTAAAACATCATAATTTTTGGATGAATGATACTTGATTAAATCGATCTTAAATGATCACGATTTAACGTGATAATTGTGATAAATTGGAAAGCAATCAAACAGCAGGAGTGGTGTAACGTATAAAAAGTGAAATATTTCTGCATATGTAGATCAATCAGCCAGAAACCTGATAACTTGCACTTTCAGTTATCGCTTTGTTTTCTGGATGTGTATTTGGTCGTGCATTAGCTGTGGTTTTCGTAACCTACGCCCAATACCTTGCGATTTCAGTCGTCCATGTCTCAAATGAGTTGTGTATTGACTGGTCGGGAGGAGTGAAAGTGTATGGCTGGTTAACAAGGGGCTAGTTTGGGTGGAGTAAGGGGATATATTTTTGGTAAGAAATTACAGGAAGGAATCGCAGGAATCCCGCCCTAAAACTAATTTAGTTTTCTTCTGAAGCAAATGGTCTTGAAAGCTGAAAATACGTACACAGACTAACTGATTGGGATTTTAATTCATAAACACATGACCGTGTGACCCTTCATAAAGGCCATACAGACCATACCCTAAAAACTGTTTTAAAAAAAATCCCTTTAAAACTGAAAGCTTGTGTATAGGCTCCTAAACTAATGATATTTTTAATAATTGGATTGGTTGATCCTGTGACACTAGTATGGTGATCATAAAACAATGCTCAGCCAGCCTGATCAGCCACAGAGCCAATGGTTCATTTTTTAAATATCTAATCATCAATATTCATAATAACATCAATGGCCACTGCCTGTTGAAAAGTTTTCCAATGTCTTGTACAAATTGAGCGCTGGTTCCATTCCTGCACTTCTCTTTCGATTGGAAGTGTGATATCCAAATATCTAAAAAATATCACAAACATTTAATGCTAAGATTGAAGCGGTTTTTTTCAGCTATGAAAGTGAACTTTACAATAACTTTTTATTGACTATCAGAAACAGCTTCACAAGCTGGATCGCATGTAAGGAAGAGTTCTTTGGTTAAAGTGAACATCGGAGCTGGTACTTGGTTAACAAGGTGACCCTCACAGAGAATTACTTCCGACGAAACTCTATCAGTGACCATTCTCAAGCACGTCAGAAGATCATCGCTTTCCGAGTATTTTTCAAGAACCTCGGTCAGGGCATCAATGTACATTGAACCATTTGAATCAACGTACGAATTAGTAAATTTTGAGGTACAGTATGCCATAACAAAATCCACATCTTCTGAAACGGAGCCATTGATCCAATTAGTTCTGTTCTTTTCTGCGTTTTTACCAATTTTGATCCTGTTTGCTTGAATGAAAAACAATTTGGGCTTTCTGGCGAGAGACGGACAATATGAGGGTTTGAACCATGATGTTATCAGAGATTCATCAATCAGTTTCCCATCTGCCCCATAAAATCCTTTTTCGTTTCCGTAAGTGAGGATACAGCAAACAAAGGCATCGTACTTCATGTGATCCATACTGGCGATTTCCTTGGCTGCGTCAATCATTTCATCTGCATTGAGGTCTCTTCTTGTGATGACATCGAATTGTAGTTTCTTGAATAGTTTCTGTAACTTTTGTTCATCCTTTACTGACCAATATCTCTTGACATGACCTTTTATTTCATTGTTATTGAATATGAGGCAAATCCCTCTCGGCTTGGCTTTCATTCTGTAAACTGAAAGAAAGAGAGAAAGGTATCGTAGTTGCTTTACTAGTCTAACAGCATCTGTCTTGCCCTCTTTTAATGATGTTCCGCAGTTAGAATTTATTTTATGATAAGTGTTTGTTTCGAGTAAAATCATATTTGAAAATATGATAGTAGTTTCTCATTTCAAAACCCCTAGTACAACATTATAATTTCAAAGTCCAAGATATTTATATTATATTATATACGCATTTATATCTTTTGCAAACGTGGTCATGAAAAAAAAGAGTTGTTAAATACATGGACTTATTGATTGGGACTCTGACATTCCCGGCTATTTTTTTTATTACCCATGCTGCTTTTACCTCCATGAATACTGTACTATTTCTTATTATCTCATAATAGCTAATGGTATCTGTCAGTGGTGACCATTTGCAATTACATGATTGTCAAGAAAAGGGGAAATAACATGTTACAATGATAAAACTTACAGGATTTGCTAACAGCTAAACAATTTTAAACTGTAGTTATTGACTTCAGTACATATTGTTGATGCATACCTTTTTCTTCATGTCTATCGGAAATCATTTCCAGAAGTGCTGTTTTTTCCATAACATACAGGTCTGATTCATCAAATAGAGATAATCTGTCCACTTCATCTGAAACATCGTCCTCCGTCTCCATGACTGCCTCACATCGACACTCCAAGGAGGGCTGGTTTAATGCCACCAGTTCCTGGTAATACCCTCGGTATTTCTCCCTCATTGATTGGATTATATCCTTATCCTGAACACTTCTCAGCTCTGCCCATTTGCTGCTATTGGACAAGCCAGTGCCTCGGAGATCTCGGAATGTTGAGAAGGTGATCTTTTTGTTCTTGAGAAGTGGGATGGCAAGGCGCTTCACCTGAAAATAGAGCAACAAGCGAATTTTCATTAACTGCAAACACAAAGTACAGAGTCTTACCAAGGTCACCTAGAGTCAGGTTGGTATGTACACTGTGTTGTAACGTGATGCAAATAACGTGGAAGACTTGGACATTATAGACCAAGTACATAATTATGTTGATTTTTCCAAATGAAGGCTTATCAATCTTAACGTACATCCGTCGGCATTTTTGTTTTATTGTTGCATCATACATTGTTTGGTTCAAAAGATAGACCGTTTTGTTATCATCTCTGTACTTACTCCTTGAAGTAGGCTTTCAGAATTCTAAAATGAGTCTTTGAAAAAAAATATATTTGCGATAGCAATATTCTGGAATTCATTTTAATTGATTATTTATAAGTTTAAATCCGACTGTGTAAACCAGAGGTTTCTAAAGCCTTAACTGAATGAATCCGGGAAATTTTGCAAACGTAACTGTTTATCGATATTGTAACATGACCATTGCACATTAGCTGATCAAGAGAAAACCCTACTTTTGATTACCTATTTCGGGGTTGAAAGGTCTTTGTGACTGTTCCTATTTGTAGTGACATTTGTCTTGGGAACAGCATGTGAAAGGACACAGCTAAGTCAAAGAAGGCATCAACTTTGGACAAATTTGCAAGTTTGGAATGATTAAGTTAAATAAAACAAAATCATACTGATTATCCCTATTCAGCTAATTATGATGCCACCTGTCAAATTTGAGCAACGCTCGGATAATAAGAGGATCATAACAATTAAACCATGAGCCGGCCGATTTTGGTTAATACGATGTGTCATTTCATGGAGTTGTGTGTAGTCATTGCCATTGTCAACATTGTTTTCCCATCAAAATCAAGAATCAAGGTCATGTGACAATATTACTTGACTAATCCCGAACGAGGAGGTTGCACTTGGCTCTATCATGAATATGAAACTGAAGCTTTATCATACCAAACAATCACTTGTCTAGATTATACCTGCACATCATCCCTGATTCTGCAGGCAACGCACTTCTCATCCTCTACTTGAGTTTCAAGTCTGTCCATCTCAGCAAGCAGATGCTCTACTAGATGCGGGTAATCTTCCTGCAGAGCGGGGAGGAGAACCTTCTGGAAGTCCTCCGCTGAAATGTGACCCAGGAGACAACCAAGGAGGTTCTCGTTCTGACCTCGCCTGTCCTCTCGACCCTTCACACTATCCTCATCGGAAATGGAGATGACACCATTGGATAAAAGGACGTCCAATATTTGGCTGGATCTGAGGTCGATCGTGTCCAGGATTTGTTGGAAGCAGTTCTTCAGGACCTGTGTGTGGAGCTGTATCTTGGTGGCAATATCTGTAATAGCGTTTGGGTTTGTGTGAACATCCTGTCAAATGAATCGGCGGATAAATTGGCTAAATTGGCTAAAATGTCATATGAGGCAGAAGAGTGTTAGTTCTCCCTACGAACTTTTATAATCCTGATTCAGGCCTATATCATTATAAAAAAAATATTTAACAGGAAATAACAGAAGGCACATTGTTCATGTGTAATTTTCTCAGTAAAATAACAATTCATATAGTTTTATTTGAACTATGAATGCTTAAGGTGTGGCTCGCTAGATGCAACTTTTGATGACAGGCAGTAGAGAACACTTTACATGAGGAATGCTCATGTGATAAATTTTAAGAATTTTACAGTTTTATACTCCCGGTAAAAGACTGAAGAAGTTTAAGGCAATCGATATTTTTGAAGCAGGAAGTGAACATTTTTCATCATAGTTAGTTTTTATGTTTATATGTATTTATTGGTTAAAGTCAGTATTATCGTTTTGAGTCCCCCTTTTTGTGTTAAAGTGTTCCATCAGTTATCCAGTTATGAAACATTTCGGTTGTTTTCGAAAATAGGTCTTCTCTGCAATATGCTAGAGTGAAAACCAATGACACATTTTTTTCGGATCCAAATTATTAACAGAAAAATATTGTTTTATTTATAGCATTGACATTGAACTATTGAGAAAGTCGAGTAGTAGGGAGATGTTAAAAGCAAAACAAAAAATGATGGTGTTACATGTAAATAAGGTGTAATGCCAACATCGAAAACTTTACTTTATTATTTTTTATTTTGTTATTTAAGTTATTCGAAGCACCGACTCACCAGGCACCACTTTTTCAATGATCGCCTTTTGATTAACCCATTTCTCGAAACGTATTTCCATCTCCTTTAGCATTCTGTCAAATACACATCTCAATCTTTCACGTCTTAAGTAGAACCGTTCATGTGTCGTCTTGCCTTCCAATTCGTCCAGTAAGGACGTAATGTACAAGCCACGAGGTTGAGGGGTCGCCATTTTATGGTTCTTTTTAGATAACAATCTAAAGTAAAAGAGACATGAAAATGTAAGTGGTTCAAAATAGAATGGATTATACTGAAAATATGGATGTGGCAGGTATCCTTATACTAATACATTTTAAAAAGTTTGGAGCTCTTGAGGGCCTTCACTTAAAAGATTGATTACAACTTCTAATGAAGGTATAACCTTAAGCATATTAGTAAATGGGTTAGCTTCCTACCTTTCAAAATAACAAGAAATGGTAGACAGGGTGAGATGTTATCTTTGTGGTGTGCAGATATACTTTCCTATAGGCTCCGAACATAAACACCTATCGTAAGTATACAAATGATTTTGAATTCCTTCTGACCAATTTTGCTGCTAATACAACTATATTCATAAGGCACAAAAATGTTTTCTATACTGATGTATTTCAGATAAAAGTGTCCTTATCTGATAACAAAATCATATTTTACAAACTTACATGTAAAGATTGGATCGAAGCAGGTATCTATTCAAACGTATTGGTTTATAGTTTTAGCATTAGTTGGCATGAATGGTTGAACGAACATATTTTAAACAACAAAGGAAGCTCAAAGAATTAAATGAATAATTCGGGTATGTTCTTGTGGGTACCTTACACCTATTGGTAGGACTGAAAAATCTCATTCTGCCAACTGTAAACCACATCTTTCCAACAATCCCTAACATAACATATATGAGAACTTATGTAACATTTAATCAATCTTTTATTGAAATTTGTTTTACAGCCATATGTTGTCAAAAGAGAGCAATTTCGATGAATGCTATTTTACATATTATTTGAAATAAATTAATGATCTTCGATAATGTAATAATTTCTCCGATTTGTTTAAGATAATGAAGAGTGAAATTAACATGAAATACTAAATTTTATCAGTAACTAACAAAAGTAAAATATCAGTTACTACACACTATATTTATGCCAGTTAATGCAAGAATGATAAGCCATACAACTATGGCCTTGAAGAGAGACTGCATCCATGATAAAAACGAGACTCATTGTTAACGACCGGGCTAATTAATTGCAGTAGCGTGGATCATTGGCTGGAAAGTTACTTTGCCTTTGTCGATAACGATGAGTCTCATTTGGACGCAGTCTCACTTTAAAAAGACCTACAGCGTCAGCAAGCAGCGTCTTTACACTCTTTGTAGAGACAAGAATAACAGTTTTGCCTCTTGCCACAGAGTTTTCACGAATCCTTTTATTGTTGCCACTGTCACTGAAATTTAAACTTAAAAAATTCATAAATTGAAATGAGTTGTCCATTTGACAGCTTTTGGATATATTATGTTGCATATGTTTTAACATTTGTCTCTACAAAAAAGAAAAAAAAAGCAATGAAGGGATACAAACATATTTGTTATTTGGATTTGAAGAGACTCAGCAGAAGTCTAAGTGATAAGTATTGAAGCTAATGTTAATCCTAACAAAAGAGGAAGTCCGGTTCCACTTGGTTGATCATGCGTCAAGGCCGCATTGTATAATACATGGAAATATGATATAATTTTGATCATACAGTCATATCACCAGTCCCATGATATACCAGAAGTTCAATTATTCCCATAATATTTCACTGTTCCTCTGTATATAGATTATTTTCTATGACGTTTTAGATAGCCAGTCAAACGTGAGAGGCAGTAGTTCCGATTTAATTTGATAATTTATACGAGTTATAAATTGTGTTCATGTTTGAATTAATCCTGTCCTTATCCAATATCAGGAATATTAGTAATTTGTTTAGCATCTACATGTGTGTTTATGAGCAAACTTACCGGATATCCTCACGCGATAGTGACTTCCTTGTCTGTAGGTCTTGTTTCTCTATTATCGACTCGAGTTGAGCACGTGACACGTATAACTTGCGGGTATCAGCTTTACAAGAGCTTATGCAGTGTTTAAATAGAAGTGAGGTTTACCGACTGTCTTTCATAATGCATACTTTGTATTTAAGCGTCAATGAATTTTTAAACTTCTAGATGAAATGTGCGTGTCTCTATATAATTGGAATATGCCTTCATGATTTGAACATGTGTTCATTATGTTCGAATGTGTTCAGAATTGCCCTATGACCTGAATTGTCTGGTGTTTGTTCAGTTTACATCTCTACCCAGTTTCTTATTTATAGTTAATTGCGAGCGTATAAAATGTGGGAGTTTGAGATTTTACTCCCTTCACTAGATTCTTCACTTGAAATTTCAGGAGATTCAGTGTCATTTTAACATGTTTGGTTGACTTATTGTGAATCTCGTTAGCAGTTCGTTTCTTGCGTGTTACTGCACGATGGTTTTTGGTCACGATCTTGTTTCAAAGCAGTGCTCTTGTAACTTACTGAGCTTGTTGATGACCCATCGCCGCCTGCATAACCTTTGATGCAAGAATGATTTTTTGTTTGCATAGAAGAGGCATCTCGTGTAGGGTTTGACATTTTCAATGTCGAAAGTTTGGCTTGACTTGTCTCTGTTGTAAAGGCGTCCAAACTGCAAATGTCCTTATTGAGTACATCGTCATTCAACTCAAACTCATCAGCTCTCATGACGTCGAAGCAGCCGACCTCGCGATTCGACTGAACTGAAAATTCTGGTTGTTATCAGTAATTAAAAAAGTGATTAACCAGATATAACCACGATATGACTGAAGCTTTGCTTCTCTCGCTTCAAAATAAGAATGATTAGTTACATCTTTAGTTTGTTGGAGTTGAAATGCATAAATATCTTGGCGAAATACTATCACGAAACGGGCAGTGGGCCGACCATATAGAAAATATCATTAAAAGAGTTACAAATGGTAACCTCACTTCGAAGTCTAAAATATGTTAACAGATAAACTCTCAATAAGATTTATCTTTAATATGCATGAGAAGACTGGGATGGTTGTACATGGGAATTAATCAATAAACTAGAGCAAGTTCAATTACAAGCAGCAAGGATTATACCAGGACTGCCCAGATACGCATCACTGCAATTTCTATATTTTGAAACTGGTAGGGAACCTTCGCAAGAACGTTGCAGAAAAGAATATTAAATTTGATTTATAAAATTCGAAATCAAATGACTCCCCTATTGAAGAACTTTTTCCTAAAAATGTTGGTTTAAGAAGTTAAAATAGAGCCATGGGCTCTGTAGCTCATCAGACTTTTGATAGATATAGGTGTTTGTGTTTAAACCATGGGGTCATGGGCAGTGTAGGAAAGGTAGCCTGTCCCAACGTCCGAGTTATTCACAATCAAATAAAAAAGGCCCATTGCCCATTTGGGGTCAAGGGGTCACCGAACCTACAATTCAGAATCCCCATTGTCCAAGGAGCCTACACACAACTATTAAGCTATCAAGACCTTTTGGAACTGGAGAAGAAGATGAAAGTAGGATTTTAAGGTTTTGACCCCTGTGACCCCATTTGGTGTCAAGTGGTCACCAAACCTACAATTTAGAATCCCAAGTGTCCAAGGACTCTACACACACCTTTTCAGCTCTCCAAACCTTTTGGAACTAGGGAAAAAGATGAAATTAAGTTTTTTTAGGTTTTGACCCCTGTGACCTCATTTGGGGTCATGGGGTCACCAAACCTACAATTTAGAATCCCCAGTTCCCAAGAAGTCTTCACACAATTTTTCGGCTCTCTAGACCTTTTGGAACTAGGGAAAATGATGAAATTAGGTTTTTTAGGTTTTGACCCCTGTGACCCCATTTGGGGTCATGGGGTCACCAAACCTATAATTTAGAATCCCCGTTGGCCAAGGAGTCTATACACACCTTTTCAGCTCTCTAGACTTTTTGGAACTGGAGAAGAAGATGAAGATAGGTTTTTCAGGTTTTGACCCCTGTGATCCCATTTGGGGTCAAGTGGTCACCAAACCTATAATTTAGAATCCCAAGTGTCAAAGGAGTCTTCACACAATTTTTCAGCTCTCTAGACCTTTTCGAACTAGGGATAAAAGATGAAATTAGGTTTTTTAGGTTTTGACCCCTGTAACCCCATTTGGGGTCATGGGGTCACCAAACCTATAATTTAGAATCTCGAGTGCCCAAGGAGTCTACACACAACTATTCAGCTCTCTGGACCTTTTGGAACTGGAGAAGAAGATGAAAATAGGTTTTTCATGTTTTGACCCCTCTGACCTCATTTGGGGTCATGGGGTCACAAAATCTACAATTTAGAATCTCCAGTGCCCCAGGAGTCTACACAAAAAATTTCAGCTCTCTGGACCTTTTGGAACTGGAGAAGAAGATTAAAATAGATTTTTAAGGTTTTGACCCTTGTGACCCCATTTGGGGTCTTTGGGTCACTAAATCTACAATTTAGAATCCTCATTTGCCAAGGAGTATGCACAAAAAATTTCAGCTCTCTAGAGTCATTGGTTCTGGAGAAGAAGTCGAAAAAGTGAAAATTTTACGGATGTACGGACGGACGGACGGACGGACGGACGCCGGACGCCTTGCCATGCCATACGCCCATCGGGTCTTTCAGACCTGATGAGCTAAAAATGTATACACTGCATATGCCAGTATTAAACCTTCAGTGGAATCTTCCTATCTTGGTTTTCTTTTCTTACAGATCTGTCTTGTCTCTCTTGTTTAGTATCTGTCATCCTTTGATAATTGAAATGTAAAATATCGTTAATACCAAGGGGAGGGTTTCCTAAGTTGGAGAACTTGTTTCCGATCCTTATCAATATGTGGTGGCACAGTAGCGTAGCTGAGTTGACTGCTATCAGTGAAATTCAGCAATACCTGGTGTGGTTCACTGGATGGGTCGTTTACCCGATCATTGCTGTATTAACTGAGAGTTTGAAGGGTTATTCCCTGCCCCGCACTGAGGCAAGAGTGAAAAACTTCTGGTGTCTCCTTAGGCAAGAGACTTTATTCAAATTATGTTTCTGATCACCCAGCAGTACAGTACTAATTGGGTTAGAACAGGGTAATAATGCAGGATGCGCGTAGAGCATATCCCTCAGTGAATTATCGCAATATAGATATCTGTATTACTATTATCATTCATAAAATTTGTTTGAATGATTGAATTTATCTTTTAAAATATGTGGAAAGCAACAAGATTAAGTTAAAAACTAAAAAGCATTAATCACTGATGTACGATATGATATGACATAACATTGCATAAAAATCAGTAGTGTTTATATGACTTCTAATATTTCCATTCCTAGCACGCTTGTTTATATTGACAATATATCACTATGAAATGATAACATATTTTGAAATGCAAATTTATTTATCAAAAATTAGATGTTACCTAACTCAAGAATGATATTTACACATCTAAAATGATAACATTCTTCTTTACGCAGCATGTTCAAATCATCAAATAGTTTTTGTTATTTTAAATGTTTTAATTAAACTTGCGGTATCATCTATAGTGAAGATGACTAAAAGTACCAACTAAGCATACTCATCTCGTACGATATTCAGAACTAATGGAGGCATGTTTAACAAAGATACAACGCAATAAAGTGACCAACATTTGAAGTTAAACTATCTGTCATTTCTACGGGAATTGTTAATGAATCTCCCATAGAAATCACATACCTGATACAACCACCTACCATGAAAATTTGCTCACCATTCTTGGGTTGATGTTAATCTAATTATTGCCCATTCCTTCTGACCATATCTCTGTTTCCAACTAACAACTAGTCATTTCTGCTGATTAAATCTACGAGCATAATGGTTTGCACACGTAACAACAATTGTGATGACCTAAGTGAAATTCACTAACGTACGACTCGATCAGTCATCTTGCTGCCTAAACTTTTTTTAAGGGGTTGAAGAAACATCATGTTTCTATCATATACTTCAATATCATATTCATATTCATACTAGAACACATTTGGCATAGATTTGTGAAACACTTACGTCAAAGATGCAAAACGTTATATTTCTTATTACATTTTAATTCTAAAAAGTTATTCTAAATAACACAATGCATATCATAAAATAATCTTCCATTAACTATTTTTGTCCAAAACGCGCCAGAAATGTTCTTGATTTATACATCATTGCCGGAATTTGAAAATTTCAAGTTTTACTTCATACCTCCCTTGTGAAAGGCCAGAATTGTCTCTATCATACCACGTATATGTCCCTTATATACGTAGTGTATATAAGAACTCTCTACCTATTTATCTGAAAGTATTTTCTGTAAAAGGTGATGTTAATAATTTCCAAAAATGATGGTTACAAATAGGAAATTATGAACAGTGTAAAAAAAGGTCAGAAACTGTATATCTTAATTTTTTTCTAAAAAGTCATTCTATTGTCAATTGCTCTTTTATCAAATTTAATCATTGTTGCTTATTTCCAAATATTACCCCTGGCCATCAAATGCAAGGGTTAAAACAATTTCCGGCTATGAAAGGGAGCTTTACAACAAATAAAGTTGGAAGTTTCACTGAATATCATAAACAGTTTCACAAGCTGGATCGCATGTAAGATAGAGTTCTTTGGTTAAAGTGAACATCGGAGCTGGCACCTGGTTATAAAGCTTCCTGTCATTTCTGATAACATCAGAGGACACTCTCTCGTTGACCATTCTTAAGCACGTAAGAAGATCATACCTGTCCGAGTATTCGTTAAGAACTTTGGTGAGGGCATCAATGTAAAATGAACCATTTGGATCAACGAACGAATTTGTAAATTTGGAGGTACAGTATGCCATAACAAAGTCAACGTCTTCTGCAACATAGCCATTGACCCAATTTGATTTGCCTTTTTCCTTTTTGTTACCTATTTGGATCCTGTTTGCTTGAATGAAAAACAGTTTGGGCTTTCTGGCCAGAGATGGACAAAATGAGGGTTTGAACCATGATGTTATCATGGATTCATCAATCAGTTTCCCGTCAGCTCCATAAAATCCTTTTTCGTTTCCATCAGTAAGGATACAGCAAACAAAGGCATCGTACTTCATGTGATCCATACTGGCGATTTCCTTGGCTGCGTCAATCATTTCATCTGCATTGAGGTCTCTTCTTGTGATCACATCGAATTGTAGTTTCTTGAACAGTTTCTGCAACTTTTCTTCATCTTTTACTGACCAATGCCTATCGAAATGACCTTCAATTTCATTGTTATTGAATATGAGGCAAATTCCTCTCGGCCTGGCATTCATTCTGTAAACTGAAAAAAAGATAAGAATGGTATCGTACATAATGTAGTAACTTTACTGAAGTAGGGACACACAGTATCTGTCTTTTAAATGACCCTCTTTGGAAAACTTAATGATATTCCGCGATTAGAATTTGTGATAAGTGTTTGTTTCGAGTAAAACCATATTTGAAAATATGAAATAAACAAATGCCTTAAGTAGTTTCTCATTTCGAAAGCCCTGATACAACATTGCAATTTCAAAGTCCAAGATATCTAAGTGTTACATCGATGATGGGTTAAAAATAGATTGAAGTCGACATTGAATGACTGAGACTAAATCCTGTACACAAAGATACAAAAAAGGAGTGTTAGTTTTAAGGATAATATCAAGAACAGATGTTTGCCGAAAATGTTCACCTCATCTCCTAAACAAGACACTGACCGGCTGTGGCGTCATTTGTTCCATTCAGGTATAGTATACGGACGTAGGAACTGGGGCAACGTCCCCTGCATTCGCCCTCCCCCCTTTTTGGAGCAGAAGGGCCAAAACAGATAAACGCATGTGCAGGAATCTTATACTCTCCCCCTCTATACATCTTGCCACACTCCCCCCAAATTCCCAAAGTCTTCCTTCGCCCATGTTAGTAATGCATCAGTGAGAAGACTTAAAAAAGTTCACGCATTTATATCTTTTGCAAACGAGGTCATGATAATAGAGTTGTTAAAATACATGGACTTATTGATTGGGACTCTGACATTCCCGGCTAGTTTTTATTACCAATGCTGCTTTCACCTCCATGAAGATGTTCTATTTCCTATCATCTCATAATAGCTAATGGTATCTGTCAGTGGTGACCATTTGCAATAACATGATTGTCTAGAAAAGGGGAAATAACATGTGTCAATGATAAAATTTACAGGATTTGCTATCAGCTAAACAATTTTAAACTGTAGTTGTTGACTTCAGTACATATTGTTGATGCATACCTTTTTCTTTGTGTCTATCGGAAATAATTTCCAGAAGTGCTTTTTTTTCCATAAGATCCAGGTCTGATTCAGCAAATAGAGATGATCTGTCCACTTCATCTGAAACATCGTCCTCCGTCTCCATGACTGCCTCACATCGACACTCGAGGGAGAGCTGCTTTAATGCCATCAGTTCCTGGTAATACCCTCGGTATTTCTCCCTCATTGATTGGATTATATCCTTATCCTGAACACTTCTCAGCTCTGCCCATTTGCTGCTATTTGACAGGCCTGTTCCTCGGAGATCTCGGAATGTTGAGAAGGTGATCTTTTTGTTCTTGAGAAGTGGGATGGCAAGGCGCTTCACCTGAAAATAGAGCAACAAGCGAATTTTCATTAACTGCAAACACAGAGTACAGAGTCTTATCAAGGGCACATAAAGTTAGGTTGGTATGTACACTGTGTTGTAACGTGATCCCAATAACGTGAAAGACTTGGACATTATAGACCAAGTACATAATTATGTTGATTTTTCCAAACAGATAGACCGTTTTGTTATCATCTCCGTACTTACTCCTTGAAGTAGGCTATCAGAATTCTAAAATGAAAACAAATATATCTGCGATAGCAAAATTCCGGAATTCAATTTAATTGATTATTTATAAGTTTAAATCCGACTGTGCAAACCAGAGGTTTCTAAAGCCTTAACTGAGTGTTGAGTTTCAATGAATCCGGGAAATTTTGCAAGCGTAACTGTTTATCGATATTGTAACATGACCATTGCATATTAGCTGATCAAAATAAACCCTACTTTTGATTACCTATTTCTGAGTCGAAAGGTCTTTGTGACTGTTCCTAATTCTTAAGTTTAATGAAACAAAATCACATTGATTATATCCATTCAGCTAATACTGATGCCACCTGTCAAATTTGAGCAACGCTCGGGTAATAAGAAGAACATAACAATTAAACCATGAGCCGGCCGATTTTGGTTAATATGATGTGTAATTTCGCGGAGTCGTGTGTAGTCATTGCCATTCTTAACATTGTTTTCAAATCAGAATCAAGAATCAAGGTCATGTTACAATATTACTTGACCAATCCTGAACGAGGAGGTTGCACTTGGCTCTATCATGAATATGAAACTGAAGCTTTATCATACCAAACAATCACTTGTCTAGATTATACCTGCACATCACCCCTGATTCGGCAGGCAACGCACTTCTTATCCTCTACTTCAGTTTCAAGTCTGTCCATCTCAGCAAGGAGCTGCTCTACTAGATGCGGGTAATCTTCCTGCAGAGCTGGTAGGAGAACCTTCTGGAAGTCCTCCGCTGAAATGTGACCCAGGAGACATCCAAGGAGGTTCTCGTTCTGACCTCGTCTGTCCTCTCGACCCTTCACACTCTCTTCATCGGAGATGGAGATGACACCATTAGAAAGAAGGACGTCCAATATTTGGCTGGATCTGAGGTCGATCGTGTCCAGGATTTCCTTGAAGCAGTTCTTCAGGACCTGTGTATGGAGCTGTATCTTTGTGGCAACATCTGTAATAGCGTTTAATTGGCTTTGTGTGAACATCCTGTCAAATGATTCGGTGGCTAAATTGGCTAACATGTCATATGAGACAGAAGAGTGTTAGTTCTCCCTTCGAACTTTTATAATCCTGTTTCAGGCCTACATCATTATAAAAAAATATTTAACAGGAAATTACAGAAGGCACATTGTTCATGTGGATTTAGCTCAGTAAAGTAACAATTCATATGGTTCCTTTAAACTAGGAATGCTTGAGGTGTAGCACGCTAGATGCAGCTTTTGATGACAGGCAGTAGGGAATAGTTTACATGAGGAATGTTCATGTGATAAATTTTAAGAATTTTACAGTTTTATGTTCTAGGTAAAAAACTGCAGACAGAAGTTTAAAGCAATCAATATTGTTGGAGCAGGAAGTGAAGTTTTTTCATAATAGTGAGGTTTTATGTTTACAATATATTGTCAATATGTATTTATTGGTTAAAGTCAGTATTATCGTTTTGAGTCCCCCTTTTTATGTTAAAGTGTTTCATCAGTGAAGAATATTTCAATCTCCATGGGAGATCAGTGAGGAAACATTTCTGGTGTTTTCGAAAATAGGTCTTTTCTTCGATATACTAGAGCGAAAACTGATGACAATCTTTTACGGATCCAAATTATTAACAGAAAAATATTGTTTTATTTATAGCATTGACATTGAACTATTGAGAAAGTCGGTAGTAGGGAGATGTTAAAAACAACAAAAATAATGATGGTGTTACATATAAATAAGGTGTAATGCCAACATCGAAAACTTTACTTTATTATTTTTTATTTTGTTATCAATGCTAAAAAGTAAGTTATTCTAAGCACAGACTCACCAGGCACCACTTTTTCAATTATCGCCTTTTGATGAACCCATGTCTCGAAACGTATTTCTGTTTCCTTTAGCATTCTGTCAAATACACATCTCAATCTTTCACGTCCTACGTAGAACCGTTCATGTGTCATCCTGTCTTCCAAGTCGTCCAGTAAGGACGTAATGTACAAGACACGTGGTGGAGGGGTCGCCATTTTATGGTGCTTATGAGATGATAATCTAAATAAAAGAGGCATGAAAATGTGAGTGGTACAAGATAGAATACATCAAACTGAACTTATAGATGTGGCAGGTAATCTTGAGGGCCTTCACTTTAAAGATTTTGTTTTTTTAATTGTTTGTAACTTTTAATTTTGTTGCATTTTTGGTTACACATGGTAGATGTAATACATACAGTACATGGGTTCACATCAACAACTTGTTACACATTGACCAATGTTTATAAAAAGTAGAAAGATTGTCATTAACAAAGGCATTGTATTTGGCTAAGTTATAATATTTGACAATCTCAGCTTGGACCGTTCAAAACTCAGGCACAGAGTGTCTTATTCTATGGTCAAAAATTATGTTTTTGATCAGTATCAAAATCGTATTGATAGGCCTGTGGGCACTATTTGTATAGCCTATGAGGATATTAATATCCTGAAACTTAATACAAATATCTGCTTCGTTCTGAAGCCACTGTTTCAGTTTGGTCCAAATCGAGATTACCATTGGGCATTCACAAAATAGATGAAATATGGTTTTTCTGTATTTTTTTTTACAGTAATAGTAATAGTAATAGATACTGACCTGTGAACTTATAGTCCGCCGGCCCAGAGGGGTCCCCATGCACCCCCCCCCCCCCCCCCCCCCCCCTGCCCCCCCCCCATGGCAGACTGAGACGAACTTTTTTTGAAGCCTTGACATGTCTATTATGCAAATTTGACTGGTAACAGTGTATAAACTGGGACGAAATGTGTCATTTTTACATATTTCCATGGGTACCCCCCCTCAGCCACTTATTCTCTGAAGCGTCACACCAAAAGGTGGATATCCCCATATCTTTGGTTCTAATTATCATAGAACCATAATCTTGGTATCTAAATGTATGTTTATAAGGTCACTGAATCCATTGACAGACATTTCAGATAGCTACCATAGGTCATTTGTACGAAATTTTAGGTTTCCATTACAAAAACTCATCATTCATGACTTCGACCGGTCACAATTCTATTTTCCGTTCTCTACAGTTAATGGATATCATTTTATTTTACATTATTTGTACTGACAGTAGAATTATGAGTACCTGTAACCATTTTGTGTACCTATGTGTACTTATAACAAACAAATTAAGTGTCCAAAAGCAAACCAAGGGACCTACCGTTAATCTACTATGATTGAAAAACACCAACTCAGCCTTGGAAAATTTTTTTTCTTCCTCTCTATAGTTAATGTATATGATTTTATTTTACATTATTTGCACTGAGAATAGAATCTTGAGTACTTGTAACCTTTTTGTGTACTTATGTGTACTTATAACACATAAATTAAGTGTCCAAAAGTAAACCAAGGGACCTACCGTTAATCTACTATGATTGAAATACACCAACTGAGCTTTGGAAAAAACTATTTTCTCTTCTCTACAGTGAACGTATATCACTTTATTTTACATTATTTGCACTGAGAATAGAATATTGAGTACTTGCAACCCTTTTGTGTACTTATGTGTACTTATAACACATAAATTAAGTGTCCAAAAGCAAACCAAGGGACCTACCGCTAATCCACTATCATTGAAATACACCAACTCAGCCTTGGTAAAACACTATTTTTTCTTCTCTAAAGTTAATGTATATTATTTTATTTAACATTATTTGCACTTAGAGTAGAATTATGGATACTTGCAACTCTTTTGTGTATTTGTGTACTTATATCAACCAAGGTTAAGTGTCCAAAAGCAAACTAAGGGGCCTACCATTAATCTACTATCATTGAAATACACCAAATCAGCCTTGGAAAAACTCACAATTTTGTATTTTGTTTTACTGTTTTACTTCTAAATCATTGGGGAATGCACATGCATCCGAGTGGAATGAGCATATATAAGGATGCATGGCAAGTAAATGGATGGAAGTTGTTTCTCAGACATTCTTATCCCACTTGAAGCTGGACTCATCAGATTAGGCTCATTGCAAGGTGTTTTTACTTGCTATTTTCAAAGTTTTTCTGATCAGATCAAGTGGCTCTTAGGTTGTGCCATCAGATTTGTTTGGTGAGCAAGGTGCCTTCAAATGTGCATTTACTGGAAATCCATATTGTATTACATTCTCATATGATTAATCTTGATAATTAGGTTTCCTCACTATTGTGTAATGTTTACTTGTTGTGGTTAAATGTACCAAAATTCATATATCCTACAACCAACCGGATTGAGTAATGATGTACTCAGGAACGTGAATTTTAAGATAAAGTTTGTCTTCCTTATGTACATATCACTTATAAAAGACTTATAAGGATTTATTTTGCTGTCTATGGTGGACCTGACAGAAACTATTGATAAAGTTGGCTGTCTGCAACTGAATGTCTATTGCTGTGAACATGAGTCAAACAATGTAACATGGACACTGTCATGATACCATCAAAAGCCTAGAGTATCATACAATGCATTTCAATTAGCAGCAGGCTCTATGGAATACATCTCTGTTCAAATGTCTGTTGTTCTTGTTGCTGATGAGAGACATAGTTCGACTCTTATGGGTGGGAAGCTAGAGCCAGTGCGCTCTTCCTAGAGAGTTGGTCGACATCAAGGCCCCGCAACGTGACAGCTTTGAGGATGATAATGAACGTTGTTGTGGTGTGTGGTGTATGGTGATGTTATTGATGATGCTCTCTCTTAAAACTAGGATTTTGATAAATTGCTGATGTCCAAAAAGCAGCTGATTCAAACAGTCATATGGAGATTAAAAATGAATAATTTGCAAGAATGTACTCCTGTACTACATGCCTGTGATGTGTGTAATGACGGAATTAATACCTATGTGTTATCTTTTTTCTTTGAACCCTTTAAATCCCCAATGATTTAGAAGTAAAACAGTAAAACAAAATACAAAATTGTGAGTTTTTTCCAAGGCTGATTTGGTGTATTTCAATGATAGTAGATTAATGGTAGGCCCCTTAGTTTGCTTTTGGACACTTAACCTTGGTTGATATAAGTACACAAATACACAAAAGAGTTGCAAGTATCCATAATTCTACTCTAAGTGCAAATAATGTTAAATAAAATAATATACATTAACTTTAGAGAAGAAAAAATAGTGTTTTACCAAGGCTGAGTTGGTGTATTTCAATGATAGTGGATTAGCGGTAGGTCCCTTGGTTTGCTTTTGGACACTTAATTTATGTGTTATAAGTACACATAAGTACACAAAAGGGTTGCAAGTACTCAATATTCTATTCTCAGTGCAAATAATGTAAAATAAAATCATATACATTAACTATAGAGAGGAAGAAAAAAAAATTTTCCAAGGCTGAGTTGGTGTATTTCAATCATAGTAGATTAACGGTAGGTCCCTTGGTTTGCTTTTGGACACTTAATTTGTTTGTTATAAGTACACATAGGTACACAAAATGGTTACAGGTACTCATAATTCTACTGTCAGTGCAAATAATGTAAAATAAAATGATATCCATTAACTGTAGAGAAGAGAAAATAGAATTGTGACCGGTCGAAGTCATAAATGATGAGTTTTTGTAATGGAAACCTAAAATTTCGTACAAATGACTTATGGTAGCTATCTGAAATGTCTGTCAATGGATTCAGTGACCTGATAAACATACATTTAGATACCAAGATTATGGTTCTATGATAATTAGAACCAAAGATATGGGGATATCCACATTTTGGTGTGACGCTTCAGAGAATAAGTGGCTGAGGGGGGTACCCATGGAAATATGTAAAAATGACACATTTCGTCCCAGTTTATACACTGTTACCAGTCAAATTTGCATAATAGACATGTCAAGGCTTCAAAAAAAGTTCGTCTCAGTCTGCCATGGGGGGGGGCAGGGGGGGGGGGGGGGGTGCATGGGGACCCCTCTGGGCCGGCGGACTATAAGTTCACAGGTCAGTATCTATATATTACATCTTACACAGAACATAGTTCACAGGTCAGTATCTATATATCCCATCTTACACAGAACATAGTTCACAGGTCAGTATCTATATATTACATCTTACACAGAACATAGTTCACAGGTCAGTATCTATATATTACATCTTACACAGAACATAGTTCACTGGCAATATAAAATGCAATATTTGGTATTGAAACCACTGAAGATTACAGAGGGCAACACATTTAAGTGGAATGGTATTGTACAGGCACTGATCTCTATCAGTAATATTAACTAATAGTAATTCTTCCCACTTCCAAAAATAGTCTTTGGAGTATTTGAGTACTGAATTCAATTTTATAAGATTCGTGTAGTAATGATGTGTTCCTTTCAATGACTTAAAAAGGTGAAACACACAAGGTGGAATAATTGGGGTTTGAATCTTAATCATCTTATCGATGTTGCACAATTTGCAGTAGTGTCTTATGGCTTAGTGATGCCAAGATAGGAAAGATAGTTAACTTTAATGCTATTGTGGCATATAAAATTTTCATATGATAAGAGATTATCGTCTTCATCAAGTAGATCATTAACAAATATAATGCTGGTAGAAAACAGAGTTGTCGTCAATTAGAAAATTTTAGACAAAGTATTTGTGCAGCAATAGCGTGAGACGATAATTGATGTGTTTTAGTAGATTTGACAAATTTCATCCAAGCATGAATATGATCAATGTAAAATCTGTTTCTAAAAGATGAGACCAAGTTAGATATAATTCTTTGGCTATCAATATTAGATATATTCAATGGATATATAGATTGTGTGTTTATATTAAATAATTGACACCATTTGGGGTCTGATTTATATGTTCCGAGAGCTTTTGCGACTCTATGATCTACTTTATTTTAGGGCATTTTATCCCCCCATCTGTTTTTTTATCAAGAACTATCTGCGATCTGTTTACTTTATCTTGTTTGTTGCCCCAAAGGAATTTAATTTTTTTGGTTAATATAAACACTTTTCAGTTCCATCAAGAATACACGTTGTATCATCTGCAAATTGGGATAACAGGTGGTGAATTTTATCAATTTGAATGCCTTTTATATCTGGGTTATTTTCATCATGATTTCTAGGATTTCAAAGCAAATGAGAGATATATCCTTGTCTGCAACCTCTTGAAATTTTGAAAAACGACGTTCCATGCCCGTTATCAAAAACACTCGATTGTATATCGCAATAAAAGGTGTTTATCCAACTTATGATTGATTCACCGAAACTGAAAAACTGCAAAGCTTTATTCATAAATTTCCAATCAACGGAGTCAAAAGCCTTTTCAAAATCGTAAGTAATAATAATCCTAGTATTTTATGTCCTTCTGTATATTGAATACTATCATATATTTGTCTTGTTATATCACCAATGTATCTTCCTGCCATAAATTCCTTTTGTTCCTCGTTTATTATAAAGTCTAATACGGATTTTTTTTTTGGCAATCGTCATTGACGTTACTTTATAGAAAATTGATAAAAGTGAAATGGGTCTCCAATTGTTCATGAATTGTTTTGGTTTGTTGTCCTTCGGTATACAGGTAATGAGCCCTTGTCTTTGGGAGACGGACATTTTGCCATTTTTATATGCATAAGTAATTCAATTCAATAAGTATTTATTTAGGTCTAACAAAAAAATATTAAGAAATTCCGAAGTAAATCCATCTGGTCCAGGACTTTTGTCATTCTTTAGGCCTTTAACGGAGGTTGAAAGTTCATCCTTAGTAATTTCTCCTTCAAGATTTTGTCTCATGTCTTGTGACAATTTTGGAATATTCAGATCGGATAAAGCTTCATTAAGGTTTATGTCTGATGTTTCTTTCCTGGTGTAGAGTTTTTGGTAAAATAATTCGACCTCATTTTGATTTCCTTAAGTTCGTCTACAATTTTACCCTCACTAGTTTCTATTCTTGTAAATGACTTGTTTAGAAAATTTCTGGTTTCTAGATATAAAAAATATTTCGACGGTTTTTCGCCATGTTCCAACCATGTTGCTTTTGATCTAACGATCATTCCTTGAACTTTTTCTTTTACCAGTTCTTCAAGGTCTTCATTTAGATATTCGATTTCTTTTAAAAGATCCATTTTATTGTTATCGTTTACACATTCATCTAAAGCTTCGTTCTGTTTTTTTAATCTGTGAATAGATATAATTTTCTTTAGATTCACGTTCTTTTTTCTTATAGGAAGAGTAGCTTATGGTTTTCCCTCGAATCATCAAGTATTGTCTCCCATAGGAGTTGATCATTTATAGAGTAGAGGTCATTTTCACATTTATATTGATTAACTGTATCTTTTATTGTTTGTTTGATCATTTTCACATATTCTTTATCTCTTAACAGTGAGTTATTGAATTTCCAAAATCTTCGTCCTCTTTCCATTTCGTTTGGCTTAAATGTTAAACTTATCAATGAATGGTCCGATTTATATCCCGGTTCCATTTCGCATTTGGTAACAGAGTGTACTAAGTTATGAGAGATTAGAAAATAGTCGAGTCGTGCTTGTTTGATGGGGTTTTGTTGTCTCCATGTGTCTACGAGGTCTAATTCATCTTGCAAATCTAATAGTATTTCTCTTACCTTTAGGTTGTTGGTGTGTTTACAATTATAAGTATCAAATTGTAAATTCTGCACAATGTTCCAATCTCCGCATAGTTTATAACGGTCGCAATCTATGGTTAACATCTTTACTTTCAAGTCATCTTAGATGTCGGGGTTGTCACTTTAAAGATTGATTACAAATACTAATGAAGGTATAACATAAGGCATGTAACTTCATGGCTCTTTAGACATCAGTTGGATGTAACTTCTATTCGAACGTCTTGGCATACACTTTCAGCATTATTTAAGAAATAAAGTTCGCTCTACCCCAATGTGTTTTGTAATAAAGTATAGTTTTGCCCTGAACTATTATAGTTAAAGCACGAGGACGGTAGTCAGAGTGCTTTAACGTTATGTTAGTTCAGGGAAAAACTATATTTTAATACAAAACATATTGGGGTAGAGCGAACTTGATTTCTTTTCTAAGATGCTAAGATAATCTATACGGGGAACACTCTGATTTTAATAATCTCGAAATGAAATATAGTGTTTACATTGCTCACATTAAAAATCCATGAACAGGGCTAACTGTTCGCTATTCCAAGTATGGAACCCAACCCCTAGTTTAAAACGACATTTAGTTGGATAAAGCTTTGATTACTGCAGTTTTGCACTTTAACTTTTTCATTTTTTCAATTTTGAATTATATTTTATTCTTATTGTTTCTTTAAAAACTTGAAAAAACAAATTAACACCTTGTTTTTAAAAAAGCCTTTACTTTTACAAACTCGTGTCGTGCAGTGCGGGCACCATTGCCCATATAAGGCTTATCACGTGGTTAACATTCCACAAAGAATTATGGGTATTGTTTGTTTTAGAAGCGTGATGGCGGACTGAATCCTGACATCTATTTTGTTTTTCTGCTGTCATAAACGTTAAAGGTGATGCTTTAATCTTTTATATAAGCAGACTGTTGGGGCTGTACACCCAGAATTATTTAATTATTAGGTTGACCGTATCACATTGAACCTGGTGGAGACGGTTAACGAGAACGAACGTCACGGTCCTACGGGGCGCCGTGACCTGACGTGAAACAACGCGGTCACTCGACAGTCGACAAGCATTTGCTTTCCATTCTTCTTTCCGGTAGATAGAACTATATAATTCGAAACTGATCTCCATTGAAAGAAACATTATCAGCAAAATCGCCAATACGATAGACATAATCATTGATAGGGATAAGCCATGTTGATCGAAAGAACCGAGGTAAAAGGTTACCATGGACGCGCGATCACGAGGGGGTGGCGGAGAAGAGCGGATATAGCGTCATTCACAATTGTTACGTCATGAAAAAACTATACCTTTATTGTCTGATAAAGTACTTTTTTTTCGATTGTTCTAACCGCTAGGCATCTTAGAATTGGCATGAATGGTTGAACGAAAATATTTCAAACAACAAAGAGAAGACCTTACGCCTATTGGTAGCTCTTAAAAGTGTGACTCTGCCAACACCATCCCTAACATAAACTTATCAAACTAAATGTATCTAAGAAATTGTGTTATAACACTTTTAATAATGATGTCAAAACAAATAAATTTTGGTCCAATGACACTATATTGAATGTAAAAATCCAATAAATGATCAAACGCTATGTGATATAATATTTGAAATGTATTAATGATCTTCTGATTACATAAAAATATCTCAGAATTTAGTGAATTGTATAGACTGAAAACAAACTGCTTGAAATGCGCATGATAGATTCATTGTTAAAGAAAATATATAAACAGGAATCATTATCAACTGACGAAGAGTTAAAATA
Organism: Phorcus lineatus; assembly: GCA_921293015.1. Classification (NCBI taxonomy): domain Eukaryota; kingdom Metazoa; phylum Mollusca; class Gastropoda; order Trochida; family Trochidae; genus Phorcus; species Phorcus lineatus. The sequence goes on from OV121089.1 coordinate 32,908,903, forward strand.
GATTCTCTGCACTCTGATTTGTATCAAATTAAATCTGAAGTGAAAGAAATGGGAAACTGACAATGGATAAATCATTAGCAAAAACCTTTGAGAATATATAATTTCATTCCATTTCAAAGCGTTGTAAGTTACAAATTAAGATGATTTTAATACTAAAGTTTAATTCAATAATTAGATGATTAAACAATATTGATTTGAGTATTTACAACATTTTGGAATCGCTTGATTGATTGAATTCATATTTTCGTCTGAAATACATTTCTAACCAACTAGAATACATAATATACATAGGTACAAAGAAATTAATTTTATCAATAATGTAACAACACACTATATTTATGCCTGTGTATTCAAGAATGAAAAACCATACATCAATGGCCTAAAAGCGAGACTGCCTACATGATAGAAAAGAGAAAAAAGAAAAAGGGATAACAGACACTTATATAAGTTGTTATTACGACTTGAAGAGACTTAGTGTAAGTCTATGTGATAAACACTGAAGCTATGCGCATCCGAGCAAAGGAGTGAGCGTGGTTCCACTTGGTTGATCAACCGTCAAGGCCATAAAGACGTACATGGTATAATACATAAACAAATCTTATCGTCATTTTGATGTTACAGTTATATCACCAGTTCCCATGGTATATCAGAAATCAATTGTCAAATACAATTTCGATGCTCCCTGGTATGTAGGTTATTTTCTATGACGATAAAGGTAGCCAATCAAACCAATCAAACGTGAGAAGCAGTGCTTTCAATTCAATTTGGTAATTTATACGTGATGTGTTCATGTTGTTCAAATTAACAATGTCCCTATCCAATGTCATATGAATCATTTTTTAATACTTCTGATTAGCATCTGCATATCGTTTATAAGCCAAACTCATATCCCTCAAGGGGAATTTTTCAATTTGTTCTATTAGTGATCTGAAACACTTAAACACCAAAACATGTTTTATTTTACATGAAAATCTTACCGAATATCCTCGCTCGATGATAACGTCCCTATCTATAGGTGTCGTTTCTCTGTTGTCAACTCGAGTTGAGCACGTGACACATATTCGTTAACAGGTTATAACGTACCCGTATCCGCGTTACAAGAGCCTAGGAATGTTTTAAAAAGACGTGAAGTTTACCGACTATCTTTCATAATGTATACCTTCGTCTTCGTCTGGGTAAATGACCTTTTTGACTTCTAGATGAAATCTGCGTTTGTTTATACAATTGGATTATTATATCCTTCTAAAGAATATACCTTCATGCTTTGAACTATGGTCTAAATTGTCAGGTATTGGCCTAGTTTATATCTCCGACCAGTTTCTTATTGATAGTTGCTTGCGAGCGTATAAAACATTGGATAATACGACTTCTTACAATTTTTTGACATGTTACACATTGCCTTTTTGCAAGTAATCTTCACTATTTATAAATTAATCTATACATTTCCCTGTTCACGAGCACTAAATTTACTATAGTGCGCAAATTTGCTCATGAATAAATATACCTATGCGAGTAAAAGTACGTTTCGCATGACAACGAAAATCGAGATGCGGTTTAATTCATCCTTATGTGAAGAAGTAGGAAATTAAAATGTGAATGAATTGTTTAATTTCAATTGTAGAAATTGGTAGTTGGCAGACAAGGCTATTTTATGGATGGATAATATCTTAATTTTCACTATTGCAACCTCTTCCTTATAGGTTCACGTCATTAATATTGCTAGGGAAGTTGTTGATGTTATCAGCTATCAAATCTTACAAATATTGTCCTGCAAATTGACCAAGAACCCTCGTAAGTATTTGCTAGGAAGTTTTGCATCCTGTTTAAACGATAAAGAATTATTGTGAATATACAGAATGCATACACAAAATCTCCAAATATGGAACTCTAAATGCTTACATTACAAACAACTCAAGCGAGGCGAGACAAGGGCACCAAATGACATCAAAAGACCAGATTCAACTCCAGCAACAACATCATCAGATCCATTATCCTCTGGAACTCCCTCCCTGGCTCTGAGACAGGTGAGACTAAAGTCAAATATCCTGAGAAATACAGAAATGAGCATAAACTGTGTTATGGTAAAGAACCTAGAAGTCGGACAACAGAACATGACAATGACTGTAAATGATAATAAACTACCCAAATGATATCCCAAAAATAACGCAGCATATGGAGTTGCAAGATGAGAAGGGAAGATTGATTCCTTTTTGCAAACGATGGACGATGAGCGCACAAGAGGGTGAACAAGATGATGGTGGAGGGGAGAGTTGTATAGGTCCAGGACCAGATGTCTCTAGGATAGATGTTCCCCTCCCTTGACTGGGACTACCCTAGATTGGGGCAACCTGGAGCGGTGAGATGATATAACAATAACAAAACAGTGACAAGCTTAAGGTGGTCAGCGTTGAACGAACCTTTATATTCCTGTTACATAACCGGTCTCATTAACTCTCCCAGGGAAAATCATATTGGACTTTGGCCAGAATTGCCATAGCGTCATTAAGTTTATTATGACCATGTCCATGTCCATTTCTTCAGGCCTTCGTTTTGAGTTTAGTTCTTTCAGAGATAGTAAGACAAGTTTGCACCCAAGGATCCACAAGTCTGTTGGTCATTCTGCGAATGAATGATTTGCCACCTATGAATAATCGGTTCAATCCAATCCAAACACATTCAAGTTCTTTTTGTTTTGCGAGAACGTCAGATTTAGGCCTTCTCGTTTTGACAGTAATATCATCAGAGAGAGTTCGAGATTTTACTCGCTTCACTAGATTCTCCACTTGCACTGTTGGGAGATTGACTTGGCTTAATTGTAAATGCGTCATCACTGCCAATGTCTTCACTGAGGACATCGTCATTCAACTCAGGGGCGTTCAGCCATCACGGCATTGAAGCAGCCAACCTCGCGGTTCAAACCAACTGCCAATTCTGGTTATTATCAGTAACTAACGTTGTAAAGACTACATCTGTGAGGATCTGTATTGTCATCTTCTAAACAAGGTGTAATGAACTGGGTGTTAGATATAGCAAATGCATCTTAGATAGAGATCGAAAACCCATCTTGCAGGTCCTATTTTTAGGCAGTTTCATTTGCTAAATTTAATAATATAAAAAAGGATGTTACTGCTGCAATAAAACTATCGGATAAACTTGGTATCAAAATCATTTAAACGTGAAAATCAGGTCAAAAGGCGGAAATTGTTTTGCAAAACTACAAAAGGTTCATGCGAATCTTAAAGCGGTTACCCATCATTGATAACGTCATCGCGAGTTTAGAGAAAGTTCTGCAGGGTATACTACAATGCGTTACAATAACAAATCCTTGGTTATTGAAGCGTTTTCGAACTTGTTAAAAATATGTGTTTCCTTAAAGAACAAAGAGCATGCAGCCAATACCGGAAAGGCTCGCATAATACAAATTACATCCCTAATAAATCATCTCTATATATATACATTTTCCCAAAAGTGAAGAACATTGGAACAATCACCAATTGCTGAGCAAGGATGTTGTATTTTAATATCAAAACAAGGCTTTGGAATCTTATAGAATTCACATTCCAGATAACTTACATCAGCTAATAAACCTGGTAACATAATCATAAACACATGAATTTGGTACTATAATTGATTGAATCTCTCTCTAAAAATATATGAAAAGAAAACAATTATCATTTTTGTTTAAATCAGCATTTACCATTGATAAGGGTTATTTATGTTATATATATGATGTGATCTGACACGATCTGACACATCATTGCTTAAAAAGCAGTAGTGTTTATATGACTACAAATATTTCTATTCTTAGCACGCTTGTTCATATTGACAATATATCACTATTCGTATAATAATGCATATCATAACGTAAATCATCATAATTTTTTTTGTCAACAACTTGCCAGAAATGTTCATTGTTAAAAATATTCTAATGTTTATTGAAAATCTCAAAATTTAAAGTTGCCAGTATTTGCTTTGTGATACCTCGTATATGTCATTTATAAACGTAGTGTAGATAAGAACCCTCTACCCAAATGGATCTGTTAATAATGTCCAAAATCAATTTTTTGAATAAGAAAATTATGAACTGTGAAAACATAAATTGTGGTCAGAAACTGTATATCTTCAATCTTTTCTTAACAACTGTAAAATTTCATCTTTATTATCAAAAATTATAATTTTTGCATGTTTCCAAATATGTCATAAAATTCTCTTGTCCATCAAATGCAAGAATTGAAACACTTTTCGGCTATAAAAGGTTTAGACAGAATGTATTTAAAGTTTCACTGAATATCAGAAACAGTTTCACAAGCTGGATCGCATGTAAGGTAGAGTTCTTTGGTTAAAGTGAACATCGGAGCTGGCACCTGGTTATAAACCTCCCAGCCAATATTAATAACATCAGAGGACACTCTCTCGTTGACCATTCTTAAGCATGTAAGAAGATCATACCTGTCCGAGTATTCGTTAAGAACTTCGGTGAGGGCATCAATGTAAATTGAACCATTTGGATCAACGAACGAATTTGTAAATTTGGAGGTACAGTATGCCATAACAAAGTCAACGTCTTCTGCAACATAGCCATTGACCCAATTTGATTTGCCTTTTTCCTTTTTGTTACCTATTTGGATCCTGTTTGCTTGAATGAAAAACAGTTTGGGCTTTCTGGCCAGAGATGGGCAAAATGAGGGTTTGAACCATTATGTTATCAGAGATTCATCAATCAGTTTCCCGTCTGCTCCATAAAATCCTTTTTCGTTCCCGTAAGTAAGGATACAGCAAACAAAGGCATCGTACTTCATGTGATCCATACTGGCGATTTCCTTGGCTGCCTCAATCATTTCATCTGCATTGAGGTCTCTTCTTGTGATCACATCGAATTGTAGTTTCTTGAACAGTTTCTGCAACTTCTTTTCATCGTTTTCTGACCAACATCTCTTGACATGACCTTCAATTTCATTGTTATTGAATATGAGGCAAATCCCTCTCGGCCTGGCATTCATTCTGTAAACTGAAAGAAAGATAACAATGGTATCGTACATAATGTAGTAACTTTACTAAAGTAGTGGCATACAGTATCTGGACCCCGTTTCACAAAAAATCGTAACTTAGTTTACGAGTGATTTTCACACGTAAACGTAGATCTACGTTTTGGATGCGTTCCACAAAAAAGTGCAGGTGTAAACTAGTAGCGATATCAGTCGTAAATCTAGGGGTTCCCCTTTCCAATCGTAAGTCCTTACGTGTGAAATTTATTACTAATATTAGGGATTTTCACGCACCTGCAAACAGGAAGATTTTGTTTTGTTTCGGAGAAAAACTTTCGTCCAAGTGACCGGTGCGATGTCAGTTTGTTGCCAGTGACTTTAAAAGGACTTTTGCACATAATTCTCATTTTATGTTGTCGAAAATCATATTTGAGATAAAAGAAAGACACAACAAACCAGTAAATAAAACTTATTTTTCCTATCCACACTTAGCTTGTCCTTGAAATCGTAGTTTGTAATAAAATAAAAGAGTTGCGTCCCTTGAATTCTAGTGCCGTGCGAAATTGAGTCCTGTGAAAATGCATACCCGATCGATATTCGTTTTTCAACTAGACCTATACGAAAACACACAAAAGTTGTTATCAAAAATCACATAAAAAGGTTAATGTTAAATAATACCGATATATTACTGTTCTAAAACTGAAAATTAAATATATGATTATATTCATGATAGTGTGCTGTAATCAAAATGGTATCGTCCCATATACAAATTTCCCAAAAGACAGAAAGCTTAAAACAACACTTTTCATGGTTGACTAACCTTGTGTAACATGGGCTCTACCCTTTGAAAATATTGGAACGTCCCAGATAAATAAACACAGAATTCCCAAAAGACACAATAAGATACAACAGTTGTTTTTTTCACTCGATGGATGATAATAACATATAAATAGAGAATCTCACCCAAGTGTCTCCTTATATCAAATATATCAACACGAGTTGACAAAAGTTACAAATATCTGAGGCTCGCCGAGGATATTTAACTTTTATCAACAAGTGTTATTATATTTGATTTAAGGAGACACGAGGGTGAGATTCTATTTATCATCCAAAATCATTTTTCATTTTGATTCTGTGAAAAATGTGTATTTCTCAACACTGCACTACTCTAAGACTCTTAGTGGATTGACATCATAGCATTGTGATGTCATCATGTTCATGACGTCATAGCATTGTGATGTCATTACTTGATGATGTAAAACAAATGTGATGTCATGAACTTGACTGTAATAGGGCATTGTTCAAAATCTACTGTCAAAATGATATCTCCTAGGAGATATTGCTTGATCTTCCCCAAGTGATATCTCCTGTGGAACACAGTTTTGGATGATAAATAAACTTAATAACATGAAGCACCATTTTATTCAATTCACATAGGGTCTCTGTTAACACATATATGCATTGAATTGAATACATCTGCAACAAAAAATTACCAGTGCTTATTAAAGTGACTGAAGCACCCAAGTCTTTTTTCAGGTTGAAAATTCTTTACAACATTGTTTTCATGTTTCTCTTGATCCAAAAATGCTTTCTTGTTCTAGAAATAGTTTAACAGATTTCTGCCTATATGGTATTAAAATTAGTGGTTAAGAATAAACATATATATATAAAATCACATAAAAATAACAAGGATGGATAATTGATTAAATCTATTTTATTTCAAAATTCAAATCTATATAATCCAGTAAATTTCCCCACTTCATCGATACACATATTCAGCTTTGAAAATATTGTCAATTGACATAAAACTTATTCACCAAAAATGTCTCATCTCTAGCTTTTGGGGTCCATTAGTAGGAGAGGTGAGGTGAAATGGGTTTTTTTGAAGCCGGTTGCAAGAGTATTTCTATTTTTATATAACAACTTCTAGTATCATTGCAGCGAGAAAGCCTGCAACACCATTGTGGCTATGCATTGCACCCAAACCTGTACTTCAGACAAAGTTGCTGAGTCTGTGGCAGTATTCACACCACAGACCGCTTGATCTGAAGCCCAGCACGCTAACTGCTGCGCTATCCAGCCCCCCAGTTCAGGAGAAGTAAAAAATAAGTTCACTGATAATGGATAATGGGCTATGCCATAAACCCATCTGGCTTCATAGGCCTGACAGTGAATATGCTTTATAGTTTATTTACTGATGAAAACATTATTTTACTGATTTAAAAAATAATATACACTTTTTGGGTGATCTGCTACAAACAGCTTTCTTCAAACTTTCTGAAAGAAAAACAAGAAAGGTTAGACACTGACTACCATAAGCATGCTGATTTCAGAATCAGAGCAAAATATGAACAAACTCAATGTAATTTTAATATAAAATCTACCTCTCAACTTACAAATTGTAGTTAATACCTCATCTTAAACTATTAAAAAACAAGTTTTGATATAAATCCAACACTGAAAACAACATTCTTTTCAAAGACTGCTTCTACCTAATAAGAAAACTGGCACCCTTGATTTGTATCTTTTGATTACAAGCCTATAATTATTCAATACATTCAGAATAGAGTCTTGAGATTTCACTTGATTTGATAGTATTAAAAGGTGACTTTATCAAAGGCAAAATTTTCAAATATATATAGTCAGTATCAATCATTACAATTTTGTGGAGAAATACAGAACTGTCATAGGGTGATATGGTACACAAACAAGAAATTAAAAGAAATCACACTATTGCTAAAAAATTATTTTTACCTTTAAAAACGCCTAGTTGTGAAAAACTTAGTTATTTGAACATCTGTTTTCAATATATGAAAATGAGTAATAAAAAAACACCTGCCAAATTAAATTCTATTTTTATTTTCATGATTTTTTTAGTCTTGAGCCTTCGTGAGTCATGTTCGGTACTGACAAGATTAAAAGAAACATGCAATGATTAGCCAATGATATTTGTAAAGAATATATATGTAACTTATATGTTTAGATTACCAAAATACCCTTTAACTTTAAGTTTAAATCAATACAAATTTAAACCACGCAAGAGAATGTGGGTTATTGAAGTACGGTTAACTGAATTGAATAAAATTTTATGAATTATTTACCTTGATGAAACTATGACTGCCACTTTTCAGGAGGTGAAGATGGAAATTAAAACTGCTACACATGATGAACATCTGGAAAATAATCACAAATTTGTTTAAATGATCAAAACAATCTACTTTGCTTGACAAATTATTAGAAAGGAGGTATAAATATGACAGAAAACACTTCAATTCTTACTGTCCAAAACTACAACACTTATTTCTGGACTTTTCAATTGGGGGTAAATTTCCCTCAAGAGTGTTAATAATGTGATTATTTAAAAATAACAAGAATATACATATGTTTCTTAACATGATTGAATGCAGTATCAACTTTGACAAATTTTCAAATGCCATTGTCAAGACATGATCCTAATATAAATGAGATGTCATCTCAAAAGTAACTATGCCTAAGAGTACAGTAACTGTTTTGCAATTTCATTAAATTATCTAATAGTCTAATAGAGTAAAATTCCAGACAGAGGTATAGCTCCAAATTTTATTGATAATATGATAACAATATCCTTAATTGATAATGATCTATTTGTTAGATTGGTTAGATAAAGAGAGGATAATTCTAAAATTGTTTTACACAATTTAAATATAACTGCATGGTGCCTTTCAAACATTTAATTAAAAGTAGGCCTAAACTGTCATTTTAAAAAGCTGTTATCACCATGAAATTTCCACGTTTGGTACATCTTCAAAGAGACGTAAAAAGCTACATTATGAAAATATAAAATGGTTCGCTTGCCGAGATAATAGAAAATCACGCACCTGTGATATGATGAGGGTCTGTGAATGTCAGCCAACTGCAAAGACGGGTTCCATTAGATTCATTACTGTTGTCGGGTCAGCTTGGGACAATTATGTGTCTGTTGGATATTTGTGATAATCTTGCATAACTTTTCTCCTCGTTTTGACTAACATCTTGCTTACGTGACCGAGACGTGCGGCATTTACTTGAGACATGTTTGTTGTGAGGCGGAAGACCGATTGGATAGACTTTCTCGACTTTTTGAACAGGAGAGTTCCACACGTAAACTACGTTAACTTAGTTTAGTAGCAAATCTACGTGTGGTTTTGTGAAACGCAAATTCGCTATTCGTAAACGTAAATTTAATTGCACGTATCTTTTAGACGTACACGTAGATTTACGATTTTTTGTGAAACGGGGCCCTGTCTTTTAAAAACTTTTGGAAAACTTAATGATATTCCGCGATTAGAATTTATTTTATGATAAGTGTTTGTTTCGAGTAAAACCATATTTGAAAATATGAAATAAACAAATGCCTTAAGTAGTTTGTCATTTCGAAAGCCCTGATACAACATTACAATTTCAAAGTCCAAGATATCTAAGTGTTACATCGATGATGGGTTAAAAATAGATGGAAGTCGACATTGAATGACTGAGACTAAATCCTGTACACAAAGATACAAAAAATGAGTGTTAGTTTTAAGGGTAATATGAAGAACAGATGTTTGCCGAAAATGTTCACCTCATCTCCTAAACAAGACACTGACCGGCTGTGGCGTCATTTGTTCCATTCAGGTATAGTACACGGACGTAGGAACTGGGGTAACGTCCTCTGCACTCGCCCTCCCCCCTTTTTTGGAGCAGAAGGGCCAAAACAGATAAACGCATATGCAGGCATCTTATACACTCCCCCTCTATACATCTTGCCCCACTCCCCCCAAATTCCCAAAGTCTTCATTCGCCCATGTTAGTAATGCATCAGTCAGAAGACTTAAAAAAGTTCACGCATTTATATCCTTTGCAAACGTGGTCATGATAATAGAGTTGTTAACATACATTGACTTATTGATTGGGACTCTGACATTCCCGGCTAGTTTTTATTACCAATGCTGCTTTCACCTCCATGAAGATGTTCTATTTCCTATCATCTCATAATAGCTAATGGTATCTGTCAGTGGTGACCATTTGCAATAACATGATTGTCAAGAAAAGGGGAAATAACATGTGACAATGATAAAACTTGCAGGATTTGCTATCAGCTAAACAATTTTAAACTGTAGTTGTTGACTTCAGTACATATTGTTGATGCTTACCTTTTTCTTCGTGTCTATCGGAAATCATTTCCAGAAGTTCTGTTTTTTCCATATGATCCAGGTCTGATTCAGGAAATAGAGATGATCTGTCCACTTCATCTGAAACATCGTCCTCCGTCTCCATGACTGCCTCACATCGACACTCCAAGGAGGGGTGGTTTAATGCCACCAGTTCCTGGTAATACCCTCGGTATTTCTCCCTCATTGATTTGATTATATCCTTATCCTGAACACTTCTCAGCTCTGCTGCTATTGGACAGGCCTGTTCCCCGGAGATCTCGGAATGTTGAGAAGGTGATCTTTTTGTTCTTGAGAAGTGGGATGGCAAGGCGCTTCACCTGAAAATAGAGCAACAAGCGAATTTTCATTAACTGCAATCACAGTACAGAGTCTTATCAAGGTCACATAGAGTTAGGTTGGTATGTACACTGTGTTGTAACGTGATCCCAATAACGTGAAAGACTTGGACATTATAGACCAAGTACATAATTATGGTGATTTTTCCAAATGAAGGCTTATCAATCTTAACGTACATCCGTCGGCATTTTTGTTTTATTGTTGCATCATACATTGTTGGGTTCAAAAGATAGACCGTTTTGTTATCATCTCGGTACTTACTCCTTGAAGAAGGCTATCAGAGTTCTAAAATGAGTCTTCGAAAATAGAAAAATACCTTCGATAGCAAAATTCCGGGATTCATTTTAATTGATTATTTATAAGTTTAAATCCGACTGTGTAAACCAAAAGTTTCTAAAGCCTTAACTGAGTGTTGAGTTTCAATGAATCCGGGAAATTTTGCAAATGTAACTGTTACCGATACTGTAACATGACCATTGCATATTAGCTGATCAAGAGAAAACACTACATTTGAGTACCTATTTCTGAGTTGAAAGGTCTTTGTGACTGTTCCTATTTGTAGTGACATTTGTCCTGGGAACAGCATGTGAAAGGACGCAGCTAAGTAAAAGAAGGCGTCAAAATTGGACAAGCTTGCAAGTTTGGAATGATTAAGTTAAATAAAACAAAATCATTTTGACTATCACAATTCAGCTAATGATGAAGCCACCTGTCAAATTTGAGCAACGCTCGGATAATAAGAGGATCATAACAATTAAACCATGAGCCGGCCGATTTTATTAAATATGACGTGTCATTTCGCGGAGTCGAGTGTAGTCATTGCCATTGTTAACATTGTTTTCAAATCAGAATCAAGAATCAAGGTCATGTTACAACATTACTTGACCAATCCCGAACGAGGAGGTTGCACTTGGCTCTATCATGAATCTGAAACTGAAGCTTTATCATACCAAACAATCACTTGTCTAGATTATACCTGCACATCACCCCTGATTCGGCAGGCAACGCACTTCTCATCCTCTACTTCAGTTTCAAGTCTGTCCATCTCAGCAAGCAGATGCTCTACTAGATGCGGGTAATCTTCCTGCAGAGCGGGGAGGAGAACCTTCTGGAAGTCCTCCGCTGAAATGTGACCCAGGAGACATCCAAGGAGGTTCTCGTTCTGACCTCGTCTGTCCTCTCGACCCTTCACACTCTCTTCATCGGAGATGGAGATGACACCATTGGATAAAAGGACGTCCAATATTTGGCTGCATCTGAGGTCGATCGTGTCCAGGATTTGCTGGAAGCAGTTCTTCAGGACCTGTGTGTGGAGCTGTATCTTGGTGGCAATATCTGATGAATCAAATGAATCGGCAGATAAATTGGCTAAATTGGCTAAAATGTCATATTAGGCAGAAGAGTGTTAGTTCTCCCTACGAACTTTTATAATCCTGATTCAGGCCTACATCATTATGAAAAAGTATTTAACAGGAAATAACAGAAGGCACATTGTTCATGTGTAATTTGCTCAGTAAAATAACAATTCATATGGTTCCTTTGAACTATGAATGCTTGAGGTGTGGCACGCTAGATGCAACTTTTGATGATAGGCAGTAGAGAACACTTTACATGAGGAATGCTCATGTGAATTTTACAGTTTTATACTCCCGGGAAAATACTGAAGAAGTTTAGGGCAATCGGTATTTTTGAAGCAGGAAGTGAACATTTTTCATCATAGTTGGGTTTTAGGTTAATAATGTATTGTCAATATGTATTAATTGGTTAAAGCCAGTTTTATCGCTTTGAGTCTCTCTTTTTGTGTTTAAGTGTTGCATCAGTTAAGAATATTTCAAATCTCCATGGGAGATCCAGTTAGGAAGCATTTCGGGTGTTTTCGAAAATATGTCTTTTCTTCGATATACTAGAGCGAAAACTGATGACACATCTTTTTCGGATCCAAATTATTAACAGAAAAATATTGTTTTATTTATAACATTGACATTAAACTATTGAGAAAGTCGGGTAGTTGGGAGATGTTAAAAGCAACAAAAACAATGATGGTGTTACATATAAATAACTGTACTTTAGTATTTTTATTTTGTTATCAATGCTAAAGAATAAGTTATTCTAAGCACAGACTCACCAGACACCACTTTTTCAATTATCGCCTTTTGATTAACCCATTTCTCGAAACGTATTTCTGTTTCCTTTAGCATTCTGTCAAATACACATCTCAATCTTTCACGTCCTACGTAGAACCGTTCATGTGTCATCCTATCTTCCAATTCCTCCAGTAAGGACGTAATGTACAAGCAACGAGGTTGAGGGGTCGCCATTTTATGGTTCTTTTTAGATAACAATCTAAATTAAAAGAGACATGAAAATGTAAGTGGTACAAAATAGAATGGATTATACTGAAAATATGGATGTGGCAGGTATCCTTATACTTATATATTTCAAAAAGTTAGGTAATCTTGAGGGCCTTCACTTTAAAGATTGATTACAACTACTAATGAAGGTATAACTTAAAGCATATTAGTAAATGGGTTAGCTTCCTACCTTTCAAAATAACAAGAAATGGTAGACAGGGTGAGACGTTATCTTTGTGGTGTGCAGATATACTTTCCTACAGGCTCCGAACATAAACACCTATCGTAAGTATACTAATGATTGTGAATTCCTTCTGACCAATTTTGCTGCGAATACAACTATATTCATAAGGCACAAAAATGTTTTCTATACTGATATATCTCAGATAAAAGTGTCCTTATCTGATAACAAAATCATATTTTACAAACTTACATGTAAAGATTGGATCGAAGCTCGTAATTATTCAAACGTATTGATTTATAGTTTTAGCATAAGTTGGCATGAATGGTTGAACGAACATATTTTAAAAAACAAAGGAAGCTCAAAGAATCAAATGAATAATTCGGGTATGTTCTTGTGGGTACCTTACACCTATTGGTAGCACTGAAAATCTCATTCTTTCCAACAATCCCTAACATAACATATATGAGAACTTATGTTATGTAACATTTAATCAATCTTTTATGTAAATTTGTTTTACAGCTATATGTTGTCAAAACAAAGCAATTTTGATGAATGCTATTTGACATATTATTTGAAATAAATTTATGATCTTCGATAATGTAATAATTTCTCCGATTTTTTTCAAATAATGCAGAGTGAAATGAAAATTAACTACTAAATTTTATCAGTAACAGTAAAAAAAAGTAAAATATCAGTTACTACACACTTTATTTATGCCAGTTAATGCAAGAATGAAAAGCCATACAACTATGGCCTTGAAGAGAGACTGCATCCATGATAAAAACGAGACTCATTGTTAAAAACCGGACTAATTAATTGCAGTAGCGTGGGTCGTTAGCTGGAAAGTTACTTTGCCTTTGTCGATAACAATGAGTTTCATTTCTATTGTTCACTCAGTCTCGCTTTAAAAAGACATACAGTGTCAGCAAGCAGCGTCTTTACACTCTTTGTAGAGACAAGAAAAACAGTTTTGCCTCTTGCCACAGAGTTTTCAAGAATCCTTTTATTGTTGCTACTGTCAACATTTAAATTTAAACTTAAAATTAAAAAGATTAACATTTGTATCTACAAAAAAGAATGTGTGCTTATGAGCAAACTTACCGGATATTCTCACTCGATAGTGACTTCCTTGTCGGTAGGTGTTATTTCTCTGTTGTCAACTGGAGTTGAGCACGTGACACATATAACTTCCGGGTATCCGCTTTACAAAAGCCTATGCAGGGTTTAAATAGAACTGAGCTTTACCGACTTTCTTTCATAATGTATACCTTTGTATTTAAGGGTAAATGACTTTTTAGCTCATCAGGTCATCTTCTTCTCCAGTTGCAAAAGGTCCAGAGAGCTGAATAGTTGTGTGTAGACTCCTTGGGCACTGGAGATTCTAAATTGTAGGTTTGGTGACCCCATGACCCCAAATGGGGTCACAGGGGTCAAAACCTAAAAAACCTAATTTCATCTTTTTCCCTAGTTTCAAAAGGTCTAGAGAGCTGAACAATTGTGTGAAGACTCATTGGACACTAGGGATTCTAAATTGTAGGTTTGGTGACCACTTGACCCCAAATGGGGTCACAGGGGTCAAAACCTGAAAAACCTATTTTCATCTTCTTCTCCAGTTCCAAAAGGTCTAGAGAGCTGAAAAGGTGTGTGAAGACTCCTTGGCCAACTGGGATTCTAAATTGTAGGTTTGGTGACCCCATGACCCCAAATGGCGTCACAGGGGTCAAAACCTTACAATCCTACTTTCATCTTCTTCTCCAGCTCCAAAAGAACTAGAGAGCTGAAAAATTGTGTGAAGACTCCTTGGACACTGGGGATTCTATATTGTAGGTTCGGTGACCCCTTGACCCCAAATGGGCAATGGGCCTTTTTTATTTGATTGTGAATAACTTTTAAGAAATACATTGTTGTTTTCTATTTCATCTTTTCCACTAGTTTCAAAAGGCCTAGAGAGCTGAAAAATTGTGTGAAGACTCCTTGGACACTGGGGATTCTAAATTGTAGGTTTGGTGACCACTTGACCCCAAATGGGGTCACAGGGGTCAAAACCTTAAAATCCTACTTTCATCTCCTTTTTGTTAGCCCTTCAAACACTGTCTAAAATCTTGTCACCCCGCACAATAATAGACCATCCCTCAAGCTTGGTGTGAGTGGGTTTGGGTTTAACTGTCGGCAATCTTTCAGCTATTTCACTAGGTCGACCAAGACTTTGATTGACGTTTCAGTTGCCTGACTCAAGTAAACACGTTTGTCACTTGATTTGATTTACTTATATCTGAATTTTCTTATCCAAGACAGCATAATTTGAAAAAAAATTATTATAGTTTTGCTGTAATTGAATTATTAATGCTAAGTGCCCTTTAGTCCGTAATTTATGTGGCTATTTACTTTTGTTTATTTTTTCTCTCGGGGTTATTAGATATAAATGCATTTACATGTTTATGGTTAGACAAACTTGGCCCGACACAAGGACGGCCTAATAATTTTACAGCCCGTCCTCAACCAAAGTTACTCGTCTTGGACGTTGGGACAAGCTATCTTTCCTACACTACCCATGACCCCATGGTTTAAACCCAAACACCTATTTCTATCAAAAGTCTGAGGAGCTACAGAGCCCATGGCTCTATTTTTAAACTTCTAGATTAAATGTGCGTGTATTTATATAATTGGAATATGTCCATATAAGAAATATGCCTTCACGATTTGAATATGTGTTCATTATGTTCGAATGTGTTCAGAGTTGGCCTATGACCGGAATTGTCTAAAGTTTGTTCAGTTTACATCTCTACCCAGTTTCTTATTTATAGTTAATTGCGAGCGTATAAAATGTGGGAGTTTGAGATTTTACTCCCTTCACTAGATTCTTCACTTGCAATTTCAGGAGATTCAGTGTCATTTTAACATGTTTGGTTGACTTATTGTGAATCTCGTTAGCAGTTAGTTTTTTGAGTGTTACTGCACGATGGTTTTTGGTCACGATCCTGTTTCAAAGCAGTGCTCTTGTAACTTACTGAGCTTGTTGATGACCCATCGCCGCCTGCATAACCTTTGGTGCCAGAAGGATTTTTTGTTTGCATAGAAGAGGCATCTCGTGTAGGGTTGACATTTTTGATGTCGAAAGTTTGGGTTGACTTGTCTCAGTTGTAGAGGCGTCATAACTGAAAATGTCCTTATTGAGGACATGGTCATTCAACTCAAACTCGTCAGCCCTCATGGCGTCGAAGCAGCCGACCTCGCGATTCGACTGAACTGAAAATCCTGGTTAACAGTATTTAAAAAAGTGATTAATCAAATATAACCACGATAAGACTGAAGCTGTGCTTTTCTCGCTGGGTTAGACCAGGGTAACAATGCAGAGATGCGCTTAGAGCATATCCCTCAGTGACGTGGATTATCGCAATATAAATATCTGTATTATTATTATTATCCATAAAATTTCTTTGAATGATTGAATTTATCTTTTTAAATATGTGGAAAGCAACAAGATTAAATTTAAAACGAAAAAAGCATTAATCACTGATGTCATCACTGACTGAGATACAACGCAATAAAGTGACCATCATTTGAAGTTAAATTATCTGTCATTTCTGCAGGAATTCTTTATGATTCTCCCATAGAAATCACATACCACATAAAATCACATACCATGAAAATTTATTCACCTTTCTTGGGTTGATGTAAATCTAATTATTGTCCATTCCTTCTGACCATATCTCTATTTCCAATGAATAACTAGTAATTTCTGCTGATTAAATCTACAAGCCTAATGGTTTCAACACGTAACAGCAATATTGAAGACCTTAGTGAAATTCACTTACGTTCGACTCGATACATCGTCTTGCTGCCAAAACTTTATGATTTTCAAGGGGTTGAAGAAACATCATGTTTCTATCACACACTTCAATATCATATTCATATTCATACTAGAACACATTTGGCATAGATTTGTGAAGCACTTACGTCAAAGATGCAAAACGTTATATTTCTTTTTATATTTTATTTCTAAAACGTTATTCTAAGTAACATAATGCATATAATCAAACAAAATATCATTAACTATTTTTGTCTATAACGCGCCAGAAATGTTCTTGATTTATATATCATTGCCGGAATTTGAAAATTTCAAGTTTTACTTCATACCTCCCTTGTGAAAGGCCAGAATTGTCTCTATCATACCACATATATATCTCTTATATACGTAGTGTATATAAGAACCCTCTACCTATTTATCTGGAAGTATTTTCTGTAAAAGGTGATGTTAATAATTTCCAAAAATGATGGTTTCAAATAGGAAATTATGAACAGTGTAAAAAAAGGTCAGAAACTTTATATCTTAAATCTTTTCTTAAAAAGTCATTCTATTATCAATTGCTCTGTTATCAAATTTAATCATTTTTGCTTGTGTCCAAATATTCCCCCTGTCCATGAAATGCAAGGGTTTAAAAATTTTCCGGCTATGAAAGGGAGCTTTACAACAAATATAGTTGGAAGTTTCACTGAATATCAGAAACAGTTTCACAAGCTGGATCGCACGTAAGGTAGAGTTCTTTGGTTAAAGTGAACATCGGAGCTGGCACCTGGTTATAAAGCTTCCTGTCAATTCTGATAACATCAGAGGACACTCTCTCGTTGACCATTCTTAAGCACGTAAGAAGATCATACCTGTCCGAGTATTCGTTAAGAACATTGGTTAAAGTGAACATCGGAGCTGGCACCTGGTTATAAAGCTTCCTGTCAATTCTGATAACATCAGAGGACACTCTCTCGTTGACCATTCTTAAGCACGTAAGAAGATCATACCTGTCCGAGTATTCGTTAAGAACATTGGTTAAAGTGAACATCGGAGCTGGCACCTGGTTATAAAGCTTCCTGTCAATTCTGATAACATCAGAGGACACTCTCTCGTTGACCATTCTTAAGCACGTAAGAAGATCATACCTGTCCGAGTATTCGTTAAGAACATTGGTGAGGGCATCAATGTAATATGAACCATTTGAATGAGCGAATGAATTTGTAAATTTGGAGGTACAGTATGCTATAACAAAATCCACATCTTCTGCAACGTAGCCATTGACCCAATTTGGTGTATTTTTTTCCAAGTCTTTATCTTTTTTTATCCTGTTTGCTTGAATGAAAAACAATTTGGGCTTTCTGGCGAGAGAAGGACAATATGAGGGTTTGAACCATGATGTAATCAGAGATTCGTCGATCAGTTTCCCATCTGCTCCATAAAATCCTTTTTCGTTTCCGTAAGTGAGGACACAGCAAACAAACGCATCGTATTTCCTGTGATCCATACTGGCGATTTCCTTGGCTGCCTCAATCATTTCTTTTGCTTTGGGGTCAGTTCTTGTGATCACATCGAATTGTAATTTCTTGAATAGTTTTTGTAACTTTTCTTCATCTTTTACTGACCAATACCTATTGACATAACCTTTAATTTGATTGTTATTTAATATGAGGCATATCCCTCTCGGCTTGGCATTCGTTCTGTAAACTGAAAAAAAGAGAACAATGGTATCGTAGTTGCTTTACTAAAGTAGTGGCATACATTTACAGTCTAACAACATCTGTCTTTCCCTCTTGGGAAAAATCTTTTACTGACTAATACCTATCGACATGACCTTTAATTTCCTTGTTGTTTAAAATGAGGCAAATCCCCCTCGGCCGGGCACTCATAGTGTTGGCTTAAAAAACACCAATTGGATTTAACTACTTTTCAAAAGATATATCTTATTTAAGCCAATTAATAACTGGTATAGTCAGAGTTAAATAGCCACGACATCATGTTACATGTCTGCTTGAATTGGGAAAAGACAAAGGCCCGAGTGAGTGGCAGGTGATTCAAATCATCGTAATTACCCAAAAGTTTAAGTTTACTGCCATGAAAGAAAGGCGGGTTATTCACTTTGGTTGGTCTTTCATGCTGACAATCAAGCAAGAATGTTAACGGAGAGTTGCCCAACCTTATTTCAAAAGGATAAATCAAATTCATAATTGATGCAGTTGGGTGAATTCAAAATAAAAGCTTACTACCACTCACCTAGTTGAATCAATTTGCAATATGGTGATAGTAATTTTTTATTTGAAAAAGTTATGTAATTAGTACAATTACAAGCTTAGAAAAAAATGTAAACTAGAAAATGCACATTTATATATACCTTTGTACTGAAGTCTTTCGGAAATCATGTTAAGAATTTCTGTCTTTTCCATAAGATCAATTTCTGATTCAGCACTGAGCGATACTGTGTCCACTTCATCTGAAACAACTTCCTCCATCTCCGTTATCGCCTCACATCGACATTCCAAGGAGGGCTGGTTCAATGCCATCAGTTCCTGGTAATACCCTCGGTATTTCTCCCTCATCGCTTGGATTATATCCCGATCCTGTACACATCTAAGCTCCGCCCGTTTGCTGCTTTTGGACAAGCCTGTTCCCCGGAGATCTAGGAGGGTTGAGAAGGTAATCTTTTTGTTATTCAGGAGTGGGATGGCAAGGCGCTTCACCTGAAATTTAGGATAAAAAAGGAATTGCCATCAAAAGGCAAATTCCTCAGAAAGTCTAGATATACTTCTGCTTGTTTGAACCTTGCTAGGACTGACCATTTCATCTTAGCTTTAGCACTGTTTCTGGATGTAATTGACTTAAAAGATGTGACAATATAATTTTCAGCCAGATGATGAACATATGTTGATGTTTGAAAATGGTGGCAAGTTAATTATGAATATATGTTTCTGTTTCCTATTAGTTGTATTCTTACATGAGACAATGTTATCAAAGATACTTGGAAGGACTTCACTGTTTTTATCTATTGACTCTATAGTATCCGTGTGACTGGAGAAGAATTTGAAAACTATCATATTAAACCCTACCTGTACATCATCCCTGACTCTGCAAGCAACGCACTTCTCGTCCTCCTCCAGGGTCTCAAGTCTGTCCATCTCAGCAAGGAGCTGCTCTACTAGATGCGGGTAATATTCCTGCAGAGCGGGGAGGAGAACCTTCTGGAAGTCCTCAGCTATTTTTTCTAGTCATTAAAAGTTAAGAAAGCTGAAATTTGTATAAGCTCCACAGCCCCTGCCTAATGATGATAATTTTACAGCCTGGTGAGCAACAGAGCCTATGACTTTATTTTATAAGGAAGTATGCACTTGGTCTGTCAGCCCTTACGCCTATTACTCTTCAAACAATAGCTCTTTTTTTCTTCATTTGAAAATAATTCATGTTCACAATTACGTTTGTATGAGGTAGATACTCACCAGTCGCGACCTTTTCAATATTCGTCTTCTTAGTTATCAATTCCACAAAGCGTATGGCCGTTTTTTCAAGCATTTTCTCATAAATATATTTCAGTTTTTCTCGAATTAAAAAGAACTGTGCATTTCCTTGAACGCTGTTCCTTTCAAATTAATCCAGAACTGAAGTTATGTAAGAGAAACGAGGATTAGTAGTCGCCATTTTGTGATCTCCTAGATGTGAATACAAATGACACGTTATTGTCAGTGCTGCGACATGGGAAATATTAGAATTAAGTTGCACATGTGTAATTGAGTGCATGACAAGTAGAGAAATCATGTAGGTAGACTGTTTTAGATAACAAAAAGCTGAAGTGTTATTAAGCAGGATATCCAGCCACATCTATCTTATTCAAGGGCACTGAATACGAACAATGTTATACTAGTATTTAAGTGTCATTAATAAAGAGCACATATAAGAATAACAAGATTCAGAGCAGGCGGGTATGAGGACCGGATTAAAACGCCTATTTTGACCTAAATTATGGCGGACGTGCACCGTATAATTATTCATTTATATTTGTAATTTGTAATTTTGATATCGTATAAATTGTATCAATGAATTGAACACATTGAATTAGTGAAAAGCGAGTTTTATGGCGTCATCGTAAGACGGAACTGCCCAGATCGAGATATAAAGCCTCGTTCCAGATGCGAGTATGTTTATAACAGCACATATATCGGAGCTTGATTGCCTACGTGAATAGCCTTGTTATATATAGTATATGACCTGTATCGATGTCTCCCGTGCTTGTGGGTGAAAATTATAATTTTAACTGATTCAGATATAAACAAAAGTGTTGATCAATAAAACATACACAACAAGGTGAAATGAATAAATTAAACTACAGAGTATATTGTATATATCAACATACAAAACCCTACCTTCTACATATTGCAATTCAATATCATGCGCACAAGCCAAAGGCAATATCATGTAACTCGAAGCAAAGTTCTGGTAAAGAGATAATAACATTATCTAGGTTAGGTGTTCATAGATACATATGACAAATTTCCACGTTTAGTTCTGTTACATATTATCAAAAGTTTGAAGTGAGTATGATTGATGAAATGTGTGTGCAGATTTCGAATCTATTTTGTAACTCTCCTTTTTTGTGTAACATTCATATTACATGTATGTTTTTTTCAGTGACAAATACATGATAACGTATCACTGACTGACGTCTGTAAAACAAGGTAATCAACAATTACAGTTCTCTCACATACCCCCGCTTTCGACTCTTGACACAGATGTACCTTTTCAAGGTGTTAGCTGTTTATTTTCGAAATAACTAAGTACATTTGTGTCAGTGTCATGTAGAGTAAAATGTGACGTATAATCTTAGTTAGTTTAAGGTATATATATATATATGTGATATATGCATGATAGCATGGCAACGTCATCAAGACCCCACAATGATCACTGAATAGTGTGAAACCAGTCGGGGATTCAAATCATTTCCAGATTTTTGTTGATATATATGTATCATCCCAACTTGGGATCGCGTCGGGACGCGTCCCAACTTGGAATTCCAAGTTGGGACGTCCGATCTTGAGATGGGACGGCAGATACTTTAACATGTTCATAATATCCTTATTCTAATGTTGAATTTTGTAATAACATGATAACATGTGTCATTTAGATAAGCGTTTTAAGGACATCGAAAGATATTTTGATTTTATGTTGATTTTCATGACTTATTGGCTATATCTATCTCTCATCGCATACGAGTCTTTCATCGTAGCCCAATACGATTTCAAAAGTAATTCTTATACAAAATTTTATAAATTATTTCATTATATTCTTAAATATTTTTAATCATGACAGCATGTTAAGCAAATAAAAAAAGAAATTATATTCAATTATACACTCAAAACTTACTCTTAGTGAATACCAAGAATGCTAATCTAATGCCTTGTAATCAGTTCAATTTCTTGCACATAAACCGTTCCGTTAAGCAAGATTCCAATGTACATATTGTGTTTGATAGTTGAATCTAAAAGTTTGTTTCTTAAACATAATTCTCAAACACTAACCTATAAGTGGCGTTCCGTCAATGCTTATAAGATATCCAGTAAATAAATCCAGTTATGCCTCCTCATTTTCCCGATCGAACCTGATCTGATCAGTGTCGTGATGCAAATGGCAAACATACCTGTTTGGTAGTTCAGAGATGGGTGTGGGGTGGGGGGGGATGTCCGAAAGAAGGGGTTTTGGTAAACATCCGGTTCGGTTATGACACTAATACCCGTGTGTCACCCTCCAATTAGTGACAAGAATGGGTACCATTTGTACATGAGCATGCTTGTAACACTACAAAGGTACACGCCGAGCGTTTGTTGTTTTAGTCAATGATCATCATTCATAGTTACCAAGGCATTTGCCCCTATCGGCAATATCTCTGATATGTGGAAGCAGACGTGATCAAACCCTAACCAAAACCAATTGTTATTGTATTGTTATTCGATGAAAATTATTTTGCCACACTAAATATATTCAAAATACTTTGTTCATTAACAGAACGATTATCATGTCAAGTAACCAAAATGAAATGTAACATCATCCATTGATTATTTATGGGGAAATAGCAGGCTTTTTGATAGATATTTTTAAAAATGAGAACTTAGTTTCCAAGATTTACAAAAGAAGATTATGGTTTAAACATATTTTGTTCATTTTTATAAAAAGAAATTTAATTTGGAGGCAAGCTGGAAGCTTATATTAATGCCGATCCAATAGAAATTATATTTTGAAACCAACCAACATACAACACAAAGTCAAACAAATACGATGTACAGTTGCAGCACAATACGTTAAGATATTCAATACTGCAAAGGCAATTTATTCATGCTAATTTAGAAATGGAATATTTCAACTCATTTCTTATCAATACTACAAGAAGATTATAAACGGAGTTTGTTGACTGAGTTTATAAAAAAACTTTGTTTACCTTCACAAGATTTTTTGACACAAACCAGGGTACAGAGTTGAGAAAAATTATTCTACTTTTTTTCTACTTAGCCCGAGGTAACACATGATTTTGATCAGTATTAAAAGGTTATTTTTTATATGTACAAGCATCTATCTAGGCTTGTTAGAAGCGTTGAAATGAGAGAATTGTTGTGTTGTTACTACTAATACGTTAATCAACTGATCCGTACATAAGTCAAATAAGATGAGTAGGCGAGAGGGAAGAACTACATTTGAGCGTGATTTTTTTATTTTACAGCTGAAAGTTTACCTAACTAATCTTTAAATATGCTACTTAACATGTCCCCCCGAAAAAAAGGCATTAAGTTTGTAAATACACATCAATGAAGCTTCATTGATATACTTACACTTATCGAGTTATTTTGTGCTGACATACATGTACTAATGTAAAATCTTCAGAGGACTAAATGATTCATATTGTTATTGCTTATACAAATTTGATATTGAAACTGTCATTGCTTATTGTAAAACATTCGATATTTCATTGTATGAAAATATGCAATATGTGTAATCATATAATGGTTAGTAAGTATATTACTATGATTTAAACGGTATTTTATTTCAATAAAACATATATTAAACAATATTCAGAATATATATAGAAAAAGGAAAAAGGATTAGCAAACAGGCAGCAAATGCCTATATAATATCTTTTCCTGAAACAAACATAAAACGATTTAGATATCAAGTACATTAGTGGAAATATACATTTGCAATTATTCTTACTAAACTCAAATTTATATAAGCTTTGTCTACCTTACACTTTTGTAACATTTTTAGGAAAGAGCTTTAAAAATCGATTGGTATCATTTATGAAATGATTAATATATATTATTAGGAAATCAGTAACACTCTGTGACAAAGATTTGTCGCCGTTAACATAGATTTTAGTATATTGATATGAGTTACGTGGGAATATTCAAACCCTAAGGTTGGCATTAGATGAAAATATCTAAAATGTGGAGGAACCAGACTTCGATAATAGGAACTTTTAATTTCTTTTACATTTGATACAATCAACCAAGTCGCCAAGTAGATAAACAAGATAATAATTTGTTAAAACAACATGGATTTTTGGTGTCTCCAAATGTTGTTTTAGCCTAACATTACCTACGGTGGGCAAATTGGTGCCCATTCATCCGTTCTCTGTCACGCCAAGCTGACACATTAACGTATTCAGTCTATTCAGTGCTGCATTGTAACGATGGAGAGTACCTTAATTTCTGTTTATAGAAGGTTTTTGCATGGACTATTCATTTCTCTGTATCAGGTACGTTTTTTAAATATATATTTTTAAAAAAGCAATTTATCACTACTATTGTAAAACTTGGATCTGAATAACTATATATTTTTGATTGTTAATATTTTATACCACCTTTTTGTAAAGAAACTAAGATACAAAGATGTCTCTGTGATGTCAGCTGTTCGATCTACGCATGTATTGGTCGTTTGAAAAATGCTGAAAACTATTATCTAAATATAAATCTATAAATTGATCTGATTTTGTTATGTCGCCTAACAAATGTGATTCAATCAGTAAAAAAATATGACTTTAAATAAATGTTTGAGTAGTGTTGAATCGTTCGTACTCGATAGCATATGAAACCGAGTGAAAAAGTGAAGTAAATGAACATCAAATAAAATTTTCTTCGTAGGTGTGAAAAGAATATAACAAAACTATCTAAAAACATGTCTTACTGACACAAATCATTATAAAATATGAATATTATTAACATGTTTTAGTATCCTCCGTCCCATCTCAAGATGGGACGTCCCAACTTGGAATCCCAAGTTGGGACGCGTCCCATCTTAAGATGGGGCGGATCCGCAGTTGGGATGATACATATATATATATATATAATATTTTTAAAATACTCACATTAGGTAAATACAAATCAATAAACGTAATACCTTTGTTTTCTGGATGAAGCAGGTTAATGTTGTGCAATATAAGAAATGAACACAGGATACATATAACATAAATAACATGATTAATCCTTCTTAATTACAAACAAACTCTTAAGACTTAATACCTAGCAAAATAATCACACATTTTGCTAATTTTGAAATGTTGAATTGACCCAAACATTGCAGTATTGACACCATAAACGCAGTGAGGTCCTACTTGGTCTTCAAAATGTAAGAGGATTTTAAAAAAACGAAGATGTTTTCCCAAATGGCCCACGAGCTTTTAAACACTTAAACTTGAAACAGAAAATTAATGCACAATAACATTCAGCAAAACTGACTATGCTGTGGTAATCATTAACCCATAACATTTAAAAATATTATTTTGGAAAACATTTTCATCCACTATATTCATACACTATAAGAAAGATGATACTGACGATACCAATTGGGTCCCCGTTTTTAGGTATATTTTCTGTAGTCATGGATTCGGACCTGCGTGGTTTGCCCAAAATGTAATATTTTATTCAACTATTCAAACAAAGACATTACCAACGAGAGTGGTTTAATGAAATATGGTCATCAACCAGTGTAAATTTCTATCTTTCTGATATCAAGTCAGCACAACTCAGACGTGAGCTCACTAAATTTAAATATAACGCTCACAACTTCAAAGTTAAAGGAGCACTTTTTGCCAAAGTCCTAAACACAATGAATACGCGATGTCCATTCTGTTCTTTTTCTCAGGAAGATGATGATCGTGTAGTACTAATTTGTCTGAAGTATTTAGAAATCCGAATAAAATATCTGCCATGCTTTTTCTATAACCAACCTTCTCAAACTGAATTCCGTATGTAACTGAACACTGAAAGCGTTGATTTGTTATTTAAGTTAGCTCATTTATGCACATATTTATATTAAGAAAACATTATCACTGTTAATCGGTTTTTAATCAATGTGCTTTACAGACAGTGCATATCTGTTATACTTACGTTTAGCACATGTACTATTTACCTCAGGGCCACTTATATACACATATAATCTGTCTGTCTTTCAATGGTCTCTGCCTGTTGAAAAATTTACCACTGTCTGGTAGAAGTTGAGCGCTGGTTCCATTCATGCACTTCTCTAACAATTGGACGCATAACCTGTGTAATCCAATCATTCTTCAAACTAATCACAATATTCCTCTGACCAGGATTGAAACACTTTTCCGGCTTTAAAAGTGAACTTTACAATGAGTTTTCAGAAACAGCTTCACAAGCTGGATCGCATGTTAGGAAGAGTTCTTTGGTTAAGGTGAACATCGG
The DNA here is from genome assembly GCA_921293015.1 of Phorcus lineatus. Classification (NCBI taxonomy): domain Eukaryota; kingdom Metazoa; phylum Mollusca; class Gastropoda; order Trochida; family Trochidae; genus Phorcus; species Phorcus lineatus. The sequence goes on from OV121089.1 coordinate 32,935,433, forward strand.
AGCTGGTACTTGGTTAAGAAGGTGACCCTCACAGAGAATTACTTCCGACGAAACTCTATCAGTCACCATTCTCAAGCACGTCAGAAGATCATCGCTTTCCGAGTATTTTTCAAGAACCTCGGTCAAGGCATCAATGTAATATGAACCATTTGGATTGGCGAACGAACTTCTAAATTTGGAGGTACAGTATGCCATAACAAAATCCACATCTTCTGCAACGTAGCCATTGATCCAATTAGGTCTGCTCTTTTCTGCGTTTTTACCAATTTTGATCCTGTTTGCTTGAATGAAAAACAATTTGGGCTTTCTGGCGAGAGACGGACAATATGAGGGTTTGAACCATGATGTGATCTGAGATTCATCAATCAGTTTCCCGTCTGCTCCATGAAATCCTTTTTCGTTTCCGTAAGTGAGGATACAGCAAACAAAGGCATCGTACTTCCTGTGATCCATACTGGCGATTTCCTTGGCTGCCTCAATCATATCTTTTGCTTTGAGGTCTCTTCTTGTGATCACATCGAATTGTAATTTTTTGAATAGTTTCTGTAACTTTTGTTCATCTTTTACTGACCAATGCCTATTGACATGACCTTTAATTTGATTGTTATTTAATATGAGGCAAATCCCTCTCGGCCTGGCATTCATTCTGTAAACTGAAAGAAAGAGAACAATGGTATCGTAGTTGCTTTACTAAAGTAGTGGCATACATTACAGTCTAACAGCATTAGAAAAATTAATGATATTCTGCGATTAGAATTTATTTTGTGATAAGTGTTTGTTTCGAGTAAAACCATATTTGAAAATATGAAATTCAACAAATGCCTTAAGTAGTTACTCATTTCGAAACCTCTGGTACAACATTACAATTTCAACGTCCAAGATATTTAAGTGTCACTACGATGATGGTTTAAAATAGATGGAAAAATGGAAGCCCCCCCTGTGCTATTGCTTATTATCTCATAATAGCTAATGTTATCTGCCAGTGGTGACCATTTGCAATCACATTATTGTCAAGAAAAGGGCAAATAACATATGACAATTATAAAACTTACAGGATTTGCTACAACTTAACACTTTAAAACTGTAGTTGTGGACTTCAGTACATATTGTTGATGCATACCTTTATCTTCATGTCTAGCGGAAATCATTTCCAGAAGTGCTGTTTTTTCCATAAGATCCAGGTCTGATTCAGCAAATAGAGATAATCTGTCCACTTCATCTGAAACATCATCCTCCGTCTCCATGCCTGCCTCACATCGACACTCCAAGGAGGGCTGCTTTAATGCCATCAGTTCCTGGTAATAACCTCGGTATTTCTCCCTCATTGCTTGGATTATATCCTTATCCTGAACACTTCTCAGCTCTGCCCATTTGCTGCCATTGGACAGGCCTGTTCCCCGGAGATCCCGGAATGTTGAGATGCTGATCTTTTTGTTCTTGAGAAGTGGGATTGCAAGGCGCTTCACCTGAAAATAGAGCAACAAGCGAATTTTCATTAACTGCAAACACAGAGTACAGAGTCTTATCAAGGGCACCTGGAGTTAGGTTGGTATGTACACTGTGTTGTAACGTGATGCAAATAACGTGAAAGACTTGGACATTATAGACCGAGTACATGATTATGTTGATTTTTCCAAACAGATGGCTTATCAATCTTAACGTCCATCCGTCGGCATTTTTGTTTTATTGTTGCATCATACATTGTTATGGGTTCAAAAGATAGACCGTTTTGTTATCATCTCAGTACTGACTCCTTGAAGTAGGCTATCAGAATTCTAAAATGAGTCTTTGAAAACAAATATATCTGCGATAGCAAAATTCCGGGATGCATTTTAATTGATTATTTATAAGTTTAAATCCGACTGTGTAAACCAGAGGTTTCTAAAGCCTTAACTGAGTGTTGAGTTTCAATGAATCCGGGAAATTTTGCAAGCGTAATTGTTTACCGATATTGTAACATGACCATTGCATATTAGCTGATCAAGATAAAACCCTACTTTTGATTACCGATTTCGGGGTTGAAAGGTCTTTGTGACTGTTCCTATTTGTTAAGTTAAATAAAACAAAATCATATTGATTATCACAATTCAGCTAATGATGATGCCACCTGTCAAATTTGAGCAACGCTCGGATTATAAGAGGATCATAACAATTAAACCATGAGCCGGCCGATTTTGGTTAATATGATGTGTCATTTCGCGGAGTCCTGTGTAGTCATTGCCATTGTCAACATTGTTTTCAAATCGAATGAAGAATCAAGGTCATGTTACAATATTACTTGACTAATCCCGAACGAGGAGGTTGCACTTGGCTCTATCAGAAATCTGAAACTGAAGCTTTATCACACCAAACAATCACTTGTCTAAATTATACCTGCACATCACCCCTGATTCGGCAGGCAGTACACTTCTCATCCTCTACTTCAGTCTCAATTCTGTCCATCTCAGCAAGGAGCTGCTCTACTAGATGCGGGTAATCTTCCTGCAGAGCGGGGAGGAGAACCTTCTGGAAGTCCTCAGCTGAAATGTGACCAAGGAGACAACCAAGGAGGTTCTCGTTCTGACCTCGTCTGTCCTCTCGACCCTTCACACTCTCCTCATCGGAGATGGAGATGACACCATTTGATAAAAGGACGTCCAATATTTGGCTTGATCTGAGGTCGATCGTGTCCAGGATTTGCTGGAAGCAGTTCTTCAGGACCTGTGTGTGGAGCTGTATCTTGGTTGCAATATCTGATGAATCAAATGAATCGGCAGATAAATTGGCTAAATTGGCTAAAATGTCATGTTAGGCAGAAGAGTGTTAGTTCTCCCTACGAACTTTTATAATCCTGATTCAGGCCTACATTCATTATGAAAAAATATTTAACAGGAAATTACAGGAGGCACATTGTTCATGTGTAATTTGCTCAGTAAAATAACAATTCATATGGTTCCTTTGAACTATGAATGTTTGAGGTGTGGCTCGCTAGATGCAACTTTTGATGATAGGCAGTAGAGAACACTTAGGAATGCTCATGTGATAAATTTTAAGAATTTTACAGTTTTATACTCCCGGTAAAAGACTGAAGAAGTTTAAGGCAATCGATATTTTTGAAGCAGGAAGTGAACATTTTTCATCATAGTTGGGTTTTATGTAAATAATGTATTGTCAATATGTATTAATTGGTTAAAGCCAATATTATCGTTTTGAGTCTCTCTTTTTGTGTTTAAGTGTTGCATCAGTTAAGAATATTTTAAATCTCCATGGGAGATCCAGTTAGGAAACATTTCGGGTGTTTTCGAAAATATGTCTTTTCTTCGATATACTAGAGCGAAAACTGATGACACATCTTTTTCGGATCCAAATTATTAACAGAAAGATATTGTTTTATTTATAGCATTGACATTGAACTATTGAGAAAGTCGGGTAGTTGGGAGATGTTAAAAGCAACAAAAACAATGATGGTGTTACATATAAATAAGGTGTGATGCCAACATCGAAAACTTTACTTTATTATTTTTATTTTGTTATCAATGCTTAAGAGAAAGTTGTTTTAAGCACAGACTCACCAGGCACTACTTTTTCAATTATCGCCTTTTGATTAACCCATTTCTCGAAACGTATTTCTGTTTCCTTTAGCATTCTGTCAAATACACATCTCAATCTTTCACGTCCTAAGTAGAACCGTTCATGTGTCATCCTGTCTTCCAATTCGTCCAGTAAGGACGTAATGTACAAGCCACGAGGTTGAGGGGTCGCCATTTTATGGTTCTCTTTAGATTACAATCTAAATTAAAAGAGGCATGAAAATGTAAGTGGTACAAAATAGAATGGATTATACTGAAAATATGGATGTGGCAGGTATCCTTATACTTATATATTTCAAAAAGTTAGGTGATCTTGAGGGCCATCGCTTTAAAGATTGATTACAACTACTAATGAAGGTATAACTTAAAGCATATTAGTAAATGGGTTAGCTTCATACCTTTCAAAATAACAAGAAATGGTAGACAGGGTGAGACGTTATCTTTGTGGTGTGCAGATATACTTTCCTATAGGCTCCGAACATAAACACCTATCGTAAGTAAACTAATGATTTTGAATTCCTTCTGACCAATTTTTCTGCTAATACAACTATATTCATAAGGCACAAAAATGTTTTCTATACTGATATATCTCAGATAAAAGTGTCCTTATCTGATAAGAAAATCATATTTTACAAACTTACATGTAAAGATTGGATCGAAGCAGGTCTCTATTCAAACGTATTGGTTTATAGTTTTAGCATTAGTTGGCATGAATGGTTGAACGAACATATTTTAAACAACAAAGGAAGCTCAAAGAATTAAATGAATAATTCGGGTATGTTCTTGTGGTTACCTTACACCTATTGGTAGCACTGAAAAATCTCATTCTGCCAACTGTAAACCACATCTTTCCAACAATACCTAACATAACATATATGAGAACTTATGTAACATTTAATCAATCTTTTATGGAAATTTGTTTTACAGCTATATGTTGTCAAAACAGAGCAATTTTGATGAATGCTATTTGACATATTATTTGAAGTAAATTAATGATCTTCGATAATGTAATAATTTCTCCGATTTGTTTAAAATAATGCAGAGTGAAATGAACATGAAATACTAAATGTTATCACTAACAGTTAAAAAAAGTAAAATATCAGTTACTACACACTTTATTTTATAAAGTTAATGCAAGAATGAAAAGCCATACAACTATGGCCTTGAAGAGAGACTGCATCCATGATAAAAACGAGACTCATTGTTAACGACCGGGCTAATTAATTGCAGTAGCGTGGATCGTTAGCTGGAAAGTTACTTTGCCTTTGTCGATAACGATGATTCTCATTTGGACGCAGTCTCACTTTAAAAAGACCTACAGCGTCAGCAAGCAGCGTCTTTACACTCTTTGTAGAGACAAGAATAACAGTTTTGCCTCTTGCCACAGAGTTTTCACGAATCCTTTTATTGTTGCCACTATCACTGAAATTTAAACTTAAAAAACTCATAAATTGAAATGAGTTGTCCATTTGACAGCTTTTGGATATATTATGTTACATATGTTTTAACATTTGTCTCTACAAAAAAGAAAAAAAAAGCAATGAAGGGATACAAACCTTTTTTTTATATTTGGATTTGAAGAGACTCAGCAGAAGTCTAAGTGATAAGTATTGAAGCTAATGTTAATCCTAACAAAAGAGGAAGTCTGGTTCCACTTGGTTGATCATGCGTCAAGGCCACATTGTATAATACATGGAAATATGATATAATTTTGATCATACAGTTATATCACCAGTCCCATGATATACCAGAAGTTCAATTATTCCCATAATATGTCACTGTTCCTCTGTATATAGATTATTTTCTATGACGTTTTAGATAGCCAGTCAAACGTGAGAGGCAGTAGTTCCAATTTAATTTGATAATTTATACGAGTTATACATTTTGTTCATGTTAAAATTAATCCTGTCCTTGTCCAATATCAGGAATGATAGTAATTTGTTTAGCATCTACATGTGTGTTTATGAGCAAACTTACCGGATATCCTCACTCGATAGTGACTTCCTTGTCTGTATGTGTTGTTTCTCTGTTGTCAACTCGAGTTGAGCACGTGACACGTATAACTTCCGGGTATCAGCTTTACAAGAGCCTATGCAGTGTTTAAATAGAAGTGAGGTTTACCGACTGTCTTTCATAATGCATACCTTTGTATTTAAGCGTCAATGAATTTTTAAACTTCTAGATGAAATGTGCGTGTATCTATATAATTGGAATATGTCCATTTAAGAACTATGCCTTCATGATTTGAACATGTGTTCATTATGTTCGAATGTGTTCAGAGTTGCCCTATGACCTGAATTGTCTGGTGTTTGTTCAGTTTACATCTCTACCCAGTTTCTTATTTATAGTTGATTACAAGCGTATAAAAGGTGGGAGTTTGAGATTTTACTCCCTTCACTAGATTCTTCGCTTGCAATTTCAGGAGATTCAGTGTCATTTTAACATGTTTGGCTGACTTATTGTGAATCTCGTTAGCAGTTCGTTTTTTGCGTGTTACTCCACGATGGTTTTTGGTCACGATCTTGTTTCAAAGCAGTGCTCTTGTAACTTACTGAGCTTGTTGATGACCCATCGCCGCCTGCATAACCTTTGGTGCAAGAATGATTTTTTGTTTGCATAGAAGAGGCATCTCGTGTAGGGTTTGACATTTTCGATGTCGAAAGTTTGGCTTGACTTGTCTCAGTTGTAGAGGCGTCATAACTGCAAATGTCCTTATTGAGGACATCGTGATTCAACTCAAACTCGTCAGCTCTCATGACGTCGAAGCATCCGACCTCGCGATTCGACTGAACTGAAAATTCTGGTTGTTATCAGTAATTAAAAAAGTGATTAACCAGATATAACCACGATATGACTGAAGCTTTGCTTCTCTCGCTTCAAAATAATAATGATTAGTTACATCCTTATTTTGTTGGAGTTGAAATGCATAAATATCTTGGCGAAATACTATCCCGAAATGGGCAGTGAGCCGACCATATAGAAAATATCATTAAAAGAGTTACAAATGGTAACCTCACTTCGAAGTCTAAAATATGTTACCAGAAAAACTCTCAATAAGATTTATCTTTAATATGCATAAGAAGACTGGGATGGTTGTACATGGGAATTAATTAATAAACTAGAGCAAGTTCAATTACAAGCAGCAAGGATTATATCAGGACTGCCCAGATCCGCATCACTGCAATTTCTATATTTTAAAACTGGTTGGGAACCTTTGCAAGAACGTTGGAGAAAAGAAAATTAAATTTGATGTATAAAATTCGAAATCAAATGACTCCCCTATACCTTGAGGAACTTCTTCCTAAAAATGTTGGTTTAAGAAGTAAAAATGTATACACTGCATATGCCAGGATTAAACATTCAGTGGAATTTTTCTATCTTGGTTTTCTTTTCCTACAGATCTCTCTTGTCTCTCTTGTACAGTATCTGTCATCCTTTGATAATTGGATAATAAAATATCGTTGGAGAACTTATTTCCTATCCGCATCATTATGTGGATGGGTGGTTTACCCGATCAGTGCTGTATTAACTGAGAGTTTGAAGGGTTATTCCCTGCCCAGCACTGAGGCACAAGTGAAAAACTTCTGGTGTCTCCTTAGGCAAGAGACTTTATTCAGATTGTGTTTCTGATCAACCAGCAGTACAGTACTAATTGGGTACCTGGTGAAGATGGTGTTGGAGGTGACATTGAGTGCTGTAACCGGCAGCTCCAGTTAGACCAGGGTAATAATGCAGGATGCGCTTAGATCATATCCCTCAGTGACGTGGATTATCGCAATATAAATATCTGTATTATTATTATTATTATCCATAAAATTAGTTTGAATGATTGAATTTATCTTTTAAAATATGTGGAAAGCAACAAGATTAAATTTAAAACGAAAAAAGCATTAATCACTGATGTACGATATGATATGACATAACATTGCATAAAAAGCAGTAGTGTTTATATGACTTCTAATATTTCCATTCATAGCACGCTTGTTTATATTGACAATATATCACTATGAAATGATAACATATTTTGAAATGCACATTCCTTTAAAAAAAAGTAGATGTTACCTACCCCAAGAATGATATTTACACATCTAAAATGAAAGCATTCTTCTTCACGCAGCATGTTAAAATCATCAATGATTTTTTGTTATTTTAAATGTCATTATTAAACTTGCGGTATCATCTATAATGAAGATGACTAAAAGTACAAACCAAGCATGCTCATTTCGTACGATATTCAGAACTAATGGAGGCATGTTTAACAAAGATACAACGCAATAAAGTGACCATCATTTGAAGTTAAACTATCTGTCATTTCTACGGGAATTGTTTAAGAATCTCCCATAGAAATCACATACCACATAAAATCACATTCCATGAAAATTTATTCACCTTTCTTGGGTTGATGTAAATCTAATTATTGTCCATTCCTTCTGACCATATATCTGTTTCCAATGAACAACTAGTCATTTCTGCTGATTAAATCTACAAGCATAATGGTTTGCACACGTAACAGCAATTGTGAAGACCTAAGTGAAATTCACTTACGTTCGACTCGATACATCCTCTTGCTGCCAAAACTTTATGATTTTTAAGGGGTTGAAGAAACATCATGTTTCTATTACATACTTCAATATCATATTCATATTCATACTAGAACACATTTGGCATAGATTTGTGAAACACTTACGTCAAAGATGCAAAACGTTATATTTCTTATTACATTTTATTACCAAAAAGTTATTCTAAATAACACAATGCATATCATAAAATAAACTATCATTAACTATTTTTTTCCAAAACGCGCCAGAAATGTTCTTGATTTATATATCATTGCCGGAATTTGAAAAATCTGAAAATTTCACGTTTTACTTCATACCTCCTTTGTGAAAGGCCAGAATTGTCTCTATCATACCATGTATATGTCCCTTATATACTTAGTGTATATAAGAACCCTTTACCTATTTATCTGGAAGTATTTTCTGTAAAAGGTGATGTTAATAATTTCCAAAAATGATGGTTTCAAATAGGAAATTATGAACAGTGTAAAAAAAGGTCAGAAACTATATATCTTAAATCTTTTCTTAAGAAGTCATTCTATTATCAATTGCTCTGTTATCAAATTTTATCATTGTTGCTTATTTCCAAATATTCACCCTGTCCATCAAATGCAAGGGTTTAAAAATTTTCCGGCTATGAAAGGGAGCTTTACAACAAATAAAGTTGGAAGTTTCACTGAATATCAGAAACAGTTTCACAAACTGGATCGCACGTAAGGTAAAGTTCTTTGGTTAAAGTGAACATCGGAGCTGGCACCTGCTTATAAAGTTGATTCTTAAGGTGCATTACTTGCGACGAAACTCTCTCGTTGACCATTCTTAAGCACGTAAGAAGATCATACCTGTCCGAGTATTCGTTAAGAACTTTGGTGAGGGCATCAATGTAATATGAACCATTTGAATGAGCGAATGAATTTGTAAATTTGGAGGTACAGTAAGCCATAACAAAGTCAACGTCTTCTGCAACATAGCCATTTACCCAATTTGATTTGCCTTTTTCCTTTTTGTTACCTATTTGGATCCTGTTTGCTTGAATGAAAAACAGTTTGGGTTTTCTGGCGAGAGATGGACAAAATGAGGGTTGGAACCATGATGTAATCAGAGATTCATCAATCAGTTTCTGCTCCATAAAATCCTTAAGTAAGTAAGGACACAGCAAACAAACGCATCATACTTCCTGTGATCCATACTGGCGATTTCCTTGGCTGCCTCAATCATTTCATCTGCATTGAGGTCTCTTCTTGTGATCACATCGAATTGTAGTTTCTTGAACAGTTTCTGCAACTTCTTTCCATTCTTTTCTGACCAATATCTCTTGACATGACCTTCAATTTCATTGTTATTGAATATGAGGCAAATCCCTCTCGGCCTGGCATTCATTCTGTAAACTGAAAGAAAGATAACAATGGTATCGTACATAATGTAGTAACTTTACTAAAGTAGTGGCATACAGTATCTGTCTTTTAAATGACCCTCTTTGGAAAACTTAATGATATTCCGCGATTAGAATTTATTTTATGATAAGTGTTTGTTTCGAGTAAAACCATATTTGAAAATATGAAATAAACAAATGCCTTAAGTAGTTTCTCATTTCGAAAGCCCTGGTACAACATTACAATTTCAAAGTCCAAGATATCTAAGTGTTACATCGATGATGGTTTAAAAATAGATGGAAGTCGACATTGAATGACTGAGACTAAATCCTGTACACAAAGATGCAAAAAATGAGTGTTAGTTTTAAGGGTAATATCAAGAACAGGTGTTTGCCGAAAATGTTCACCTCATCTCCTAAACAAGACACTGACCGGCTGTGGCGTCATTTGTTCCATTCAGGTATAGTACACGGACGTAGGAACTGGGGCAACGTCCCCTGCACTCGCCCTCCCCCCTTTTTTGGAGCAGAAGGGCCAAAACAGATAAACGCATATGCAGGCATCTTATACACTCCCCCTCTATACATCTTGCCCCACTCCCCCCAAATTCCCAAAGTCTTCCTTCGCCCATGTTAGTAATGCATCAGTGAGAAGACTTAAAAAAGTTCACGCATTTATATCTTTTGCAAACGAGGTCATGATAATAGTGTTGTTAAAATACATGGACTTATTGATTGGGACTCTGACATTCCCGGCTATTTTTTTTTATTACCAATGCTGCTTTCACCTCCATGAAGATGTTCTATTTCCTATCATCTCATAATAGCTAATGGTATCTGTCAGTGGTGACCATTTGCAATTACATGATTGTCAAGAAAAGGGGAAATAACATGTGACAATGATTAAAGTTACAGGATTTGCCAACAACTAAACAATTTTAAACTGTAGTTGTTGACTTCAGTACATATTGTTGATGCATACCTTTTCTTCATGTCTATCGGAAATCATTTCCAGAAGTGCTGTTTTTTCCATAAGATCCAGGTCTGATTCAGCAAATAGAGATAATCTGTCCACTTCATCTGAAACATCGTCCTCCGTCTCCATGACTGCCTCACATCGACACTCCAAGGAGGGCTGCTTTAATGCCACCAGTTCCTGGTAATACCCTCGGTATTTCTCCCTCATTGATTGGATTATATCCTTATCCTGAACACTTCTCAGCTCTGCCCATTTGCTGCTATTGGACATGCCTGTTCCTCGGAGATCCCGGAATGTTGAGAAGGTGATTCTTTTGTTCTTGAGAAGTGGGATGGCAAGGCGCTTCACCTGAAAATAGAGCAACAAGCGAATTTTCATTAACTGCAAACACAGATTACAGAGTCTTACCAAGGGCACCTAGAGTTAGGTTGGATTGTACACTGTGATATAACGTGATGCCAATAAAGTGAAAGACTTGGACATTACAGACCAAGTACATAATTATGTTGATTTTTCCAAACAGATGGCTTATCAATCTTAACGTACATCCGTCGGCATTTTTGTTTTATTGTTGCATCATACATTGTTGGGTTCAAAAGATAGACCGTTTTGTAATCATCTCGGTACTTACTCCTTTAAGTGGGCTATCAGAGTTCTAAAATGAGTCTTCGAAAATAGAAAAATACCTTCGATAGCAAAATTCCGGGATTCGATTTAATTGATTATTGATAAGTTTAAATCCGACTGTGTAAACCAGAGGTTTCTAAAGCCTTAACTGAGTGTTGAGTTTCAATGAATCCGGGAAATTTTGCAAACTCAACTGTTTATCGATATTGTAACATGACCATTACATATTAGCTGATAAAGAGAAAACCCTACTTTTGAGTACCTATTTCTGAGTTGAAAGGTCTTTGTGACTGTTCCTATTTGTAGTGACATTTGTCCTGGGAACAGCATGTGTATGGACGCAGCTAAGTAAAAGAAGGCGTCAAAATTGGACAAGTTTGCAAGTTTGGAATGATTAAGTTAAATAAAACAAAATCATTTTGACTATCACAATTCAGCTAATGATGATGCCACCTGTCACATTTGAGCAACGCTCGGGTAATAAGAGGATCATAACAATTAAACCATGAGCCTGCCGATTTTGATTAATATGATGTGTCATTTCGCGGAGTTATGTGTAGTCATTGTCAACATTGTTTTCCCATCAAAATCAAGAATCAAGGTCATGTTACAATATTACTTGACTAATCCCGAACGAGGAGGTTGCACTTGGCTCTATCATGAATATGAAACTGAAGCTTTATCATATCAAACAATCACTTGTCTAGATTATACCTGCACATCACCCCTGATTCGGCAGGCAACGCACTTCTCATCCTCTACTTCAGTTTCAAGTCTGTCCATCTCAGCAAGCAGGTGATCAACCAGATGTGGGTAATCTTCCTGCAGAGCCGGGAGGAGAACCTTCTGGAAGTCCTCAGCTGAAATGTGACCCAGAAGACAACCAAGGAGGTTCTCGTTCTGACCTCGTCTGTCCTCTCGACCCTTCACACTCTCCTCATCGGAGATGGAGATGACACCATTGGATAGAAGGACGTCCAATATTTGGCTGGATCTGAGGTCGATCGTGTCCAGGATTTGTTGGAAGCAGTTCTTCAGGACCTGTGTGTGGAGCTGTATCTTGGTGGCAATATCTGTAATAGCGTTTGGCTTTGTGTGAACATCCTGTCAAATGAATAGGCGGATAAATTGGCTAAATTGGCTAAACTGTCATATGAGGCAGAAGAGTGTTAGTTTTCCTTACGAACTTTTATAATCCTGATTCAGGCCTATATCATTATAAAAAAATATTTAACAGGAAATTGCAGAAGGCACATTGTTCATGTGTAATTTGCTCAGTAAAATAACAATTCATATGGTTAGTTTGAACTATGAATGCTTAAGGTGTGGCTCGCTAGATGCAACTTTTGATGACAGGCAGTAGAGAACACTTTACATGAGGAATGCTCATGTGATAAATTTTAAGAATTTTACAGTTTTATACTCCCGGTAAAAGACTGAAGAAGTTTAAGGCAATCTATATTTTTGAAGCAGGAAGTAAACATTTTCATCATAGTTAGGTTTTCTGTTTATAATGTATTGTCAATATGTATTTATTGGTTAAAGTCAGTATTATCGTTTTGAGTCCTCCTTTTTGTGTTAAAGTGTTCCATCAGTTATCCAGTTATGAAACATTTCGGTTGTTTTCGAAAATAGGTCTTTTCTGCAATATGCTAGAATGAAAACTGATGACACATCTTTTTGGATCCAAATTATTAACAGAAAAATATTGTTTTATTTATAGCAATGACATTGACCTATTGAGAAAGTCGGGTAGTAGGGAGATGTTAAAAGCAACAAAAATAATGATGGTGTTACATATAAATAAGGTGTGATGCCAACATCGAATAGTTTACTTTATTATTTTTTATTTTGTTATCAATGTTTAAGAGTAAGTTATTCTAGGCACAGACTCACCAGGCACCACTTTTTCAATTATCGCCTTTTGATTAACCCATTTCTCGAAATATTTCCGTCTCCTTTAGCATTCTGTCAAATACACATCTCAATCTTTCACGTCCTACGTAGAACCGTTCATGTGTCATCCTGTCTTCCAATTCGTCCAGTAAGTACGTAATGTACAAGCCACGAGGTTGAGGGGTCGCCATTTTATGGTTCTCTTTAGATTACAATCTAAATTAAAAGAGGCATGAAAATGTAAGTGGTACAAAATAGAATGGATTATACTGAAAATATGGATGTGGCAGGTATCCTTATACTTATATATTTCAAAAAGTTAGGTCATCTTGAGGGCCATCGCTTTAAAGATTGATTACAACTACTAATGAAGGTATAACTTAAAGCATATTAGTAAATGGGTTAGCTTCATACCTTTCAAAATAACAAGAAATGGTAGACAGGGTGAGACGTTATCTTTGTGGTGTGCAGATATACTTTCCTATAGGCTCCGAACATAAACACCTATCGTAAGTAAACTAATGATTTTGAATTCCTTCTGACCAATTTTTCTGCTAATACAACTATATTCATAAGGCACAAAAATGTTTTCTATACTGATATATCTCAGATAAAAGTGTCCTTATCTGATAAGAAAATCATATTTTACAAACTTACATGTAAAGATTGGATCGAAGCAGGTCTCTATTCAAACGTATTGGTTTATAGTTTTAGCATTAGTTGGCATGAATGGTTGAACGAACATATTTTAAACAACAAAGGAAGCTCAAAAAATTAAATGAATAATTCGGGTATGTTCTTGTGGTTACCTTACACCTATTGGTAGCACTGAAAAATCTCATTCTGCCAACTGTAAACCACATCTTTCCAACAATACCTAACATAACATATATGAGAACTTATGTAACATTTAATCAATCTTTTATGGAAATTTGTTTTACAGCTATATGTTGTCAAAACAGAGCAATTTTGATGAATGCTATTTGACATATTATTTGAAGTAAATTAATGATCTTCGATAATGTAATAATTTCTCCGATTTGTTTAAAATAATGCAGAGTGAAATGAACATGAAATACTAAATGTTATCACTAACAGTTAAAAAAAGTAAAATATCAGTTACTACACACTTTATTTTATAAAGTTAATGCAAGAATGAAAAGCCATACAACTATGGCCTTGAAGAGAGACTGCATCCATGATAAAAACGAGACTCATTGTTAACGACCGGGCTAATTAATTGCAGTAGCGTGGATCGTTAGCTGGAAAGTTACTTTGCCTTTGTCGATAACGATGATTCTCATTTGGACGCAGTCTCACTTTAAAAAGACCTACAGCGTCAGCAAGCAGCGTCTTTACACTCTTTGTAGAGACAAGAATAACAGTTTTGCCTCTTGCCACAGAGTTTTCACGAATCCTTTTATTGTTGCCACTATCACTGAAATTTAAACTTAAAAAACTCATAAATTGAAATGAGTTGTCCATTTGACAGCTTTTGGATATATTATGTTACATATGTTTTAACATTTGTCTCTACAAAAAAGAAAAAAAAAGCAATGAAGGGATACAAACCTTTTTTTTATATTTGGATTTGAAGAGACTCAGCAGAAGTCTAAGTGATAAGTATTGAAGCTAATGTTAATCCTAACAAAAGAGGAAGTCTGGTTCCACTTGGTTGATCATGCGTCAAGGCCACATTGTATAATACATGGAAATATGATATAATTTTGATCATACAGTTATATCACCAGTCCCATGATATACCAGAAGTTCAATTATTCCCATAATATGTCACTGTTCCTCTGTATATAGATTATTTTCTATGACGTTTTAGATAGCCAGTCAAACGTGAGAGGCAGTAGTTCCAATTTAATTTGATAATTTATACGAGTTATACATTTTGTTCATGTTAAAATTAATCCTGTCCTTGTCCAATATCAGGAATGATAGTAATTTGTTTAGCATCTACATGTGTGTTTATGAGCAAACTTACCGGATATCCTCACTCGATAGTGACTTCCTTGTCTGTATGTGTTGTTTCTCTGTTGTCAACTCGAGTTGAGCACGTGACACGTATAACTTCCGGGTATCAGCTTTACAAGAGCCTATGCAGTGTTTAAATAGAAGTGAGGTTTACCGACTGTCTTTCATAATGCATACCTTTGTATTTAAGCGTCAATGAATTTTTAAACTTCTAGATGAAATGTGCGTGTATCTATATAATTGGAATATGTCCATTTAAGAACTATGCCTTCATGATTTGAACATGTGTTCATTATGTTCGAATGTGTTCAGAGTTGCCCTATGACCTGAATTGTCTGGTGTTTGTTCAGTTTACATCTCTACCCAGTTTCTTATTTATAGTTGATTACAAGCGTATAAAAGGTGGGAGTTTGAGATTTTACTCCCTTCACTAGATTCTTCACTTGCAATTTCAGGAGATTCAGTGTCATTTTAACATGTTTGGTTGACTTATTGTGAATCTCGTTAGCAGTTCGTGTTTTGCGTGTTACTGCACGATGGTTTTTGGTCACGATCTTGTTTCAAAGCAGTGCTCTTGTAACTAACTGAGCTTGTTGATGACCCATCGCCGCCTGCATAACCTTTGGTGCAAGAATGATTTTTTGTTTGCATAGAAGAGGCATCTCGTGTAGGGTTTGACATTTTCGATGTCGAAAGTTTGGCTTGACTTGTCTCAGTTGTAGAGGCGTCATAACTGCAAATGTCCTTAATGAGGACATCGTGATTCAACTCAAACTCGTCAGCTCTCATGACGTCGAAGCAGCCGACCTCGCAATTCGACTTAACTGAAAATTCTGGTTGTTATCAGTAATTAAAAAAGTGATTAACCAGATATAACCACGATATGACTGAAGCTTTGCTTCTCTCGCTTCAAAATAAGAATGATTAGTTACATCTTTATTTTGTTGGAGTTGAAATGCATAAATATCTTGGTGAAATACTATCACAAAACGGGCAGTGGGCCGACCATATAGAAAATATCATTAAAAGAGTCTTAAATATGTTACCAGAAAAACTCTCAATAAGATTTATCTTTAATATGCATGCGAAGACTGGGATGGTTGTGCAGGGGAATTAATCAATAAAGTAGAGCAAGTTCAATTACAAGCAGCAAGGATTATATCAGGACTGCCCAGATACGCATCACTGCAATTTCTATGTTTTAAAACTGGTTGGGAACCTTTGCAAGAACGTTGGAGAAAAGAAAATTAAATTTGATGTATAAAATTCGAAATCAAATGACTCCCCTATACCTTGAAGAACTTCTTCCTAAAAATGTTGGTTTAAGAAGTAAAAATGTATACACTGCATATGCCAGGATTAAACATTCAGTGGAATTTTTCTATGTTAGTTTTCTTTTCCTACAGATCTGTCTTGTCTCTCTTGTACAGTGTCTGTCATCCTGTGATAATTGAAATGTAAAATATCGTTGGAGAACTTTCCTATCCGCATCATTATGTGGATGGGTGGTTTACCCGATCAGTGCTGTATTAACTGAGAGTTTGAAGGGTTATTCCCTGCCCAGCACTGAGGCACAAGTGATTGTGTTTCAGATCAACCAGCAGTATTAATTGGGTACCTTGTGTAGATTGTGTTGGAGGTGACATTGAGCGCTGTAACCGACAGCTTGGGTTAGATCAGTGTAACAATGCAAAGATGCGCTTAGATCATATCCCTCAGTGACGTGGATTATTGCAATATAAATATCTGCATTATTATTATTATTATTATTATCCATAAAATGTTTTTGAATGATTGAATTTATCTTTTAAAATATGTGGAAAGCAACAAGATTAAATTTAAAATGAAAAAAGCATCAATCACTGATGTACGATACCATATGACATAACATTGCATAAAAAGCAGTAGTGTTTATATGACTTCTAATATTTCCATTCCTAGCACGCTTGTTTATATTGACAATATATCACTGTGAAATGATAACATATTTTGAAATGCACATTCCTTTAAAAAAAAGTAGATGTTACCTAACCCAAGAATGATATTTACAGATCTAAAATGAAAGCATTCTTCTTCACGCAGGATGTTCAAATCCTCAATGAGTTTTTGTTATTTTAAACGTCATTATTAAACTTGCGGTATCATCTATAGTGAAGATGACTAAAAGTACAAACCAAGCATGCTCATTTCGTACGATATTCAGAACTAATGGAGGCATTTTTAACAAAGATACAACGCAATAAAGTGACCATCATTTGAAGTTAAACTATCTGTCATTTCTACGGGATTTGTTTATGAATCTCCCATAGAAATCACATACCACATAAAATCACATACCATGAAAATTTATTCCCTTTTCTTGGGTTGATGTATATGTAATTATTGTCCATTCCCTCTGACCATATCTCTGTTTCCAATGAAAAACTAGTAATTTCTGCTGATTAAATCTAAAAGCATAATAGTTTGCATACGTAATCGCGACTGTGAAGACCTAAGTGAAATTCACTTACATTCGACTCGATCAGTCATCTTGATGCCAAAGAAACATCATGTTTCTATTACACACTTCAATATCATATTCATATTCATACTAGAACACATTTGGCAACGGTTGAAGAAACAACTTCCTCCGTCTCCGTTATCGCCTCACACTGACATTCCAAGGAGGGCTGGTCCAATGTCAACAGTTCCTGGTAATACCCTTGGTATTTCTCCCTCATTGCTTTAATTATATCCCGATCCTGTACACATCTAAGCTCCGCCCATTTGCTACTATTGGACAGGTCTGTTCCCCGGAGATCTAGGAGGGTTGAGAAAGTAATCTTTTTGTTATTCAGGAGTGGGATGGCGAGGCGCTTCACCTGAAATTAGGATAAAAAAGGAATTGCCATCAAAAGGCAAATTCCTCAGGAAGTCTAGATATACTTCTGCTTGTTGGAACCTTGCAAGGACTGACCATTTCATCTCAGCTTTAGCACTGTTTCTAGATACAATTGACTTTAAAGATGTGACAATATAATTTTCAGCCAGATGATGAACATATGTTGATGTTTGAAAATGGTGGCATGTTGATTATGAAAATATGTCTCTGGTTCCTATTAGTTGTATTCTTACATGAGACAATGTTATCAAAGATACTTGGAAGGACTTCATTGTTTTTATCTATTGACTCTATAGTATCCGTCTGACTTGGGAAGAATTTGAATACTATCATATTAAAACCTACCTGTACATCATCCCTGATTCTGCAAGCAACGCACTTCTCGACCTCCTCCAGGGTCTCAATTCTGTCCATCTCAGAAAGGAGCTGCTCTACTAGACGCGGGTAATCTTCCTGCAGAGCGGGGAGGAGAACCTTCTGGAAGTCCTCAGCTGAAATGTGACCCAGGAGACAACCAAGGAGGTTCTCGTTCTGACCTCGTCTGTCCTCTCGACCCTTCACACTCTCCTCATCGGAGATGGAGATGACACCTTTAGAAAGCAGGATGTCCATTATGTTGCTGGATCTCAGGTCTATTGTGTCCAAAATTTGTTGGAAGCAGTTCTTCAGAACCTGTGTGTGGAGCTGTGTCTTGGTGGCAACATCTGGAATAACGTTTGGTTTTGTGTAAACATCTTTGCAGTGACTAGAGGCATGGAGGAAATTGATGTCAAATTCATAAATTCACACTCTTCAATCACTTATTATAATGCTATTATTCTTTATCAAAATAAAAGAAGCACACGTTTGGATATGACTTAAGAGGTCACATTATTCACATGCTCTACTACTCTGCTGAGTGATAATTCATTTTAATTATTACTCTTACATATTTGAACATTTTAATGATTTTATCCCCTGGATTGCAGAACAGGAGAATTTATTTTTACATGCTTGAAAATCTCCTTACAATGAGATTCAGTTTTCAGTGCTACAGAAGTTGACAAAATCCTATAGAAAAATGGAAATAGAGTCTCCCTCTGAACCTTGGGAATACCTTTTATAAGATTTACGGATTCTTTTTATCCAGATGGTAAAAGTAAACAACAGAATATTTACAGGAGGAGTACTGAATTATACAGAAAACAGGTAAACGATGCAACACTTTTCTATTTGTCAAGGAACAGCTTTTTGAAACACTGGGGATGTGAGTATTATTAATTGAAACTAATGATGTCATTTTTCCGAGAAGTGCTTACAGACGGTGAAGTGGTTAACAAGTACAGGAAAGCCAGATTATTCAGAGTAGTTCGGAATACCTTCTTTATGTGTTTAGGTCTACCCCTCAACAGGACATTGTTCATAGTTCTTTAACATGCCTGAGGGACTAAGCAGTACTTTTTAGAATCTCTGTAGGAAGATGTGCAAGTCTCAATCCCACTTGTTGTAATTATCTCGGGATGGTGGATGAGGCTGTGGTACTGTGGTGCTGATATAGCCTCTTTCAATAGTCTTGTGACTTTTGCTTATGCTTAGGTTTCAGCTTTGACTGAGCAGTATGCTGTATTCAGTTACTGCTCAATCTTCATCTTCGCATTCATCCATTTTCCACTCTCAGAATTTAGGATCACCATCACTTCCGTCTCCAGTTTCAAAAGTTGTTCTGTTGCTGAAAGTAAGTTGTCGGCCTTGCTGTCAAGAATTCCACCCGATGTTTGATCCATCACCAGCTTTGTGGTAAAGATAAGGTGTTGTTTGTTGTAACCACTGTTGTTGAGATCTAGTGGTGATTCGTTGTACCTCTGCATTATTGATGCTCTATCTCTTCGGACTTTAAAGGTCAGGCGTTGTTGCTTGGCATCAATCTTGGCATGAGAGAAATGCTGTTCTGCCTTTGTAAATAACTTGATTTTTTTGGAGAATAAAACTTATTGTCTGAACTCCCTTGAAAATAAAATTGTCCTTGGTATTGACATTCCTCAGTGACAGAAAGGTAAGCAAGGTGAGTAATCAGTGTAAGTGCAACAACTGCATAGATTACCTTTACATACCTTTTAGGTTCCTTGTCATAGATATCATGCCCTAAACAACTATTATTTCTTGTCATTAATTAGTATAGAAAGCTGAAATTTGTATAAGCTCCACAGTCCCTGCCTAATGATGATAATTTTTACAGCCTGATGAGCAACAGAGCCTATGACTCTATTTCAAAAGGAAGTGTGCACTTAGTCTGTGAGCCCTTACGCCTATTCCTCCTCAACCAGCCAATAGCGCTTTTTTTTACATCTGAAAATAATTCATGTTCACATCTACGTGTGGTTGAGATAGATACTCTCCAGTCACGACCTTTTCAATATTCGTCTTCTGAGTTATCAATTCCACAAAGCGTTTTTTCATTCTTTCAAGCATTTTCTAATAAACACATTTCAGTTTTTCTCGTGCATTTCCTTGAAAACTGTTCCTTTGAAATTCATCCAGAACGGAAGTTATGTAAGAGGAACGAGGATCAGTAGTCGCCATTTTATGGTCTCTCCGACATAAACAACTGCAGTAAAGAATACAAATGGCACGTTATTGTCAGTGCTGCGTCATGGGAAATATTAGAAATAAGTTGCACATGTATAATTGAGTGCATATCAAGTAGAGAAATCATGTAGGTAGATTGTTTTAGATAACAAAGAGCTGAAGTGTTATAAAGTAGGATATCCAGCCAGGTGTATCTAATTCAAGGGCACTGATTACGAACAATGTTATACTATAAAGGACACATATAAGAATAGCAAGATTCAGAGAAGGCGGGTATGAGGACCGGATTAACAAATAAACACCTATTTTTACCTAAAATTGTGGCGGACGTGCACCGTATAATTATTCATAACTCTTGAAACAAAAGAGACATTTTTTATCATCAAGTTTTCTCCATCATTGAATTGTTAGCTCACATAAGGAAGCGATTACTATTGTGATATATTGGATCATTAGTGTTTAATTGCACTTCTCGGTCCCATCAGTGATTAATGCAACATTGCAGAATCATCAACCCTGAACAACTCCATTGTGTTCGAGTCACACCCAATTAGGGGTGCTTGAGGCAATTATTACGCGATTGGCAACGAATGACTGATTAACCAATTACCCATTCACATATATGAATGTATGAATTTATTGTTTTTTTTCCTTCTATAAATATGTGTATACTTTCATTTGTCAAACATACTTGAAAAGACCGATACACTGGTCGAAATGAATTCATCGTATTGTATTAAAGAAGATTGATCCAGTCAGAACCATCCGATGTTTACTCTTTTATATATATATATATATAGGATATAGGATATATTGTAAATTATGCTAATCAGGATTGCATCATGGTTCTTCCTTGTTGGTCTTCTGATTGACACAATCACTCTCTTATGAGTTTACCCCTTGAGCAATATGTTAATGTGACATAATCCCTTTTGTTTTTAAATAGCTCAATTGTAGTTAGTGATATATGTCAGTGATATCCTTGTACATTGTGCGTATATTTTGTTATAAAAACGCTTGTAATGCGATGTTAACGATCATATCGTTTCATCCCTGATGAGTCAATACTATTGACGAAGTACTAGCATCGGATTAAAATGATTCTTCAAACGACTATGTGAAGTATGTTATATTTAATCTATAAGTGACCTTGCGTTTGAACCAATTCAACTTTTCATATATATATATATATATATATATATATATATATATATATTTAGTAAATACAAATCGATAAACATTTTTTCTTTGTTTTAAGGATGAAGCAGGTTAATGTGTTGCAATATAAGACATTAACACAGGATACATATAACATAAAGTAACATAACACTTAATACCTTACAAAAATAATCACACATTTTGCTAATTTTGAAATGTTGAATTGACCCAAACAAAGCGGTAGTGACACCATGATCGCAGCGAGGTCATCAAAACGTAAGAGGATTTATAAGAAACGAAAATGTTTTCCCGCAATTGCCCAATAAAGTTTCGTCTTCCATGAACTTTTAAATTCCTGAAACAGAAAATTAATGCACCATAACATTCAGCAAAACTGACTATGTTGTATTTATCATTATCACCTTAGCATACGTATTAGCAACACATAACATTTAAAAATATTATTTTGAAAAAACAATTTCATCCACTATGTTCAAACACTATGAGAAAGTTGATACTGACGATACCAATTTGGTCCCCGATGATAGGTATATTCTCTGTAGGTATTTTCTTTATCGTCATCAACCAGTGTAAATTTCTATCTTTCTGATATCAAGTCAGCACAACTCAGTCGTGAGCTCACTGAATATAAATATAACGCTCACAACTTCACATCTAAATTAGCACGTTTTGCCAAAATCATAAGCACAATGAATACCCAATGTCCATTCTGTTCTTTTTCTCAGGAAGATGATTACCGCGTATTACTTAGAAGATAACTAGTTTCGTTTGTAAAATTTCCGGGATTCATTGTTATTCAACACCCGCAAATTTAGTTTAAAACCGACGGCGTTAGCCGGAGGTTTTAAATGCTTAATTTGCAGGCGTTGAATAACAATTAATCCAGGAAATTTTACAAACGCAACTATTTATCGATATTGTAACATGACCATTAGTTATTAGAAGTTTAAGAACGAACTCTGTTTTTGTGTACTTATTTCTGTGTGCAAAGGACTTTGCGACTCTTCTAATTCGGTAAAAGGTGAGATAAGGTCTAGCTAATGTGAATTTCCGGCATAATTTACATTACAAACATCATGAAGGTAGAATGTCGCAATTATGACGAAAACCGGACAGTGGCGCTCGTCAAATAACCACACGAAATTTTGGAGACTTATCTATAAAAGCAAGGATGGCAGTTAAGAGTTGATATTGTTTTTTAGGAGATATAACTAGTATCATGTTTATTGGACGTGATATCTATTCCTCTGTGCATTTATAAGGCTATTTTAAGTTTTTCATGAAAACCAGTATTTATCATATACATGTCTTTAGGACATGAAAAGTTAAGATGTTTTGATTTTATATCACCACATGACATTTAGGTTCGTATCAAAGGTAAAAAATATGTTATGAAAATCACGTAGTGGCTCTTTAAACTAGCCCACAACCATTGTGACAGCGACGCAAACATTGTGACGTCAAATCGGTTGGCCTTTTGTGACGTTATATTATGGAAACGGCATTTGAAAGAAGGCGGCCGCATAAAATTTTGCGGCAAACTTGGACTAAGTGAGCCAGTTGAAAATATTTTCGTTCTTTAAAAATAAATCATTTTAAAGTGTATTTGTAATAACTATCGGTAGACACAATCTAAAAAGGGACAAAGACCACTGTCAAATCGAAGTACGGCACGAATTTTCTAAAAAAAACTGGAAAATCAAAACTTGAGTCGGGCCGGCACTAGTGAACATGTCGTATCAATTCGCGGTAATTCGCCTTTGCTAATTTGCGGGTATTCATTGTCATTCAACATAGGGTATTTTTCTCGAATCGACCAATCGGAATCGAGGATACAACGAAGTCATTTAACAATAATTTGTCTAATGTACTTAGAAATCCGAATAAAATATCTGCGATCTTTTTTCAATAACCAACCTTCTTCAACTAAATTGCGTATGTTACTACATACTAAAAGTGTTGATTTGTTATTTGTTTTTGTTGGCTCTTCTGTTTACATATTTAAATTAAGAAAACATTTTTATTGTTAATCGGTTTTTATCAATGTGCTTTACAGATAGTGTTATACTTACGTTAAGCACATGTACTATTTACCTCAGGGCCACTTATATACACATATAATCTGTCTGTCTTTCAATTGTCTCTGCCTATTAAATATTTACCACTGTCTGGTAGAAGTTGAGCGCTGGTTCCATTCATGCACTTCTCTTACAATTGGACGCATAACCTGTGTAATCCAATCATTCTTCAAACTAGTCACAATATTCCTCTGACCAGGATTGAAAAACTTTTCCGGCTTTAAAAGTGAACTTTACAATAAGTTTTCAGAATCAGCTTCACAAGCTGGATCGCATGTAAGGAAGAGATCTTTGGTTAAGGTGAACATCGGAGCTGGTACTTGGTTAACAAGGTGACCCTCACAGAGAATTAATTTCGACGAAACTCTATCATTGACCATTCTCAAGCACGTCAGTAGATCATCACTGTCCGAGTATTTTTCAAGAACCTCGGTCAGGGCATCAATGTAAATTGAACCATTTGAATTAGCGAACGAATTTGTAAATTTTGAGGTACAGTTTGCCATAACAAAATCCACATCTTCTGCAATGTAGCCATTGACCCAATTTGGTGTACTCTTTTCAAAGTCTTTATTCTTTTTTATCCTGTTTGCTTGAATGAAAAACATTTTTGGTTTTCTGGCAAGAGATGGACAAAATGAGGGTTTGAACCATGATGTGATCATATATTCGTCGATCAGTTTCCCGTCTGCTCCATATATTCCTTGTTCGTTTCCGTAAGTGAGGATACAGCAAACAAAGGCATCGTACTTCATGTGATCCATACTGGCGATTTCCTTGGCTGCCTCAATCATTTCATCTGCATCGAGGTCTCTTCTTGTGATGACATCGAATTGTAGTTTCTTGAACAGTTTCTGCAACTTCTTTTCATCTTTTACTGACCAATGCCTATCGACATGACCTTTAATTTGATTGTTATTTAATATGAGGCAAATCCCTCTCGGCTTGGCATTCATTCTGTAAACTGAAAGAAAGAGAACAATGGTATCGTAGTTGCTTTACTAAAGTAGTGGCATACATTTACAGTCAAATAGCATTTGTCTTTTAAATGACCCTCCTTGGGAAAAATAACGACATTCCGCAATTATATTATATCATTTTTAATGATAAGTGTTTTCGAGTAAAACGATATTTGAAAATATGAAAACCAACAAATGCCTTAAGTAGTTTCTCATTTCGGGTAATATCAAGAACAGATGTTTGCCGAAAATGTTCACCTCATCTCCTAAACAAGACACCGACCGGCTGTGGCGTTATTTGTTCCATTCAGGTTTAGTACAGGGACGTAGGAACTGGGGCAGCGTCCCCTGCACTCGCCCACCCCCCCTTTTTTAAACGCATATCCAGGCATCTTATACACCTCCCTCTGTACATCTTGCCCCACTCCCCCCAAATTTCGCCCATGTTGGTAATGCAACAGTCAAGGACTTAAAAAACGCATTCATATATTTTGCAAACGAGGTCATGAAAATAGAGTTATTAAAAAACATGGACTTTTTGACATTCCCTGCAATTTTTAAATTACCAATGCTGCTTTCACTTCCATGAAGATGTGCTATTTTCTATTATCTCATAATAGCTAATATAAGTTATAACATTCCGTCGAGGGTGACATATTGATATATTATTCCCATGAAAGGTTGCGTTCCGCTCGTTGCATAAAACCTTGATAATATCAAAAAATAATATATATCCCTATGTTACCCTGGACGGAATGTTATAACGGATTTATCATACCAAATGTCATAATGTATTATTAAAAACTTGCTCTCTTTCATTAAAAAGATAAACAGAAATGAACAACACCTATGACCTGATCACGTGACTTTGATTGATTGACGTGGAAGCACGCTTCACTCATGTAACAGGCGGCGGTGTAAATGGATATTTGTTGAGGGTCACGTGGACCAACAGAGATCGGCATTCTTACATGAAGTATGATAATGGTATATGTCAGTGGTGACCATTTGCAATTACATGATTGTCAAGAAAAGGGGATATAACATGTGACAATGATAAAACTTACAGTATTGGCTAACAGCTTAACACTTTAAAACTGTAGTTGTTGACTTAGTACATATTGTTGGAGCATACCTTTATCTTCCTGTCTCGCCGAAATCATTTCCAGAAGTGCTGTTTTTTCCATAACATCCAGGTCTGATTCAGCAACTAGAGATAATCTGTCCATTTCATCTGAAACATCGTCCTCCGTCTCCATGGCTGCGTCACATCGACACTCTAAGGAGGACTGCTTTAATGCCATCAGTTCCTGGTAATACCCTCGGTATTTCTCCCTCATTGATTGGATTATATCCTTATCCTGAACACTTCTCAGCTCTGCCCATTTGCTGCTATTGGACAAGCCAGTGCCTCGGAGGTCTCGGAATGTTGAGAAGGTGATCTTTTTGTTCTTGAGAAGTGGGATGGCAAGGCGCTTCACCTGAAAATTTAGCAACGAGCAAACCCAGAGTCTTATCAAGGGCACCTAGAGTTAGGTTGGTATGTACATTGTGTTTTAAGGTGATGCAAATAACGTGGAAGACTTGGACATTATAGACCAAGTACATAATTATGTTGATTTTTCCAAACAGATTGCTCATCAATCTTAACGTACAACCGCCGGTATTTTGTTTTTTTGTATTGTTGCATCATACATTGAAATGGGTTCAAAAGATGGACCGTTTTGTAATCATCTCTGTGCTTAATCCTTGAAGTAGGCTATCAGAATTCTAAAATGAGTCTTTGACAACAAATATAATCTGCGATAGCAAAATTCCGGAGTTCATTTTAATTGATTATTTATAAGTTTAAATCCGAATTAGTAAACCAGAGGTTTCTAAAGCCTTAACTGAGTTGAGTTTCAATAAATCCTGGAAATTTTGCAAACGTAACTGTTTATCGATATTGTAACATGACCATTGCATCGTAGCTGATTAAGAAAAAACCCTTCTTTAGAGTACCTATTTCGGGGTTGAAAGGTCTTTGTGACTATTCCTATTTGTAGTGACATTTGTCCTGGGAACAGCATGTGAAAGGACGCAGCTAAGTAAAAGAAGGCGTAAAAATTGGACAAGTTTGCAAGTTTGGAATTAAGGTAATGATGATGCAAGCTGTCAAATTTTATCAACGCTCGGATAATAAGAGGATCATAACAATAAAACCATGAGCCCGCCGATTTTGGTTAATATGATGTGTCATTGCGCGGAGTTGTGAGTAGCCATTGCCATTGTCAACATTGTTTTCAAATCAGAATCAAGAATCAAGGTCATGTTATAATATTACTTGACCAATCACGAACGAGGAGGTTGCATTTGGCTCTATCATGAATCTGAAACTGAAGCTTTATCATACCAAGCAATCGCTTGTCTAGATTATACCTGCACATCATCCCTGATTCTGCAAGCAACGCACTTCTCATCCTCTACTTGAGTTTCAAGTCTGTCCATCTCAGCAAGCAAATGCTCTACTAGATGCGGGTAATCTTCCTGCAGAGCGGGGAGGAGAACCTTCTGGAAGTCCTCAGCTGAAATGTGACCCAGGAGACAACCAAGGAGATTCTCGTTCTGACCTCGCCTGTCCTCTCGACCCTTCACACTCTCCTCATCGGAGATGGAGATGACACCATTGGATAAAAGGATGTCCAATATTTGGCTGGATCTGAGGTCGATCGTGTCCAGGATTTGCTGGAAGCAGTTCTTCAGGACCTGTGTGTGGAGCTGTATCTTGTTGCCAGCATCTATAATAGCGTTAGGCTTTGTGTGAACATCCTGTCAAATGATTCGGTGGCTAAATTGGCTAAAATGTCATATGAGACAGAAGAGTGTTACTTTTCCCTACGAACTTTTATAATCCTGATTCTGGCCTATATCATTATAAATAAAAAGGGAATAACAGGAAATTACAGAAGGCACATTGTTCATGTGTAATTTGCTCAGTAACACAACAATTCATATGGTTCCTTTGAACTGGGAATGTTTAATTTAGCACGCTAGATGCAGCTTTTGATGACAGGCAGAAGAGAACACTTTACATGAGGAATGCTCATGTGATAAATTTTAAGAATTTAACAGCTTTATGCTCTCGTTAAAAAACTGCAAACATACG